>CM060620.1:24194561-24794561 GCA_030578275.1 Meda fulgida
AAGGGCAGGGTCAATGCAGCTAGCTATCAGGAGATTTTGGAGCACTTCATGCTTCCACCTGCTGAAAAGCTTTATGGAGATGAAGATTTCATTTTTCAGCACGACCTGGCACCTGCTCACAGTGCCAAAACCACTGGTAAATGGTTTACTGACCAGGGGCGTTTCCAGCATTGAAGGACATCAGGGGCTTAGCCCAGACCATTTTGTGTAAATACCGGGATCACTCGAAGCGGTTTTTAGGGGCCAAGCACCGAAGGTGCGGACGCACCTATTGTATCTGTTCCGGTTCTTATTAGGGGCCAAGCACCACTAAGTGGCAAAAAGACTGAGCGGCAGCATTTGTTTTCAGCGTGAATGCCGTGAAAAACACACAAAACACATCTAAAACGGGAAAGAGCTTTGCGATTGACTGTACAACTAGATTTGACCAGAAATCTGAGGTACTGTATATTTTTATAGACTGCAAAAAGCTACAGAACAGACTATATTCTGCATAATTGGATGTTTTTAAATAAACACTGACAAAAAACTATACAAGTTTTAGGGCTGGAGGATATGATGATATACAGTATAACATTAATGTAAGTGATCACTCGGATTTAGACCTATCTATATCTATATGCATTCCCTCTATACATGGATGACTTTAGTCTACGTTCATTGACACACCATGGCATCGACCTGTATATAATTCTCAATGTACATCTGTCAAAAACTTTTCATTAGGAGCATTGGGATAAACAATGTTTCACTTTTATCTTTCTCCAAAGTAAAATGACTGATTAATTGTTACCAGTTTCCATGTCTGATCCTGGCACAGCTGCTACTGCTGCTGCTGGCTCCTCCCCAGTCTGCAGCTCATCTTTGCTACCCTCTACAAAACCATTTAATCAAATCAAAGTGTATATTTACTACAAACTACAAACACAAAACAAGTCACACATACATTTTATGTTAATGCTTATTGGTTATCCTTAGAGAAAACAACAACCGGATAAACAAGGAAATATTCAGTGCAGTGGGATCAAACTAATGTTTCTGGCTACCCTTACGAAAAAGAAGTATAATTCAAGTTCATTTTATGAAGTATTATTCGTTTAAATGTATTATAAGTGTAAGAGTAGTAAACTTTAAGTACACAACTAGGTTTCTCATTTGTAATGCATCTGCACTACAAGTGAACTTATAAGTATACTAGTAGTAGTTTACTATTTTAATACAATTAGTATATTTTTAGTTTATGAAAGTACACACTGAAGTGTACTGTCAGTAAACTACTAGTTTATACTGCAAGTATACTTGCAAGTTTTCGTAAAGTGAACATAAACTTATACTTGTTATAGTTCAGTATTTATGTATTATTTTTGCACTTGCAGTATACTATTATGTTCAAATGTAGATTTTTTTTATTAAAAAATACCTTTAACTGTACTTTAATTTTAAAGACATTTCATTAGCTTCATGCATTCTTTTTTATCAACACTTGAATGTTGGTAAGTTTCATAAAGAAAGGCAACATTAGAATTGGAATTTAAAGGATTAAATAAAATGATGCAGACAAAATTAAAATGAGGCACACTGCTTATTACTTGCGTGACGCGGGACAACAAAGCTTCACATTCTTCACAGCTTCACAAAATGCAGGACAGGTGGTCCCCCTTTGATAATATTAAGCAGATTTTTGATTTACGTTTAATGTTTGATGATGATCACGTTATTTTATATTTGAGAGAGTGAGCAATCTTCTATCACTTGTTTCAGCTTCTTCTCCTGTGTTTTTATCCCGAAGAGATTCTGTACTAGAAAATGCCAGTAGGCCTAAGTGCTAACGTTATAATGTTAGCCTATGGTAATAACTAGCTAGTTGAACAAATAGGCCTACAGTGAAAGCCAGCCAGATGATGATCTATCTTCAGACTTTAAGGATAAAAAAAACTGAATTCTTACCCACTGACTTCTTTCCGAAAAATCCCCAAAGTCTCGTTTGCTTCATTTTTCTTTAATTTTTTCTTTCCCGCTCGCTGACTGTCTCAGTTGTTAACTCGCGCTCTTGCGGTTGACTGTGCTAGCTCCTCCCCTACCTGCTGCTGCTGCATATTTAACAGAGAGGAAGAAACGGAGTAGCCCATAGGCTACCGACAGGAAAGAAATGTATTCTATAGGCTAGATTAATTTTAAGATCTATTTTTTACAGGTTGTATTCATGCAAAGCCAAAGCGCAATGAAATAAAGCAACTTATGATTTCGGGCGTTTACATAGGCTATTGTTTGTCCAGTTTCATATTTGCTCAGTGACAGTCATCATTACATTCGGGGTTTGACTCAAAACATTCGGGGCTAAAGCCCCGGCAAAATCGGCTGGCGACGCCCCTGTTACTGACCATGGTATTACTGCGCTCAATTGGCCTGCCAACTCTCCTGACCTGAACCCCATAGAGAATCTGTGAGATATTGTGAAGAGAAAGTTGAGAGATGCAAGACCCAACACTCTGGATGAGCTTAAGGCCGCTATCGAAGCATCCTGGGCCTCCAGAACACCTCAGCAGTGCCACAGGCTGATTGCCTCCATGACACGCCGCATTGAAGCAGTCATTTCTGCAAAAGGATTCCCGACCAAGTATTGAGTGCATAACTGAACATAATTATTTGAAGGTAGACTCTTTTTTTTTTAAATTAAAAACACTTTTATTGGTCGGATGAAATATGCTAATTTTTTGAGACAGAAATTTTGGGTTTTCATGAGCTGTATGCCAAAATCATCAGTATTTAAACAATAAAAGACCTGAAATATTTCAGTTGGTGTGCAATGAATCTAAAATATATGAAAGTTTAATTTTTATCATTACATTATGGAAAATAATGAACTTTATCACAATATGCTAATTTTTTGAGAAGGACCTGTATATATATATATAATGGCTCGATAGCGCCACCTATAAAGGTTCAACGGAGTGCGCCTTTACAACTCCTCCTACAGTTTTAATCTGATCATCTTCAAATGTGGTGAGTGTAATCTTAAAGCCTTTGCGACGTTAAATTGCGAAGATCTTGAGTTTTCGTCGAAGGGCGTGTCCTCGGCGGCCTTGAAGCAGGATGTTTCGCCATGAAACAGGAAGTTCCTGTAACTCAGTTGCTGTAACTGCAAAACAATGTCCAATCTGCCCCAAACTTCACACGTTTGATAAGAGTTCTGTCCAGAACACATGTTCATGCCCATATTCAGTTACAGTCATAGCGCCACCTACTGGCAACAGGAAGTGACATGTTTAACACTGTTGTGGACTCCTAATAACATATAAAAAAGTGCCAGCAAGAGCTAAACATGCTAGCAACATACTAGAAACATGCTAAAACATGCTAGCAAACACTTAGCTAAGTGCTAAAGCATGCTATTACTGCAATTAAATAGGAAGTTGCTGTAACTCAGGCATGGAATATCAAATGTTCCCCAAACTTCACACGTTTGATAAGAGTCATGGCCGGAACACATCTACATGAGAATATTCAGTTATAATAATAGCGCCACCTACTGGCAACAGGAAGGGCCATGTTTACCAGTGTGATGCAGTACTAGCAACATAGTAAATATGCCATTGAGTTATAAACATGTTATAAACATGTTAAAACATGCTAGCAATTCTTAGCTAAGTGCTAAAGCATGCTAATGCAATGAAACAGGAAGTTGTTGTTACTTAAGAAGGCAATGTCCAATCTGCCCCAAGCTTCACACGTTTGATAAGAGTCATGGCTTGAACACATATACATGAGAATATTCAGTTATAGTAATACTGCCACCTACTGGCAACAGGAAGTGACATGTTTACCAGTGTGATGCAGTACTAGCAACATAGTAAATATGCCACCGTTCTCTGTCTTCCTAAAGCCACCGGGTGGCGGTGGAACGGGTGCGAGGGCCCTTTCAATGCTGCTTGTAGCTTTAATTATTTATTTATTTTGTTTGTACTCTGCGCC
This sequence comes from Meda fulgida, assembly GCA_030578275.1. Lineage (NCBI taxonomy): Eukaryota > Metazoa > Chordata > Actinopteri > Cypriniformes > Leuciscidae > Meda > Meda fulgida. The sequence continues at coordinate 24,198,534 of CM060620.1, forward strand.
AAAACCCAGTAGCAGCTCATTGCAGTACATGAGATCCAGGGGGCGGAGTTGGATCCAGAGCTAAGGGGTGGAGATGGGTAGGTTTAGGGGTGGGTTTAGGGATCAGGGGGTGGAGATGGGTAGGTTTAGGGGTAGGTTTAGGGGTGGGTTTAGGGATCAGGGGGTGGAGATGGATAGGTTTAGGGATGGGTTTAGGGATCAGGGGGTAGAGATGGGCAGGGTTAGTGGTGGCCTTAGGGATCAGGGGGTGGAGATGGGTAGGTTTAGTGGTGGGCTTAGGGATCAGGGGGTGGAGATGGGTAGGTTTAGGTCTATGTCAGGTGGGAGGAGTTGGATCTGGATTCAACTCCTCCCCCTGGATTTGGTGTTCTGCCGCTTCACTGCTGCTCGCGGTGTGAATGCACTCATTGTTTAACATGCATGGCAGAAAAATACGCGCCGCTCACGCTTGTGATCTGAAACGGATGTAATTCATGAGGTTTACTACATGTGCGTTCCGTATGCACGTGTGATGCTGATGTTGTGCGATGTTAATCATGTGTTGCCCTAGTGCATTAGACCGGCATAAAATCGGCATATATGTCAGACTGACCGGCCTAACATATATGTCCGGTCATATATGACATATACATCCACTCACATGAAAATCGTCCAATTCCGGTCACCAGCCAATCAATCGGTGCATCTGTAAAAGATTAGCATTACAAGTATAATGTTCAGATAGGCTATGCGACAAATTATTATAATGCTTTTTCATAACAATACTCGTAATAATATAAATATTTTTGCTGTAAAAAAAAATCACTTTTTTTCCGTCCAACTTGCTGTGGCCCCCCCCTGGCAGCCCCCAGTTTGAGAACCCCTGCACTAGAAGGTAAACAGTTTAGATGGATGAATGGATGGATGGATGGATGGATGGATGGATGGATGGACCAAGATATTACATATCACAAATGGACAAATAAAAACACAGCAGCAGACTGTATGGGCCAGTGAATCCTGATTTAAGTTCAAACATGCTACTACCAGGGTTAGGTTAGGTTTGCCCTCAAGATAGAACAGCAAACTTAAAGGTACACTATCTAACCTGGCCCCGTAGCAGTTAAAAAAAAAGCTGCATGCATTTCGTAGAATGACATTGGGTAACACTTTACAGTAAGGTTTCATGTGTTAACATTAGTTAATGTATTAACTAACATGAACTAACACTTTTTGCCAGCAGACTCCCCTCAGTTCTGCGTTTTTTAAAAATGGGTGACGCCCCAGAGGTTGGAGATTTATCGTGTTCCTTTCAACCTTTCTCGCTCGTTGTGACAACTAACCTATGCCACTCCCACACCATACACCCATAAAAGTAGCCAGAGCATCTTTTCTCTATTTATGGACATGACGAGACATGCACAGGCAAGTGACATATGTATGCAATTTCCTGAGAAAACCATTCCGTCAGGTCTAAAATATAAACACTTATAATAGGCTTACCAAATTAAATCAGGGTAAGACATGTTTTGGAAAGAGGATTGATGTATGTATTGATGTATTTAAATGTTACGGTGGCCGAGAAGTGCAAAACAAACCACAATTCTGAAAAGAAAACAACAAATTTTTAAACGCAATGGAAAGACTAAAAACAAATTAACAAGTTATAAAACACAATTACATTTCCGAAAACAAAATAACAAATCAGAAAACACAACGACAAATCTGAAAACAAATAACAAGTCTGAAAAGGTAGGTATATGTGGCTGTGACGAAGAGGCTGAGGCGGTCGGATCCATTCGCAGTAATTTATTGATACAGGTAAGCGAACAAAGGAGAGCAGTCATAAAACTCAAAAGCCTGTGGCAAGGGTGGTAGCAAACTCAAACTCAGCACACAGGTAAGGGCAATCCCAGAAACGTACATCAAACAGGCAAAGGTCAGGGGCAGGCAGCAAAGGTTCAAAAACGAGTTCAGAGTCCAAGTCAAAATAACAGAGCAATCCGAGAAACGAGCTAGAGACAGAGTGTAGGTAAAACAAGACTTCACAAATTAACAATGAACAGAGCAGTCCAGATAAAGGGAAGCTAAGGGCTCACAGGTGATGCTGATGCGATGATGGGGTGATTAATCAGGAGATAATGAGCAGGGAAGGATAATGGGAAATGAAGTCATAATACGCAGGAGAGAGGGATCTGATAAAACCAGGAGGAGGCATCGTCGAGCGTTCTGTGACTGGCGAATGGAATACTGACCGCTAATTGGACGAGACATCTATCAATCAAGACAGGCAGATAGGAGAAAGTCGATTTGCGTGTGAATGTGTAAATATTAGAGCTGTCAACCGGCTAATTTAGTGTGATTATTATGGAGAAACTTTTCATATTAAAATCTTCCTACCACTATCTGGTTTGGTCAGACAAAATTATAAAAGAACTCGATCTGGTAAAGTGGGAGAGTGGCATCAAGATTTAACAGCAGATTTAACTTTTGACGCGAACGACCTGAGTATTAATATTATATTAACAATATTAACTTATTGTTTATTGATCTAAAAAAAATTAATATCACATGTGGAAAAAACAGCACTCTTGCTTGTATGCTTAACTATCGGCAACCATAGGCTATTGACCTATGGCTAAGCCACGCCCCCCCAAAAGCGATAAGCCAATCACAGTGTGCATAGCTAACGCAATACACTCGGACATTCTCTGCTTCCACGTCCATTGAAATGCATTGCAGTTAGTCAGTTTTCATTCATTTTTATATGTTTTTTCTTGTCATTTTAAGTTTAAAATGGTCAAACGGTGTGCATGTGTTACATGCAACTCTGACACTAGGTATCCCGAGAGCCTGGGCGACTGTGTGTATTTTTTACCCACGTAATTATATATATATATTTTTTTTATGATTATTGAAATTTTACCTTTCCCAAGCCACATCTCAACCGAGATAAGTGTCTGCTCTGGATTAAGTTATGCGGTAGACCACAACACCAACTAAACGTGGATAAATTAAACAAGGTTGTCTACATCTGTTCTAAGATTCGTATTTGAACGTTATCATCTCTAACGTACATTAGGCTAACGTTAGCCTAGCTTCATTAGCGTATCTGTAAATAACCGAGATAATGAACGTTAGCAATGTTGTGCTGAATGATTCATGTAAATACTGTAGCACTAAACTAACGGAGAGGTACTCTTGGTGAAGATAGTAAAAAGGCTTGTCCTGGAAACGTATGCAACTTAGACCTGGGGCTGGTTGCATAAACTGCATAGACTAGTCTTAAAAGTTAGTCATCTAATTTTTTTCTTCAAGAAAGGTGCTAACTTTTTAAAGTCAGTTACATAAAAAGGTAGAACAGTCTAATTTGAATCAGAAAAGTAAGACTGATTACCTCTCGATTAATTTCTAGTTGGCCAATTTAGTTCTTAAGACACAGTCTTAACATAATGGCTAAGTTTATGCAACTGGCCCCTGTACATATCTAATTTGATCATGAACCATTAATTACATATTAAAGAAGCACAACATTTTAGACAACTTTCTACCAAAACAACTGGGGAACTTTGTGGGTTTTTTTTTAGCAAAACATGGAGCCTTTTCACTCTTCAACATCACTAAATATTCAAACTATTTACATACAGTGTCAATAGCGCCTGTCACCGAATGTTGAGTGTTTGTCTAGTGAGTGGAGGGGGCGTGGCTTAGCCATAGGTCAATTATAAGACAAAGCTCATGCTCATGACAGATGTCTCATCCAATCAGCGGTCAGTATTCCACTCGCCACATATACCTACTTTTTCCGTTTTGTCTGATTTGTTATTGTGTTTTCTAACTTGTTAATTTGTTTTTAGTCTTTCCATTGCGTTTATAAATTTGTGGTTTTGTTTTTGTGGTTTTGTTGTTGAAGTGTTTTGCACTTCTCGGCCACCGTAAAATGTAGTTAATTTTGAACAAAAGAAAACATAGTTACAATAGTGTACATTGTGTTGTGTAGTGTAAAGAGTTGATTTATTTCATTTTACACTTACAAGTAACCATTAAATGTATCACTAATATCCTATTTAGCCTTAGTCAGTCTTATCCAGCCATTTAGCATTACACAAAACAGCCATGGTGATGCCTTTTGAAACGGTAAACCATTCACACTCTCTCTCTCTCTCTCTCTCTCTCTCTCTCTCTCTCTCTCTCTCTCTCTCTCTCTCTCTCTCTCTCTCTCTCTCTCTCTCAAAAAAAAAAAGCATTTGCATCTTAAATATCCCCATGCCTGAGCAGAAACAAATGCTTCTCTTAAGAATATAATTTGTCACTTTGGTTGCTCTTCAAACAGAAAAACACCAATAGAAAAAAGATCTGGGAGAGAGAAGCCAGATTCCCAGCGTTTTATCTCTATGACTCAGCACTGAATAGGGGTTCAGGTCAGATGTGAATGGGCTTTCGGAAGTCTTGCTCTAGCCTGTAGCAGCCAGTCTTCTGACCTCGCCTGCTGGCTAGACAATGGAGAGGCGTTAACCACAATGTGAGTCAGGCTTTTAAATACAGGCGTGACACTGAATAGAAATTGTTGACTGAATGGAGCTTCTTCCCGCCATGGTGAGGACCATGAGGGGTCAAGGTTCATCCGTGTCCGGCAGAGATGTGTGGGAACAGCAAAGCAAGATGCCCACACAGCTTGCCCGGTGCCGTCCACATTAAGACCTAACCCAGAGGTGGACAGACAAGCAACTAAATACCTGCAAAAATATAGCAGACTTAAGAGTAAATTTACACATCAGGGGGCGCATTACAGAAAGATCCTAACTTTAGAATCCTATCTTAACTGTTTGGTAACCATGGCAATTTCAGTTAGGACCTCATTTAGGACAAAAGCTATTACAAAATGACATTTCTTAAGTGCATAATCTTTCCTAACTACGGATAGGAAAAGGGTATTACAGAAGCATCTTAACTCCACAAAGAATCCTAAAAACCGTCTTAACTTTAGGACAACCCCAATGGTGTCCTAACTTCAAAATAATTTGAAAGCCAATTGTAAAAATCACATAATAATAGCCCTGTCTGAGAATGACGTCACATTTATTAATGATACAAGATGAAGAACAGCGATGTTTGATGGTGGAAAGACTTTGTGAAAACCCAAATTATGTGCTGCACTTTTGATGACAAAACTCTGACAAATAATTACAGACTCCTATGAAATAAAAGGATTAGACTTTGCCTTTTCTACCAAGCTTATCAAAACTTAATTTGATGAAAAGCACCTCTGTGGCAAGCAGGGCGAGGCCGGTGGCGTGATTGATGATGAGCGACACCTGCGCGCTGCACCGGTTTCGTATCTCTCACAGAGGATGCGGAAAGGAGGAGCGACGAGAGAGGACTGGACTATTTATGTTATGTTATGTTTTGTTTTGTTTATATGTGGTGGCAGTCGGCTGTGAGGGGCTTCCGCCTTTACTTTCGTTTTGTGTTTATTTTATGATTATTAAAGTTGATAAATGTTCGCCGGTTCCCGCCTCCTTCTACCCACAAAGACAGACCTTCGTTACAACCACTTATTTTGTTTCTTCATTTTAATCTCTCGAGTTTTTCCGTTTTACTTCACAGCAGCTCTTTGCGCAGTGTAGGTTGCTTGGTAAGTCAAGTCAAGTCAAGTCAGATTTATTTATAAAGCACGTTTAAAAACAACTTCCGCTGACCAAAGTGCTGTACATATAGAATCAGTTAGTCAGAGTACAATCACAAAATAACAAAGTACAATAGATCATTACGTACAAATAGAGTCTAAAACATACAGTGGTGGAACGGCCAATGTAACCTGCCTATTCATTGTTAAAAGCTATGTAAAACAGGTGTGTTTTTAGCCTGCTTTTAAATTGATCTACAGATTCTACAGAAAGTGGTAGGCTATTCCACAGCCGTGGTCCTACCACTGAAAAGGCTCTGTCCCCTCGGGTGATGAGTCTAGTTTTAGGGACGGTCAAAAGGAGCTGATCTGCTGACCTTAATGCTCTGGCAGGAGCATAAGAGTACAGCATATCCGAAAGATAAAGTGGCGCAGTATTAGATAAACATTTAAAAACTATTAATAACATTTTAAACTGCACTCTAAAAGATACAGGGAGCCAGTGTAGTGAGGCCAGCACAGGGGTAATTTGGTCCCTTTTTCTTTTCCCTGTCAGAAACCGAGCAGCCGCATTCTGTACCCCTTGGAGGCGGTGGAGAGAGTGCCGTTCGAGTCCGCAGTACAGCGTATTACAGTAGTCCAGCCTCGATGTCACGAAGGAATGGACTGCTCTCTCTAGGTCTTTGTTGGGGAGATAGGGCTTGATTTTACTGAGTAGTCTTAAATGATAAAAGCTGCTTTTTACCACTGCACTGACCTGTTTGTCGAATTTAAAACCACAGTCAAGAATCACTCCTAAGTTTTTTGTGCGAGAAAATGAAGCCAGTGGGCCGATGGCACTGTCCCAGCCCTGCAGACAGTCTGTTTCCCCAAAGACTACAATTTCAGTTTCGTTTTTGTTAAGACTTAAAAAATTGGAGTCCAACCATGATACCACCTCCTTAAGACAGTCCTGTAAAGTTTTAATTGCAGTAAAGTCATTTGTGCTCAGTGGAAGGTAGACTTGAATATCATCTGCAAAGCAGTGAAAAGCCACATTGTGTTTCTTAAAAATGGCCCCAAGCGGAAGCATATACAGTGAAAATAAAACAGGGCTTAAAATTGCACCCTGTGGCAGGGCCAAATCTAGTGACATTGGTGAAGAAGAGTGGTCACCAAGCTGAACTGAGAAACTTCTGTTAGATAAAAACGATTTAAACCACTGAAGGGCAGTACCCTTAATGCCTGCGTAATGCTCTAGCCAAGTGTGTGGCATGGTCTACAGTGTCAAATGTGGCTGTTAAATCTAAAAGCACCAGAACAGTAGATTTGCCTACATCAGCAGCTAAAAACAAATCATTTAAAACTTTTAAGAGGGCTGTTTCTGTACTATGCCGGGGTTTAAAGCCAGATTGGAATAATTCAGTGATTCCATTTTCATCAAGGTGGGACTGTAGTTGGTCATATACAACTTTCTCCACTATCTTAAACAGGAATGGGAGTTTAGAAATAGGTCTAAAATTTGATAACACTGTGGAATCAAGGTTTGTTTTTTTCAACAGGGGCTGGACCACAGCATGTTTGAAAGCAGCCGAGAAACAGCCGGACAGCAGTGAAGAATTAATAAAGTCCAAAATAAAGGGACCAAGTGTCGGAAATACCTCTTTAAAGAGGCGTGACAGGATAGTGTCAAGTGGACAGTTTGAAGGCCTCAGCTGCTGAACAACTTTAGTTAAAAAAGACAGAGACACCGTCTCAAAGTGATCAAACACAGCCACATTTGTAAAGAGTATCTGAGGCTCAGACACATAGGGAGTGAGAGAGGACCTAACCGCACACACCTTTTCATGGAAAAACAGAAATTTGTCACATAATTCAGTTGAAGATTCAACGTCAGCACAATCACAAGGGTTTAAAAGAGAGTTTAACATTTTAAAAAGAAGCTGTGGCTTAAGGCTGTTACTGGAAACAAGATTGGATAAAAACTGAGTTTTTGCAGCATTGACAGCTTTCTGGTTTTCCGCCAAACTGTTTCTTAATATTTCATAGGAAACTTGCAAACGGTCCTTTTTCCGTTTCCTGTCTGCGCGTCTACACGCACATCTATATGCGCGCGTGACTTCATTCAACCATGGCTCCGATCCTGGTTTAGACTTTTTACTTCCCAGTGGAGCTATTTCGTCCAGCAAGTCCGAGCACATCGAGTTAAAAACACGAAGCCATTTATCAACATTTACATTATCTATGTTACTCATGTGAAACAATGAGCCATCAAAAGCACATAAAAAGCGCGAGGCAGTCTGGCTGTTTATCGTGCGCACCTGGCGCGCTGGGGCACACGGTTTATCCAAGGATCCAGGCAATGTAACAGAAAACAGTACTGCAGTGATCGAGATCCCAGAGTTGCAGACTTCCTGCATGTTTACACTTAATCCAAAGGACAACACAATATCCAATGTATGTCCCTTCTCGTGTGAGGCCCCAACCACCCATTGAGTAAGATTCAGCCACATTTAGAAAATCCTTAGCCAACTGATTCGACTTACAGCACACATGGACATTCATATCCCCGGCTATTAAAAAATGCTCATAGCTAAGAGTTAGTTCTGTAACAAATTCTGTAAAGTCCTCAATGAAAGTCTTCTTAAATTTTGGGGGGCGATAGACTGAAGCAGAAAAGAACTGGAACGTTGGCATTTAGAACAAATGTCTGTAATTCGAAGCTTGAAAATGAGTTTGTTTGTACTTGTCTACAATTAAAACTTGACTTGAAAACTGATGCCAGCCCTCCACCTCTGCCAGTGCTACGTGGGGAGTTTAAGAACGAACAATCCGGGGGTGTAAGGTCGGAGAATGGAGTGCACTCACCGACGTGCAGCCAAGTTTCACACAGAAGAAATATATCCAACTGGCGTGATGTAAAGAAGTCGTTGAGAATGAACGTCTTATTGGTGAGGGTTCTAGCATTGAGGAGGCCAAAGTGGAGAGCCTGCTCCTGATGGCCCGGTGCAGAGCAGCGTTTCAACTCCCAAAGGCATCCTTGGTCCACACCACGGCTGCGCCTGCGGCGCCTGAGCAACGGTGCCTCCAGCGGCAGGTGACGTGGCGCGACGTCCAGTTTGCTGGGGTTTAGGAGCTGAATCCACCGCAGACCCGATACTCTGTGAGGCGCCGAGTCTCCATTTTCTCGGGCATGATAGTTAATCCAGTAATCAGACCTCAACTGTGATCGAATTCTCACCAGTACTCCACCTCGCTTTCCGCGTCTTCGAGGCCGCTTCCTCTTCAATTTCACTGGCGTGCGCCACAGGTAGGTGGGCACAAGTGCCAGGTGAGGAGGGGAGTTGTGGTTTTTGTCTTCAAATTCGTGATTTAACAGTGATGAGCAAACTGATCTGGTATTAAACAGTGCTTGGCGATCATACACGAATAAATCAGGGGTCACTTGGCAGAAACCACAAAGCAAAAATATTAACATTAAGAAAAGGAGACGAGGCAGACGGCTGGCCACGCATCCTGGCGCCATCTTGCTGAGAGAACTGAGCACAATTTTGTAACAGACTTTGAGTTGATTACTGAACTCGATGGAGGGGTTTAAGATTTCCTAACTACAGATAAGATGAGATTTTGTAAGATAGGATAAGAATCCTAAATCAACTTAAGATTTGCATCTTGCTTCAAATTAACTTTTCAGATCTTAACTTAAGACTTAATATAGAAAGTTTCTGTAATACGCCCCCAGGTCTTCAAATGTAGAAAGCAACGCTATACATTCTGAAGGACACCTTCCAATACAGGTTTAAATGCCCCGAAATACTCCCAGTGAAGTTCTTTTTCCCTCTTTGTTTAGCGGTAAAAAGAAGTCAAAATATCTTTGCAGCGATATAGCGAACACCCTGATGCCAGAATATGTGCTGCGTACTTTTCTAAAAAATGACAGCAGTGAGAAAACCGAAGTTAAGAAAGCATCTTACCCATTATGTTAAAGTACATTTTATTAACTTTTTACCACATAATAATTGTATAATAGTATCATGAGTTCAGTATCGTGAATTGTATTGAATAATAACATGACGTTTCACCCCTACATCATTGCTTATACAAAATCTTAGATAACATTATCTTGATGATAAGCAGAACTTGCAAAAACATTGAATAATAAATCACAGAAAAACATATTTTAATCTGCATGCCATAAAAAGGTGTACAATTAAGATCTAAGAAAGTGTGTAAAAAGTGTTATCTATTTGTGTCAAATTTTCTCCATCCTTTCATCCAATGTAAAGCACACTGTCAACTGTTTATACCCAATTAAAAAAATAAACTTCTACTTATCAATGTATTTACTTAAGTCTTGATGAAGTAGTGTTTTTGCCATTATATTGTTCTGGTTAGCATGTCTGTACAGCACAGATATTTTCAACTGTGTTAATAAGAAATGTTTCTTGAGTAGCAAATCAGCATATTAGAATGATTTCTGAAGGATCATGTGCCATTGATGACCGGAGTAATGGCTGCTGAAAACTCAGCTTTGACATCATAGGGATTAAAAACATTTGTAAAAACTTTTAAATAGAAAATAATTTTAAATTGTAAAACAGTTTCACAATAGGGTTTTTATTGTATTTTGGTCAAATTAATGCAACCTTGGTAAACATAAGAGACATTGTCTTCTAGTGGTTGTAAGTTAACCCACTAAAAGATAATGTAGAACTAACGCACCTTGGCTAACCATGACTGTTTAGTTTGTGAAAGGCCCAGCCCTAAAAGCTTGCATTAGTGTCTCCTCTTGTGTTGACTGAGAAACACATGGTACTGTGGATTTCTGGATGTCCCACTTTCAAAAAGGAAGTACAGACCCATAAGTCTACATGCAAAATGCCTGTTCTCTCAAACCAACAGGGGCTGTTGTGGTTCTTTCTTAAGATGTTATTGTATTTTGGGGAAGCAAATGGTGTTTAATAAGCACTTAACTCTGAGCATGAATTGAGGATGTGCATGGCCATATTATGTGTATGTCATCACACATTATATTTGTATCTACAGTAGAGCTGTTATCATGTATTTAGAGGAAGTATCTGCTACGTGTAAGACTACGACACTATGCATACTTGCCAGAACCTGCCTGTTGACACCCTTTGTTCTTATGGGCACAGCATTTAAGTACAGTACCTTTAAATTAATGTGTTAAGACACCTCTTAAAACCACTACTTCCCCTCAAACAAGTAATGTTTTAGATGCAAGCAAACACATATGAACGTAACAGTTAATGAACAACCAGCTGGGACTTAGATGTAGTCTTAATGGCACCTGTATGCCTCTTTAATCACACCACTTCTGCCAAAAACATGGCGAAATAGGCTCATCTGATCCCTCTTTTCTGATCTGAAATCACTCTCGTCTGATCTTTGAATGACGAGCAGCACATTTGTTGAGTCAAACACAATATGGAATTAAATGGTAAATCTCTCAAATTCATGCATACAACAGTGAGTATGGCAAACTGAATGTCATGTTGAACTGCCACAAAGGTTCCTATAAAAGACATCAAACAGTTCTGCGGTAGCTTAAACTGCATGAAGTCATGTTGGTAATAGACCTTACCCATTTAAGAGTCTAACACCTTATTAAAACATACAAACATCTGAAGTGGCTAAAACAGGAAATTTGCTCTTGTATGTGCATGTGAATGTGTTTTCAATATACTCATAAATACTGTATATATAATAAACTGGGTACAGGATCCAAGAAAACTGATGAAAGTAACCTTAAACAAAATGTACAAACTGTAAAGGTTTTAAACTCTTTGAAATAATTAACATGACATATTTTACCAAGCATGTATTATAACAACTGTAAAGGGATAGTTCACCTAAAAATGAAAATTATGTCATTATTTACTCAACCTCATGTTGTACCAAACCTGTATGACTTTCTTTTCTTTTTTTTTCAGTGAAACACAAAATAATATATTTTTAATAATTCTTGTTTTTGTCTAAAAAACAACCCTGGACACCACTGAATTATGTTTTGTGGACAAAAACTAAATGTTCGTTTTTTCAACAGAATGAAGTCATACAGGTTTGAAAAAAAATTATTTTTGGGTGAACTATACTCTTAATTATTTACAACATTTTGGACACAGTGCAGCCAGAGGAGAAGCAACATGTAGGGACTTTGGTCTATCCATTGGTTGTTGATTGGCTGGAAGCAGAAATCGAATGTAAGAAAGGGACAGGGTTTGAAGAGGACTGAATGATTGAAAAACTCACCAATCTATTATATTCAATCTAATCTATCTATTCAATCTATTGGCATGTGTCACCAATGAGTGTACTTTTATTGGAAGATCGAGTTGACATTTTGATTAAAAATAACAAGCTCAAAACAATTAAAAAAAAATGAAACATGATGGATGAATCATTCACAAAAAATCGAATGCATTTAGAAATGTTGGTAACCCTTTACAATAAGGTTTCATTAGTTAACATGAACTAAAAATGAACTGCACTTCTACAGCATTTATTAATCTTTGTTAATGTTTATTTCAACATTTACTAATACATAATTAAAATCAAAAGTTGTATTTGTTAACACTAGTTAATGCACTGTGAACTAACATGAACAAACAATGTCTGTATTTTTATTAAATAACGTCAAAAAAGATACAGTAACAAATACAGTAACAAATGAATTGCTTATGGTTAGTTAACGTTAGTTAATATAACTAATTACTAATTAACTAATGTAAACAAATGAGACATTTGTGTAAAGTGTTACTGAAATGTTTTAACCAAACTGTAAGATTGCAATTGCAAGATAACTGTAAACATTGCAACTGCGATATGGAGTTGCAGTTTGTAAGATTTAAAGTAGGGATGGGCATATTTGGGCTCATAAATATTCTAATATTTGGGCTCATAGAAAGAATTAATTATTTATTTAAATGAACTTTAACAAGAAAGACATTATTTTTTAATCATACGCTTTTGTCACAATTTCTGAACAAGCTTATGATTAGGCGATTTAAAAAGTCCCTAGAAAAAGTGCCAAGTGCCAAGTGCCCCCACTTTCTTAAAGTAAAGTTTCTTTTCTTAAACCTGTCTCCCTGAACATAACTTAAAGGAAGCGTTTGTCTCAAGATAATTTTGCTATCAGAGAAGCTATCTTCTCGGCTCGCTCGAGGGTATACCTTGTCCTGGTATGAAACTCCAGATGGCGCAGGCTGATAATTCCTTAACTCATTTGGTAACAATCACATCATTATCTATAAAACGCAGCTGATTGGTTGCTGTTGCATCAGTGGCCAAAGAGCTGCGGCTCAACATTCACATACTTGTAGTGTTGCTGTTAGCAGTCCCGCAGTACGGTTTCAGAAACCCTCCACCTTCCCCAGCTTCACCGGTATAGATCTGCTATGGGGTCATTTCATTTATGTTACATGTGCAGCAGCAGCATGTCTTAAATTCTCACAGCAATATCAGTGGTTGTATTGGCATTAGCAAGTCTCAGTACTTGCTCTGCATCAGCAGCACCGTAGCAGATATATTCCCCCAAGACCAAATACATTTACATTGCCATATCCATTACCATGCCAATCTTTATTAGCATACCAATCTCCCAAGAGTTGTCATGGTAGAACAGCTTTCTTGTAGTTGTAAATGCAGAGATGGACAGCTGTCCTTTGACTGATCAATAACGATGGTTCGGTGTTAGGATATCATGTGATTTCTCATTGTGGTGATATCAAAGGTACAATATGTAAGAATTTTGTATCAAAATATCCAAACCACTTGCACAGTGTTATATATTTCTTTTAATTGTGTACTTCCATTATCCTAAATGTTTCCAAGAATTTGTACATTCAGAGAAATTCACAATTTTAAAAAGTGTTCACTTGTCGCCTGCCAATGACGTAATATCCACGTTTTCCCTGGTTTCCGCTTGTACTGCTATAGTAAACATGGCGACAGACGTGGACAACTGTGTAGTGCGTAACATCTAGCGGCACGCTGTTGTTGTTTCGTTCAAACATTATGGATCATGGCAAACAGACTTTGGGACAAAAGGAGAACTAAAACGAGGATCAATATCAGCGTGGCGTTTTCGAGATGCCGAGAGCTCTGCATCCGCGACTAACTTGGACTTGACAGAGCTTCACAAATCACGACTTGACAGGGACGCCGTTCTTGCATGTAATTTTATTAGACAGTTGAGCAAATGTACATAAAACAAATCAATGCTCAACATGATGAAATGTTAGAATATGATCAGTATGTTATTCTAATGTTGATCTAGCTTTCTGCTAGTCTCATATAGCAAACAACATAGAATAACATTATAAATTTCTACACACTCAAAGGCTGTTTAGTATGATAGTGTAACGTTAGACCAAATGAAATAGCGCTGAGTTGCCTCACAAGTTTAATTCGTCAAATAAACTGACCTGTGTGAGTAGTAATTTAGCACTTGCGGGTAGTTCGGTAGAATTAAATGTCCTTATTCCTTTATATCTGTGGGATTCGTGTGTAGTGCTGATATCTGTCTCTTATTAACAATCGCCACCTTCATACCACAATCATGCTAAAAAACATGAATGTTTTCACTCATCCATTAACATTATTAGATCCATCAGCATGACAACAAGTCCCATCATTCCGCTTATCACTGCATCATCAACCTACGCCTTTGTTATTGTAAGAGGTTAGCGACTCCTAGCAGCAATTTTTTTAAACATATTGTAGCTTTAAGATAACAATGTTTGCACATGACATGATTAATTTGATCAAAAGTTATTCCATTTTGTAAGATCATTTTGATCGAAGTAATTCCAAACTAAAGGCAGACGACAACATTCTTTGATCAAATACAATCACTTAAATGCGCCACAGCGCCACCCAATGCATTTAGTTTGCATGCTTAGGATTTATCATGGATTTACTGTTTTTAGATTTTACGGCCAGCAAAACAACATGCAGCAAAATGTAAAGTTTTTTTTTTTAATTTTTACAGATCGAATATTCGACTACTCGTGCACACCCTAATTTAAATTCCCAATTGTGAGATATAGTTGCAATTACAAGAAATAAAATCAACATTACCTTTCTATTTTTTATACTCTGATGAGCTTCGACACCTTTGTCTACCTTTAGATGACACTTCTACTTTGCAGCTTTTTAACACGAGTCAACAAAAGGACATCTTTTGAATGTGACAAAACTACAAAGGAAAACGCGCAAGAACATTTGATTAGCTTTGTTATAGGCATTTGGCAGTGGTAGCAAACAGCATTGAATGTTGTTGAATGTGGATGTGGTGTTAATGGTAATGGTATGATAGACATGATTGACTGGATTACGTAATGCACTATTTCCCGTATTTCCATTGGCCGAGGCCCGACCTATTTGAGAGGTTTTTTTTATTATTGAACAATGACCTCATTCGAAAATGTCTGCCAAAATACCTTTTTGGAAAATATCTTAATTATAGAGAGAGACTTACTTGGCTGTGTGCTCATCTTAGCTCACGACTCAATGCAAAAGGGCTCTCAGCATACTGACATCTGCTGAATTACTCTAAATAACTTGAAATCTGGCAGCACGCTCCAGCTCTTTGAAACTACGACAGCGCTGACAAAATTTCATAGATTCATCCTGATAAAAATCACAACATACTCCTCATGGCTCCATCATGTGCGCATTTATAGAACAGGACCGAGATGAGGAAAATTGTCGCTGGTGTTAAACAGCAGCGATGATTTGCACAATCTCGATGTTTATAGAGAATCAAAGCTGGCTAGCCTCTCTTCTCAGGACACCAACAAAATCACAGCACTTTACTTCGCTGAAAAGTGGTCAGTAAAAACAAAACAATCTGGAGAAGATAACGGCTGTTGCCCACCATGCTTTGGACCATTCCTGAGACACATTCATACCGAGTAGTCTGTTGAGAAGCGGTTTGTTTATGCTCTTCTTTGCTCTTGTCTTATGTCTTCCCTAGTGAGACAAACAGTTTCATCATGTCCATACAATGATAATTTACAATACAAATTTTAGTAAACATACACATTTTAGATACAAAGTCAGGGCAGCAATAGAAACAACAACAAAAAAAAAGGCTTTAAAATGCATTTCAAATGTTTTGTCCCTGGTTTCTATATCACACATTACTTCTGAGTGATCTCTATAAATTATGAAGTCTTTAAGTTCAATATGGTCAAAAAGTAATAAAAAAAAGAAAAGAAAAAAACAGTATAAAGGAAAAGGCAAATGATGGAAACTTGAAGTTAATAAACTCATTTAAGTAATGACTTCTCTGTTTTATATGATTGTTATTTAGCCTTAACCTCCCAAATTACATTCTTACATAATATATACATTTTAATATTTATTTTGGTACTTTTTGATTTTGTTCACAAACACATGAGACACATATAACTCATACATAAATCAATTAGGTAAGAGAAAACTTTTTCTATAAACCTAGCGATTGGTCTTCAGATTAAATCAACACAGTAAACTGCTAATGTTTTCTTGTATAATCACTTGGTTTGCATACAGAAACTTCTAAGATCCCTCTCACTGCAGTTAGACTTTGAAAGAATAATTCCCAACTAATTGACTTTTCAATAAAATTAAGGTGAATACAGGTAAATTAGGGAACTTTATGTGCATATATTTAAAACCAAATTATCAGAAAGTGTCTCTCTTTACCAGAGTTCACTTTTCCTTTTGAACAAAGATAATAACAATATTGTACTGCTTTTTATCATTTTGAATTATATCTGCTAACTACTATTGTTTAGAACACTTCATTCAAATATCATCTTTGAATATTAGTATAAATGGCAAAAAAGTGCTACTAATCATAAAAAAACAATTAAAATAATTAAAATTCAATTTGTTTAGTGTCGACCAAGTAAAATAATAATTTCTCCAATAATGAAATTCTACAAAAGAATTAAACATTTATTTGAAAGTATGAATGTTTTTAAATTGTATTCACTTACCAAGACTGAAAGAGTTAATTAAACAATCTATAATTATAGAGACAAAAGCCAGCATCTCAATGAATGAATCCATGCCAGTGTTGGGCAGAATTTTCGGACCCCTACCTGCCTGATGTCCAACACATCCCTCCCACCCATAGAGTCAGTGCAGACCACTAGCGTCACATCTGACAATGACATACACAACGTGCGAGACGACTGACGGAGCATTGATGGCTTTTTTGGAATCTGTGTGTACGATGAGTAACTGAACATCACCTCACACTACAAGACTCAACGGTTCACAATGTACAAACAGAAATAAATTACTAAATGACAACCAGTCTAAACAAGTTGTTCCCAAGATTATATTATCATAACTTGATAATGTATGAGATGCCATTTCTTGATATTTAAGATTTATTTTTTATTTATTCTATTCCAAATAAATGTTTTGCTTGAACTTTCTATTTATCAAAGGAACTCTAGTATCGCCAGCCGTTAGCCAGGTGCGGTTCCAGGACCGGATTACGCCTTCTCACACACCCCCTGCTGACCTGTGGAGACAGGTAAGGGTTGCACTGCACACTCAGACCCCACTTCGGGCCGCCGAGTCTGGCTGGTGGTCCCTGGGTCTGTAAAGGTTGAAAACCCCTATTGTAAGCGACTACATATGTAACTAATATGAGGCTAAATTCATTTATCACTGTCACCATTAGAGAAGGGAGAAATAACTAAATTAATTTTAGGAAGCTCCCTTTCTATGGCCATTGTGGTCATTCACATCTTCAACATAAAAAAGAACACATCTTCTATTAGTGCAAAAAACCTTGTGGATCTGATTCATGCTACGAACATTAGAGCTGCCTGCCATTTATTCAAACTCAAAATGGCTTCGACAAAAGGGCCTGTTTACACAGGCCTGGGATGAGAAAAGGATAACCTATGAGGGCTGGAGGCCAGGGTGACACAGATGGAACAAAGCCATCTGATTTGGCTGCATTCATCTCAAAAAGGTATTTTACTGCCCAGAAGATGAACATTGAAACTTAAAAATGGAACATTTTAGTTGAGTTTAGTTGAGAAACCCTGAGGCCCGGATGCATGTTGCAAATGTTCCCCACTGAGTGTGTATGAGGTGTGTTAAGAGGTGGTAAAACAGGATTTAAACACCCTGTTGCAGAAACATATCAATGGCAGAAGATTTTCAGAATAACAATCTCTTCAGACTAGGGATGTTAATTTCGTTTTTTTTATCCCCTAACCGACAACCGAAGCTTTTTAACCGATCATTTACCGTTAACCAACAAGATGTTCAATTAGAATTAAAGTAGAATGGACAAGTTTAGTTTTACATGAAAAATAGCAGCATAAACAGAACATGTAGATTCATCTTCACATCACGCACCTGTACACAAATACAAATCAAATGATGTCTCACTTTAATCTGTATGACCAAGTGGAAAAAAAGTGCCAATACTCTCACTTTGACTGAGTGGTAAAGTGGCGGCAACATGCGAGAAGTGGTGGTACGCAAGAAAAAGTGAAGGTACGCTTAAGATTAAAAGTGTCGGTAGTGTACCAGTGTGTACAGGCCCACTTCGAGCACTGTATATGACTATAAATGACGGATCATTTTTAAGTTGTTGCCGCTGTTATAAGGAAACAATTCATGTGATCATGCAGATGCTTCACATACACACAATTATCAGTAACTTGACATCACAGCCTGTTCATTATCAAAATAAAATACAGAAAACCAAAAAGGCACAATGCTCATTTTAAATAGTCTGTAAAATCTGTGCCGCTCCACCCCTTCAGACTTTAGCCAGTTTATTTAGAGCAATATTCAAAAAGAAAGCAAGAGCTTGACTAGCAGACACCCCTATCTGTGAAGGCTTAACTATGAAATCACAATAACATTTTGTTTTTTTAAACTTTTATTAAATAAGAAATGTACTGTAGCAGAGTGCAATTATTGACTTGTTTTTTGCTATGATATGACGGATATGAAAAATAAAATGTTTTATAGTGTCGACAAAAATTTTAGAACAAATGTTTAAAAGGAAGTGAATTGTCCACATTAATTATGCATCTTTTTTTTTATAAACACTGAAAATAACGTAAAAGATGTGCCAAAACGAATTGGCCACAACAAAGTTGCTGAGAAGTCATGCAAGTGCTGTTTTAATCATAAAAGGGTTCCCTATAGTGGAAAAAAAAGTATATTTTATTGTATTTGAAATATATTCCCTTTTTCAATAGTACATTGCAAATATACTAACAAAAATGTACTATCTTTAAATATATTAAAAGTATATTAGCATCATGCTTTTTCCCTATTTTTACAATACAACTTTCAACACACTTTAAAATAATTAGTATATTTTCTAGAAGTATATTGAAAAACAAGCATATTTTTAACATATTTCTAAAAAGTGCACTATACTTTGGTAATAATTAAATGCTTAGTTACATTTGTAAGAAATATGCTAAACACAAGCATACTTTTAGTGAAGTTTTAGTGCATTCAAAGAAAACATACTTATGTTGCTCTTATACTTACACTAAAAGCTTAATCATTTTGCTATATTCTAACACAAAGTATTAAAAAAAATGTATTGTGTTTAAAATATATGAACTTTATAAACACTTGGGCCTACTGCAATATATTTTAAATATTTATGTATTTATCATTTTAATATTTTAAAAATACATTTACAATGTACCAACTTATAATGTATTAGAAACATTTGTCAACTATTATTAAGCATTATAATAAGCATACATAAAATTAATGTTGTTCACTTTTACTTTTTTGTAGGCTACTTGTAAAAGGCTACTTAAAAGGCTGTTGTCCACTGCATGCTACATTTGTAGCCTACTACTAAAATTCCCACAAGGATTTCAACATCATATTATTTGAAATTGATCATAGATACATTCATTTTCCAGATATGTTTAAAAAATGTTGTACTTGTTTAAATTCAAACAATAGCATAATACACATGACTAGTCCTGATTGGTTCCAGAGCCGTTAAATGGGGAGTTCGGATCATTTTACTGACTATCTTGTTCGATCTCGTTCATCAAAATGAACTAATGTTATACTTTTAACAGCCAAATTCCCCGAACACATCCACCAAAGCAATCCTGATCACATTTTGAATTAATAAATCATTATAATGCAGTCAAAAATAATTTACAGGAAACATACATAATTACTTACCGAGTCTTTCGTTAATTTGTCACGTGACAGACTCAATGAACGGATCGTTTATGAATAACCCATCACGCTTCCGTTTATCAGATAATATGCTATCCGTGAATGTTACTTGAATGTGATTAGATTTAGACGTTTTAAACTGTTAACAATATATAGAGCGATCGTGTCTCTTTAGAGGACTAAGAGAAAACCACGCGATTTAGCGTTTTGAGAAAACGTCTCCGGTTACTTTCGTAACCTCGGTTCCCTGAAAGGCAAGGAACGAGACATTACGGATGTCGTATATGGGAACTCCTCTCATCCTTCACTTCCGCTGAAATCTTATAGGCTAACGCCAGCAGAGCTGGCCAATTGACGCAAATATGCAAATACTGAACTTCGTAGCAGTATAAAGCAAGTGCAGCGTCAATTCCCTTCAGAATCGAACAAAAAACGCTAAATCAATAGCGAACACGGCGGCGAGCGTAATGTCTCGTTCCTTGCCTTTCAGGGAACCGAGGTTACGAAAGTAACCGGAGACGTTCCCTATCAAGGCTACGGAACTCAACATTACGGATGTCGTATATGGGAACTGTATAGAATCCCGCTGTGGCAGCAAACAACCACTGACAACAGACCCAATACCAAAACCGCCCCTCCCCAGTATGCAAGCGTCTGATAGGCCGAGATTGACCAATAGCGAACCTCTAACCTCTGATTGGCCCGAGGGGACCAATCACAAGCTCACAAACACTGCCAGAATTTGCATATCCCCAGCAGTATAAATAGGGGGAAGTTTGCACTGTCGAGAAACAGGGCAATAACCACAGTAAGAGAAGGTCAACGCATAGCGGTGACAACAGTACAAATACACAAATAGCACACAGAACAACTCATAAGCAAAGCGCAGAGCAGTACTATCCAGTGCTGTGTGTGCAATCAGCTCACCGAAAGCACTCGAGACGCTACAGAGGGCAAATCCAACTTGTAAAACCTGGCAAACGTGTTCTGAGAAGACCAGCCAGCCGCAAGACATAAATCCTGAATAGACATACCCTTAGTCCAAGCCCACGAGGAGGCAATCGCTCTAGTCGAATGGGCCTTGACGTTAAGGGGACATTCCTGCCCCAGGCGATCATAAGCCAAAACAATAGCGTCCACAATCCAGTGAGCAAGCCTCTGTTTAGAGACACCCCGTCCCTTGTTGCACCCACCAAAGCACACAAACAGCTGGTCCGATTGTCGAAAAGCTGCCGAGCGAGAAATGTATTCCCTGAGCGCTCTGACTGGGCAAATAGTACTCTGAGCAACCGAATCCTGAGAGGTTGATGGCTCAGTGGACAGGGCAGGGAGAGAAACAATCTGCGCTCTGAACGGGGTATTGAGCGACTTAGGAACGTAACCCGGCCTCGGTCTGAGAATTACATTGCAGTTTCCCGGTCCAAAGCGAATACAATCTTCACTTACCGAGAAAGCCTGTAAATCCCCAACTCGCTTCGCCGAGGCGAGAGCGAGAAGCAGTGCCGTCTTAACCGATAGCTCCTTAATGGCAATCGAAGCTAAGGGCTCGAAAGGCGGTCGCCTTTAAGCGTCCAAGACCAACGTTAAATCCCACGGCGGCACCGAAGGCGGCCGTGCAGGGCATAATCTCCTAGCTCCCTTGAGGAACCGTGTCACCGACGCATGTCTACCGATAGACTGCCCGTCAACAGGGGGGTAAAACGCGGCAATAGCGGCTACATATACCTTCAGAGTGGATGGTAGGCTCCCTTCGTCCATCCTGTACTGAAGGAAGCGTAGAATAACCGACACAGAGCAGTTCGCTGGGTCTATACCGACATTCTGACACCATTTCGAGAACACACCCCACTTCAAAGCATACAGGCGCCTGGTGGACGGAGGGAGCGCATGGTATTCAAAACACGCGCGTGCAGCGTGTCCCGCCCGCTCAGCGACCCTGCAGCGGCCACACATGGAGGTTCCACAGCCCGGGGTTGGGATGCCAGATCGTTCCGCTCGCCTGAGACAGAAGGTCCTTCCTGAGCGGAATCTCCCATGGCTGTCCTGCCAGTAACTCTACCAGATCCGCGAACCAGGGCTGATTCGGCCAGTTCGGGGCTACCAGAGTGACCGCCGCCTTCTCCTCCCTGATTTTGCACAACACCATGGGCAAAATTTTCACCGGAGGAAAAGCATAGAGGCGGACTTTCGGCCATCGCGCGGTCAGCGCGTTTACCTCCCGGGGGGAACGAGACAGCGAGAAGAACATCTGACAATGCGCATTCTCGCTGGTCGCAAAGAGGTCGACCTCCGCTCTGCCGAAACGATTCCATATCAGCTGAACCGTCCCGGGGTGAAGCCTCCACTCCGCTTGGGGAATCCCGCTTCTCGAGAGCATATCCGCCCCGCGATTCAGAACGCCGGGGATGTGCGCCGCTGTCAGCGAGAGGAAAAGTCGGTCCGCCCACAGCAGAAGGGATTCCGCCTGCCTGAAAAGGGCTCTGGAATGTACCCCGCCTTGGCGATTTATGTACGAGACCACAGAAGTGTTGTCGGTCCGAATCAACACATGCTGATGCTTCAGCCGAGACCGGAAGGCTTTTAGAGCTAGAGAGACCGCTTCTAGTTCCAAACGATTTATGTGCCACTCCATCTGCTTCCCTAACCACCGACCCGAGGCGGGCTTTCCCAAGCAGACGGCTCCCCATCCGGTGGACGAAGCGTCCGTCAGGACCTCCACGCGCTGCGTCACTATGCCCATAGGGACGCCTGAGCTGAAGAGATCTGGATTCCTCCACGGGTCCAGGGCACGGGCGCATCCGCGGGTGATCATAATGCGCTTGTAGGCAGAAAACCACTCGCTCGGGCGGACGCGCGCTTTCAGCCAGTGTTGCAGCGGTCTCATATGCAGCAGCCCCAGGTGACACACCGAAGAAGCCGCTGCCATCCGTCCCAGTAGCCTTTGAAACTCTTTCAGTGGGACGAGTCTGCCAGGTTTGAAGAGACCGAGAGAGGAGCTCAGAGTCTCCGCTCGCTCGGGGGAAAGGCGCGCTCTCATTCTCACTGAATCCAAGCACACTCCCAGGAATGTTGTAGTCTGGCTCGGTGTGAGCACACTTTTCTGGACGTTCACCCTCAAACCGAGCCTCCCCAGGTGTCGAAGGAGGGCTTCCACATGGCTGACCAGCGTTTCTCTCAACTGCGCAAGAACCAGCCAGTCGTCCAGATAGTTTAAGACGCGCATCCCGCTCGATCTGAGGGGTGAAAGTGCCGCGTCCACGCATTTCGAAAACGTTCGGGGGGCTAGGGCTAGTCCAAACGGGAGCACCGTATATTGGTACACCGAATTTTCGAACGCAAACCTCAGGAATCGCCTGTGACGCTTTACTATCTGGATATGAAAGTAAGCGTCCTTTAAATCCACTGAAGCGAACCAATCCCCGGGGCGAATTTGCGCCAGGATTTGCTTCAGAGTAGTCATCCTGAAGGCGCGCTTGTGAAGCGCTCTGTTGACCGGTCTCAGATCCAGAATGGGGCGGAGACCCCCTCCTTTCTTCGGTACAACGAAGTAGCGGCTGTAGAATCCGTCCTCCCACTCTTTCGGGGGAACCGGTTCTATAGCCTTCTTTTCGAGCAAGCTGCACACTTCTTGCCTCAGCACGTGGGCATTTTTCTGGGCAAAGTTAATGACTGAATTACGCCGCGGAAGCGGGGTGGTCTGCGTTTGAACTGAAGTGTGTATCCGCGCCGAATTATATTCAACACCCACGGCGAAATGCCCGGAATAGCCTCCCACGCTGCCTGAAAACGACTGAGCGTGGGCTGATCTAAACCTGCGGTCATCGCCGCTGCGGTCATCGCCGCTATGTGAGGGCTGGGAATATTTATTGACCGTGACTCTGCGCTGCTCGAAGGCAGGGCGGGTAACACAGTGTGTGGTGCAAGAGGAGAAAAAAGCTCTGTTTGTAAAGTAGTGATCTGCTTTATTTCTGAACAAGAAACAACATTCACAAAACAACTGCACGGGTCGCTCGCAGAAGCGCGCCGAGGGACCAAGTGCATTAGAGCGCGCCGCTTGGACGCGGGGCCAACCTGGCGCTCTCTTCTCCTCTTGCCCGAGCGGTCAGGACGACTGCTTAGGCCTCGCAGGGGACGCGGTGGGCTTTCTGCGCGGGCTCCTCTGCGTCCTCTTGCTGCCCGCTCCATGCCACTGGCCGCTACGGCCTCTACGGGCATCCGGTCCCGGGCGGGGCGCTGCCTGTCTTCTAGCCGCGGCCTGAGGTTGGCGGCCCGACGCGGAAGACGAACGAGAGCGAGGCTGCGGCTGCTGCGGCGGCGCCCTCCGAGGAATCACGTGGCTCATGGCTTTCGCTTTCTTCTGCGTCTCGGAGTAACACTCAGTGACTTTCTCCACGGCGTCTCCGAACAGGCCTGCAGGGGAGATCAGTGCGTTCAGCAGCGTCTTCCTATCGGCCTCCTGTACGTCCGACAGGGTGAGCCACAGGTGTCTGTGGAGGACCACCAGGAACCCCATCGAACGGCCAATTGCTTGGGCCGAACGCTTCCTGGCCAGGAGCGCGAGGTCCGTGGCCGAACGGAGATCTCGGATGGCGTCAGCGTCGATAGAGGCGGCGTCATCCAGAGACTTGAGTTGCTTAGCCTGCAGCACTTGGAGAACGGCCATGGCATGCAACGCAGAAACCGCCTCCCCCGCGGCACCGTAGGCCTTGTTAGCTTGGTGGGCCGTAAATCTACAGGCTCGGGACGGCAGGCTGCGGTCAGAGCCCAGGGCGGGAGCCGATGGGCAGAGGTGCGCGGCGACGGTCTCCTCGACGGGGGGGATGCGGAGGTAGCCGTGGTCCCCCGCCTCGTCCACGGGGGCAAACATGGCTTGGGTGGAAGTGAGGGTGCGCGCCGATTGCGGGGCCACCCACGACTTCACCACGTGCTCATGCACGTCAGGAAAAAACGGTGTTCCTCTTTTCGAAGCGGCCTGACGGCGGCTCGATTGGAGAAACCACGTATCCAGTTTGCTCTTTGAAGGTTCGTCGGGAGCCTTCCACGACAGGTCCAGTTCCTCGACGGCCTTCGAGAGGATACGGAAAAGCTCGTCCTGCAGGTCCGCCGGGGTCTCTTGCTCCGCGGCCGTCCGTGATGCAGCCTGCTCCGCACCCCAGTCGTTCTCGGAGGCAGACAGAGACATGGAGTCGTCTTCCTCACTCGCCCCGAAGGAAACGAAGTCAGCGACCTCGCGAGGGGGCTGAAAGGTGGGGTCGGGAAAGCTCACCGGGGGACGAACCTCGACTCCGCGGTTGGGGGGGGCTACCAGCGGCTCAGTGGCGGCGGTAGGCCCAATCCCCGCTGCTGCGCGAGCCTCATCCCTCCTGGCTTTGAGAGCTCGAAGAGACATGTCCGCGCAGTGGTCGCAGGACCCTCCGTCCCTGAGGGCTGACTCGGCATGGGCCAGCCCCAAACACGCAACGCAGAACAGGTGCGTGTCGGGGGGCAAGATGTGGCCCGAGCACAAGTTGCAGTTAGTTGCCATCGGATGCAGGAGACAGTGCAAGTATCTCGGCGCAACTTCAACGACGGCGAAATAATCCAAGTTGTAGTATCAGCTTTCTAGCACACGATTTAAGCGTGAAGAGAGAGATTCTGAAGGGAATTGACGCTGCACTTGCTTTATACTGCTACGAAGTTCAGTATTTGCATATTTGCGTCAATTGGCCAGCTCTGCTGGCGTTAGCCTATAAGATTTCAGCGGAAGTGAAGGATGAGAGGAGTTCCCATATACGACATCCGTAATGTCGAGTTCCGTAGCCTTGATAGGGAACTGTGTTGATTTTACCCAGCTTCTTCAAGTTTGCATGGCGTGTGACATTTGGAGCCTCATTATGTTGTGATTCTAGGTAAGATTTGTATTACATTAACGTTACTTGTCTTTGCCAGTGGTATTTTTGACACAAAGTTTAACAGCACGTCTTTTTCAGTTCAGCTACATTCAATTTGACCAATCAGAGCCACGCTTTTCAAGTCTACGTCGAAGCAGACTCGATGAAGAGACTGCCTCAGAAGTTACTGGTGAGTTTTAGTTGCTGTTTGCATAAATAAAAAGCTCACCGTTTTTAATCTTAATGAATCTTTTTAAAATCTATGTGGAGACATTTGTTTGTCTTAAAAAATATATAAAACATTGTCCAATGCATCTGCAAAAAACACAATTAGTCATTATAACATGTACAACATTGCATTAACATTATTTTTATTTGCAAAATGAAGCTGTGTATTTATTTCTGATTTGCTGAAAATTTTGGCTTCATTGTTATGATGTAAATGATCTTGGTTCATAACTTGTTTTTTTCCCCAAAACTTTTCCAAGTTACTTTGTATAAGCTGACCAGCCAATTACGGTAGTGTGTGTTGATTGGTGTTCAAGCTTGACAACTTTATTGCCGCATGTATGCATATATAATCTCTCTTTTTTTCATATTAATATTTGTTGTTTTTCAGACCAGCTGCTATAGGAGAAAAAAATAAATCTGAGTGTAGAGACAAGCAAGGAAGAGTTTAGTAAGTATGGTTTAGTCTCATACCACTTCTGTTATAGAGATTTTTAAATCAGGCCTATTGAATGGTGATCGAAAGTTAGGAAAATGTTGACAATGTGTCCATTTCAGGTGTCTAATTTGTGCTGCCTTTGAGTCATTCATGTAAAAATCTGTTTATTTATTTATTTTTATTATCTTTTTTTTAGTAAAGCTGCAAGTCACTTGTCCTAGTTGTCCTGGCATACAATATTTTGAACAACTTATAATTTCCTTAAATCTTTAGATCTTTACAATAGACGGGTTCATGGGAAATATCCTAGGTTTAAATAAACCACAATTATCAATATACAACATATCCTCTAATACTCACAGGTTGCTTTATTGTTGCAAATAACTATACCAGTAACTTTTTGATTGAACTTTGCTCACTGTAAATTGTGTTGGGCTTCTTCTAATCTCATGTTCAATGTAACTCATAGAGTACTGTTTAGAAACGACAGACAAGAGGATAAAGCTTGATGAGGAGGATATAGCCAAAGCTTTTAAAAGGTAAACTGAGAAGTCAACGGAATTCTAATGCATTTCTATGCAAATTATTGTACATATATTCAAACATGGATACAAAAATGTTAATCATTGGTTAATTTTATATTAATTCTTCTTCCCTTTCAAAAATCTTCTGATAAAGCAGTCTTCAAATACTGCTACCCCCAGTTGCAGAAAATGAGTCGTACTCAAAGAAGTGATGGTCCTCTTGAAGATGATGTGACATTCAAACTCTTGTTTCTTTGGTTCAGCCATTTGTAGGCCTAAGTTTGTACATAATGCATTATTCACTTCTGCTAATTGTTTTTCTGAAACTTATTTTTCTTTTGTCAGAAAATTGCACTGTGATGCAAAATTCATAGTGTACTGAAATGTTCTACAAAACATAGCATAGCTCTGCCATAGCATTTCACTGATCTTTTTAATTTACTTTTATTTTTTTACTCTTACGTATTTATTTAGTAATTTACACAAGATACTATATTAACGTTTTCTTGATTTCAAAGTCTATATGTGTCACGGTGTGGGTTTTGTGTTTTGTTCCTTGTTCTTGTCTGTCATGTGTTTCCCTGTCTTTTCATGTTCAGCTGTTCCCCGTTTTGTTGATTAGTCTCCCCATGTGCTTCTGATTAGCCACGCCCTCTTGTTATCTTGTTTGCCAGTGAATTTATACCCATGTTCTTCAGTTGGTGTTTGTCGGTCGTTGTTTGATGTTCCTAGTTCCTTGTTCTATTTCGTTCTTCCTGACCGCCAGAGGCAGTGCTTCACACTGGAGTTGAGTTGGTCGAGTCTAATACAAACAATGTCCCTCGTGACCATGATGACTCGGGGTGCTCCCCTATTTAACCCCGTGACTTCCTGCAGACTGTCCCTATAATCTTCTCGCCTGCACGTATGCAGGTCGTAGATTATGTAAAAAAAAAAACAAAAAAAAAACTCAAATCCGTTCTTAACAGCTTCGCAACAGAAAACATTTGTTGGTGTCTCGCGACTGCGCGTCCTCCAGAGGGTGCAACGGATTAATTGATAAACGAAATAAGCAACACGGCTAGTGAGTTTGTTTACATTGAGGCTGGGGTTCGTTCTAGTTTTCCTGGAATTGTGTTGGTCGCTAGCAGAGTGTTTTCGCTCGTTGAAAGGGCCATAATAACTTGCAGCTGTAGGTAAGTTAGTAAGACCACGCTTGGAGGGTGTGCACTCTGTATAGCGATTGGTATCTGAGCTACAATAGCTGCATACTCATCTATTTTGTTATTGAATGAGTCCAGCATTGTGGTGCCCCTTGTGTATATATATAAATATATATATATAACAATATACACACAATAATTATAGGATAGGATTTTGTAGTATATTTACATGTACACTTCAATAATTGTGTGTGTCTAATATATTGTATTGAAATTATTCTCTAGTAAGTTTTCTGGCAAGGCTTGCTGAGGACAGTGACAGTCAGAGTGATTCCGCTCGACCTACCAAATATCTTCCGAAACCAGAATGGAAAAGTTACCTCATACTTGCACATTGTGCATGGCTGTTCTCCAGGCGGATGATGGGCATGACTGCTGCCCTTCCTGTTTAGGCCTAGAACCCCTAGGTCGCTTACGCACCCCACTAGTGCAAGCAGGGCATTGGCTGCGATGCAGGATGCAGACGCTTATGGCTTGGGTCAGATGCCTAACGTTGATCCACTTATTGCCTCTTTTGTTCTTTCCCCAGAGGAGGTATTGAGGCCTAATGTTCATTGCCCCTGGCCTCAATGTAGGATTACAGATGACCATCTTATCCAGGCATATAACACAGCAGCACGAATGGGTCGTATTGGCAATTCTCTCTCCCATCTCATGTTGGCCCTGTCTCAATCCCTTCAATCATCAGGGAGTGATCCTTTTAACCAAAACTTAAGTGATGCCTCCCTTCAGGCAATGGCATTCATGACAAGAGAGCTGAGAAGGCTGATGTCAACGCTCACACAAGCACGACGCCAAGTCTGGCTTGCACAATCACCTCTGTCTGAGGCATGTAGGAGAACACTAAGGGACCTTCGAGTAGTTCTAGGGCAACTCTTTGGGCCAGCTGCACAGGAGAAGCTGGAGCGTAGTGTCCAGGTGAATCAGACCAGGCAGCAGTTTGCTGACCTGTGAGCGTTCCACAGGCTCGCTTAAATTACCGCCAGCCTTCTAGGGGGTATGAACTACCACGCTCTACGTTTTCAACACGCTCAGGTGATGTTCACAGGGGCCAGCCTCCGAGATCACCGCGAGTAGGAAATTCTGCTCAGCGGCCCTGGGCTCGGGGTCAGCAAGTATTTCAGGCCCCTAGGGGTAGAGCACCTGGCCAACGGCCCACCAGTCATGTTAGAGGCCATGGACGTAGGTCCTGAAGGTCCGCGGCCGGCCGTCGGACAGTTTTCTTATCAGCAGCTCAGTTACTGGGAAGCAACAACTTCCGACCCATGGGTTATAGCAACACTAACCCAAGGGTACAAGCTGCAGTTCCGACGGCGGCCGCCCGCCTTCAAAGGGGTCAGGATGACTGTAGTCTCAGACCCCAACAGTTCACTTGCCTTAAGACAAGAAGTAGCAAAACTCCTGGAGGAAGGTGTCATCGAACCAGTAGATTGGTCAGAACGGCTAGGTGGGTTCTTCTCCATTTACTTCATCACTCCAAACCATACTCGACCTTCGCGGCCTCATCAAGTTCCTGAAGATCTTACCATTTCGTATGTTGCGCATAACCGATGTTCTTCAGGCGGTCAAGCAGCAGCACTGGTTTACTACGGTAGACCTAAAGGACGCTTACTTCCATGTTCCAATTGCTCCTCAACACAGGGCGTTTCTCCGATTTGCATTCCAGGACCAGGTCTATCAATTCCGTGTCCTCCCATTCAGCCTTTCTCTGTCGCCACGAGTCTTCACCAGATGCATGGTGGCCGCACTCGCTCCAATCCAAGCCAAAGGGCTACAGGTGCTTCCATACTTGGACGAATTAATTAATTCCAAGTCAGTCTGTGAGGTTCCTAGGTTTCATGCTGGACTCACGGTCAATGAAAGCCGCTCCAGCAGAACAACGAGTGAACAATATACTACTCCTCCTTCACCGGTTTCGGAGGCAGGCCAGGCTTCCATTCAGGTGCTTCCTCAAGCTCACAGGCATGTTGGCGGCTGCAGCGGCAGTCATACCATTGGGCCTCCTTTCACTACGCCCCTTTCAAATATGGGTGAACAGTCTCCACTTGAACCCCAGTTGGCACAGGAACAGGTTGATCAAGGTGACACAGCGATGCCTTCTGGCCCTGAAGTCTTGGAGGAGTAGATTGTATCTGACCAAGGGGGTTGTTCTGGGCATGATTCCCTCTCAGAGGGAGATAGTCCAGACCGATGCGTCCCTTACTGGTTGGGGGGCAGTCTGGCAACACAGAGCAGTCACAGGACAGTGGGGTCCTCGGGAAAAAGGCGAGAATATAAATACTCTGGAACTTCGCGCAGTTCTGCAAGCTCTGAAGCACCTCGCTCCGCTTTTGAAGGGCAGGCATATTCTCGTCAGGTCGGACAACAAATCAGTGGTTTATCACATCAACCATCAAGGGGGCACAAGGTCCAGCCAATCCCTTCAAGTATCACAGGAACTGCTGACTTGGGCCTTCCCTCGCTTTGCAAGCATCAGAGCAATGCATCAAACGTGGTTCCAGATTTCTTCCTGCGCCGCATAATTCCATCGTCAGAGTGGAGGCTCAACCCGGAAGTGCTAGAGATGATATGGCAGCGGTTTGGCAGGGCAGAAGTGGACCTATTTGCCTCGGCGACAAAGACCCACTGCCGTCTCTTGTTCTCTCTAGCAGAGGAATCCAGTCCGCTGGGGCAAGATGCTCTAGCCCACGCCTGGCCAGATCAGTTACTCTATGCCTTTCCCCCGATACCGATGATCGGGGTGACTGTTCATAGGGTTCTTCAAGAGCACCACAGGCTGCTGCTAGTGGCGCCAAACGGGCCCGGGAAACCGTGGCTTCCAGTGATGTACAGGCTCCTAGACGGGGATCCTTGGACCCTTCCCAGGAGAAAGGATCTCCTCCAGCAGTTGGCGGGTCAGATTTGGCACCCGAATCCAGACCGCCTGAAGCTCTGTGTGTGGCCTCTGAGGGGCCGGAACCACTCTTTGGAGCCTGCGATCAAAGGGTCCAGACCACCATATTGAACTCTAGAGCACATTCCACCAGGAGTGCTTATGCCCATCGATGGAAGCTTTTCTATGAGTAGTGTTCGGAGCAAGCAGTGGTCCCAGAGCAATGCCCTGTTCCACTGGTTTTACGTTTTCTGCAGTCACTATTAGAAAATAATAGACCGGCTGCTACTTTAAGAGTTTATGTGGCTGCAATTTCAGCACATCACGTACGAATAGATGGTCAGCAAGTGGGTTCTCATGCCTTGGTTACTCAGTTTCTTAGAGGTGCTCAGCGACTACGCCACCCTCAGTCCATTAGGGTTTCTTTATGGGACCTGGGCCTAGTCTTAAAGTCTCTTACATTGCCCCCATTTGAACCTTTAGAGCAGAGCGATTTGAAGTGGATCTCATTGAAGGCAGCATTTCTCTTGGCCATTGCTTCGACTAAGCGGGTGAGCGAACTCCACATGTTATCAGTTAACGCATCCTGTATGCGTTGGAACGCAGATGGCTCAGTTGTGACGTTATGGCCCAAACCAGCATTTCTCCCCAAGCGGCTTTCTGCCCTTTTTAGAAACCAGGCTATTGAGCTGGCAGTGTTTAATCCTCCGATGTCAAACGTGCTGGAAGGAAGTGGAAGCACACTGCTGTGCCCAGTAAGAGCTCTCCAAGGCTATCTGAAGGCCACAGAAGTTTTTCGAAAATCAGACCAGCTTTTTCTCTGATACGGGGGCCCAAAAAGAGGACAGCCCCTCTCAAAGCAGAGATTGTCGCACTGGGTAGTTGTGGTTATCACCCACGCTTACACATCTAATAAATATCCAGTGCCTTTGGGGGTGAGATGCCATTCAACTAGAGGAATATCAACGTCTTGGGCTGCATTAAAAGGGGTCCTTCCAAGTGACATCTGTGCAGCAGCTACGTGGTCATCAACAAATACATTTGCCAGATACTACAGGGTAAATGTGGCTGCTTCCGGTAAAATTGGAACAGCTGTCCTCTCTGGACCCTCAACTTCCTCTTAACGGTGAGTAGGACCTCCTCGTGACCTTGTTGTTATAAGTCATCCAGTGTGAAGCACTGCCTCTGGCGGGTCAGGAAGAACAAAATAGAACGAGAGTTACGTATGTAACTGCGGTTCTATGAGTTCTGGATGACCGCTAGAGCTTTCTGTCACTCGGAGTCAGGCGAGAAGATTCCGTAGGGACAGTCTGCAGTAAGTCACGGGGTTAAATAGGGGAGCACCCCGATTCATCCTGGTCACGAGGGACATTGTTTGTATTAGACTCGACCTATGCATTGCAACGAGAGATAGTATCCAGTGTGAAGCACTGACTCTGGCGGTCATCCAGAACTCATAGAACCGCAGTTACATATGTAACTCTCGTTCTGTGTACTGTGTACCTTGTTCTGAGTTTACCCTGGATTACGTGTTTGTTGGATTATTAAAGTGCTTGCGATTGGATTCACTCTCTGCTTTGTCCTTGCCGCATCGTAACAGAACGACCGACCCACAAATGAATCCAGCAGCACGGATCTCGCCTGATCTCCCCAGCATGAGCTGGGAGTTCGCTGGACAGATCGCGGCCTTGGCCCTGGATAGCCAAGATTTGTTCCAGTACACCTGGGGGTTTGCTTCACTTGCTGCCCTCTGCTCCCTGGGGGACGAGGCGATCAAATTGTGTTACCGGCTGGGGGCTAAGGAGGTCAACCCGAGGGAGCTCCCCGATTTATCTGGTCTGAACTGGAGAGAGGCGCTCTCCGTTTGTGAAGAAAGCTTCATCCCAGAGACCGTCCAGCCAGAGCTTCACGTCAGCCACATCCAGCCAGAGCTTCACGTCAGCCACGTGCAGACACCGGCTCGGGAACAGCAGACACCGTCTCGGGAACAGACAACACACACACTGGCTCGGGAACAGACAACACACTCACTGGCTCGGGAACAGACAACACACTCACTGGCTCGGGAACAGACAACACACTCACTGGCTCGGGAACAGACAACACACTCACTGGCTCGGGAACAGACAACACACTCACTGGCTCGGGAACAGACAACACACTCAACAACAACACACTGTTCCTGAGCCAGTGAGTGTGTTGTCTGTTCCCGAGCCAGTGTGTGTGTGTGGTCTGTTCGTGAGCCCGAGCCAGGGTGTGTGGTCTGTTCCTGAGCCCGAGCCAGGGTGTGTGTTGCCTGTTCCCGAGTCAGTGAGTGTGTTGTCTGTTCCCGAGCCAGTGAGTGTGTTGTCTGTTCCCGAGCCAGTGAGTGTGTTGTCTGTTCCCGAGCCAGTGAGTGTGTTGTCTGTTCCCGAGCCAGTGTGTGTGTTGTCTGTTCCCGAGCCCGAGCCAGTGTGTGTGTTGTCTGTTCCCGAGCCCGAGCCAGTGTGTGTGTGTGTGTGTTGGCTTTTCCCGAGCCAGTGTGTGTATCTGCTGTTCCCGAGCCGGTGTCTGCTGTTCCTGAGCCGGGGTCTTCACCGCCGTGGCCGCCCGAGGGGTCGTCTATGCCTTGGCCGCCCGAGTGGTCGTCTCTGTCCTGGTTGCCTGCTCCTTCCTGGTCGCTTGTTCCGTCATGGCCGCTTGCACAACCCGCCCGCCTGCACAGCCTGCTCCACCCATGGTCCAGGTCCGCCTTCACTCCACGACCCAAGTCGTTCCCCTGCACAAACCTGGCCTTCCGTCCCTCCCCCAAGACCGCCTCCACTTCACCACCCTCCTGTCACAATGTGGGTTTTGTGTTTTGTTCCTTGTTCTTGTCTGTCATGTGTTTCCCTGTGTTTTTCATGTTCAGCTGTTCCCCGTTTTGTTGATTAGTCTCCCCATGTGTTTCTGATTAGCCACGCCCCCTTGTTACCTTGTTTAGCTTGTTTGCCTGTGTATATATACCCATGTTCTTCAGTTGGTGTCTGTCGGTAGTTGTTCCTAGTTCCTTGTTCTGTGTACTGTGTACCTTGTTCTGAGTTTACCCTGGATTACGTGTTTGTTGGATTATTAAAGTGCTTGCGATTGGATTCACTCTCTGCTTCGTCCTTGCCGCATCGTAACAATATGTCTTAACGTTTATATTTAATTATTTTTGCACTTTTAATATACTATTTTCAATACTGAATAAAAGAGCTTTATAATACGCTATTAGTGTAATGCTAATACACGTTTAATGCTATTTAAATGTTTTTGAAGTACATTATAACTAGTTTTAAGACATATGAAAGTATATTTTTAACAAACTGTTACATTTACTGGAAGTGGTTCCATTTTAGAACAATTTAATATATTAAAATATAGTAGGCTAAAAATATGTTAGAAGACACATAATGAATTTGTAATGTACTTGAAACTCAAATAAAGTACACTTTAAGCGTGTAATTAGTCCCTACACAGGCTTAAAGTATACAAAATATACTTTAAGTTGTTCCACTTTAGCACATTAAAGTACACTAAATACACTTCAAGTTGAGCTTTTGTACAATATAATTACAACAAAAATATATTTAGTACAAAATTAGTTGTTCCAAAATAGCATGCTTCAAGTTAAAGTAGTTCACTTGCTTCAAATGGCTTTAAACGATACCAGACGATGCATAAGGGTCTTGTCTTGTGAAAAGATCGGTCATTTCAAAAATAAAAAAGTTTAAAAAAGTTTGCTCTGTTCTGTGATGCACGTTTGTAACATCACGTAATACGCAATTACGTTGAAAAGGTCATGCTTCACGTATGTGTATTCCGGTTCAAAAAGGTAGGGCAGGGCGAAAAACTCCATCTCATCTTCTCCTCTAAGTTCAAAATCGATCGACATCGTTGTTTTACCTTTTAATTTCCTTTTTTTGTAAACGGCGTTTGACTTTGTTTGCATGTTCAACTTCTAAACACTGACTCTGTACTTCCACATTCGTCAAGAAGCGTGACCTTTTCAACGTAATTGCGTATTACATGACGTCACGAACATGCTTCACAGAACAAAGAAAGGCGAGCGTTTGTGCTTATAAAACTTAAACTTTATTATTTATTTTTTAAATGACCGATCGTTTCACTAGATAAGACCCCTATTCATCGTCTGGTATCGTTTAAAGCCATTTGAAGCAGCACTGAAACTGTCATTTGGACCTTGGACCATTTGATACCCAATGAAGTCCATTATATGCAGAAAAATCCTAGAATGTTTTCATCAAAAACCTTAATTTCTTTTCGACTGAAGAAAGAAAGACATGGACATCTTGGATGACATGGGGGTGAGTAAATTTTCAGCAAAAGTTTTTTAAAAAGTGAACTACTCATGAACACACTTGAAGTATAATGATGATTAGTGTGGCTTCAAGTACATAGAAGTATGCTACATTTTAGTAGACTTAGCACATTCATTTTTCAGCTGGGTTAATACTGGCCAAATACAAAGTTTCTGAATAATAAACTGAACTGAATAATAAACCATTTACAAGATGCATTTATTTGATCAAAAATACAGTAAAAACAGTAAAATTGTGAAATATTACTACAACTTAAAATAGCTTTTTTTTTTTTTTTTACTATGTTTTAGAATTAAATGTATCCCTGTAATGGAAAAGTTGAATTTTCAATTTTCAGTCTTTAGTGTCACATGATCCTCAAGAAACATTTTATACTATCACCAACAGCTGGTGCTGCTTAAAGTTTTTGTGGAAAACGTGATACATTTTTCAGGATTATTTGATGAATAGAAAGTTCAAATGAACAGCATTTTTTATATATAGCAACTTTTTCTAACAATGTAAAAGTCATTAAAGTCATTAAAATTTATCCTGCTGAATACAAGTATTTAAAAAAAAAATACAACTGAGTATTTGAGTCATTCAAGTACCTGCATACCTGCATTGTATCACAGCACATAAAGCACCTTGTCCACTTTGTATTTAATAATCTTTATTAATGTTAATTTCAAACAACCAGACATAACAGAAATTAAACTAAAAATGAGCGTTACTCTACTCCTATGTCTCACACCAATGTTCAAATGAAACTCACGCCACTGCTAGATAATACTGTGCTCAGCATATGAGGACAACATCCTGCCGGTAATATCATCTGCGGTTCTTAAAGTGGCTTTTTTCTTACAGACAAAAAAAAAAAAGAACATTATATATGCCCCAGAGAAAAAGCGATTCCAATTACAGGTAATCCTACACTAAAGTGTATGACAGACAACAGAAAACATGTCTCTTACAGGATAAAAGAGAAAATGCTTAGTCAAAGGACAATCATCTCAATTACTTCAATGTAGCAAATGCCACGAGGACTACACAAGTAGTGTATATGATCTAAATGTACATTAAAAAGCAAGGTGGCTCAAGCCAGCTTGCTAAAAAGCACTGATAAGTGTCTGCTTAAACCTTTGCAAAGACTTTCAATTTGACACAAAAAAAAATCCATGACTTTTGGCTTTTGTTGGACATGTTCAGACGATTTTAATTGCAGGAAGGGATACAAAGTGTCCTGTGGCCTAGTTACAGTGATTAGAAAGAGAAAAAAGGATGGAGACACAACGATACTGGCATCAATAGCTTGACTGCTCCGAAACGCTGCCTCCAAAGGTGTAGCTGAGTGATATGTTGGTTAGCTTTATCAAATAATTGGCCTGCAGGGTACAATGTCAGAACATCCTTTATTGCACAATGGCACCCTTCAACCCCCTTGTATTGCTTGCACTGTACCTGAATTACAAGCGGTCATAACATCTTTAATTTTCTGAAAAACAGACAATTACCAGGATGTATAATATTACAAGAACTATTGTGGAAAGGAAACTCAACGTTCCTTTGAGTGAGAGCACCTGGAATGCATATGCTCTGCCCCAGAAAGCATGTGTCATGGGCAGCCTGTACAAAACACAAAGCTTACATTGAACAAAGAACAAATCGGAAAATGCTTGAACACGCTGTATTTCAACAGTCTTTGGCTCTCAGAAGCATACAAACTCTTCACTGTGGGTAATAATGGCTGCCGATTCAGTCTAATCTAATCTGGCCACATCAGCTGAAACACAGAGCTGGTGGTGGACGTCACCTTTGTGTCTGGGTGGTCTGTCTGGGTACAAATGTTAATTGGTACAATCCAAACTCAGCCAAGCACCAGAAATATGGCATTCCGATCAACATGCTCCACATTTTTCACAAAGAAAAATCAAAGAAAAAATCTGTAAAGTAGGCTGTACCCACTACTGAGAAAACAGCAGGGGAGTCATCAAAAACATAGTATGAACTAGATGGTAAAGTTTTTGCATCTTTCTACCAGCAGTGGCTAACCGGACAAAAATTGACACCTTAATTAGACCAGCATCACAAACAACAGGATGTTCAACAAATGTGTCACAGATAGCAGGTCCAGAACAGTCACAGTGTTATTTTAGTATTATTCATATACTGTTATTATTTATATAGTATTTATTCATACTTTGAATTACCTTTTACTTTTATATTTTCAATTTTTAATTTTAATCTTAGTTACATTTAATTTAGTTATAATTAGTTAACAATAACAACAATTGGAGTGTTGAAGTAAACATTTATCACAGCCAACCTAAATGTATTAAAAATGAGCAATTAATGAATTAATTAATAAATTAAATTAATGGATGGCACAAATTGAGCAAATACAAGGATAGATTATTTTTTTACAGAAAAAAAAACCATTGGTGTCTTTTTAAAATATCAATCCTTTTGTGACT
Source organism: Meda fulgida (assembly GCA_030578275.1). Lineage (NCBI taxonomy): Eukaryota > Metazoa > Chordata > Actinopteri > Cypriniformes > Leuciscidae > Meda > Meda fulgida. Next base: position 24,236,263 of record CM060620.1, read on the forward strand.
GTATAACTAAAGCTTAAAAAAATAAAACAAACAAAAAAGGTAGTCAAGTACACTAAACTTTGTGAAATGTTTATTTCTTTCTTTTGTGGAAGATTAAGGAAGTTATATGTATGAACTAACAAACTTACAATATTACTCATACAATAGGATTTACAAAGCATTTCTGTTAGAGAACTATGAGTTAAAGTAAACTTATGCTGTTAGTACATGTTCTTTGAACAAATTGACTTCCAAGAACATTCACAATGCATAAGTGGCAATTTCCACAAAAGGAAGTAATAATTAAATTTCAGGTGCTTTAGTTAAGCTTTAAAGTCAACATGGACCCAGTTTACTTGCGTACCTGTCACATTTTCGTTCCTGTGTTATTTATGAACAATCTGTGAAAATAAAATATAAAATAAATGATGAATCACTGAAGACGAAATGAGTGAGGTAAGTAGAAATGTTCTTTAAGTGTAAATATTAGAGTCATTTTTATAGAATAATTACAAGATTAATGAGGAAAGAGGGATAGTTAGTGTCTGCAAGTAGGAAAAGCCCCAAGTGATCCTAAAGTGTTTTAACCTGCATGAGTGAGAGTTCAGAGATAGAGTAACAAGGTGGAGTATCTAGCCATAGCAGCTGAGCTGGGTTATATCGTTTGATTAAAGACTAGTTAAAGGGCAGGGTTAAAGTCTACAGACAGTGTGTTGAACTTAACTCTGGCATCTATAGCTATTATAGAAATCCGAACAGAGTAGAAGCATGAGAGAAATTATCTCTATAGGTTGAAAGCAATTTGGATGCTAAACAGGAGATGTAGCCAATGGGTTTAAGTCTTGAGTGATAAGAAGAGGAACTCAGTTTAGTTCAGGCTGAGGAGAGGCTCTGTTCCAACTTCAAAAGACAAAAATTTTAAAGCCCATTGCAAAGGACAAAACTAAACATTTTTTATAAATCCACATATTTGAGACACTAAAGTGACCCTGCTCTGGTAATACCCTGTGTATTCAGCTCTCAGATTTTCTTTCCAGATTATTCTTCCTTCCTTTCTTTTATAAAGTAAGTCATTAAAAATCATGTGTGACGGAAAATAATTGTATATAATTTTATTATTTGTGGCTATTGTATTAACTTAAGTGGCTAATGTGCTTCGACATACCCAAACAAACACAACAGGGAACTGGATAAATAAAAATAGTAGAATGGAAATGGCAATCTCTGACAAACCTGAATGGATCATAAACCAACTGGTCGATATACATAACCAGACTTTGTACAAAACTATAGTAACATCGGAGCAGTATTTTAACCTCACACATTTCTACTTCCACAACGACAACTGCTATACTACTACTTCTAGAAATAACAAGACGCAAGAACATGAACAAGTTATATTGAGTAACTTACATTTCAGACAAAATTGATCAGTTAGTTCTTCTCCACACAAAGTCAAAAGAAACCAAAGCACCAAGCTTTGGGTGTCGTCAAGAAACAAACAATCTGAAATCCCACGTGAGAGTGGAGTGGAGCGACAGATTTCTCATCGTCTGTAATCACTCAGTTCCAGCTCCACTTCTGGTTTTCCATTTCCTGCTACTCACTGGTGAGAGAAACCCCAATCCGATTAATCCTTGAGCGAGGAATCAAGACTAGCCAATCTAAGTCAGTACTCGATTAGCAAAGGAATGGGTCCTCCAAACACACACAATTTTTACCATTACATGTGAATGCAGGAAGCATCTTCAGCACAAGGGTTTCAGATGTTCATGAATGATGTGAAGGATAAACTTTGCAAATGTTTTAGTGGGACTTCCAAACATTTGTTCTACATAACATCTCTTCCCAGGTATGTGTGTTAATAAATCGTTGTACAGGGATTCAGGTGTGGGCCCCCAGGCATCTATTTATCTTACTAAAGAAGTCATCACATTCAACCATGTAATCAGGTATGCGCCCAGAGCCAGGCTTACTGATAGCGCTTGTTTACTGGCATCTGCTTTGAATATCTGGCATTGATGTAGTAGTTTTTCCAACAACAGTCTTTCAGAGAAAGAGATGTGATCAAGAAAACACTTGTCTTAAAGGATTAGAGGCATTTACAGTAGGAAGGTTTCAAAGCGCAGGATCCAATTACTTTTAAAAGCATGTGACTACATCATTGAAAGAGTTGTCAGACTGAAGCAAAAGACAATGGGTTTCCACCACTCAACACATCCCTTAAGAATGATAACAATGCTTTAAGCTGCACATTGTGTAGTGGAGATAAAAGATGGATCCTTCTGTAAAACAAATTTGTTTTGAATTACAGGTGTTGATGTTTCAAAAATGACCTAGCTGGATATTTGTAATGATAGACCACATATGATATGTCTTAATGTTATCATCCGCTGTTTTTTTAAACGCTTTAGCTGATGCTACTACAGGTGTTGTGACTAATCTTTGCAACGGCACCACAACAGCAGTTCAGTTTCTTTTTCTGGTATGGGGTTGTTTTATCTTCTGAAATATGATTATAATACTTGAGGCAACATTTAAATGAACATGTATGGATTGATGTATGGATGGATGGATCGGTGGGGGAAAAATCGGTTCACATATGAATCGCGATTCTATCTTCTGCCGATTCGCATCGACTCACAAATTTCCAAAAATCGATATTCTAAAGTGTTACATTTCTTAAATGTTGTAGATGAAAAAAAAACGTCTCGTCACAAACCTGGCTTGAACGGTCCGAGCCATTTATGTATGATATTAACAGATAAAAATGTTAAAATAACCACATCATCTGCAGCTCTTAATGTGGTGCTTTAGCTTCTTTAGCAAGAGAGAAACAACGCGCACTGAATAGAAAGGGCAAGAAAAATCTGAAAATCACTCACTGCTTTTGACTGAATCACTTTTGTATCTTTAATATGATTCAATTTATATTTAATTCATACATTGAAGACTACAGTGTTTTATTTTTGCATTTAATTATTCAATTTATGTAGTATTTCTTGAGACATGTTAAATAAAACTATATATATATATATATATACAGTCGTGCTCAGAATTAATGGTACCCCTGGTAAATATGATAAAAAATGGCTGTAAAAAATAAATCTGCATCATTTATCCTTTTGATCTTTCATTCAAAATATTGGCAAAAATCTAAACTTTCATTGAAGTAAAAGAATAGAAAGTGGGGGGGAAATCACATTATGAAATAAATGTTTATCTCCAAAACACGTTGGCCACAATTATCGGTACCCTTTTATTAAATACTTTTTGCAATCTCCTTTTGCCAAGATAACAGCTCTGAGTTTTCTCCTACAATGCCTGATGAGTTTGGAGAACACAGACAAGAGATCAGAGACCATTCCTCATACAGAATCTCTCCAGATCCTTCAGATTCCCAGATCCATGTTGGTGCTTCTTCTCTTCAGTTCACTCCACTCATCAGGTCTGGGACGGTCATGGCAGAAGCTTCATTTTGTGCTACTTAAGACATTTTTGTGTTGATTTTGATGTTTGTTTTGGATCGTTGTCCTGATGGAAGATCCAACCACGGCCCATTATACGATTTCTAGCAGAGGCTATCAGGTTTAGATTTTTTATCTGTTGGTATTTGATAGAATCCACGATGCCATGCATGTATCTGAACAAGAAGTCCAGGACCTCCAGCAGAAAAATATGACCACAACATTGAAGATGGTATATTAAATTGTACACATGGGGTACTTTTTATCCTTGTGTGCACCAAACCCATCTTGCATGTTTGCTGCCAAAAAGCTATTTTTTAGTTTCATCTGACCACAGAACCCTGTGCTGTTTGAAGGTCCAGTCATGTCTGACAACTGAATTTGCTGGGGTTTGTTTTTGGATGAGCAAGGAGGATTTTTCTTGAAAACCTCCCAAACAACATGTGGTGATGTAGGGGTTGTTTAATTTTTTTAATAGGCTTTCTGAACCCAAGACTCAACTAATCTCTGCAATTCTCCATCTGTGATTCTTGAAGAATCTTTGGCCACTCAAACTTTCCGCCTCACCATGCATTAAGACAATATAGACACACGTCCACTTCCTGGCAGATTTGTAACATCTTTAGTTGATTGGAAGTGCTTAATTATTGCCCTGATGGTCAAAATGGGGATTTTCAATGCTTTAGCTATTTTCTTACAGCCACTTTCTATTTTGTGATGCTCAACAATCTTTTGATGCACATCAGAACTATATTCTTTGGTTTTACTCATTGTAATGGATGATTAAGGGAATTTGGCCTTTGTGTTTCCTCATATTTAAACTCTTGTAAAACAAGAAGTCATGGCTGGACAATTTCATGTTCCTAGTCACCCTGGTGTGCAAAAAAAAAGGTAAATATGAATGGGAATATACTTCAGAGATATTTTACTCGTAAACAATTCTAGGGGTACCAATAATTGTGGCCAACTTGTTTTGGAGAAAAACATTTATTTCATAATGTGATTACCCCTCCACTTTCAATTATTTTACTTCAATGAAAGGTTCGATTTTTGCCAATTTTTTTAATGAAATATCAAAAGGATAAACGATGCAGAATTATTTTTATAGCCATTTTTCATCATATTTACCAGGGGTACCATTAATTCTGAGCACGACTGTATATATATATATTAATTCACCTAGAAGAGAACACCAAGCTTTCATATATGAATAATGTAATACAGTACTGATAAAGGCCTACTATGTTTATGGGATTAACATATTAGTCCCAAAGCTAAAAGGAGTATTGAGTCTAGAGCTGAAACCTGGCCCTTTTATTAGACGTGTCTGACTTTCCGGAAGATGTTTCCAACACGGAGAAGTCTAGTCGTAAGGACAAGCCCAGACACATCTTCTGGGCACTGGCACAGAACACTGTGACTTAATTCTGTGAGTGAAGTGCTCATATCACATTGCCAGTGCATCTCAATGTTTACTCACTGACATGAGCAGGAACTTAAGGGGTTACTGAGAGAGTGACAGACTGCATTGCTTCGACAACACTTGAGAAAGGGGCCAAGCCATTACTTGGGTGTATTACATTGCTCTTGTACTGATGACAACCTCAAGAGGTTGGGGGTGTTGAGTGGGAGGGATTTGTCTTCCTGTTTAGTTATACTGGATAAAACTAGTCTTGGATAATTATACAAATGCATTTACAAAAATACAAGAAAGTAGAATATACAGAAGCTATAGATAATATATTCTATATCATCTTTGCCAGCAATAATAGGGCAAAAACTAAAACCAAAAACAAAGAAAAAAATCTATAATTAATGGGAATAAACGAATACTTAAGTACAAAAAATAGAGAATATATATATATATATATATATATAAACATTTTCTGTTACTATAAATATTTTGGGTCAGTGAGTATTTTTATTCAATATTTTATATTCAGTATTGTTACAAAATATGTTTATTTCCAATGAATGCTGTCTATTCATCACAGAATCATGAATCCTGTTTTCACAAAAAAAGCACACCTGTTTTCAACGTTGGTAATAATAAGAAATCAATATTAATGTTTGTACTGTATTTTTAATCAAATAAATGCAACCTTGGTGCGCATAAGAGACTGCGGCACCAACCCCAAACTTTGAACAGTAGTGTGTGTGTGTGTGTATATATTTATTGTACATTTATCACTTGTTTATATTGTTATAAAACCATTCAAAGGTTGATGTAGTGATGAAATTGCAACCAAATTAATCACTACAATGGCAATGAATTCAGTTTTGACATTAAATAAACTCCACAACTAAACTAGACAAGCATGAACCCTTTAAGAGAAACAGACCCCCTCATAAGGATGTAATTACTTCATCACCCCCAACATATAAGACAGGAGTCAGGAAGTTCAAGTTGCCTATTTAAGTAAAGTTTGCTCTGTGCTTTGGTGAGAAAGAGAAGAACCCAAAGCAGAGGTGAAGACACTGAGTGTGTGAGTACAGAAGTGGAGGACCATGTCGGCCTTTGTGTCCCTGAGGGCAGAGTGCATTCTCCCTGTGCCCCTAGCCTCCCATGGGCCTCATTCAGAGGTAATGTACCAGACAACAAAGATGACAAACTTTTAATGCTCTATACTCGCCTGAAGCATTCCATGCCTCTCCGCCGGTCCTCCCAGGCTCTGTTTTCACAGCTAAGGGCCACAGATCCTTAAACATAATAGTGTTTCAGTCCAAAAAAATGGAGTAGGGATGAAAGAGTGCAAATGAGATCAAGGAAAGGGCCACCAAAGTGGTTGGGAGAGAGCCTAGAATCAATTTATATTAATAATGGTTATATTACACATTTTTCCTAACAATCCATCCTGGTTTTTATTTTAGTGCATGGTTTCCTTAAAATTAGCATTGCTAATTTTATATTCAAAGGATAAGATTATTTGAGATAAAGGTCAGTCGGAGTTTTTTGACAGCTCCAGGGCTTTTGTTATAACTGCAGATCGAACTTCTACATTTATGTATTACCGCCAACTACAAACAGTTGTATCGACCAAGGTGTGGTGCCAAAATCAAAAGTACATTCCTATTTTTGGCAAATGGGAATACCACAACCCTTTTTTATGTTTTCTCAAGTCATCTTGCCACATTTAAAAAAAGAAAAAATTAATTAACATTCGAGCCCATCTTACCAGTGATGAATTCTCCCTTAAAGTTTTAAAGTTACAATGGCTGGAGAACTTCTATAAACTAAAGACACTTGAAGAACTTTTCTGATAGATGGCTCGTCACATCTTTTGTCTTCCAATTTACAAAAGGAAAGAGAGAGGTGCTGTGCAATGAGGTGTTGACGGCAAATACACAGACTCTTTGACTTCATTGATCCACCAAAATGTCACACAACACATACATTATCCTTTTGACACTTTTGAAAAGAAAGGGGGAAAAAACATGAAAATGAGCTTCAAGGCAAGGTAAGTTTACAGATGTTTCTATTTCCCTCTGAACAGCAGTCCTTACCTGTATCTCCTGTCTGCCGCACGAGAGGGACGTGAAGCATCAACTGTGGCTTTCATCAAAGCAGTGATATAAAGGGGAGAGTGTGGGCTACAGAGTGTACAGTTCTAAAAGATGGGCAAAGAGAAACAAACAAACAAACAAGCTAAGAAGAGAAACTGCTGCGTCTTATCCAGTTATCTTCACAGTGAATGTGTCCCACCTGCCCCAGTCATTCATTTTTATTGCCATTGAAGTAGTATCTTTTCACACTTGAGTAATCTACATTGCTCCACTTTTATAAAACTATAAATAGGAAACAGCTGGACTGACTTGTTGGTACACAACAAGGGGTTAGCATGGATCTGTTTGACCCTGTCAGTAGATTTTATTGCTCACAAAGATTAAATTAATCAAGCATTTCAAGAGATCATTTGGGAAGTCTGTGTTATTTGGGTTGCTCAGTAATCGCACAACAGTGGATATATTTGCATCTGATTTCAAACAGCAATTTTGTAATAGTAAAAGTAAATATTCTGAATGCCTAAAGTCTTTAACAATAGGAAAAGTCGAGAGATTAACCGAAAACAGATCTGTCTTTAATGAACCGAAATAAATTAGGCATTAAAGTGTAGAAAGAGCAAACCTAGTCTGATTCTAAAACATGCTCACTATATGTATGTGTTACATTTAAGATGCTAATGAAAGTAACTAATTACAATCTGGGGTGGCAATTAATTAAAAAATATAGATCTCTTTTTGAACATTTTAAATGTTAATGCACATACAGTTATTTATGTAGGCTAGTAGTGTGGCAGTGCAATGGCAATCTCTGACAAACCTGAATGGATCATAAACCAACTGGTCGAAGGCCCGACCCCTTCTCTGCATTCTGGGGTGACAAAATTAATGCAGTGTGGTGCAGGGGCATGATTTATAAAGATCCTGGGTTTAGTCTCAAATAGGCCTCCCTGGTACAATGTGTCTTTATTGAGCAGGGTTAGGCCGTCTTTCGCCTCACGAAGAGACTGCTTCTGTCTGCCCGACCCTGCCGTGCAGAACTAACATACGGATCTGGGCCGCCAGTATAGGCTTCACTTACCTCGCTGAGCTACTGCTCGAGCATCGGGTTGTAGGTGCTTGGATAACAAACAAGCCCCGCTACCCTAGGTTGGGCACAGAAAAATTCTCTCACCCCAAGAGCCGCTGGCAGGCCCACACCCTGGTAAACCTCAGGGTGAGGTGGGAATATTCCCCTGTAAGCGAGCGAGAAGTTCTAGCCTTCACTTTTTTGGGCGAAGTACGCTCCCCTGAAGCCAGAGCATTGCCATGAGCTGATGCCCATGCATACAGATAGTAGGCCCCTGACTCTGGGGCCTCCGTTGAGGCAGAGTGGCGTATGTTGTACTCCCCTTGTTTTAAGGATGCTAGCTTTCTTGCTGAGTACACTGCCATGGGCAATGTGATTAGGCACCAGGATTCTGTAGGCGCTGTGTAAACAGCTTACCTGCCAACGAAGACTGCGCCGTTAGGTAGCAGGCCTCAGCAGGCCTCCTTGAATTGGCAGCCCCCAAGAGGGCGCTGTAGTCCAGCTTAAGTGGTTGGCCTTGGTGGTTTGGGGAGTTGACTCTTACGAGTCAACTTAGGAGGCCGCCTTGGAACTATCACCCGGACTCAGCTACCAGTTGCTTTCAGGTAGTAGGCTCCTCAGGCTTCCCTGAAGGTGAATTCCCACTTAACCCCCTGGGGTTGGCTATCGCGCCGGTGCGATTGTCACACTTTTTTTCTTATCAGTGCAAAATAGACTCAAATAACTCGATTTTCTCATACAGGCAAGTGTTATACATCATTGAAAACTGTTAAATGTCTTCTTTTATTTTTGTACACTAATAATAAAAACAAAATGATGTGTTTTTCTTAAAATAAAGAAAATAAACATGATGCGCATTCTCCTGTCTCTCTCAATGTTAAGTTCATTCTGAAACGCGACAGAAAATGACCTGTAACTCAGCGAATGCTTGTCACTGTGACATGAAACATGTCTTTACAAAGCTTGTAGTCTCCATTTTTAAACAATGTAAATCATATCAAAAACAAATATTCTCTGTTTAAGTAATCAATATGAAAGCAACGGCACGTACAGTTTCTCCAGCCCGAGCTCATTAGCTCCAATGTGACCACACCTACGTGCGCAAGAGCTGTTCACATGCAAATGATCCACGTGAAGGAACGCAGAGCTGTAAACGCCCTCCTCACCACTAAACAAAGAATCAGCGACTTCAGTACTGCTCTGCTTTTCATCGAGTTTGGAAGACTATGTTTGTGCTGTTTACCTTGGATTTACCTCAGAAGAATATATATATATATATAATGTATGTATGCATTTTGTAAATTTCATAATTTTAACCAGAAAATCTAAAATGTATTCCCAAAATCGTGCAGCCCTATAGTTTCCCTTGATATCAGCATGTTCACAGGTGTTTATTTAAAAAAAAATATATATATATTTTTTTACAGGGATCATATGCCACTGGATGAGTCCAGCTGACTTAAACATTCACATGAGTCTCTGTACATGAACATGGTAAAGTGAAAAATCAAACACCTTGGAGATGACATGTATGTATGTAGCCTACTATGTTTTAGGAATGGCACAAATGTCTCTGTCTTTAGATCTGTGTGTTTACTAATGTGCTTTTTTTGTCATTTGTTTTGAATCTTTGGATTATGTTGTGTTGTAAATAAATTCAAACAAACAATCTAAAAGCCATTCTTTTTTAAATTTCTCCTCATTCTTTGTGCAAGGTTCCTCATAATGATAGCACCTGGTAGGGCCATTAGGGGAGGGTCTTTGTCTTTCTCAGGTGTGAAACACTCAATATTCATGATGGTGCACGTCTAGTCGTATAAAGCTTTCTTTCACAAAACATGTCTTATTTTTAAATCAATATATTGTCTCATCTGAATGAGTAGTCAGGATAATTTTCACATAGTTTTGAAGCAAATATTCTAGGCCACGTGATACAATTTTCAAAAGTCTTGTGAAGAAATAATTAGTATGGGTTTCATGACCTTATTTCAGTGACAATTTTTTTTGTTTTTTCACAAACCATGCATAAACATCATCTCAAAACTACAAACTTTTACATACATGCTGCTGACATATTATTGTAGCAGAGCTTGTGCTGAATACAGCGTAATCAGACTTTAGCCATGAAAATGTCACAAGTATCATAAATAAGCACAAATATCAGAGCATGTCAGAACACCTCCATGACCCAGAAAACACGTTAGACCCCAGAGGGTTAAGATGGTGATCAGGTAGTAGGCCTCACCCCAGGCCTCCCTGGAGGCAAGCCCCAAGGACAGGCAACTGGACAGCTAGCCTGACTTATTATTGGGTAGCAGGTGGTAGGTCTCACTGGGCCTCCCTGAATGTGAGCTCCCAGATATTATGGCTGTCAGGTAGTAGGCATCACCAGGCCTCCTTGAAGGTGAGTTCCCACATCCTGTGATTATCAGGTAGTAGGCCCCACCAGGCCTCCCTGAGGATGAGTTCCCCAAAACTATGGTTATCAGGTAGTAGGCCTCACCAGGTCTCCCTGAAGGTGAGTTCCCACATATTGTGGTTATCAGGTAGTAGGCCTCACCAGGCCTCCCTGTGAGTGGTTTCCTAGCGGTGCTGGGTTCAGGAAGCTAGTGGCCTCTTGCTATCAGTTCAGCTGGTCTTAGCAGGCAGCTGCTGAAGGCGAGCTTGCGCCCTGGCTCGACTAAAGTGTTCATTCTCTGCTACTGGTTCCCTCTCGGAACCTCTTTTCCTGCCTACAGCCTGGTTTGCCTACCAGGCGGACCATGTGCTCCCCTCACTGAGGGTCACTATGAGCACGTGGATTCCTGAGTCTGGTCAGACGGTTGTAGGACTCTCGTGAGGCCTGCCAGTTAGTTCAGCCCTTAGGCCTTCACAGGCCTCCTCAGTGTTTTGAAACATAAACACTGGGTAGATCTGTGGATCAAGTAGAGAAACTCCCCTCGCTGGCAAGGTTTGGGAAGCACTATGCTGAGTCATACCCTCCGGGATATCCCGTCTCGGAGATCCGGGCCGAGTGGTTCAATGCCAGCTTCGCAGTTCCCCGTTCTCAGGGAACATAGGTTACAGTCGTAACCTGAGACATTCTTTATGTAGTAGTGTGGGATTGGTTGTGTGCTTGAGATTGGTTGTGTGCAGGACGGGGCCGAGGGCAGAGGAAGAATGGCGCAGTGGTTGACAATGAGCGACACCTGTGCGACACACCGGTCTCGTATCTCTCACGGAGGAGCGGAAGCATAAAGGAGGAGCGACGACAGTGAAGATCGAGAGAGGAACAGGCCTGACTTTATGTTGTGTTTTGTGTGGCCAACAGTCGTCCACGAGGGGTTGCTGGCTTATACTTTAATTTTTGTATTTGTTAATTTATTTATTAAAATCTTTAAATGTTTGCCGGTTCCCGCCTCCTCCTTCCCATAACATCTGAACCTCGTTACACTGCTCATAGTGTTTATAATTGTTTAATAATTGTTTCTCTTTATTTTAGTTCGCTGTAGCAGTTACGGTCAAGTCTCCTGTGAGTTGTGTCAAGCACTCTTGTGGTTCGTTCAGCAGCCAACTGTGGGCCTTACTGCTGTTTTTCTTTTTTTTTCTTTCTTTGTTTAATGCTATTATGATTGTGTGTTTATTTGGTTATTTCTTGGTTTGAGGTTTTTAAGTGCCCTATTTAAACTAGTGAGTTTTTAAGATTTGTTATAATAAATTTGTCAATGGGCATCTGATTGGTTTGACTATTGCCTATAATCCTCTCTATTAGCACTTCCTTTTTGGTGCTTAAGGATTAATTAAAGTTCCCTTTTGTTGTTAAATTGGATGACACATCTCTGTCTTTTCATTGTACCACCGAACCTGTGTTTCTTTGAGTATTTCCTTGAGTGAAAATCTAGCTGTTTGTCCTACATCCTCGATAAACAAGCTACAAGTAGTCCAAAATGCAGAGTTCTTACTAGGTCAAGAAAATACGAGCATATAACACCAATTTTATCATCTCTACACTGGTTACCTATTAAGTTCCGTATAAATTACAAAGTGACCTACAAGGCCCTAAATTATTTAGTTCCTGTGAATTTAACCAATCTTCTATCGCCTTACAATCCATCAAACTCTTTAAGGTCACAAATCTCTGAGCTTCTGATAGTACCACATCTAAGTCCACTAAGGAGGGAGAGCGTTTTCACATTTGGCTCCTAAACTCTGGAATAGCCTTCCTGATAAAGTTTGGTGCTCAGACTCAGTCTCCCAGTTTAAATCTAGATTAAAGACGCATCTCTTTAGGCTAGCATTCATATAATGCATCTCCTAACCTTATACAGTTGTATCAGATCAAACGCACATGATTTTCCTCGCTTAATGTTATGAACAGCAGCTATGCTAATTATTTTCTATTTGCTTCTCTGTTTTATCTTGGGATACTCATCCTGAGGTAACTAGAGAGTATGTCAGCTCCAATTTGGATCCAGCCTATCATGAAGACTTCATATGACGCAAACTCTGAATCAACATGCACCAATGCTACATTTTTCTAAATGTCATAATCAATTAAGTGAGTATTCATTACTTCAATGAGCTCATTGTTTCTGCCTTAAAGTATTACCTTGTTTAAATTTTTATTTTCGCTAACTGTGATTTTGTATATGTACATTTCTAAAATACATAACTTAGACAGTTACCTCTGATAACAGATCACTCTAAATTGTAATGTGGACTCTGCATGCATTGTCTGTAAAGCTGCTTTGAAACAATTGTAAATTGTGAAAAGCGCTATACAAATAAATGTTAATTGAAATGAAAGCTTTAGCATAAGTTCTGCTGGGAAGACTCAATTTTTATGTCACTCATTACCTTCTCATCTATCCTATCGCGTTCTAATACTTGTGGTATAAAAGATGGGTACTTACACATGTCTGAGTTCGCAGATACTGACGCTTTCATTCACCTCCACCCTCCCCACCACCAAGAGGGTTCCTTCCCCTCCTTCCTCCCCACCACCACCAGGATGGTCCCTTCCCCCCCACCACCACCAGGATGGTACCTTCCCATACCTCACAGGGGGTCGGCTGCGCCCCTGCCTTCGTCTTCAGGCAGGAAATGCAGAGTCCGGACCCCCAGATTGTGAGCTACGGACGGGGCCTACGCCAAAGAACTTTATCATAATATTGCTTGCCGAGCTGTTAATAAATGCTTAATTGTTACAGTATTATTCTCCCGAGTCTTTCTGGTAGAATTGAAATGTGAATTGAAAATCCCAGGCTGGTGTAGTCATTGTAATCTGAGTCTAACCATACAGAAAGTACCGCTCTGGTCACATTTATAATGGCAAAAACACATAGATAGGTTCCTGGAAACCTCTGAGGAAATACTAAATCATCATGAACAATGAAGACAGTACAATCACCCTGTCGCGCTGCAGTTAGTCTTTGTTTGAAAAGTATAACTAGCTTGGTTTCATGACAAGACATAAAGATTAGTTAAAATTTTTAAATAGCTTTGCCTCATGAGTTAGTTAATAAGTTGTCTCATGCGACAGCACAAAGTCAACTGTCATTTATTTTTTATAAAAATCATATAGCTTGTGGAAATGTTTCATGAGATGCTGAGATTAAGGACCATGAATATCTTCATATTGAAATTGTGTGAGTGTGAAAATTTACCAAGCCTTTTTTGGAAAGTTTGATGAATGAGCCGAAGGGAACCTCAACCTAGATTGCTGGACAGGTTCAAAGGCCTGTCCTTCAGCAGTCATTCAGTTAAGTCATTCAGTAATTACTCATGAAAGCATAAAAATGCATGTAGTCTGTTGAAGGCATTTTTCAGAAATCAGACAGTTTATATTAAAGTGTTTTGTGAAGTGATTACCTTCTCCATCCCACATAGCATACCTATTTCCACCTGGAAGGATTTCAAATATGTGACAGACTGAATATCACAGCACCTCTATATCCTCTGCATGACAGTGTAATTCCTCCTGCCCTGTGGCCATGTCTACAAAACTCAGACAGTTTACTTGTTCATGTAGCTACACCTACGAAAAAAGGGCTTTGCCAAGAATTTGTGCATTCATTTCACCTTCACACACTTAGTTAACCCTTTTAATGTTTAAGCCATCCCACTGGATCTCACACAAACAGTCTAAAGTATGGCTGTCAGATTATTAATTAAGTACACTTAATTAATGTAATAAAAAACAATTAATCCCTGACCCATGCAACAAAAAAACTTAACATAAGATTTTGACATCCTTTTAAAACTAGTTTGAACTCATTTAACTTGACACAGTCTTATTAACGTTCAAGGTGAGTGAGATGAAAAAAAAAATCAAATCGTACAATCTATGTTTACATTACATTGTGGACTGAGAGTGATCTAATTCCAGTAATTTCACCCAGCGTGAGGGTGAAAGATTTCCCCACACAGATCTAGCAACATACAATTTGGTCACAGGATTTGCCACGTTTACCACCAAAAATCGGTTAGGTTTGAAAGTGACTTTTGTTTGAGATGTGCTTCAAGTATCGCTACATTATTGACAACAGACAATGGACCTATTTCGCACATGAAATTTTCTTGAACTATAGTTAATGTGTCAGCACCTATATGGTTAATGATTTTGAAATAAAACAATATTTCGACTTTTGAAGCCATTTATGCTGTTAGTTCAGTGCTTTACTGGTCTGCCACTATGCCTTTTTGAGGGATATTTTCAGCAAAGTTGCAATTTATTGCAAATAATTGTATTTAATTAATAGGCATATTATGTAATATTTATATTAAAATACATATAATCTTACACTTTAACAATGATGACCATATTGCAACTTAAAGAAGCCAGGAGTATCATATTCCTTTAACTTTCATTACAACCCGAGTATTTCTTGCCCTTTGGGATGATCTTATTGCTTTTTGCTATTAACTTAACAATGTATATTATACCTTGGCAGTTACCTCAAGTTGATAACACACGTATCATTTGGCTGAGTAAGACTAAAGGCGGATGGTCTTGATTTATAGGCCAAACTACACTCAATCAATCAATTAATTATTATAATTATTTTTGTACGTAATCACATATGTGATAGTACCTTGCTTCAACCTTACCTAAAAATCTAGGTCACGAGGTTAGAAGAGTGAGGACTAATCCTTTCATGAGTGTCTGGTCACAAGTGCTGAATGTAGGTGAGATGGCATCTGTTTGCCATTAACACTAGCCTGAACTAATTCCCACATGATATGGTGGAGCACATGAGAGACTTAATTATGAGACAGCTGAAGATGATTAATGGAATTCAATGACGTTTCATTAAACCCTAAAAGTCAAAATAGTTTTTCAGATATGTTTTTATTTTGTAATGTTTAACACATACCCTCTTCAGGATGGTCAATCTACTGAACTGTACAGTCTAATACTTTTATTCAGCAAGGATGCATCAAATTGATATTTAGACATTTATACATTTACATTGTTACAAAAATATTATTGTTATTGTTAATTGTTATCTAAAATTTTAAATAAATTCTGTTCTTTTGAACTTTCTATTCATCAAAGAATCCTGAAAAATGTATCACGGTTTCCACAAAAATTCTAAGCAGCACAACTGTTTTCAACATTAATAATAATAATAATAACAAATGCTTCTTGAGCAGAAAATCAGCATATCAGAATGATTTAGAATGATCATGACACTGAAGACCCTGAGTAATGGTTGCTGGAAATTCAGCTTTGCCATCAAAGAAATAAATGTCATTTAAAAAATATGTTATTTTAAATTTTAATAATACTTCAATAGTACGCTTTTTACTGTATTTAAATAAATATATGTATATGTAAAAAATCAATAAAAATTAAAGCTGCAAGCAGCATTTATCGGGGTTCAAGCATTTAAGGCCTTTTAAGCTCAAAAGAATTTAAAGACATTAAGTTTTATTTAGCAGGCATGTAAACACTTAGAAAACTTAGGAAACCAAAAGTAATTTATAAAAGATCAAATAAGAGATTCAGTCAAGAATACTTTTTTACAAACGTAAATAATGTATGTTGGATTGATGTTTATATCCTGTTTATATCAGTTCATCCTGATAATGCATTGTCAGCATTCAAAAGATTGTTGTATCCTTTGGTGGACAAACATGCACCTATTTAAAAGTGCAGTGAAGAATGTTATAGGACAACATGGATTGTTAATGAGTTGAAAATCATTATGTTTGAGAGAGATGTGGCAAAGGATACAGAAAACAGAAATGGGGAAAAGGAGGATTTTTTGCAAATTAAGAAATCAAGTAACTAAAATGATTGGGGGAAAAAATAATGTTTTACAAAATTAAATAAATTAATGTAAATGATTGTAAAACATTGTGGAGTACACAAAGAAATAATGGATAGGAAATCAAGTCAAATGACTTTTGATACAGGTGACTAATTTTTTAACTTTTTAAACCATATCAAATAGAAAATTATTTTAATGATTTTTTCATAAAGTTGATAAATTAAGAGAAGAAATGTTGTTTATTCAGTTTGTCACATCTTTAATATCAGTATTTAAAAAGGTATTTTTCCTTTAGCTTGGTAAGATGCAAAGATTAAATGCAGAAAAATGCAGCACTGGGTTTTAATGGTCATAATAGTTTACCAATAGGTTTGCTACCAGTTAGCAAAGTATTGAAAATTATAGTTTGTGAACAAAGTCAATTATTCTTCAAGGAGAATAATTTGGTCTCTAATTTTCAGCATTTATATTGAGAGAGCACAGATTGATGACAATAACTTAGGAGCAGAATTGTTAGATTTTGATGTACTAGATCATAAATTATTGCTTGATAAACTGAAAAGGTACAAATTTACTTCTCGTACTGTACATTGGTTTAAAAGTTAACTGTCTAACAGGATAATGTGTATTTTATAATGGAAGTTAATCAGATGAGAAAACTTTACCACAACACTGTGTAAATGTAGCGTAAACTCAATCCCCCTCCCCCAGCTTTTTTTCTGCGTCATCACGGCTGGAACAAACAAATAAATTGCGGCAATGATAAGCTCAGGTATTGTTTATGTGCTTTAGCCTATTTAATGTTAAAAGCATGCAATGTGACTGAATATCATGTAGTGCTCACAGGTTTGTAGCTGTAAAAACAACAATAGAAAATTCACATCAGATCTTGAAATTAAAGAAATGGAAACAAGAACCTTCAAACTGTGAACAAACGTGTATTCTGTGACAAAGATTGTTTTAGTAACTCAGCCTATGTATTTTTAATAATGTTTAAATGGTGTAATATTTGTGAATTTGATTATGTTGCCGCAAGTTCTGTCAAGATTACTCCCTGGTGCTGTGCACTTACCGCGACTCTGCGTGGGTTGACAAACGCAGTCTTTTCACGCAAGATAATTGTGTTAAATAAGCACGTGCAATTAAAAGCTGAGGTCTTGCTTTTAAGGCTTCAAATTATAGGCTATAAGACATTTGCAATACATTTGCAATACAATTGGGAGTCTGCACAGGGTGAATTTATTTTGAAATTGACTTTTATTCTTATTTTGTATATATGGTGCTGGTGTAAACACAAGCATTGACTATATTGGGCGCAATCAGCTCCGGTAGCCGCGTGTCGCAGCTCTAACGCACCGCAGAGTGTAAAAAGGGGTTACAGTCAATAGCCTACGAATGGAATGTTATTATGCGCCATGGAACATTGCGCTCCCCAACTCGCGAAAGTTGGAAAGTTGAACACTGATTGGATTTTTTTTCAGTTCCTATTCATAATTTTGACATTTGGGTGTTATTGTTTAGCTATTTACCTATGTTTTCAAATTGCCTGTGTTTTTTTGTTGTTGTCTCGATCGGACTAATGGTCTTCGAAGATAACAGAAATTTTTTTAAGCTCTAAATGACACCATTACAAAAACCATAAGGCAAAACCTGGCATGTTTGGTATCGTTGGACTCGGCAAGGATTCAGGAGTATAAGGAGGTCACTCCCGTGAAAAAAAGCTGGCTTGAAAATTCTCAGGCTCCTTCAGGCATTGTGCCGATGACATATACTGAGTTTTTTTAGATACGCCAATGTTCTCATAGACCATCAAGGTACCCTGGACAAAGACACTGCATGCCATCTTTCATTAGACTAACGGTTGGATGCGGTTACAACTATTTTCATGATGTTTTTTCCCTGTTATAGCGCCACTGAGTGGCCAATCGTCGTGATTTTTTTCATGTGACCTCAGATTGAACTCATGAATATGTGTCCCAAGTTTAGCGAAAATATCTCTTTCCGTTCACAAGTTCTAACCGTTTTAGTAAGAGTGGCTCTGGAGCCATCAAACATTTGGATTCCCCTTAGCGACCGACAATTGAAATATTGAACATTTTTGATGATTATTGACAGTCAGACTCCAGAGAATATTTCTGCAGTGGTTTGGTTCCGGTCAGGCCAAAAACCTAGGAGTAGTTTGCAAAAGTAGGTTTTACAAAAAAACGCAATTTACTCGAAATTGGCGCCTGAAGGCGAGCCAATCCGGCCAAGCCTTGGTGACGTTGTAGGCGATGTGAGTACTACCAGCCCCCAAAGTTTCAAGTCTCTACGACTTACGGTTCGTTCTGCCCGATCAGTTTTATGTGGAGAATGTTGCATCATGGGAAAATTAACAAAGACAATAGGGTTTCAGCACTTCGTGCTTGAACCCCTAAAAAAATGCAGCAAAGGTGAGCATAAGATAAGCATAATCTTACCGACTCCAAACTTATGAATAGTAGTGTATAACAATTTATGGTTGTAATGTTGTATGCTTGCTTGGCATTTGTTACATGTTCTCTGGTTTTGTTTAATGTAATTTAACTATAAATATTGTATTATATTTTTGTTTAATGAAAAAAAATGATGTTCTCTCTATGGGCCCTATCATACACCGGGCGCAGTGCAGCACCAGGCACCACGCAAGTGTTTTTTGCTAGTTTCAGCCTGACGCAGTTATCATTTTCACGTCCTGAGCAAGGTTATTTAAACAGCAAATGCATTTTGTGCCCATTTGTGCTGGTCTGCCCATGGGCGTGCTGGTCTGAAAACGAGGTGTGTTCAGGCGCATTGTTGGAGCATTGCTATTTTGAGGCAACTGAAATAGACTGCGCCATTGATCAACAAAAACCTGGTCTAAAGTCAATGGCACAGCATTTTTTTTATTTTTAAAGAGCTCGTTAGTAATGTGCGCCTATAGGTGGGTGCACAGGGACGCATAGCAGTACACAAACTAGCCATATATTAAAAATGAAAGGATTACAATGTAAAAGATTATTATTGTGAACAAAGATATGATGGAATCCAGCTTGTCCCATAGATGGTTGCTTGCGCGCTTTAACCTCATGCATGAGCAGATCCGTTTCCTCTCTGGAGAAGCGTTCAGTCTTTCTGCTTGCAAATTCCGTCATGTAAATAGCTAATCCGCCTTGGCGCGAGCGCAACTGGCTTTTAAAGGGAATGGGAGATGAGACTCTGGTTGGTTTATTGCACATTACGCCCAAAACACACCCATTACTCATTAAGAGAATAGGGACCATGCTCTGGGCACGCCAACCATTTAAAAAAAAAAAATATTTGCAACTATAATTACCCTTCTATTTTGCAATACATTGGTTACCTTCACCTGTTAGCCTCTACATATCCCATGTATTTATACCCCATGTTTCCCTTGTTCAGTGTCTGGTGCTGTCCTTTGTGGCTGTATCGCGTTAATTGTTTTAGTTCTGTTTTTGTCTGTTTCTCCTTGTTTTTGGATTTACTCTGTTTTTGTCTACATCTCTATGAGCATGGATTTACTCTTGTTTTGTTTGTTTAAATAAATGTTTATGTTGCAATGCTGAGTGTCCATTTCCGTCCGCCTCGAGTCATGGTGAGTTCTGTACATTAAACAATCTCAGTGAGTTCTCCCTTGCATATGCCAGTGACTGTTACTGCTTCCAATTTCCCTTATCTTGTAGACGGCCTTGCTGACTCGGGGGCGGTGGGCAATTTCATCTCCCAGGAGCTCAGCAAGATTACACTTCAGTAGTGGTGGAACGGATCACAAAATTCATGGTTCGGATCATTTACAGTTTTTGTAGAATAACACTATTTGTTTACTGCAGAAATTAAATATAGTTTTATCTTTGTTAAAGCTAAAATGTATTATATTATCTTTATATATTATCTTTGCTGTACTTTGTTGATTTATTAACATTAATGACACAGACAACAGTGGGAATATCAGGTGTCTGCTGTCACTTTAAGACCGATTGCACCGACTGAAAAAAACTGACAACTGTTCACTTATGACATAAACGAGAGAATACTTGCAGAGATGGGTATTTTGACATCATTTTGTGTTTATGTGTCCATTCAATGGCAAGGAAACGCGTAAGAGGAATCAATTCGGTGTTCGATGGCTGTCTGAAACGTGCCTCTCTCTCTCTCTCTCTCTCTCTCTCTCTCTCTCTCTCTCTCTTCGTGCGTGCACTTCGGGTGCGTGAGGCTGTGAGCACAGATAACACGCGAATCTCGATTTTTGCCTCTTATCCCGCATTTAAAATTATTTGGCAGACAAAACACATCAAAATTATAAACTTTCACTCTATGATTTTAAATTTAGCAGTTAATCTGCGAATCACATGCGTGCCAAACCATGGGGCATGGTCTGTACGGGTCACGGATCAACTGCGAAGTACACTTCCGAGCTATCACCTTGAACACACCATTGGCCATTCATTCGGTTGTGGGACAGACCCTGGGCAGAAGAAAAATCACCCATCAGTCACCACCATTAGAACTGCATGTAGGGGCTTGCCACAAGGAAACCATCATCTTCTATGGACTCCCATTCTCCACTACCTCCATCATGCTAGGCAGACCGTGGTTAATTCAGCAATCGCCTCAACTTTCCTGGAAAACCAGGGAAATTCTTCAGTGAAGCCAGGAGTGCTATCGTGACTGTATTACATTTCCTGTCTGCTAGCTTCTCCCCAGTGTGCACCCTCTATCTCCTTCAGTTTGTGCCACCACTGTTGAGAGTCCAGCCACACATTTTAACTCCTACATTCCTCTGGAATATCAAGATTTTCCCTCGCTCTTATCCTCTCAAGAGGCCTCTGCACTACCACCTCACCGGCAGTGGGACTGCACCATTGACGTCCTGCCGGGCGCTAAACCTCCTCATGGACGTATCTATCACCTCTCTCGCCCAGAACAGAAGGTCATGGAGGAGTATGTTGAGGGGGCACTCTGCCAGGGATACATTTGTCTGTCCACTTCTCCGGTAGCCTCAAGTTTTTTTTCCGTGGCCAAAAAGGATGGGGGTTTACGTCCATGTATTGATTATTGAGCACTCAATGACATCATATTAAAGTACAGCTATCCCCTTCCTCTGGTTCCTGCTCCCCTTTAGATGTTGCGGGGAACAGCCTGGTTTACCAAACTCGAATATCTTCGTAGTCCCTACAATCTTACTCTCATCCGGAAGTGTGACGAATGAAAAATGGTATTGTATTGAAAATGGTATTCGTGACGCCATCAGGTCACTACGGATATCGGGTGAAGCCTTATGGCCTGGGCGAATGTGTCTTTGGTGTTCCAGGGGTTCAAGAATGACATTTTTTGTGACTATTTGTCTGAATTTCTGATCATTTATATTGACGATATTCTTCTTCTCTCTCTGAGCACCACAGGCACAGTCGCCAGGTCCTGCGGCAGCTTCATGAACATCGGTTGTTCAGAATTTCAGTTCAATCACCAATCCCCCAAGCATCTCCTCAAGGATAAGCCCAAAAGTTTGAATTGGACAGAAGAGGCCACCCAAGCTTGAGTCATTCAAATTGACCTTCACTTCAGCCCACATCCTTCAACATCCTGATCCAGAAATCCTGTTTGTAGTAGAAGTGGATGTAGTAGAAGCCATGTAGAAGGATCCCACTTCTGCCAAAATGGCGGTGTTATCTCAGTGGAATAAAGCTTCCTCTAAACTCCATCCATGTGCTTTCTTTTCCAGGAAGCTGTCCCGGGCCAAGAGAAAATATGACATTGGGAACAGAGAACTTCTAGCTATTAAGTTAGCCCTGGAGGAGTGGCGGCAGTGGCTAGAGGGGGCCAGACATCCATTCACTGTGAACAGAGACCATAAAAACCTAGAATACCTGAGAACTGCAAGAAGGTTGAATCCACATAAAGTCAAGTGGGCCCTCTTTTTTTACTAGCTTTCATTTTGCTGTCTCCTATTACTCTCTCAGTTCAACGCTCCAGAGCAATGTGAGGGACCACCTTCACCGATCTTACCTTTTTCAATGTTTGTCTGTCCTCTCCAGTGGACCTTGAATGAGAGGATTGGCATGGCCACTCTCCAGGAACCAGCCCCTACAGGTTGTCAACCTGAGCAAACATACGTCCCCACATCGTTGTGGAAGGGCCTCCTAGAATTAATTCATTCTTCACCAGGTTCTGGTCACTGGGGAGTCTCCCAAACCCTTTCGCTTCTTCGCAACAGGTACTGATGGCCAAAAGATCGCTAAGAAGTGGTCGGTTTGTCAGGTCCAGGTTCATCCAACTCCTAGGTGTGACCATCAGTCTATCAAACGGACAAACCGAGCACAAGATACAAGAGGTAGGATGCTACTTGCACACTTACTGCCATGACCAGCAGGACCAGTGGAGTCGCTTAATCCCCTAGGGGAATGCACAGAACTCACACAAAAAGTCTACCACAGGGTTAACACCTTTCCAGTGTATACTCAGCTATCAGCCCCCACTCTTCCCCTGGACCGACGAGCCATCAGAGGTTCCAGCTATCGACCATTGTTTTTTCGTCAAAGCGAAAGGGTTTGGAATTCAGCACATCTTCATCTTTAACGATATGTACACCAACATCAAAGTAAGGGTGATGTCCGAAGATCTACATCACCTAAATATCAACCCGGTCAGAAGGTCTTTCAATAAGAGACATATGGCTGCAGCTCCCATCAAAGAAATTAAGTCCATGGTTTATTGGTCCATTCCTCGTCACTAAAAAAATCAATCCTGTCACATACAGACTACAACTTCCAGCACAGTATAAGATCCATCCTACTTTTCATGTTTCTTTGCTTAAGTCCTTTCACCACTGTCCTTGATTTACAGAGCAAGACGGGGATGGTGAAACCCCTCCTCTGCTCAGGGGGACTCAATTTATGAGGTTAAGGACATCTTGGACTCCTGGAGCTGATGCAGTTGTCTCCAGTACCTGGTGGATTGGGAAGGATTTGGACCAGAGGAAAGATCTTGGGTGGCTCGAGACAACATTCTGGATCCGGCCTTGACAACTACCTTTCACACTGCTCATCCTGATCGTCTTGCACCGTGTGGAAGAGACCAGCCATGGTATCGGGGGTCTCGGACCTTGGGTGCGGTCTGTGAGGGGTGGGGGTACTGTCACGCCTCCGCCTGGTTCTGTACCTCCAACACAGTCCCATTCACCAGAATTCTAAAGACTATCTCCTGTACCTCTTCACCACGTAAATTATGGACCATTCATAAACATCCTCTATCCATTCTCACCATTCTCATTGTCTTGTCTTATTAGAGTTTGACCTACATGCTTTGTGTGATATCTTCATCTCCTAAAGGAGTTTTGATATTGTGTTTTGTTATTGTGGACTGTATACTGTTTCTGCTTTTCTCCTGTATAATTTCTACCGTAAGAAATAAAGGCGCATTAACCGCAATTACCCCTGTCATCTTGTTCATCGCCTGATATCTAGTAGACAAAAATAAAATAAAATTTGTGAGAAGTAGACATCATATAAGGCTTTAAGACAGTAAACTCATTGAGCAGACTGAAGTTCGCCTCACAGTCTCTTTTTCATTCTCCTAAAAAAATACAGTGTCTTTGATAAGGTTGTCTACACATAAACATAGTGCTAATTGACCAGTTCAGATGTCCGAGCCACAAAAGGCAAAGACAGAAGTGTTTGCACATTAATTACAAATGTACACCTTTTTTGTAATTTTTTTAAAGTAACAATCATAAAATAAGTATAAAAATAAGATTATAAAATATATAAAAAAGTAAATTATGCATGCAAAATTTATAATCTCATATCAAAAAGAGATGGATTTGTTTTACTTTTAAAAATGTATTTTTCACACAGCAGAACTATTTAAAACAATTGGCTGCAACACAATGAGTCACAATTTTCCTTCATTTTAAATTTTATTTAAAATTGTGATTTAAGCTTATGTACGTATTGTGTCAACTGGCCATTTACAAGACTAGCCTTATGTTTCAGCTTCCTTAATTGATAAAATATAGGTATCAGCTTTGAGAAATTAGTGTATCACTTTTCCTATGACCTTTTTCAGCTCTAAGGACACAATGTAAAGCCACTCAATTGACTGCCCGATTAGGTCAATGTAAAGGTGTTGGAAAGGTATGTATAGAAGATCAGTAGACCAGGTCTGGCAGGAGAGACACAGCTACAGCCCTGCCCTTGCTCATCCCGGGTCACCGGACGCACTGATTACCGGCCAGCCCTTGACACAGCAAAGCCAGGTGCTTTCATCAGTGCTGGTGGCTATTCCCCAAAGCTCTGTTATAGGATTCATGTTTGCAATTAGTGCAGATCAGAGTCAATTAGCTTTTGGCAAGCTGCCCTGATATGTCACATGGCACCTGCTTTGCCTTGATGGTACCTGACAGCGTAGCAGATCAATGATGACCACGCGGGAGGTCTGGATAATGTGCAGTGGAGCAGTAAAGCAGTAAAGTAGAGCAGTAAAGTAGTACTCTATGAGCATGTAAACAAGTGTATTTTAGGACAGACTTAGCAAAAATGCAGAAATGATCTGTAATCTACAACAAAGCACCATAACCTACTTATTTCAATAATTCTTACAAACTTACAAAATGAAATATGATCCTATAAATGCAATTAAACCTGGTCTTTACAGTCAAACCTTTAAAAAAGTCATGCAATTATACAAACACATTAAAAGCTCAACCTAGGCTACAATATTCGTAAGTTCTTCTCCTTTTCTCAACATACACTGGAACTTTTTTGCAATAATATTAATATGTTCAGGTCTTAAGAATTTGAGCCATAATGATTAATATAGACCTGGGGGTTTTCAAACTTGGGTCTGGGGA
Organism: Meda fulgida; assembly: GCA_030578275.1. Classification (NCBI taxonomy): domain Eukaryota; kingdom Metazoa; phylum Chordata; class Actinopteri; order Cypriniformes; family Leuciscidae; genus Meda; species Meda fulgida. Next base: position 24,261,400 of record CM060620.1, read on the forward strand.
CCCCCAGGGGGCTGCAAGGGAGTGACAGGAGGTCCGTGGAAAACTGTGGAAGAATATAAAAGAAGTAATTAAAAAAAAAATACATTTGATTAAAATAAATAAATACACAAATAATGTCATTAAAATAGTTCAAATATATTAGATAGTTATTCATCTATTAAATAGATTAAATTAGATTAAAATTAATATAAATTATAAATAATATAAATAAATATAAATTATAAATAATATAAATAAATGAAAATTACATTAAACTTAAATAAATAAATAATACATTTAACATTTCATTACTGCAGCAAGTTGATAAGGAATATAATATGACTTAATATAAACTAAATTTAGATGTTTAATATTACATTTTCAATGTATAAATTATGTGTTTATAAAAGAAATAGATGCCTTTTCAATTTTAGGATGGGAGTCCCTCACATGAGGGTGATCATATTTGGGGGTCCATGGCATCTACAAGATTGAAAACCCCTGATCCAGATCTGTAGGGAGATGATTTAAAGTAGATGGTTTAGTTGGATTAGGTTGGTCTTCCCTCCTGATCAAGCTGTTCTTTAACTAGCTGGACTCCCAGATTGATCAGCTGAAGAAATTCCCAAAACCCCTAAAAAACCAGCCAACAGATTGGCTTGACCATGCAGGCTAAGAGACCAGCTAAGATCACTAAGCATGTGGCGTTCATTGTTTCCTTTTCATAAAGAATACAACATGTACAGAAAGCCAAACGTGGTTGTGGCATGATGGAAGTGAGGTCAGAAAAGTAGCTTGGTTTAGGTTTTATATTACATTATTAATAGTTTTACATTAATTATATTTTTTACAGTATGTACAACAAATATACAAAACATCTCCAATAAGTTGACCATTACAAGCCCTTTTCATCAATAATCAAATTACACATGCTTAAAAAAGTACCACTAGTAACCTGCAACTTTTCTATTAACATCACTTTTTCACAGTTATGTAAACTACAGAATGTGGGATTCAACATTCTCACTACATGCAGCATGTATCCCAATCCTCCAGTTTAAAAAAAATAAAAATCCCAGTTTTGTTGATGCGAAATGCATAGTCTAGACGCAGCGGTCGCAGGCCAGGCATGTTCTGGCAGCACACCTCATCTGATAAAGCCTTTTGCATCTGGATGACTTTTGGAAAGTGGAGACAAGCCGAGAATGTAATTATTAATGGTCGACCGATATATCGCCACGGCCTGATCACACAGCGCTCACTCACATTCTCCGTCTTCATTAGTTTACGATCTCTGTCAGTCATATCTAATACTTTGTTAGACAGAACTGATGGCTATAGAACTGGTAATCAAAGAAAGTAAATGGTCGGCTATGCGAAAAAGTAAAGCGTTTGCTATTATATTATTTGTAACAGAAAAGGCAAACAATCAGGCTACTTTCTCATTTACCGTCAACATTCAGCAAATGCGCATCTAGCCTACACAATTTAAACAAATCTCTGAATATCTAATAAACATTTAATTTCACAAACGTTGCCCATTTAATCAAATCCAGATGTGATATCTTGTGAAGTGTGCATTTTAGCCTGCATAACTGTGTTACTGCGAGTGACGGTCGGTCTGTGGGAAGTGAGTGAATGCGAACAGAAGATCAGCTTCACAGGAGACTCGATCGAAACACTTTAAATCCTTCATTTTAAAATATGCTGTGCTATATCCAGTTGCCCACTGTGTCATATTCATGTCGTTTTCACTGTGCTGTATGTAAAATTAGCGTTACCTTGTTAAACGTCAAAGTAAAAAAGTCTTTATTTGAAAAAATATGATTATCAGTGCATGAAATTACCAGATTACTGAGTGCCCTGTTACAGTGTTTACTTCCTTTTTATTCACATATTCATATATTTTTAAACAATTACTTTATTTGTGAAAAATACTGTAATAGGATTGCAGATTCAAGAAGTTGCCATCTAAAGTAGGCTATAGGGCCTACACATGTTTATTTGAAAGGTTTTTAAATGTATCTAATTTATTATAAAATATTGATTTAAATAAATATAAAGTGTATATAAAATATCGGCCATCGGCCACCCTGCTCTCTAAGATATCGGCATTGGCATCGGCCATCAAAAAGTCCATATCGGTCGACCACTAGTAATTATGAATGCCAAATGAGAAAGCACTTCGAGGAAGCTCTCAAATCTTGTTTCTGTGATAGCAGCAGTTCATGTGTGTTAAGGGAGATGCCACATCCTGAACATGAAAGAATAAAACTAAGTGATCCAGATGATGCATCCCATCAACACTTTGTTAATTACTACAGGTAAGCATCAAAACAAATATTTTTTTACTTGATCTACATTGCAGTGAGGTGCAAAACACATTATGAAGAAGAGTTGACAATTGTGCATTATATATTTATGCAGGAATCATATCTAAACATCAATTAAATATGAGCCATATTTGTTTAATCTTAAATAAACCAAATAAACTAAAATGTCGGAGCATTTCCTGCAAGTGTTACAAAATGTCAATTTTCAGCCCTAATTTTCTCCTTTATTATTGTCTGTATTTTTGCAATAATATCTGAACCACCCAATCAAACTGCAGTTGAAATATATTCACACAACTTTTAAGTCTTGTAAAGCAATCACTTTATGTGAAAACTTCTCATTGAGGGCCTGGAACTTGACCAAAGCATGAATCAAACTGGTGCAGCAAACTCACAACTACTGACATATTATTTCTAAGCACCTGGACAATGCTGCAAAAATTTTGGTACACTTAAAACCACTGACGACTGTTCCAGAATTAGAAACTACTCAGTCCCCTGATGAAGTCATGTAAAACTAAATACAACATAAATCAATCTAATCAAATAAGTCTTCCTAGATAATCACGATAACAGCTCTTGAATTATTTATCACCACAGAAAGAAAAACAATCACTTGAACAACAATTTCCGGCAATATACATAATTTTGCTTTTTACTTTTCATCAAGTAATGGGGATTAATTTGTGGTATTGTCAAGGTTCTAAACGAGGAACAATTGAATGAAGCATAAAACAGTATTGGGTATAAAGAGAACAACTGTGCATTAGTCATCAAATGACCACTTGTCTGAGGACCACACCTGATGATATTTTGGATCACTGCTGGCTCAATCAGTGCCACCAAATCCGACTAATGCTGCATCCCAATTCACCTACTTATACTATGCCTTAAACTAATCTTTTTGTGAAGAAAAAGTACATTCTTTTGAGTGTGTAGCAGAAGAGTAGGCAAGCTTTGGGACATTGTCATAATTGCGTCTTTAAAGCTGCAGTATGTAGTTCCCTTTCGAGGGAACTCTACACTGCGTCGAGAATCGACACTTTGGGGACGCTCCCTTAGCGTGCGGCTCTGAAGTATGAATGAAACTAATCCAATCCTGATTGGTGTTGCGTCGTGACGTAACATGTGACGGCATACCCGGAAGTATAAAAGTGACGCTGTCACAACACACACTAGCTTTCGCTCTTCAGCAAGCGCTCTCTGTGAAACTGTCTGTCTTATTTGGTGTTGTTTGTCTGTGACAAAGCTCTACATATGGCGAGTGAACATTACACTAGTGTGTGTACCCCTGCCCTGTATATCTCACGGGCGGGGACACGCATCAGTTGTGTGTGTATAGTTAAAGGAGCGCAGCACACACAGGCAGCTCTCGAGAGGGCTGCCTGTGAACACTGTGAAGCACTTCCTAATAGAGTGCTGCCCTCCCGCTCTACCATAGTATTTTCTTATGATGGCCAGGCTCGCGATCCCCGCGATTCGGCTCCCGCGTCCGTTGAGGCGGCGCGGCGGCTTGGATCGCGGGGATCGCAGAAGGATCTCGCGGATGAGAAACGAGACTGCTGAGGCACTTTTTCGTTCATCATCTGCTGATTCTATAACACTCGTTCATGACGCAGAAGCCCGCGATGCGGTTTCTTCTGCCCGTGACGAGTGCCTGTTGCTCGAGCTATCTGTTTCTGAGGAAATAGATTATGCTCAGCATCGGGAACGAGCAACATGAGTCACACTCGCCGGCTCATGTTTCTGCTTATGTAGAGCTTGTGGAGGTTGTGATGCATACTGTGGAGTCCAGTCTTAAAATAAATAATTAAATATATATGTGTATATTTATTAGCTGGCCACAAAATAAGCAGGATGATCCTTGTCAAAGCAGGAAGAGCAAGACAAGAGATTCCTGTAGCACTATTCACAACCTCAGCGCCGGGCTAACTGTGTTTTTCCCCAAATCTAAGAGACATCAGTGGCTAAATTTGTCTGGTACAAAAAAAGGGAAAGACAAATATTTTCTGCTGAACGGTCCGCTATCACCTTCTGGCCTGTTCTCCGACGCTGTAACTTCAATCGTCGACAGGTTTATAAATAAATAAAATAAAAAAAAATATATATATATATAAACTAAATATATATATATATATATATATATATTGTGTGTGTATAGTTATAGGAGCGCAGCACACACAGGCAGCTCTCGAGAGGGCTGCCTGTGAACACTGTGAAGCACTTCCTAATAGAGTGCTGCCCTCCCGCTCTACCATAGATATATATATACAACATATATATATGTTGTCCCACCGTTTTGAACGTTTCGGGCTACATCGATTTCCAGTGAACGCACACCGTGGCGTTCACCCCAAGAGCTTGCAACCGGGCACCGACTATGGTCAAAAAAAAAAATTTCTAGACTTTCCTGCCGGTCATCTGCTTCAGGAAGTCGAGACTAGTGCTCGAGAAACACCCGAGGCCGGTCTCAAGGGGCTGGTTCCCTTAATAGATTTTGTAGAATGGCAGCGCCTTCCAATTATCTATATGGGTCCTGAATATTTTTAAATATGGGTACAGACTGCAGTTCGGTTACCGACCTCCCAAGTTTGTTGGGGTCGTACCGACCGCAGTGGTTCCAGAACAGGCTCAGGTTATGGAACAAGAGGTACAGACTCTACTGGAGTTAGGGGGCCATAGTGAGTGTTCCCCTACCAGACAGGAAGTCCAGGTTTTACAGCCGGTACTTTTTAGTTCCAAAGGAGGATGGTGGACTGAGGCCAATTTTAGATCTAAGGCTATTGACTTGTTCTTTGAGGAGATCCAGGTTCAAAATGCTTACAATTTCCATTATCGGAAACCAAATCAGATCCAAGGACTGGTTTGGCATGGTAGATCTAAAAGTTGGGGCTGTCCACTCAGTTGCAGGGCAACCAATATTGTTCTTGCAGCGGGGCCCGGAAACGATGTGTATTGCCCGCCGTCTATGACGCTTCGGGCCGCATCATTTTCCAGCGAACGCACTCTGCGTCGTTTTTCCTCGAAAAAAATAAATAAAACGAGCATCAGTTATGGTCACGAAAACCGTATCGACTACAGCCTGCCGGTATTCCGCTTCAGGGAGTCGAGAAAGATGCTCGAAAAACACCAGAGGCCAGTCTTGAGAGGCTGGTACCCCTAGTAGATTTTGTAGAGGCATGGTATCATCTTCCCAACATATCTGCGTGGGTCCTGCATATAATAAAATCAGGGTACAGACTGCAGTTCGCGCACCGCCTCCCTCAGGTTTTCTGGGGTGGTGCAAACTACAGTGGTTCCAGGGCAGGCTCAGGTGATGGAACAAGAAGTACAGACTCTGCTGCTAAAGGAAGACATAGAACATGTTCATCCTTTAGACAGGGGGTCCGGGTTTTACAGCCGGTACTTTATAGTTCCAAAGAAGGATGGGGGGTTAAGGCCAATTCTAGATCTCAGGGTTTTGAACCGATCTCTGAGGAGGTTCAGGTTCAAAATGTTAACCATTCCTGCAATCGTGAGTCAGATCAGATCCGAGGACTGGTTTGTCACGATAGATCTAAAAGACGCCTATTTTCACATCTCCATCCTTCCATGTCACAGAAGATACCTGAGGTTTGCTTTCGGGGACGAAGCTTACCAATATCGGGTTCTTCCGTTTGGCCAAGCACTCTCTCCCCGCACATTCACCAAATGTATGGATGTAGCCCTTGCTCCACTGAGACTTCAAGGCATTCGTATATTGAATTATCTCGACGACTGGCTCATTCTGGCTCAGTCTCGAGAAATGGCAGTTCGGCATCGAGATGTCCTTGGCCACATTCAGAAATTGGGGTTGAGACTCAATACAAAGAAGAGTGTGCTAGAACCATCCCAGTGCACGATATTTTTGGGAGTCGTGTGGAACTCGATTACGATGCAGGCACGAATGTCTCCCGCACGTATCGAGTCAATTCTGGCGATGGTATCCGGGTTAAGGCTGGGCCAGGCCATCACTGTAAAACAATTTCAAAGAATGCTGGGCCTCATTGCAGCGGCATCCAACATCATTCCTTTGGGCCTTCTACACATGAGGCCCCTTCAGTGGTGGTTAAAAACCAAGGGGTTTTCTCCCAAGGGGAATCCGTTTCGTATAATCAGAGTAACGCGCAGATGCCTTCGTTCTCTGAAAATATGGAAGAAACCTTGGTTCCTATCCCAAGGGCCAGTGTTGGGAGTGTCATGTCGCCGGAAATCCGTTTCGACAGACGCTTCCCTCACTGGCTGGGGCGCGGTCATGACGGCCGCTTTGCCAGGGGTCTGTGGCAGGACCATCATCATTCTTGGCATATAAACTGCCTAGAGATGATGGCTGTGTTCAGGGCTTTGAGAAGCTTCCTCCCAGACATCAAAGGTTACCATGTCTTAGTACGATCAGACAATACGTCGGTGGTAGCCTATCTGAACCGACAAGGGGGACTCAGATCGCGCCCTCTGTGCAGACTGGCGCATCAGATTATTCTTTGGTCCCAGGGGAAAATACTGTCTATCAGGGCAATGTATATTCCGGGGGTTCAGAATCAGAGAGCAGACATCCTGTCGAGGCAGGGGCTGAGGCCCGGGGAATGGAGACTTCACCCAGAGGTGGTGAAGTTAATATGGGAGAGGTTTGGACCAATGGAAGTCGATCTATTTGCGTCTCGAGAGACGTCCCACTGTCCACTTTGGTTCTCCCTCTCACTTCCAGCCCCATTGGGGTTGGATGCCATGGTACAGGCCTGGCCGAGGCTTCGCCTGTACGCATTTCCCCTGATCGCTCTGCTCCCGGGAGTCCTGGAGAGGGTCCGTCAGGAGGGCATCAGTCTACTTCTGGTTGCCCAAATGTGGCCGACCCGAGTGTGGTTTTCAGACATAATATCACTCCTGATAGCTCCGCCATGGCAGATTCCTCTGAGGAGGGATCTGTTGTCTCAGGCGGAGGGCACAATCTTCCACCCTCAGCCAGAGCTGTGGAAGCTGTGGGTCTGGCCTCTGAGGGGGTTCAGTACCTAAATGCTGTTCTATCAGCTGGAGTGGTTGAAACCATACTTAGCTCTAGAGCTCCATCTACTAGGAGAGTATATGGCCTCAAGTGGAATGTGTTTGTCACTTGGTGTAGAGAACATGAGTTAGATCCAGTAAACTGCCCGGTGGCTTCAGTTCTGGAATTTCTTCAAAATCGTTTCTCTGCGGGTCTCTCCCCTTCCACGCTTAAGGTGTACGTGGCAGCCATTGCGGCTTTCCACGCACCATTAGGTGATGGGCCTCTGGGGAGGCACCAGTTGGTCATTCGGTTTCTCCGCGGTACTTGGAGGATGAGGCCGGCAACCAGGTCTAGGGTTCCTGCCTGGGACCTGGCAATAGTTCTGGAAGGGTTATCCCTGGCCCCCTTCGAACCTCTAGGGTCGGCTTCGCCTAAGGATTTAACGCTGAAAATATTTTTTCTCTTGGCTATTACCTCACTTAAGAGGGTGGGAGATCTCCAAGCCCTGGCAGTAACACCAGCTTGCTTGGAGTTTGCCCCTGGCAGAGTAAAAGCTTTTTTGCATCCGAGTCCGGGCTACGTGCCTAAAGTTCCATCGAATACGGCTCGGTCTACAGTCCTTCGGGCATTCCATCCTCCACCTCATGTGTCGGCAGAAGAAGAGAAGCTTCATTTGCTCTGCCCCGTCAGAGCTTTAAGCGTGTACCTTGAGAGGTCCTCTTCTTGGAGAAGGTCGGACCAGTTATTAGTATGTTTTGGGTCACCTAAGAAGGGGCTCCCGGCATCCAAGCAAACTGTTAGTAATTGGATTGTTCAGGCTATTACTGAGGCTTACAAGGTGCGCGATTTGCCTTCACCTTTAGCCGTAAGGGCTCACTCAACTAGAAGCATGGCTTCTTCTAGGGCCCTTCTTTCGGGAGTACTTCTACAGGAGATCTGTGAGGCAGCCGGTTGGGCTACTCCACATACTTTTATTAGGTTCTACAGTCTCCACCTTCCTAGTACGCCTGGCACACACGTGCTCAGTCCTTGCTGAGTGCCTAGACCGTTTCACTCCGGGACAGGCCTATTCGGCGCGTGGCCTAGTGGGCACTCGTTCCCCAAAGTGTCGATTCTCGACGCAGTGTAGAGTTCCCTCGAAAGGGAACGTCTCGGGTTATGACTATAACCCTTGTTCCCTGAGAAGGGAACGAGACACTGCGTCGTTCTGCCACGGCCCTTGAGGCCTTGGAGCGTCTTGCTTCATCGCGAGGCTAGTGTGTGTTGTGACAGCGTCACTTTTATACTTCCGGGTATGCCGTCACATGTTACGTCACGACGCAACACCAATCAGGATTGGATTAGTTTCATTCATACTTCAGAGGCGCACGCTAAGGGAGCGTCCCCAAAGTGTCGATTCTCGACGCAGTGTCTCGTTCCCTTCTCAGGGAACAAGGGTTATAGTCATAACCCGAGACGTTTTTCCAGTAATTCAGAACTCAGTAATTGTAGTTATTTGCAGAATTATCAACTTTACGTGGGTTGTGCCTCGGCACGGCACAGCGCAGATGAATCCAATGTTTTGAGGAGAATGTGGGGCTGTCAGTCACCGCACCGGTGTGGATACTGGTATTGGGAATCACAGATTCTACTTTTTGGAAGTATGACCAACATATGAATTTTCAAAGGAAAATGTAATCTGAACAAGTAAGAAACATCCACTTTTGTACTCACCAACTAAGGGAAAAAAGCATATGCAGTAAATCTCGCTGATTAAATCTAATGATCGCTTATCATATCACGTCAAACTGTTCAAATTATACTTTGTTCTCAAATTGTTAATGTTAACAACATCAGCATTGCGTGACTACATTTAATGCCCTTCAGATATTTATCCTTGTTTTCACATGAGCCCGGTTGCAGTCTCTTTTTTTCTGTAGCCACTCCAGAGTCCAAAGTCTTTTGCATTTTACAACGGGTGAATCTCCAGTTGTCACTGGTGATTGTCATTTGAACCTTTCTGGATCCGCCATCAAATTAATACGTTTAATTATATCAAGTGCTGTGAGAAAAGGCTATAAATCTCCACCTCCAACATCCTCACACGCAACATAGCCTACTAGCCGACTCCTTTATGAGTACAGATGTGACGTAATGATGCAAAGACATGCTCGAACTTCCTGAGAAATCCACCAGTACCACTGGAATTAAAAACATTACTACAAGCTCACCGTTTTGAATGGAGCTATGGCAAGCAGATAGTTTTGAACACTGGCTGGTTATGTACTTGCACAAAAATTTATTTTGGATAATTTTTAACCCAAAAAAGTTACGGCCTGGAGCTTTAACAGAGAGCTCTGTCCCTTAGTTATGTGCGTCCTGTCACCATTTAAACTGCCCTGTCAATCATCTTGTCACAGTTAAAATATTCTACTCCAATTTAATTTAATTTCCTACCGTATCAAAGAGAAATGTAGCATGTTGGTCTGCGCTTGATGTTTGGACTAGCAGGACTTAAAAGCACATACAACTGATAATATTTCACTCTATGATGGTTAAACTTTGCAATTAATCTGTGAATCACATGCGTACCGGACCATAGATCAACTACGATCCCTACACTTGACGTCGCAAATCCTGCGATGCGACTATCGCAGATACGCACATTGTGATATCGATGCTAAAACCACATATAGTGCAACCCTAGTTCTTGTTTCCTTTGTCTCAGTTCATTAGTTGCCATGGTTTTTGATCTGCCCTCATTACACCTGTCTATTTAATTATCTCGATTAGTCCCTACTTCTATTGTATTTACAGTCCTGTGTTTGTTACATTCTTTTTTAGATCTCATAATAGTGATTGTTCTGTTTACCGTGTTTTTGTTCCCTGATTACCTGAGAAGTGTTAATTTAAAATGAGAAGGAAGGCTTGCTGCGCTACTGTGATTCCCAAACAATCCGGTGCAACCAGAGCAGAACAAGACAAGACAGAAAAGGAAAATCGTCGGTGCAACACATAAATCTTCTTAGTAATCCATTTATTTGAGGTACAAACCAGTGACTAACGTTTCGATGTAAAGTTACATCTTCACCAGAGTCCTCTGATGAAGATGTAACTTTATATCGAAACGTTAGTCACTGGTTTGTACCTCAAATAAATGGATTACTAAGAAGTGTTAATTTAAGTTTGTGTTCATTAAAGAAACTGCTTGCAAATAAATCCAGCTGTTTATTTTAGTTTTTTCCGCATCCACTCCGTGACATAGAGAAGTAAATTACATGATGTTAGTTTGAACTTCTACTGCTGATAATGTGCAACTACATTAATTGTGGAGTAGAGATATTGAATATTTAATCGCCAACAAATTTACCAAGCTACCATTCGAACAGCAGCTACAAATTAAAAATGACGGAAGACCCATGTTGGATATATGCTTCACTTCGCCTTAATAAACGGTCGAACGTGCTCTTTAAACAAAGACATTTAAAAGGACAGAAGGATGGATTTTGCTTCAAATGATAGGCTAGGTAATGAAATTATATTTATATTGTCTTGCTCAGATGAGGATTTTTGCAGCTGATAAGACTACCAATTTCTTGTCATGATCTTTCAACTTTTGAAGAAAATAGATTGATCATATTTGGAGTTTCTTATGTTAAAACCCTGAGAAACTCCTTAGAAAAAAAATGTGATGCAATTTACAGATTAATTTTATTATTATTCGTGCTTGACATGATGACTATTAGTGCCCGCCAGACACCACTGATCTGATGTTATCTAAAAAAAAATAATAATAAAAAAGAATCAACACGCAAAAGGCACAGCTGCATATTTTGTATAAACGGCTAAGGATTTATGCTCACGTCAGAAGGTTGAAATTTGGCACGGATCTGTGTGAATAGATGTCAACAGACTCTTAGATCTCCATAAGAAGAGTTACAGTGATGAAGGTTTGACCTGTGTCATCCATTTCCCCACACGTGAATCGACAATTACGAAATAGCTCAATGAAACCAAACTGTCCTTCAACATCTGGTGAATTTAAGAAATGTAACCCTATGGGAGGGATGATACTGAGCAGGGATCCAAAATAGTTAACTAAGACCAACCACTTAAAAATATGGAAATGGTAATAATAGTGAATATAACATTATAATAATTGTTCATTGTTATATTATTAGTATAATTATTATTAACAAGTTTGTTTTAAATATTGGTGGGAACACATTTTGTTTTCATGTGTGAAATTATTGTTGAGGTTCATGTAAAAGACCTTAGATACTGGAAAGGACTTGAGCTATGTAAAATTCAAACAGCTTGTGTACTGTACATTATTATGTAAGACCATTTTATTCATTCCATGTAACAGTCAACTGTCATTTGATCATAACCAGAGATCATATTGCAGAGCCTTTGCTGCTTATCCTGTGGCTGAATGTACGAATCCTGGATTTCATCATCTTGAGTCACTTTGCACACTGAAAGGTAAAAATGTGAACCTGACTATTATGCATTACTCAGAGACTCAGAGGTTAATCCATCTCAAGTGATCCAATGAATGTTGTGTGACCATTTTAATTTTTATATTGGCTTTACAAAACATGTTTTTTTTTTACTTCTATTTTACTTGAGATGGACTGACCCTCACTTCATCATCACATAGTGAATCAGAGTGAAACCATGAGAATAATAATTAAACTTTACAAATAAATTAATTCAACACCATATCCAAGTCAGTTATAACAGGGATGAAATTACCTAAAACGTTTACTACAGTTTTGTATTTATCAAATTACTTAATATCATAAAAGTTAGACCTGTTCACTACCATATGAGGGGGGATGTTGATCTAGTCTAGACTACATCATTAGATGGGTAAACTAGACAGTATGTAGTCAACCAGACCACCATTAAAGCTTCTAACCCTTTCTTCATTCAAGTGGAAAACCAGACAGTTCCGTCTGGTGTATCCCACTGCCAAATCAGTTCAGGTCAACTGAGAGATTAAAACAAAAAAATCCAACTCTTCAGACAGGGTCAAAAAGATCAACGATCAAAAGAAGAGGAAGACCCCTTGTTAAAGAATATACTGTATCAATCCATTGATTTAACAAGACCCAACAACACATACAAAAAAGAAACACAAAACCAAACACAAAAAATAAAAATGTGGTATTTACTCATCGTTCCTTCTAAGGATCATAGAATAAAATATGTTTGATTAAAATCATTAGTGACTCCCATGTCAGGATGTCTCAAATCTGCTCTACATGTGGAACTGGTGGACCATCAAAAATCATTAAAAAAGAAGCAGATAATGGCAACAAATCTCTGAAAACAAATCCCCCCCCCCCCCCCGTGGGAAACGTGGGAAATTTAAACTGTTACACCCCTAGTATACACACACACACACTCACATAATAAACATGTACTGATATAAATACACAAACAAGTGATAAACAATGAATATTGACTTTCTAAGAAGGGTTGCACCGTAGCGTAAGTGAAACATGGCTTCACTTCAACACTACCACCCAGGACTGTACTCTCAAAAAAAAAAAAAAAAACATCTGCTAGAAGACCCGATAGGACAGGAAATATTCTTCTGCATGTACCAATGGAATCACACTATCCACATCTGATTAACAAATGAGAAGATGTTTCAGACTTGGAATGCAATCTTGTCCACACTAGTCAAAATGTGCAGAAAAACAAAGACATTTCTGACCTGAAGTTTCCAGAATAGAAAGCTAACACACAAGGAAAGTTGGAAAGCTGGATTCATGCAATTTCCACATCCACACAAATCTTTTGGAAACAAATGACACATACTAGCCTTGGTTCCTCAGGGAACATGAATGTCAAACACAGCAGATCTTTATGATTAATTATGTGTTTGAGGCTGTGGGTGCGTGAGGTGGGAGAGAATCAGGGTCTGTAAACTGAACTGTTGAATAGTTATGTCGTGAGGTTTTTGCTAGTATGAAAAGAAGACAACACATTCTGTAAACAAACACATATTTTGGCTGAAAGTTACAGCACAAAAAAGTCCCAAAAGGTAAGTTTGAATGCAGCTTGATGGCACAGTCGCTTGTGTTGTATTACTTTGTCACAAATTCAATTGGTAAGCAACATATACATTTTGTTCACCGAGTTATAAATTTGGTTCACTGAAAACAGATGTGAACTAATTCACTCCTTACAGAGAGCATTTTGTACAGTCATCTGGACTGTTTACACTTGGTATTAATTCATCTTGGGTGATCCGATCGAAAGTGATCAGCACTGAATACAGGTGTAAACAGGGTCCATTCACAGACAGATGAAAATGCAAGTGATTATATGACATTGGTAGTGTAAATGCAAATCCAACCTAACCCAGACAACATCAACGGACTGCCTACTTGCCTGTATATCGATTACTGTGTTTAAAGAAGTGCTGTGTCCGAAACCACATACTTTTAGAGTATGTGTTGTTTTCAACTAAGAATGTACTTTTTGACCGTTGATGAAGTTCTGAAGGAATACAGATGAGTAATATCAATTCCTTGTACATACTAGATTGTCCTTTTACTCGTACATTCCCAGACCAATCATGAAAATAATTTACTGACCATGATGAACAACTTTCTTGGTACCTGTAGCCTTTTTTGAATTTCATGTACAGTATATTGAAAATTCAAACATACTACTCATGTGATGTGCCGCTTTATTGTAGGGAAGTGTAGATATTTGCATGTAAAGTTTTAAACTTTTGCAGTTACATGCAAACGACTGCATGTAATAACTGATAGAATATTTAAAAAAAACGCATGAAATGTATTTTTACAAAACGAGAGACCCTCCCGTTATAATCTGATCAAGCATGTTATCACCAGGTGAACACGTCAACCTATCTCACGTGATTTCTAGTGATGGACGGTTATGGATTTTTTTGATAGCCAATGGCAATATCCTAGAGAGTAGTGTGGATGATGACCAATATAAAGCAGATACAGTCGTGCTCAGAATTAATGGTACCCCTGGTAAATATGATGAAAAATGGCTGTAAAAAATAATTCTGCATCGTTTATCCTTTTGATATTTCATTCAAAAAATTGGCAAAAATCGAACCTTTCATTGAAGTAAAATAATTGACAGTGGAGGGGAAATCACATTATGAAGAAAATGTTTTTCTCCAAAACAAGTTGGCCACAATTATTGGTACCCCTAGAATTGTTTACGAGTAAAATATCTCTTAAGTATATTCCCATTCATATTTACCTTTTTTTTGCACACCAGGGTGACTAGGAACATGAAATTGTCCAGCCATGACTTCTTGTTTCACAAGAGTTTAAATATGGGGAAACACAAAGACCAAATTCCCTTAATCATCCATTACAATGAGTAAAACCAAAGAATATAGTTCTGATGTGCATCAAAAGATTGTTGAGCATCACAAAATAGAAAGTGGCTGTAAGAAAATAGCTAAAGCATTGAAAATCCCCATTTTGACCATCAGGGCAATAATTAAGCACTTCCAATCAACTAAAGATGTTACAAATCTGCCAGGAAGTGGACGTGTGTCTATATTGTCTTAATGCATGGTGAGGCGGAAAGTTTGAGTGGCCAAAGATTCTTCAAGAATCACAGATGGAGAATTGCAGAGATTAGTTGAGTCTTGGGTTCAGAAAGCCTATTAAAAAAAATTAAACAACCCCTACATCACCACATGTTGTTTGGGAGGTTTTCAAGAAAAATCCTCCTTGCTCATCCAAAAACAAACCCCAGCAAATTCAGTTGTCAGGCATGACTGGACCTTCAAACAGCACAGGGTTCTGTGGTCAGATGAAACAAAAAAATAGCTTTTTGGCAGCAAACATGCAAGATGGGTTTGGTGCACACAAGGATAAAAAGTACCCCATGTGTACAATTTAATATACCATCTTTAATGTTGTGGTCATATTTTTCTGCTGGAGGTCCTGGACTTCTTGTTCAGATACATGCATGGCATCGTGGATTCTATCAAATACCAACAGATAAAAAATCTAAACCTGACAGCCTCTGCTAGAAATCGTATAATGGGCCGTGGTTGGATCTTCCATCAGGACAACGATCCAAAACAAACATCAAAATCAACACAAAAATGTGTTAAGTAGCACAAAATGAAGCTTCTGCCATGACCGTCCCAGACCTGATGAGTGGAGTGAACTGAAGAGAAGAAGCACCAACATGGATCTGGGAATCTGAAGGATCTGGAGAGATTCTGTAAGAATGGTCTCTGATCTCTTGTCTGTGTTCTCCAAACTCATCAGGCATCATAGGATAAAACTCAGAGCTGTTATCTTGGCAAAAGGAGATTGCAAAAAGTGTTTAATAAAAGGGTACCTATAATTGTGGCCAACGTGTTTTGGAGATAAACATTTATTTCATAATGTGATTTCCCCCCCCACTTTCTATTCTTTTACTTCAATGAAAGTTTAGATTTTTGCCAATACTTTGAATGAAAGGTCAAAAGGATAAATGATGCAGATTTATTTTTTCCAGCCATTTTTTATCATATTTACCAGGGGTACCATTAATTCTGAGCACGACTGTATATGATACCACACTATTTATCTAAATAACACAAGCTGCAATGAAATTTATCTTTTTATATTTTTCAAATATTTCATATTCAAAGACTTGATATAAATGCATATATGATGACAAGTATTACAGCATTTACCCCTTCTGTTACTAATAACAGAGAAGTAAACACTATTATATTTTCATATACCTTTAAATTTCTTTGTTGGCTGCTAATTCATTAGACAGAACTATTAACAGACAGTAAACTAATGAAGACAGAGAATGGGTGCTCCTGTGAGTCTGCGCTCAAGCACTGACGTTCTAAACGCTGTCAATGGCTACGTTTACATGCAACCAAATAATCCGTTAGTAATCGGATTCACGGCTCAATCAGACGGAAAAGCCTTCACGGAAACACCTTAATCGATCTGACTGAGCTCGATTGGATTGGAACGGGGTGGTTTATTCCTTTTCCAATCCGATCAATGGGACATGTATACACTTGATTGGATTGAAAACCGAAACGCATGTGCAATGACGTAGAAATGGCATAATGACGTATGACGCGTGGAACAAGCTGTTGTTGTTGTTGAATAAAGTGTCATAAATGACTGTTGTCATACTAAAATTCCCCTACCACTCATCATCTGTGAAGTGGAGCAGGACAACGTCCCACCAGTTCTTGTTTCATACTCTCATCCACAGATGGCTGGTTTTGGGCACAGGAAGGGGCATTTTTACTGCGTGCAAACAGTAAAATAATATAAGCAGCACGGCACAAAGGTTCATATGCTCATTGTCTCCTAATTAAGACCCGTAATAGAAAAGTAGCAATGTAGGAGATATGTGCATACAGCGGGAAATTCTGTATATTTGTGCAGTGTGCGCATGTCAAAAACTCAATTACGATTTTATGCTTGTGACAAACGCGCAAATCAACCTGATTACTTTATTTAGAGTTCATGTAAACACTACATTCAGATTCAATCGGAATGAATTAACTCTGATTAAAACAAAAGTTGTGGATGTAAACAGCCACTGTAAAAGCCCAGCTTCCATCACTTATCGGGTGATGCAGATGATTTAAACAATGTTAAATATCATCTGATATCAGCAGACCACTAGATCAGATCACCCGAAATTGATCTGGAGACTTATAGGGTGATGTTGTCAGACCTGTGATGTAACCTCTAGAACATCAGCAGAGACTCTGTGTGGAACTACGGTTGATTTCTTCACAGTTGATAATATGATGTCTTCTCTATCCTAAGATTAGTTCCTCAGCCCAACATTTGCGCATTCATGCAGGGAACCTTCATAAAACAAGAAACAGTGCATTGGGGAAAACATCCACACAGCGTGCTTTGTTGAGGTGTTGTATCAACATATGATGCCCCTGTCTCTGCTCACTTCCTCCTTGGGCCCCAACAGCAGGAGGTTGGTGTCAACAAGGAATTCCGTCCCATGAATATTTCCCTCCTGAAAAAAAGTCACACACAGGGCCCTAGTGAGGACTTTACAGGTCCAACGAGTCTTTTAAACTTCACTGCGGCAATGTAAAAATGAGAAGTCGCCAACATTATGCCATAAAACGAGACCGGGCAGCGCTAATAACTAGCTTGCAACAACACAGAATGTAGAGTGTACACACTGGGTGCTGCTATGCTTGGGAAAACCTAAATAGAACTTATTTTTAAAACTATTTACCAGAAACAAATAATACATGTTACATATCAGCATAAAAAAATATTTTAATGTACAAAACATCTAAACCAGTCTGTCTGTAAACAGCATTTAGTATGATGTGAATCAACTCACCATAGTCCAGAAAAGTTTCTCAACGGCTTAAGAGGCTAACGTCACAACGTTCAAATGTAATTTTAGCCTTCAACTTTGTGATGAAAGCTCAAATCCGGTCAGTTATGACAGATGGCAGTGGCACTTCTGAGAGAAGAATCAGAGTCAGTTGTGTAGCTGCTCAGTGGGCAGTGATGACCTGCTGATTATACATCATGACTCAGAGTTTGAAGGGTTTTTAGTCTCTGCAGCTCTCTGGGCAGGTGACTGAGCCTTTGCGGTAAACCTCATGAGTTTGGATCATGTTCTTTTAACCACAAATTCACAACAACACCTGCTATACAAAAACTGAGGACATCTTACAACCCCAAGTACGTCTGAGAAGAATTTGATTATTATAATGAAATCAGATGGCATGGTGCACAACGTTTAAGAAAGTTACAAAGATGAATATTCTTACTTAGCTTGTCCATCTTTATCTAACCCTTTTCTCACATGAAGAGTTAAGCAAACAATTTGTTTGTACACGCACTGAGAGACATTTAGTATCTTTCATTTAATATTAAGTATGCAAGTTCTGCACGAAAGCACCTCAACAAGACATCTGGATTATTTATGGTGGCACGTAATGCTTGAAAGGTTTGTTTGAACAAAGATTCAACTATCTAAAGCTTTTTATTATGGTGGATCTCGAAATGTTCAGGTGCAAGCATTTCAAAACCTTCAAGAGAATGTGAAGCGCTTCTGTTTCAAATAGATGTGGAACAAGATCCAAAATAAAACATGTAAACATTTAAATGTGCAACCTTTAGTGTGTGGTGTGGTGTGTGTGGTGCAAAAAGAGGTGAGGAAGAAGGAAGCGAGAAATGCAACAACAAATGCCAGGTCCCCACTCAGGGATCAAACCCGTCTCGGATATCCTGCTCTGCTATTCCGCCTCTGTGCTTTGATGGGTCAACCTCTCACTCTCTCACTCTCTCACTCTCTCCCTCTCTCAACATTTAATGCATTTATTAAAGACAAAAAATAAAAAAAAACAAGACAAAAACCAAATCACAAAATAAAAACCAAAGCATAATACAAAAAAATCACAAAACAAAAAGAGGTGACAATTCAAACACTGTACCTCCCTCAGATACCTAGGACAGTTAAAGGACACTCTCTTCCACACACAGATGTAAACTAAGTCAGGCCATATCCCATTCAATCCGATTGCCAAGTATGTCAGTGATAAATGAGGATCGACCTGGGACTCACTGTGACAGGACACACAGAACCACGGTGACTTTGAGATTTATCAATATGGACGTTGGCGTACAGCACCAATAAATGACAAAATAATATAAATGACATGCTTCTTCTAAATAACAATAAGCGTCATTAATAATAAAAATCATAATAATAAGAATATTACAAATTGTCATGCAATTATTAATGTGAATGAATGGCACTCCACATCACATCATCATCACTATTGTACACCCCAATACAAGTGACGTGATACGAAATTAAATGCTAATTGTTTCAAAACACGTGCTGTAAAAAAATGCATTGTGATAGGTCATTTCGGCTCCACTTCGGAGAAGTTTCTATTCTTTGCCGTCTTCCGTGTGTCCATGGCATAAAATGAGGGCGTGGGGGAAGCGGAGACTTGAATATATAGGGGCGTGTTATTCAAATGACGATCGTTTTCAGCCGCGACATTTATCAAGGGCAGGTATTGCGTACACCTGGATTTCAAAGGTACACACAGCTTCATAAATCAGGCGGTGAGAGGAGTGTAAGCATAATCAGAGGTGGGCACAAATACATCAACAACTATTTTGTTACAAAATACAAATACTGGCTCATGAAATACAAAATACTGATTTGAAAAATGTATTTAAATAAAATACAAGTAATTAGTATTTTGAAAATACAAAAATACTCCCACAATAATCTTAAGTCTTTTTTTTATTGCTGAAAGGTCAATAACACAAATAGTAGCAATAACACAAATATGAGAAATATGTCAATACAAAATGGCGAAGTAGCAAAATAAAAAAATATGGGCATCTGCAACGCTATCTCCCGACCAATTCGTACAAATTTGTACGAGTGATTAAAAGGTGGCTAATTCCAACGAATTCATACGACCTCACTCGTACGGATTCGTACGATTTGTCTAAACCCACGTGATGGGTAGGTTTAGGGGCGGGGTCAGGGGTAGGTCATTCATATGAATTCATACGAGTTTGGCAACTCGTAAAATATAAGTGAGGTCGTATGAATTGTTACGAATTAGCCACCTCATAAAATTCATACGAATTGCCCTCTACAGGGCCTGAAATAGCTCCCTCTGACGTAAATGCCATGTATAGCTAAGTTCACATCAATGGTGTGGTAGACTACCCTTAATAGCAAAACTGTTTGATGTAGGCTACGTAGCCATATTATCACCGTTACTCTACTCGTGCCTTAAGGCTTGAATAAGTGTAGAGAGACATTTCCTCACCACTGGCCTAAGGGAGGGGAAATAGCCATACATGTAACGAGTAGCGTGGTTGAAGCAAGGATGAAGCAGGATCCAACTGCAGCATACTTTAATCAAAAGACTCAGGAAACAGGATACAAGGACAAGAACAAGAAGTTCAGGAGGGCGGTCCTGGGGGAGGGACGGGGGGCCAGACCCGCACTGGGGACCGGGACCAGGACACGGGCAAGGCGGGCCTGGGCCGTGGAGCATGGGTGACCAGGGCGGAGCAGGACGAGGCGAAGGCCAGGGAGGAGCAGGACGAGGCGAAGGCCAGGGAGGAGCAGGACGAGGCGAAGGCCAGGGAGGAGCAGGACGAGGCGAAGGCCAGGGAGGAGCAGGACGAGGCGAAGGCCAGGGAGGAGCAGGACGAGGCGAAGGCCAGGGAGGAGCAGGACGAGGCGAAGGCCAGGGAGGAGCAGGACGAGGCGAAGGCCAGGGCGGAGCACGACGCTTGGCAGGGGACCAGGGCATAGGAGGCTCAGGTGGAGATAGCACCGAAAAGGTCCATGTCAGCGCTGCCTCCATGGCCCTCTCGTGGGACCTACTACTGCCCCCCCCCCAAAAAAAATATACTTGGGAGAACCTAGGGGGACAACCTCCTGGCTGGCAACGGACTCAGGGACAGTCTCATGGGGCTTGAGAGACATAGGCAGGGCGAGGCGCAGAGGCGGGGCCGGCAGGGCGAGGCGCAGAGGAGGGGCCGGCAGGGTGAGGCGCAGAGGCGGGGCCGGCAGGGCGAGGCGCAGAGGCTTGGGTACGCTCACTGGAGCCTGATGAGCCGAGCGAGTCCTCTTCCTTCTGCGACGGCGTTTCACTGGGCTTGACTCACTTGACTCGGTGGACTCACTTGACTCGGTGGACTCACTTGACTCGGTGGACTCACTTGACTCGGTGGACTCACTTGACTCGGATTCGTCGAGGCTGACGTGACGTGCGGGTTCGGCTGAGCAGACGAGAAGCGCGGGTTTGCAGAGCACGGTCTCGGCAGGGCTGGGGTGAAGCGCGGGTTCGGCTGAGCAGACGTGAAGCGCAGGCTTGTGGAGCGTGGTCTCCTCCACGCCCACGGTAAACGAAGAGCCGCTCCACAACAGGGCCAGGTCGATGTACCACTCTAAAGACCCGTGCGGATCAGGTTCGGGCATCTGAGACCTGAGTGGTTCCGATAATCCCCCACGGAAGAAGATCTTCAAGCCCTGTGTGCTCATATGCGCGAGATGCGCCAGCTCGAGGAATTCTGCGACGTACTCTTCTATGGAGCGCTTCTCTTGACTGAGACGGAGAATCTGGACGTCGACTAGACTCCGGAAAGGCATGGCTGCTGGATAACGACTGGTGAGTTCTTCTGTAACGAGTAGCGTGGTTGAAGCAAGGATGAAGCAGGATCCAACTGCAGCACACTTTAATCAAAAGACTCAGGAAACAGGATACAAGGCCAAGGACAAGGACAAGAACAACCGACACTAGCGTTAAACATTAGACAAGAACTCACCAAGACAGGCCAGAAACACAGGGCTTAAATAATCAGGGACAAACGAGCTAACAGGATAACAAGTGGGCGGAAATAACAAGAAACACCTGGGATAACTAAATGACAAGACAGGGAACCACTAAACAAGACAGGACACAAAACCACATCGTAACAATACATCTATATGTTATGTGCACTAACAGCTTTAATGAGGAACTTTATTGAAAGGTCGATAACAAAAATAGTAGCAATAACACAACTATGCTACAAAAGAGAAAACTAAACCATTGTCATTTGGGCTAGTTTTTTTTTAAGTACAACCAACTTGGCAAAATCATTTACTATGGTGATTTTTCTTAAGTATTTAAGTATTTGAAATACTCTAAATACACTCCCTCAAAGTATTTTGTTACAAACTACATTTTATTTTTTCCACACCTGCAAAACACAAATTACAAAATACACTAAAGTAATTAAATACGTATTTAAAATATATTTAATTGAAATACTGCCCATGTCTGAGCATAATCTTACGCCAACATATACGCCCGTTTCTACGCAAGAAATGTGGGCCAGTATGCCTACAATAGGAATAGGAGATGACACCGCAATCAAATAAAAGGCCTGTGGCAGAGCTCACTGCCTCTCTAAGCCAAACTCACGTGGCTCTGGAAGTGTTTGCAAACAGCTAAAAGAGGTCAAGCGCTGTGACTTCAATTTCTAAAAATAGACCAACACATGGCAAACTCCCCAGTAATGTGGTTTGCGCTGATCAAATGCAACTGACCACATTTATGAGCTTAAACAAAAGAGGGGTCTGTGTGGTCTCTCTCGGTTGACCACCAACTGAGTGAAGTCAACACCAAATACAAGAGTTTCCTCAGCATGTACTCCCACAGTACGTCACGCGTGCTGTTAGTCAATATCAGGATATCTGCTGACCAGGTGGCACACAACCCTATAGGCTTACACACTATACAAATCAAAGGGGACCAGCGTCTAAAATCCTCTCTGACATGCTAAGCATTCCAGCAGACAACGCTTGTAATTACTTTATGCCTGTTGCACAACAATGCACACTCAAGTATAGTGTGATACTCATTTCCATCGTCAGGGTCTAAGCTTTCAAAAACCTCCTCAGCATATTTCCTTATGTCAAGAGTTGGCAACAGGCTTGTCTGAAATACTTTGCAGGCTCCTTCTCTCACTGCCAATTGAGTTCTCACTACGACCATAATACATGCCTCTTCAGTTGAAAGAGTCTAGCAGTGAAACACAAGTAGAAAGTGGAGGTGGCTAGCCAAAACATCCCACACCGAACATAACCACACTGGAAGAAGGCAGGTGTCACTTTCACATGCAACCAGAGTGAGTAAATGCTCTTCCCTTTACGTAGGCCAGTTTCACAGTGCCTGCATAAGCAGCGCGTACTGTAAGCAAAGCTGCAATTCAACATTTGACAAATTGTCGATAGAGCTGCATTGTTATGAGAAAGTTATTTTCGGGGATACTACTTTCATTTACAAAGGACATGATGAAATGTTTTTTAGGAGTGAGTTATTGAGAACTACTATACCTGAATCTGCACACAAATCCCAAAGTAGTCTTTATATGCGAGAGTAGGCATCTCTCTCTCTAAATGCCAAGCCATTGGTGTCTTTTTTCAATCAGTAGATTAGTAGATTTTTATTTTATTAAAAAACAAACCTATATCGCAAAATATTGAGTTGATAAATAGGTCTAAAGTGTCTATTTTTTACGTGGTCTGTTTTATTTTCCATAAATAAAGACCCATTTGCAGTGTGACAAATAAAAATATTATAAATAGGTGAAAAATATTATCTGGAAAATACTACCTTCTTAATTCCACCCACCATTAAGGGAGCTGTTACGTATGTGTATAAGCCTGAAAAGAAACATAACAACTATGGCTGTCAATTCAATGACTCGAATTTGGGTTGCCCGAAGCATAACCGTGCTATATGTCGGAGTGCTGCCCACGAGGCTATCGGCTCCGACAAATTTTGTGAATTTTAAAATATTTATTTAAATGTAATTTAATTAAAAATTTACAGAAGACACAATAGCACTCGCTTGCTGTTTCTGCATTTAAGAACAGCTAAATAAATGTGCTCTCCAGGCCTTAATTTTCCAATTATGTGTAACATTTATCAGCCAGTGATATAATCTGTAGTTAGCAGCAGGCGTTTATTTGGTTTCTTGAATTGCATCACAGAGAACAGCTTCTGTGCCAGCTAAAAGGTGCCAAATGCAAGATTAACGGAAACTATCTGCATAATTGTAACGAACAGCTCCGAGACATGAATTTTGAGAATCCAAATGCAGTTTTTAATGGGAAAATCCAAGATCATAAACTGTATTACAGGCAGTGGTCAAAAGCACAGGGTAATCAGTCCAAACTACAACAAACAAATCCAGAGTTTGAGACAGGAATGGGAAAACCAGGATACAGGCAGATAACAAAAACTAGAAACAGTGGAAATGCTCAGAAATGCAGTGTTACACCTACAAGACTTTGCAGATAATGAATGAGAATACATGGTTTAAATAGGCTGAGACTAACAAGGTAATGAGACACAGGTGGATGCAATCAGTAATGATGAGTCCGGGCAGTGAGTTATGGGAAATGTAGTTTATGAGGGAATGACAATAGTCTGATGTGAAGTGCCCTCTGGTGGCTCTCAAGGGCACTCCAGCTGATGACCGTTACATAGCCCCCCCTTCCAGCCGCTCCTAAAATTGTCCAGGAGGGTGGTGGAGCGGAGGCGGACCCGGGGGCGGGATGGAGGGCCAGGCCCGTGGAGCGTTAGAGGGCAGGCCTGCATCCAGGGCGAAGCATGATTCCAGAGCGGAGCAGGCTGAGCAGGCGTCCAGGGTGGATCTGATGCTTCAGGGGCAGAGGCGGCCATCTTGTCCGAAGACACAGGCGTAGAGTTGGCCATCTTGTCCGAAGACAAAGGCGTTGGTGCTGCCATCTTGTCCAAAGACACAGGTGTAGAGGCTGCCATCTTATCCGAAGACACAAGCATAGAGGCGGCCGTCTTGTCCGAAGACACAGGCGTGGCGGCAGCCATGAAGGGACAATACTCTGGAAGAACGGAGGCCAACTTGGCCAAGGATTCACAGGCTTGAGCCGATGTGGGTACTGCCCATACACTCAAAATCACCATGGCAACTATGATTAGTGCTGTCTTTTCCAGAACTTACTCAGGTGCAAAGGGCATGACGTGAAGAAGCTCAGGCTCTGGTGTAGAAACCTCAGGACGGGAAGGCACTGGAAACACAGGACTAGCGACCATTTTGGCTGGAGATGCTGGTGACAGTGGTGGGCCAAGCTCGGTGGCCATTGGAGCTTAATGCATGATGCACCCCCCAAAAGAAAGTTTAGAGGAAGAGTCCTCAACCTCCCCAACAGTGAAGGAGGAACCAGCCAACAACAGAGCATAATCCAGAAAGTCACTGAACAACCCTCGAGGAGCATCGTGGATTAACTTGTCCTTGAGCGGATGGTTAAGCCCGTAACAGAAAAAATCGATGAGAGCACAATCTGGCAGTTCAGAAACATTTGCAATGTCCAGGAAAATATGAATGTGCTCTTCGAGGGTGCGGTTACCTTGATGCATGCGGACTAACTCAACCGCTGGATCTATATTTGCCGAAGTCTTCTGTTACGTACTGCTCTGAGACACGAAGTACTGATCTAATCCAGAATCGTAATCAAACATAGGCGAAGTCTTGTATGTTGTTACACTGCATCTCTGAGTATTCTCCCTGGTTTCATTGTCTCTTGGTTCTTGGATTCCCTTTTTGCCTCTGACCCCTGTCTTTTTTTGACCCCAAACAAATTTGTTTGTTTGTTTGGACTGCCTTCCTGTGCTTGACCCTTTGCCTGTGTTTGATTATGATTCTGGATTACTCAAATAAACTGCATTTGGATCCTCAACCTTTGTGTCTCAGAGCAGTACGTAACAATAATCAAGAATAAACAAAAAAGCAAACAAATTGTGATGTTTACAAAAATGATGGGAATCAGTTGGGCTGACGATGCCCTGTCTTTCCTTCAAATTTAATAGGGGAAACTTAAAAAAAAAAAAAAAAAAAAAAAAAAAAACACATTTTTTTCTTTCATTTTTATACCTCAGCACAGTTGAATAAGACATTCCAAATGTTTACATTATGACTGGTTTAAAGGGATTTTAGGGAAATTATCAATATGATTTAGGATTTTATGATTAGGCAGTTTTCAGGAGAATAAAAAATAAACAGGTACCATTCACAATTTATTTAGTTTAATAAGCAAAAAATGTATAAAATTAATCCATGAAATTAAAGTGACACTATTTTAAACAGCACTTTGTTTTAAACCACTGCTGACCCATTAAAAAAATCTATTATTTATTTTCATCTTATTTATTAATTGTATTAATAATTTATCAGTAATTGACTACAAATATTACTTCTTGTTCCAAATATTCAGCCTAGCATGTTGAACTTAAATGTGACGTCAATGTTTAAATTCTGACAACCTGTAAAAATGTGTACTCATGGTATGTACATAGATTGATAATTTCCTGTCTCGGATGCATAACTCCAGCACCAAACTGTCGTACACATGTCCATGTCTAGATTTAATACATGCTTGGAAAACTTCAAGAGGCTCCTGCAGCATACTTCCTCCTGAGGAGAACAAACTCTACCGGGTTTTCTCAGTGTGTGGAAAAAAGACTATTAGTCAGCCAGCCCACGTCACAGCATGTTTACACCATCAGCTCTGGTTCTGTGATGCAGTAGGGAGGGGGAGCTCCATTCAACATCCTATCCCAGCCCTGGTCAGACATCTTCCAAAACTGACCATAAACATCAGCTCTTATTACATGGCAACAGGACGCTTTCCAAAAAGCACGCTTCCAATTGCTCAGTCCAAACACTTCAGAGAGTGTGTACAAACAGAGGCCAGCAACCCTCAACAGCAGCGAATCACAGAAGATGGCCGGCACTTAACATAGAGCTATATTTGGTGTGGAAAGTTACCATACCTCCGACACAGAGCGGGCAGCTGGTGAATCCTGGTGGTTGGCCAGAATGAGGAAAGGAAGGGTGCAGAGCTGAGGATGCTGCATGGCCAAGTGGAGCTCAGACCGGGAAGCCTCCATCTCTTCATCTGATGCAGCACTATTGAGGACAAACACTACACCTTGGGAACCTTGATAATATCGGCTCCAGTATTTCTTGATGGTCTCAGCTCCTAAAAAATGGGAAATAGTAATGATGTACCATGTGACCCTCTGTTCATAAGTAAGCAAAATCAGAAGTTAAATATTGGCTCCCTTTCAATTTATGAGTGTAATTTTGAATTGAATTAGCTACGCCCTACAGGAAGATGAATTGAAATTTAAATAAAAAAATGACAGGAAGAAGAATATAGAGAGTTGTAAATGAAAAGAAAATAATCACAGATAATGCATTCTGTGAAAATGAGTTTTTCCACTGTGGTCCACAAAAGTTAACTTAAAAAATATGAAGAAATGTATGAATTTAATAAAATATAATTATAGGTGGTATCCATCCATCCAACATCGATTCTTCAAGGCTTTTAAGCCTTTTTCTCCATTATTTGCAAACATTTTAATAGTTTGCATTGAAAAACTTTGATTTTCTAGTTAAAGGGACATTGTGGAGGAATTTCTCCCTTCTAGCGGTGAAATTGTATTTTGCATTCAAACGAACTGTGCTCTCCAGCGCCTCGCTTTTTCAAATGCGTGTTGCATCTATGGTAGCCGTTATGTACCAAAAATATGTCTTCTAATAGCACTTCGTCAAGTTTTCCTTCTGTCTATATAATAAAGTACACAACCAAGCAATGAAAAAAAGCTTGTAATTAAGACTGTAACATTGACTTACCTGTCGAGGAGAAAGCAGGCAACTTCAGCGTCTCTTTTGAAATCTTTCTCCTGCATTAGCTCTTTCCACCAGGAAAAAGCTATCCCGACATTGACTCTTGTTTTTTGTAATCTCTGGTCACGTTTCCTTTTACGTTCAATTTTGGACTTTTTTGGTGATGAGGATTTCTTCTCCTGTGGCTCGGCATATGTATGGTCCGCCATTAAAAAAATCAGTGCAATGCAGCCTTTTAAACTTGCCGGGGCAGAGACAAGCGCCTCTCACTGCTCTGCTCCTCCGTTTCTGCTGCTTTCAGTTACATGACGCTGGCTCTGAACGAAAACGCGTTGTGGAAACGCGTTGGCCTAGTACTTTTTGTCCCTCTCTGCTATTATAGTTTTTCAAGATGGCAGAACTACATGGAAGCCTCTGTGGACTTACCCGTCCCATGTATATAAAGATAATAAATTCTTCGTTTACAAGGATACGTCAGATAATTGGCAGAGGTATCTGTACACCATTGAGGGCATATTTATGAATACAAATATTTATTTTAGATAATAAAATACAGAAAAAAGTACACATTGTCCCTTTAAAAAAAGTTTTATTTCAATTCCTTGCATTCAAATTGCAATTCTGTATCCTGTTTGCTACCTGAATTAAAATTCAATTCAAACTGAGGAATTGAATTGGAACTTTAGTTTTGAATGGCACACAACCCTGGTTTAAAGCCATTACAAGTCTTTCATTTCTGAATACTAGTAGGTTCACATTCATAGATTTGGTCTTGCACAAATCTGAAATATTCATGTCTATGACATAAATCATATTATGCTGTTACAGTGCTCCTCTTGATTTCGAAAGTTTTAAAATCTTTCAAAACGAATCCCTGCTTAGAATACTAAACTTGGTCTGATTGGAGCCAAAATAAATATGAAAGGGGAAAAAAAATGACACAAATCATCAAGCATTATTCTGTCACAATAATCATCAGACCACAAGTCAACTCATGTAACTATAAACAAATCTGGTGAGATCTTGATGCAAGTTTGTAGAAAAAAAGTGTTCTTGAAGTCTCAAAACAACATTGTTTAGCGGAAACTGGAAGAAATAAATCACACATCAAAAAAAGCATTTTGTTTGACTTGCAATAGTGTAAAATAACAGCACACAAGTCTCCTGGGGAGATGTGAAATGACAGTATGGTCATTTGCTCAGTGTTTTCTAACAGTTTCTAACAAACATCTCAATGATTTGGTTCTTTGCAACAAGATTCTAGTAATTCAGCAACCGCTTTTAGAGTTTGAGTTTAACTCTATTGTCCATTCTGTTTGTCACAGAGCGGAAATTTGTCTTTGACACTGGTGACAGATACATTCACATTAATGCTTAAAACACATGCCACATTAACAACACAAACAAACAAACACAGAAATCACAAAATTATACTATTAAACACTAATTAAATTAAACTACAATTAAACAAACTACAATTAAAATAAGTGCAAATGAATCAGATATAGTACAGATGTAGATAATGAAATGAGAAAATGTATTTCCATTATATAATAAGGGATTTAATGATTAAATTGTCAAGACAAATCGGTGTCATCACATCAAACATGTACAAACCTTTTTTTATTATCACAAAAATGTCTGCTTAATTTACCTACATCTATTTCGAAGAGACTGAATAGAGTTAGAAATAAACAGTCAGTCTATCATCAGAAAGACAAGGTTCTGCAGCAAGTTTCTCTATAGAGTAAATGCACAGGATGTTTTAGGAATTATAAAATGTATCTGGGTTTCTCTTAGTTGCCAGCTCAAATGTTTTGTGGCTTAGAGTCCACATATGGTTCGCTTTTTAGTGCAATAAATTGATGTGCATATCTTTACTATGCCACAGTAGCTGTTTTTATTACACAACTCACTGGAACACTTTATTCTGATTTTGACATTCTGCAGTCAAATGTTTATATAGAATGACTACTAAACTGTGTATTTGATCGTTGTCGGACAACCGATTCCCACAGCTGTGCATTGCAGCGCTCCACTGCCTAATGTTTTCACATCACAAAATAATTTCAAATCAAATGTTAATTCATTTATTTATTTGACAAATAGCCATGTAATAAGCGGGATAATGTACAGACAGACAATTGTAATGGCAAAAACCTATCAGGGCTTTATGCCCTCAAACCTATGAGGTTTTGTAAAGAAATTAATTATTCAGCAGGGATGCATAAAATTGATCAAAAGGGACAGTAAAGATATTTATAATGTTAAAAATATTTATATTTCAAGCAAATGCTTTTCTTTTTGGTCTTTCTATTCATCAAAGAAAAAACAATATATTTCCACAGAAATTTCAAGCATCACAATAGACCTTATTCAGAGCAGGGCCATGGCAGGTATGAAAGCGAGGCTGTGACGGATGGACTTACAGTGTTTTGAATGGCATCTGCTGTAAAAAAATTTTTTTTAAAAATCCTAGATTAGCCTACACATACATTTCCACAGCTCATATTTTCTTTAGTTTTTGTCTACTGAAATCTCTCAGAAAGATATGTTTGCAGTATTTCGTCAGATGAACAATTCAAAAACACATTAAATAGCACAGCCCACTGAAGAGATGTCTATCCCTCATAGCCTCGCTTTTATTCCCATTACAAATCAAAGATGGTACTGCTGTGAATACGTTCTATTGTTTTCAACATTTATAATAATAAGAAATGGTTCTTGAGGACCAAATCATTATATTAGAATGATTTCTGAAGCATCAAGTGACCCCGAAGACTGGAGTAATGGCTCACAAAAATAAATTAATTTTTTAAATATAACGGTTTTCTATTTGAATATATTAAAAGTTGAACTGTATTTTTGATAAAATATATGCAGCCTAGGTAAGCAAAGACTTCTTTTAAAAACATTTAAAAATCGTACTGATCCCAAAGTTTTGAACAAAAGTGTATGTCAAGTACATACTGTAAGAACCTTATTTCAGACTTCATCCAGATGATTCACCACATTTACTGGTTCCCAAAACACACTTGGAATAACAGCAACAAAGGACACACAAGCTGACTGCATAGTGTAAAAGTAAGTAGAGGTGTCTGCAAAATATAATCTCAGGCAGGATCTGATGACTCTTTTTTCTTTTTCTTTTCTTTTTTCTCTTTTCAGCACTTATTTTAGGGCAAATCAGTCGAATTCTTCTAAATGGATTTAAACAAGGAGAAATGTTAAACAAAGCTGTACACTACTTAAGTTACTGCTAGGTGAAATCATGGTCAAATTAGACAAATTCTTGATAAACAAAATGATCTGGAAATATGTACATTCTGAGGAGTTTTTTTGTGGAGTTGAGTGGGTGAAGATAGCAAATAGGCTTGGTCATCTGTTTGGATATGTGTACATGTCCCATACCCATCTATCATCATACTGACATCTTCTGCCACCTATTGGTCAATGGCCCTGTCAGAAAGTCAAATGTAAATTTGATGGGAAAACCTCAGAAAACCGATGGATACTCAGAAGACCACAGTCATTGATGTTTCTACGAAGCATCTAGACATAATTCAAAACATATTCTGGTTTCTTCAGACAGAATAAAGGAGTACCCGCTGAGTACCCAACATATGATGTTGCAGGGCACCATTATGTGAGACATATGAGACTAAAAATTAAATTGAGCAAAAACAATCTACTTCTCCTAGGACCTGTTATCTTGGCCTGCCAAAAGAGATGTAGATATGTTGAAACAGTCTGTCTTGGCTGCTCGTCTGTCCACATCTCCATGGTGTAGTGTTTCATCTTTACTCATTAAATGTCAATCATTTCAGTCTGGATCACATCAGAAAGCTTGAGTTTTGAAATGCCTTTCCACAGCTCAGATCCAGGTCATGGTATTTAGCTCCACAGGCAGCAGACAGTACAAACAACCAAGCATAACAGTCTTAGGTTTCTTTTCTATTTAAAGGGGACATGTAATGAAAATCTGACTTTTTCCATGTTTAACAATGTGTAGTTTTTTAGGTATTTTATTATCTAAAATCAATATTTTTATTCATAAATATGTCCTCAATGGTGTAGAAATACCTCTGCCAATTTTCTGACTTATTCTCGTAAACAAAGAATTTATTATCTTTATATACATGGGACGGGTAAGTCCACAGAGGCTTCCATGTAGTTCCGCCATCTTGAAAAACTATAATAGCAGAGAGGGACAAAAGGTACTAGGCCAACGCGTTTCCACAATGCGTTTTCGTTCAGAGCCAGCGTCACATAACTGAAAGCAGTAGAAACGGAGGAGCAGAGCAGTGAGAGGCGCTTGTCACTGCCCCGGCAAATTCAAAACGCTTTATTGCACTGTTATTTTTAATGGCGGACCATACATATGCCGAGCCACAGGAGAAGAAATCCTCGTCGCCAAAAAAGTCCAAAATTGAACGTAAAAGGAAACGTGACCAGAGATTATCAGTCAATGTCGGGATAGCTTTTTCCAGGTGGAAAGAGCTAATGCAGGAGAAAGATTTCAAAAGAGACGCTGAAGTTGCCTGCTTTCTCCTCGACAGGTAAGTCAATGTTACAGAAAATATAACGGATAAAGAAGGCATGATTACTAATTACAATAGTTCATGTTTTTCACAGTCAGTAAATCATACTGTAACATTCGTTTATTTGTTATGTCAAGTTGCAGTTTGTTTGAAATAACAAATCGGTTCACCTGAAGGAAAACTCATATAGGAAAAACTCGACAAAGTGCTATTAGAAGACATCCTGTCATAGCTTTTTGGTACATAACGGCTATCGTAGATAGGCGCTGGAGAGCACAATTCATTTAAATGCAAAATAAAATGTCACCGCTAGATGGGAAAAATTCCTACACAATGTCACTTTAAGTGCTATAAATGGGTCCCCAGTGCATCTACCAACCCTTTCTCAGCAAGCATGTCAAAAAATAACCCAATCAGATTTCGCTCCCCTTCTGACGTAGTAAGGGGATCTTTTAATATTATTAAGATTATAATATTACCGCCTCTTAATCTGCACGTTTCCACCCATGGCGCCACCATTTGGTTTTCGCAAGCAGACAACAGTGTAACCAGTTCTAACGTAATGGCAAAAGTTCAAGCAAAGCATGCAAACTGTTCTGTCTTTGGCTGCACAGGGGTACTCGAACTCTGACTCGAATCCGGACTCAAGTCCAATTTTGAACGAACTCGGACTTGTCACGCACTCGGATGAATTTGTACTCGGACTTGACACGGACTCGGACATTTTAGACTCGGAATTTTTAGTCCAGTCGAGTCCGGGCACTAGAGGACACAATAATATTATTCAAAAACGAAACGAAACTACTTGTGTTGTTTCTGCGTTGAGAATTGTAGCCAATCACAGACATGTATATTAAGCGCATGGACACAGTGGCAAAGCAGAGTCGTTTTAGAGTCAACATGCGGAGAATTCGCTCAAAATGTATGTTCAGAATCAGCAAAACCTTTATCCTTTCGCAATAAAAAACAACAAAGTCTAGACGCGATATAAATGAGAGATTCACTGTGCAGTGCGGACAACTTCAGTG
Organism: Meda fulgida; assembly: GCA_030578275.1. NCBI lineage: Eukaryota > Metazoa > Chordata > Actinopteri > Cypriniformes > Leuciscidae > Meda > Meda fulgida. The sequence goes on from CM060620.1 coordinate 24,294,505, forward strand.
TTTATGACGAGAGTTTTAGGGAGAGTGCAGAACGCAGTAAGTAAGTGAAGTTTAAAGGGAGCGCTATTGACAATCTAAATAATGGTTTCGTTTTTCAAGCTTCTAGAGAACAAGCTTCTAGGACATCACCATGCCAAGCAACCGATCACCGGCTGAGGTAAGAGTCTCATACTATAATATGTAAACGATATTTTATATTACATTTGTGCTAATTGACAGTTTCCAGGGGAACGTTAGCATTCATAAATGTTCAAGGCAAGGCAAGGCAAGGCAAGGCACAAACACAAGCATGCCTTTCAATTTGCCATCTGTTTTAAGGAAGATCAGTTGAACATCTCTAAAGACCTAAAACAATCTTTAGTAGACTTGTTATTCGTATAAAAAAAGTCGGTCCAATTTTGTATAAAATCTTCGTTATGATAGTCAGTCAATCAATCTCTTAAACGGCGGGACATTTTACAACACTGTCTGGAAGCTGAAACTCTTGTCTTAAAAAAACATCCTTGATTTTATTATAGTAAAATTGTAGTAACCACGTTTTTGGCAGATTTATTACCAATTTAATAACCACAGTTTTACTAAAAATGGACCTACCTTTTTGGTTTGTTTGTTTTTCTTAGTAGCCTAACGTTAGTTAAACCATGGCTAATTTTAAAATGGTTAACGTGACTAAGTTAACTATCAAGAATGTTAAGAAATCGAATTCAGTTCTGTAACGTTAACGTTACTTGTTAATAAACACAGCGAAGACTAAATTATGAATATAACATAATGAACCCCTATGTGTAACTGATGCAGCTAGGTCACGGTAAATCATATTCATTTTTAATTTATAGCTAAAATCAGCTCAAAACATACTGGTAACCTTTCCTGCTCAGCTTCCAGATCATAGTCAGTTGAGTTTTTGCACTGTCCCAATGCAACACATTCTGACATGTGTAAATGTAATACTGAGTTTTAAAATAACTTATTTTTTTGTGATTTCAGGTCCTGTGGAAAGCTAATGGTCATGGCAAACAAGGTATGGGAAGAATTAACTTTAAAAAAATAGTAATGACGAGTCTTCTGATTTCATGTGATTGCACTAAAAGTGTGCACAAGGTTTGGTTTTGCTACAGTAAGACCACGATTGTGTTAGATTGCACCCATCTATTGTTTTTTTTGTTTTTTTGTAACAATAGGCTCTGTCGTTTAGATTTAGAAACATGGCTTTTCCTATCACTGCTATCTTAATGACACACATCTCTATCTTTCATTCCAGCCAGATGATCTGACGGTTGCTGCTTGCATCTCGGCCTAGCTGATGGAACATTCTTGCTGGATGAATGACCTTCACCTTCAACTCAACCTTGCCAAGACAGAACTGCTTATGGTTTCAGTCAAACCATACTTGCTGTGATCCTGCTGATTTGCCTTAAGGATCAGGCCTTTCCTATCGGAGCTACAAAACTCCTGGTCTAAGTCTTGCTCTATCCAGACTGGATATTGTAATTCTCTCTGGACAGGCCTTCCAGCATCAGTCAAACCTCTGCAACTGATCCAGATGCTGCAACAAGAGTGCTCTTTAAAGGTTGCCCTATACATAAACTCCAGAAGCTTGTGTTCTGCAAATGAACGGCGCCTTGTGGTGCCATCATTGAGACACAAAAACACTTTCTTCAATGACCTTTACCTGGACTGTTTCCAGCCCGTGGAATGACTGGCGCAACTCAACACATTTTCAAGAAACTGCAAAAGATCCAGCTTTTTCATAAACACTTGCTCCGATAATACTAAATCTTTGTTAAAAAAAAAAAAAAACTTGCTATGTGTACTGTGCTAGACTAACTGGGACTTGTCTCTGCACTTGTTGCTTCTATCGTTATCTTAATTGGTAAATCACTTTGGATTAAATGTAATTGTAAGTGTTTAAAAAAAAGTTATATTAGACTATAAAGGTATACAGCAATTGCCTTTTAGTGTGGATAATTTTACATGTTCTAAATGATATACTTAGCTTCTATTTCCAATTAATCACTTATCTTAATGTTCAGTGTTTGTTCAGTTACTAATACTGTAAATGTGCAGGTATTCTGTACTCATACATGTAGTTAATTAACAGAAAGTGACTAAATTTGCTGTTATTAAGTACTTAAATAGAGATTGGTCAAAGTTGTGAAATTGGATCTGTACAATCTGTACAACTAAATTTACAAACATTTGTATTTTAATTTATGCATTTTTATACATAATTTCATTGTTATTTAACACAGAAAAACTATATATTAAAAGATAATTACTGAAGATAGACAGCATTATTATATAAAATAACTTTATAAAACCCTAAATTTACAGTTTAACCTGAAAGTTAAATGTCTTTTTAATGTAATTTGACATCATTTATCCATTTTTCCACGGTTTAATAAGCCGTAATATACTGTAATTTAATCAATTTTGACTCTAAAGTAAATTCTGTATTTTTACGGTTTTTCCATGTAATTTTGTGAAACGGTTATTTGCTGTAATTTAATTTACAAATAATTTGTTATTTGCCATTTTTTTTACGGGATTTTTTTTTACAGTGTAGCAACATGAGAACGTGATAACCATAGCAACATTTTGGTGTCTAATAATTACATACATTTACACTTTAGTCAAAAGTTTACATACACCTTTCAGAACCTCCCAAATGTAATTTTTATTTATTTATTTATTAATAAGGAGGATCATAAAAACATTGTTTCTATTTAGTACTGCACTGAAAAAGCTTTTTCACATAACATGTTTAATAGCCTAGTCCACAAGACAAAATACAAGAGAAATTACTTGATTTTAATATTGTGTCATTACCTGAATGATCCACAACTGTTTTATGTTTTTGTAATGGTTGTTCATGAGGAAAAATCCTCCAGCTTCTGCACATTCTTTGCTTTTCCAACATCTTCTGCATATTTGACTCCTTACTAGCAGTGACTATGATTGTGAGATCCATCTTTTCGCACTGGTGACAACTGAGGGACTCAAACACAACTATTACAAACCCTGCAAACACTTAGTGATGCTCAAGAAGGAAGCATCCGTTAAGAGCCAGGGGGTGTAAACTTTTGAACTGGATGTAAATTGGTGTAAATTGTTCTTATTTTGCTTAAAAATGCATTAATTAATTTAGTCCTGCCCTTCAGAGGCTAAAAAAAGATATTAACATGTAAAACAAAATAAGAAAGATGTAAACATCACCATCATCTTGCTCAAAAGTTCTTAATGAATCGTGTTACCTTCTTGAGCATTACCTTGCAGATTCTGAAAGTTGTACAATAGGAAAATGTATGACTGTGACTATACATTGCAATCATTTTGTAAGGTTTAAAATATTAAATTTATATATAAATATAAAATTCGCCAGAATTTGATTGACAGGTGATCTGACCAATCGTAATGCAGATACCCACCATTTTTGTCCGACAAACACACCAAACCAGTTAGTAGATTTAAGTCAGTGGACTTGAACTTGAAAAATGGTGTGTATTGATTTCTTTTTGTGGTTCTGATTTTCATTCACGTTTAATTCGTGCTATAACCAGAAGAGATTTTCAGTTCATGTGCTGCTTGAACTGAGGCCTACACATTAAAGCACCACAAAACAGTATTTATTGTTTGAATTTCATAATTATAAAATTTGAAAGATGAGACTTTATTTCATACCAAAAGTGGGCTGCTCTGTCTTGTATGTTGGCGCATATTCAGTGTCCTCTTTGCTCCGCAATATATTTTTCACTGTGTGAGAACATGTGAAGTGAGAGCGGGACATAGCAACAGTAATTAAAGGGGCGGGTCTTTGTGAAAGGTCAGTTTCAAATAATTTAAATCTCTGTGGACTCGGCCGGGCTCGACTCGGACGTTAGGGACTCGGACTCAAGTCCGACTCGGCCCTCTTTAGACTCGGACTTAGACTCGGACTCAATTGTTAAGGACTTGGACTCGACTTGGACTCGACAAAGGTGGACTCGGACCCAATACTAACGAGCACAGAACACTATTTGACCAAAAATGTCACAGCTGTCTTATAAAGACCTCAGGGAACTATATCTACTTGTGTAAAAGTTAAACATGACAGTGCATGCAAGTCGATGAGATGAATCAATTTAACAACTACATAAATGTATCCACTAACCATTCAGAATCTTCAAGGTGCAGTCTCTCCGTAAGGCTGCACTCAGCTACTGGTTATTTCTGAGATTATTTCTGAGTGTTTTGTTATTGCGGCAGTATCCGAGGCTCGTTTAAAGGATCAGCCGTCTTCTGAACAGGGGCAGGGAGCAGCAACTCATTTGCATTTAAAGGGACAGGCACAAAAACAGCGTGTTTTTGCTTACACCTAAAAAGGGGCAAATTTGACAAGCTATAACAAATTATCTGGGGGGTATTTTTAGCTGAAATTTCACAGATAAATATCACAAGCAAGAGTTCAGAAAAATCAGTGCAGCATTTATGGGTGCTATTTTGCTTGTATACACCAATCTTATTTACAAGAAGTTATTATAAAGTAACTTGGGTTACATTTTTTGGTTAGCAGAGGAAGAAAAGAGAAAGCCAATGTTTCATGCAACAGAGACTGGAAGAGTGTTTATGAGTGGCGCAAAATGACTGAGATTTCTGTTCTGCTCTGGAACAGTGGAAAGATAGAAAACATGGACGAGTTATGCAAACCAATTGACCAATCACATTTGAGAATCCTGTCATCCAGAATCCTATCCCCCTCCTCAATGCCTGATAAAATGTTGTAAGTTATTGTGATATTTTGTTCCAGTTAATCAGAAGAGCTTTTCTTTACAGTTAACACTAAGTTATTTTAACATGAATAAATGAATGCATGAATGCATGAATGAATGAATGAATGAATGAATGAATGAATGAATGAATGAATGAATGAATGAATGAATGAATGAATGAATGAATGAATGAATGAATGAATAGGGTACCCATTCAAAATTCTCATCCAATGAAATGGTTGACAATAGGATTCTGCAGGGGGATAAGACAGCCAAGCCTACTTAAACATGGAATATTTATTATAGAGAATGATTATTTTTGAGATATGAATCTTAAAGGGCCCCTATTATGTATTTTTGAAAATGACCTTTGATGTAGTGTGTAACATAGATCTAAGTGAATGAAAACATCCTGCAAAGTTTTAAATCTGAAAGTGAACCGTATGTGAACCGTTAATGTCTTTTAAAAGTAAGAGTCGACTCTGAGTCAATGAAACGAATCGTTTTTCAAACGCCACTATTACCAATAACTGTGTCTATTAATGCAGATTGTTTGTCGTTCTCACTACTTTAAGGAAAGATTAAGCATGGAGCAATATTTGTTTTACCAAAGTTTACGTTACATCAGTCATTCACGCTAGAGCTCGGCTAATGTATTGCATACATGATGTACTGTTTCCATGTGTTCACCACAATATAATAGAAAAATACTCTGTAAATAAATAAGTACAAGTAAAATAATCGGTTTGTTGATGGACATGCACTTGTTAATGCTGATGGTGAGGAATTACAGTTGCAACATCTCATAATGTACCTCAAACTAAGTAGCGTATCACTGAGAAACGTTCTGCTCGAGTTGTCCTTGCGTTGGAGTTTCAGGTTGAATGAATAATTCTTCCAGTGTTTCATTATCGGACTCGCGCTCGGATTGATATGGTAAAATCGGCGTCATTGTTCGTTACTTACTGTGTTTAGTTTACGGTGTAGGAAGCTTCAAGAAACGCAGTCGACGCAGAGCTGACGTTGTAATGGCAATGGCCGTTTTCGACGCGCGCCCTGTACGCAGTAAAATCACAACAGACTGAGCTGTCTGGCCAATCAGAGCAGAGTAGCTCGCAGAAAGGAATGGATTTAGATAGAATGATTCATCTCACGAGTCGTTTGAGAATCGTTGAAAATGTGGTGATGTGCAAATATATTATGAGAAAATGAAACCGTTTTTTGCCCTTTGATGCATGTAAACCTGCGTAGGAGACTCCAAAACAACATTTGGAAACTATAAAATAGCATAATAGGGGCACTTTAAATATAAAACTATTTAGTTATTCTACTTTCATCTGCTGTCAAGCTGGTTCAGAAGCCCCCAGAGTAACCTTCCCTCTGCATACTACATATTACATTTAGTCATTAGCGTTGCATTAGTATAGAAAAACCTGACAGCAGTATGTGCCATTGCAAACTACGAGTTGTGGCACTCAATATTTAAGAACAATGGACAACACCACTGACTACAGACTAATTTGGTTAGGCAGCAAATGAACCCTGGCAGGACATCCTAAAAAAATGTACAGTGCAGTCCAAACGTCTGCGACTACATTGAAAACCTGGGATTATTATTTATTTACCCATTTTAGGATTTGGCAAAATTAAAGAAGAAATGAAAAACTATTTTTTGATTTTTGAAAACATTCTTCAGATGTGCAAAACAAAAGAAAATAGCTAGCCTACAAATCTAAATTTAAATCAAAATCTGAATTTGAAACATCATCCTCAAAACTTCAGCCTCTCAAGCGTATATATATATATATATATATATATATATATATATATATATATGTGTGTGTGTGTGTGTGTGTGTGTGTGTGTGTGTGTGTGTGTGTGTGTGTGTTTTCCATTAACTCCATGAAAGTTAGCATAAGGTCTCCCAGGAATACTCAATTGTTACGTCTTTCTCATCTAACCAATCCTGTTCTAATATAAATAGAAAATGCAGAATCCGTAACATTTTAGCTCAAAACTAATAAGATTAACACTCATACAGTACATTAGCTCCAGGAGTAAAATCCAAGAGAACTGTATATAATACAAAAATATTAACCCAAACTACAGACATTACAACCCAAACAATGTTGTAGATCGTTAATTTACTTTGACATTATACAGTATGCTATTGAAGAAACCATACATTCAGCACTGAATATGCTGTTAATGGTGATTAATATTCAATCTGTCTTTAGGTGAATAAATTAAATAAAGCAAAGAACTGAAATGACTGAAAGTTTCAAAGCAAAGCATATGTTTTTTTATATGAATAAAATAAAATAATAAAAATGCAATATAGAAGCATTTTCACTAGTGGTCAGACTTTTGGACCCCACTGTACTGTGATCCGAGCCACCCCCCCCCCCCCCCCCCCACCCCCAAATGTGCAGAACAAAATAAAATCAAATTAGAAAAACATCATTCAAAACATTATTTTTTTTAGATACACTGCAATTTCCTTTTTATCCAGATGGTATGAAAATTCATGCTTTCCAAATCTAAGTGGTCACCTGACTGTAAGATACTCAAGTGCAAGGAGGGTGATAACACAGATGGCTCTAATAACTACTCACACACTGAAATACGCATGCTGATTCAGTCATTTGACATTAAGAGTTTAGTAAAAAAACAAAACAATCAGGACACTGTTTGGTCTGTGCCTAAAAATTAAGTGGTAAGGAAATGAATAACATTGTCTGACATTCACAGCAAGGGCTATCATCACACATAAAGTCACAACTAATCTCATTTGACGTCAATGTCACTGGAGAGGGCACATTCACAGACTCCATTAACAGATGCCTCTGCACTGTGCCAGTCATGCCTCACACCTAACGGACATACTGCTTACACACACCGGGCATCGCTGGCCTTTGTGTCAAAAGGGTAACAGACACGGATTGCCTCTTGCCATCAGGGCGGATTATTACACGGATGAGGGAAGCAGTTTGTTAACCGCAGCAGGATAACAGACTTTAGGTCACAATCTGTGACAAACTGCCGACATATCACTATGGCAAATTCTCACTGTTCACATTCAGTTCGCTCATATTCACATTCATCCATCCTGTCATTCCAGTTGATACAGCACATGAATTTTGCAATAGTTTGCAATGCCAGTTTCTAAAAGGTAAAGCAATCAAGAAAAGAGTATGATGAAGCATGATGTTTTATTTTGTGATTAGTGAGATTTTTTTGATAGAAATTAATAATTTTACTCAGAAAGGATGCATTAAGTTGATCATAAGTGACAGAAAAGACATTTACAATGTTAACAAATATTTATATTTCAAATAAATAAAATCCGTTTTCAGAATAATCAACTGTGATAAGAAAAAAAATGCTTAGAGCACCAAATCAACATTAGAATGATTTCTGAAGGATCATATGACACTGAAGACTGGAGAGATAATGCTGAAAATTCAGCTCTGCAATCAAAAGAATAAATTACATTTTAGAATATATTACAATAGAAAACGACTTTTTTTAAAATGTAAAATTATTATTTCACAATATTAATGTTTTACTGCATTTTTGATCAAATAAATGTAGCCTTGGTGAGCATAAGAGGTTTCTTTCGAAAACGTTAAAAAAAAAAGTACAAACCCCAAACTTTTGAACCGTAGTGTACATTAATTACACAACACATGGAATACTATATGATTACTACAATGAGTGGGTTTGAGAGCCTGGTGCAAGTCAGGTATGGTGTTCGAATATAGTTTTCCTGGCTCTTGAATGAGAAGGGAAGGGCTTGACAGTTGTAAGCTTTGCGGACACATGGGAGAGGGTGTTAAAAAATGCATTACTCAATTTAGCAGCGGAAACACACAGTCATAATAGTGAGTCAGACTCCTCTGCCTTTTCCGCTCCGCAACTAAGTTAACTTTGCAGATGTAGTTTAGGTTAAGTAAATCTCTGTGCCAGGTCCAATGGGATGTTTCAGTCTTCCGAAAAACACTGGGTGAATGGAGGGACAGTAGACGGCACCTGCACCTAGTTTACTTCATGCAACTACATTAAAACTACATGCAATCAAAACTACAGAATGAACATGGGAAGAGTCTTAAAAAAGTTTCTATACGTATCAATATCTAGTGATGTAGATATTAAAATTTGCATATGTTTAAATTCTGTAAAAGAAAATCCTAAATAAATACACAAACACAATTTTTTATCTAAGTATTTATATAAATTTTATTTTATTGTTTAAATAAGTTCTTAGAAATGCTACAAGTGAAATTAGGCATTACAACAAATCAATATTCATTTAGAGATTTGCAAAAGATAGCATTTAACAGTGTTAATAAAAACTATTGTAATGACCTGGCAGTCAGCGCTAGCAGCTGGGTTCATAATGGGTAATTGTTTGTTGGGAGTTGATTTATGTGTTATTACAGTAAGATCTTCAAGTTACTGTGATAGTAAAGTTATGTGTGTTTATGTTCAAGTTAGATCAGGAGTTCTTGGTTCATTTACTGCCTTATGTAAAAATGTGTCTCTCACCGTCATGAAGAGAGATGTGTAAGGCAATAGGGCCTTGCCTGAGTAATTCTTTCTCTGTTCAGAATAAAAAGAGAAAGACAAGAAAGACAATATTACTGCCTCCTGTTGGTTTGTTTAACCAATGCTTCATCTGCAGAAACACTCCTGGTCGTGCTGTGTATAGGACACAAGTGTTCATATCTCGTGCTTGTAATTAGCATAGTAGAAGTGAAAATAGCATAATTTAGCTCCGGTTAGTCCCACGCTTAATGGTATAACTACCAGTTATTACAGTGGTGTCAGAAGTGGGATTTTAAAAAGTCGTTTAAAAGACGCCGTTATGGATCAAAGTATAGGCGAATTAGAGAGTGCCATTCACGAGAACAGCATCATGCTAGAGCGTCTGACGAGCGAGACGACGCGGAGGAGCAGGGCTCCGCACCAGCCTGACGCCAGCATTCACCATTCGCAGGCAGAACGACCTTCCGGTCGTCTCACCGACACTCCAAATTAATGGGAGGCCGGTCTCCTTCACACGATCGCCCGCTAAGCTGCCACGATATAGCGGGTTGATGCTCTTGGAGCCCTACCTGGTACAAGTCGACCTGGCCGCTCTCCACGATGGATGGAGCTGTGAGGAGACAGCTATTCACTTGGCCCTTGCCTTGGAGGGTCCCGCGCTGCAGGTCCTCATCGATCTGTCTCCTGAGGAGCGGCGTGATCTCCAAGCCCTCACTGCTGCTCTCAACCACCACTTCAGGCAGAGAACCGATGTCGACGTGAAGGAGAGAGTGTGGGCGCTTTCACCGCTGACATCCGGGTTTACATCCGGAAGGGCTACCCAACCCAGGCTGCAGCGAGGGAAGAGCTGAGCCTCCACGCTTTCTTGCGGGGTCTTACACCTGAGCGGCTCCGCCAACATGTCCGCCTATTGTCACCCCGAGATCTAAGTGAGGCGCTGAGAGAGGAGGAGGTGCTACAGGCTTGGCCGTCGACAGGTCAATCTCCACTCCAGCGTCATCTGACAAGAGCCGCCGAACGGGAGGTGGACGGGGTCCGATCTGAGGAGGAGGTCAGCCGGGTCCAACCAGCAGAGACCCCCCGACGGAGGACAAGGCTAGACCGCTGCGGAGAACCGGGGCATTTTGCCAAGGACTGCCCTGCCCCGAGCCCCCGGCCCCGGGCAACGTCACCCCCGGGAAACGACCTCGGAGTGAGGCAGTGAGGGGACCCTCACCCAGTTCTTCAGCACCCCTCCACAACGACTGCCCTACTGTGGGACGCTGCGGGTTTGCCAGAGGACTGTACCTGGACTGTGTTGTTGACGGGCAGCCCTGCAGTGCCCTGGGGGATACGGGGTCCACAATTTGCTTGCTGCGAAAAGGACTGTTGTCTGGAATGGCCGGTCCTCTTCCGGAGGACTGGACTCCCACCAATACCGAACTGCTCACCGTCACAGGTGAAAGGACAGTAATGCCTGGACAGAAGCTGTTATCTGTGGTGGTGGGGATGAGCCAGACGAGCCACGAGTTCTGGCCCGGTGATATCAGAGATGAGTGCATTGTTGGCTTGGACTTGTTAGCCCACTGGGGAGACCGTGCCGATCCGATTGGAAAAGCTCCGACCCCCAAACGCCACACAAGAGCTGCAGAGACTCAGGGGTAACCCCAGGGGAGTATTGCAGCTCAGACCAGTGCATCTCAGCCACTACCATTGCACACTGCCCCCCCCCCCCCCCCCCCATCTTAAACTGTTGTTGCTGTTGAGGAGTTGGGGCGGCGAAGCAGTGAGCATCTGAGCACGCCGCAGCAGGAGCAGTTAAAACACCTATTGGGAGACTTTATGGACTTTGGGCGACTAAATGCGGTCACCCGCAAGGACTCATACCCACTGCCGCACATTGATGATGCATTGGATTATGTAGCTGGATCCTGTTGGTTCAGCTCTTTGGACTTGCCCACTGGGTATTGGCAAGTGGAGCTGGCAACAGAGGCCCGGCCCAAAACTACATTTACAATAGGGCAAGGACTGTGGCAGTTTAAAATGATGCCCTTTGGACTGTGTAATGCCCCAGCCTCCTTTGAGAGGCTGATGGAGCGGGTCCTTAAAGACATTCCGCGCACCCGCTGTGTGGTTTACTTGGACGATCTGTTGGTCCATGCCAGAGACTTTGACGAGGCTGTCCACAACTTACGGGAGGTCCTGACAGACATCCGTAGCGCTGGGTTGCGGTTGAACCCGGCCAAGTGCAACTTGCTCACCCGCCAGACGCAGTTCCTGGGACACGTAGTCAGTGAGAGCGGGGTGGCTACCGACCCAACAAAGGTGGCCGCGGTGAGGGACTGGCCCCCACCAACCAACATCACTGAGCTGCGGAGCTTTCTGGGCCTGGCCTCCTATTACAGGAGGTTCGTCAGAGACTTTGCAACCATCGCCAGCCCCTTACATCAGCTGACAAACAAGGGCCGGCGTTTTGGGTGTTCTGAGGACTGCGCTCCGGCCTTTCGACGGCTAAAAGCGGCTCTCATCGACGCTCCTGTCCTAGTCTACCCTGATCCCAATCAACCGTTCCTTGTGGACACTGATGCCAGTAACGTGGGGGTCGGGGCCGTACTATCCCCGAGGGGGGAGAATGGAGAGCCAGTGGTAGCCTACTATAGTTACAGCCTCAGTCATCCAGAAAGAAATTACTGCGTCACCCGGCGGGAGTTGCTAGCGGTGGTCCTGACAGTCCATCACTTCAGGCCCTAACTCCTGGGCACCAGGTTCACACTGAGGACAGACCACGCTAGCCTCACTTGGATGCTGAATTTCCGCCAGTCAGAGGGTCAGGTGGAAAGGTGGTTGGAGATCCTTCAAGAATACGAATTTGAGGTTCAGCACCGACCAGGGCGGCAGCATGCTAACGCTGATTCCCCTTTCAGACGTCCATGCTTTGCTGACGAATGTCGGTACTGCAGTTGCCAGGAAGAACGAGGTCTGGGGCCATCGTCGGCAGCAGTAAGGCCTGGTGACAGCTGCGGAGATGGGAAACCGTTCACCACTGAGTAGCTGAGGCAATAGCAGGCGAATGATCAAGTGCTGGTGAAGGTCAGAGGCTGGTTGGAGGCCCAAACATGTCCGGACTGGCCAGCCGTGTCCTCCCAAGGGCCCAAGATCAAGACGTTTCATTCTCAGTGGGGCAGCCTGGAGCTCCACGAAGGCGTGATCTACAGGCGGTGGCAAGCGCCGGGCGGGGGGATCGACCGGCTGCAACTTCTGGTTCCACACGCTCTGTGGCCGGAGGTCCTCTGTTGGGTTCATGGGACAGCTGGAGCCGGCTATTTCGGCAACTCCAAGACAGTGCGGCGGCTGCGGCAGCGTTTCTACTGGCCAGGATGTCGGCAGCATACAGAGCTGTATGTGCACAGAAGGGACCCAGTCAACGCTCTGATGCGCCATTACAGCAGTACCTAGTCGGGCGCCTATGGAGAGGATCGGGGTGGATATCTTGGGTCCTTTTCCCATCACATATGCCAGCAACCGTTTTGTCCTGGTCGCTATGGACCCTACGCTATGGAACCTCCACTGGCTCCCCATAACCTCAAGAATTCAATACAAAATCGCCCTCATCTTTGCATCCATAACAATGCCCCGCAATACCTCAAAGATCTCCTTACCCCTCATTCTTCCACCCATAACCTCCGGTCCCAAACCACAAACCTTCTTCATCAGCCACGCTCAAGACTATGTACCATGGGAGACCGAGCTTTCTGCTGTGTTGCCCCTCGCATCTGGAACTCCCTCCCTGAACATCTGCGAAAACCCCAGTCGGTGGACAATTTTAAAAAAGAGCTAAAAACTGTTTTGTTCAGACAGGCTTTCAGGCAGGTGGTCCTTAGGCTTTGTTATTTTTCCTTTCTTTGTATGTATTTTATTGGTTATTGATTTTAGATTGTTTTATTGTGGTTTCTGTAGCACTTTGAGATTCTTTTATGTAAGGTGCTTTATAAATAAAATGTATTATTATTATTATTATTATTATTATTTTACTAAGTGGCCAGAGGCGTATGTGGTGCCGGATCAGAGTGCTTCCACTACGGCGCAGCGACTAGTGGACAAGATGTTTGCCCGGTTTGGGGTGCCAGACGAACTTCACATTGACCAGGGGCGTAACTTTGAGAGCCGATTGTTCAGTGAGGTGTGCCAGCGTTTGTGGGTGAAGAAGACAAGAACCACTCCCCTCCACCCGCAAAGCGATGGACTAGTTGAGCGGTTCAACCGCACCCTGGCCACCCAACTTGCCATCTTGACCAGTCAGCACCAGAGAGACTGGGATCAGCATCTGCCTCTGGTCCTGTGGGCATATAGGACAGCTGTGCAAGAGTCGAGTCAGTGCACACCAGCAGCGCTGATGTTTGGGAGGGAGCTCCGCACGTCGGTGGACTTGGTGTTTGGGTCGCCCCCCGAGCCAGAGATTGCTGGTGGGCCAGAATTGAATTACTTCAGGAAATTGAAGGAACGTCTGAGCACGGTCCATCAAATGGCCAGGGAGGCTCTAGGAGACACTGGAGCCTGCCGGAAACGGGCATACGACACCCGGCCCACGGGCCTACGATTGGGCCAGGGGACAAATTGTGGGTGTTCTGCCCCCAGAGGAAGTGGGGATTGTCACCAAAACTGACTCATCATTGGCAGGGACCTGGGGACCTGGTCTTCCGGGTCCGAATGCCCGGACGAGATAGACGGGTGGTGCTTCATAAGGAACGATTGGCACCGTACCACCCACTTGTCCCAGAGCAAAAGACTGATGGAAGCCACAGAGGCTCCCCGAAATGCGCACTCCCAGCGCCGAAATGGACAATAACAGACTCAGGGCTGAGCCTGGCACTGGGGATAGAACACCGGGGAGGTTGAAGCGTGTTCGACGCCGGCCGGGACATTTGTTACATTTTGTTGTGGGAGATTAGGGTTGTGGGGACACTAACCCTCTTGGGTGGGGGTTATTGTAACGACCTGGCAGTCAGCGCTAGCAGCTGGGTGCATTATGGGTAATTGTTTGTTGGGAGTTGATTTATGTGTTATTACAGTAAGATCTTTAAAGTTCTGTGATAGTAAAGTTATGTGTGTTTATGTTCAAGTTAGATCAGGTGTGCTTGGTTCATTTACTGCCTTATGTAAAAATGTGTCTCTCACCGTCATGGAGAGAGATGTGTAAGGCATTAGGGCCTTGCCTGAGTAATTCTTTTTGTGTTCAGAATAAAAAGAGGAGAAAGACAATATTACTGCCTCCTGTTGATTTGTTTAACCAATACTTCACCTGCAGAAACACTCCTGGTCGTGCGGTGTATGGGACACGAGTGTTCATATCTCGTGCTTGTAATTAGCATAGTAAAAGTGAAAATAGCATAATTTAGCTCCGGTTAGTCCCAAGCTTAATGGTATAACTACCAGTTATTACAATATCCAAACATAAAAATAAGGGAAATGAACATGCACAATTAAATATACAATATCAACCAAAATGTATGAATTAACAATATGATATATATGATATATTGCACATCCATAAAAAGACATTATGAGAGTAAATCAAATTTCCTTTCTTTTGCTGCTTAAATGCAAGCGCAGTCTAGACCAGCAGATGACATTTATCAGGTTATTTGACTTGCTAAAGTATCCACTTAGTCAATACAGTTGCTTAAAGTGGATCAAGGGCAGAGATGATTGAATACTAAAAGCAGAAAAATAATACTATGTAATAGTAGTAACGTAGTAACTTGAGTAGTTTTTCAGTACTTCGACGCACTAGTAAAGAAGGACTAATTAACTAAAAAAGTAAATTATTTCTTAAGTAGCAATTGTTACAAACTGCTCTGAGACACGAAGGTTGAGGATCCAAATGCAGTTTATTTGAATTAAACACAGGCAAAGGGTCAAACAAACAAATAAACAAACAGGCAGGCATGGGCAAAAACGGAATCCAAGAGACAATAGGCTTGTTTGAGATGCGCCTTGCCTCGCCTGAAATGTAGGTGAGAATAGGTGGCTGCAGTGAGGGGAGGAATGAAAAAAGCGCAGGCAAGATGGACAGATCTCTGATCTCACAGGTGTCTGATCCACTGCGAGAAGAAAGGCGGATATCGCGGGATTCACGCTCGCGCACGGTGTTGCTAATAAACTGGATGTAATTTAAGTTCTGTTCTGTTGCATTAAATAAATATAATGAACAAGACACCCAAAGTACTCGTTATTTAATTCCATTCCAAATACGTGTTTATCAATATTTTTTTCTTTAATACAGACATGTTTATATATATATATATATATATATATATAGATATATATATATATATATATATATATCTATATATTATAAAAATGACATCACATAACCTATATCGCACAGTCAGAGAGTTTATTCACACATAACACATGATACCAGAGTTTTAAAATCAAACATTTTAAAAGAGAACAATACATCACGGTTGTTTAAACCAATGAGCATTGAGCTGTGTCGTCAGCAAGTCATTTCCCATAATGCTTTTGATCAGCGCAGTCGGTGGAGAGTAACTGTGCGCGACTGCAGAATCTGACACGTGCACCTTGCGGTCCCGAGAGTTTTTTGACATACGTCAGCATGACATCAGAGCAAAGCGGACCGCTCTCGGACATTTCTAACAGGAATGCATCTCGCAGTGATCACTGGTGATCGGTTCTGCGCAGATTCTGCTCATCTCAAACAAGCCTAATGAAACCAGGGAGAATGCTCAGCGATGCAGTGTAACAACATACAAAATATTGCAGTGAGTGATAGGGTGAACCAGGCATTTACAGGGTGAGCAAACAAGAAGATGAGACACAGGTGAAAACAATGAGTGATGAGTCCGGGCAGTGAGTTATGGGAAAAGTAGTTTGTGAGTATTATAAGTGCGTAATTTTTCTTTACAAAGTGATCTCGCCAACTACTGGCCAGGCATGTACTGTATAATATAGTGTTTTAAGCATTTTCACAGATACGTGTGAGCAGGGATCGTTTTGACAACATTGTCATCTGTACACGAAAAACGCCAAGGAAAACCTTTCAGTTTTTAGTACATTGTTGTTGTGTCAATGTACCCTTAGTGCATTCCAGTAAATTATTCATGAGATATATCGTAAATTAAATCGGGAGAGCAGTCCACAAATGCTCAACATAGGTTGTCCTTTTTCATAATGCTACAGTGGAATACAAAGGAAAAAATGCAGTGAAGGAAAAGAGGTCTTGCCATTAGGGATGTTAACCGATGACTGTTTGACCAATGGTTGACCGTGTCAACGTTAACCGATCAAAGTTTTTCGGTAGGCGGTAAAAAAAAAGTGATCTCTAAATTAGGCTATTATATAGACAGTGGACTAAACGCTACTACAGTTAGCCATCTCATTCCAAGATATGTTTGTGTGAAGTGAACAAATCCCTCACAACTCGCCTGTTTGTACTTAATAAACCAATAAAAACATTTGGCGCGAGGTCACAGCATTTGGGTTCGCGCGCTCAAGGTTTGGGAAAAGTAAAGGCTACAGGCTAAAACACTCGAGGTTAGAGCCAGGGCAGACGACGGGATGAAGCGTGGTTTAGGAGATGTTGCCCTTAACAGAAATTGACACTTGTCTTCTTGAAAAATAAAAAAATAATATTAATTATACAATAGAGTTGTTCTGTCCGTTAATAGAAGGCACACAGTGAGTTAGACCTGCCTTGGCCGGTGCGTCTTTTACGCATTCTGAAGGTGCCTGTTTTATCCATTGGTTTTATCTTGTTGCAGTCTATTAGGCAACATTCCGCATAAGATGGGCTTAGATTTGGAAATACATTACATCTACATTTCAGTGGTAACAGATAAGGTGATGATGATCATCATCTTTCTTTATTATTAGCACTACCTCAAACTAAAGCAGCATCTCTTCGGAGCTGTCATTTTCTTAAATGAGCAGCAGCAATGTTTCAAATGAGCTTCTAACACTAGACTAACACCTTTATTTTCAACGCGACCACCTTGTACCCAAACCATTTTAAAAAAGTAAGGAGCCATTTGTCCTCCATTACATGCAAGCTCCTCGGCACCGCGTTTGCGGGAATCATGTTTCGCGCTGTAGGGGATTTAAAAAAAGTGACGTGAATGGAAGGGCGGCGCCGGGGCAGTGTGTGTGTGAGCGGGAGGCAGAGCTGAGCGGCAGAGAGATGCGACAGACTTGCGAAATTGCAGGCGCGGCTCGAAATGGCTGTGATTTCAAATAGCACAGCATATTTTAAACTAATCGGTTAACCGGATTCAACCGGCTAATGAGGCTCGGTGGTTGGTCAAGAAAATGTTTAGTTTTCGTCATCCCTACTTGCCATTGATATTCTTGTTATACCATATCACATTAAAATACCAAGCTTTACATTAGTCTCCTGACGTCATAAAATCAAACATGAAGGATATTTTCCAGCTCATTCAATCAAACTGACGGATACGGATTATATGTAACCTTATGATTTGAAATGATTTATTTCAGTCTTTATGAGTTAGTTTACTCATAAAGAGTGTAACTTTCCCAAACCAGAAGTGCCTCTCATAATCTAAAACGGCTCATCAGGAAAAAGGAGGATAGAGGTGGATCTTGAGTGGCGTGCTAATGCTGGGTGATATCCAGATGTTGTGCATCCATTGGAACAAATTGGCTGCCTTTCCAATGCGTTGGTTTACGTCCGCCTCTGCGTCACCGTCCTGTGTGATCACACTGTTCACCATGTAAACCGGTCTATATCAGTGAGCAGCTGGTTGCCAATGGTGATTGGCATAAGATCTTCGTCTTCCCCGCTCATGAGCAATACTTGGGTGTTCTTGATGTTGCAGTCCAATCTTAAGTGCAAATCTTTGTAACCTGCGACTCTGCTAGTAGAGCAATATAATCTGAAAAGTCCAGATCGGCCAACCTTGTCTGGGTCTGTCCATGAAATGCAGCAGTCATTTCCACTTGTTGTGCTCCGCATGACATAGTCTATGGCGAGCAGGAACAGCATGGTTGACAAAATGCTCCCTTGCCTGACACCCGTCACGACGTAAAAGATCTCAGATGTCCCCGTGTTGGTTTGCAAGCAACACTTTGAGTTATGATAGAGGTTCAAGATTTGCCAGATTGGTGAACGCTGTCGAATGCTTTCTTGAAGTGAATGAAATTGACAACGAGAGGATGTTGAAAATCAAGATACTGTTCAATGATGTTTCACTGTTCAAGATTTGTTCTGTGCAGGACCGGCCATGCAGGCATTCTGCTAGATCTTTTCACAATTAAGCATGAACTGCGTCTCAGAGCCTTACTAGCAGGACAGTGCAAAAGGCCTTTCCTGGCACTGACAGTACCGTGATACCACGCCAGTTACTACAGTAAGTGATGATTTCTTTCTTCAGCAACTTCACAATCATGCCTTGGCACCACTCATCTGGAACTTTTTCTTCTTACCAACATTTATTCATCAGGTGTGCTTGTCAGTTCTTGTCCAACACTAGTTCCGCCATGTTTTTAGAAGTTCTACGGGGATCTGGTCTTGACCTACTGCATTGCCACTCTTCAAAAAACAATGTTGTGCTTGCTCCACCTCATCAACTGTGATTGTGTCTGTTTTTGTGTCTGTGATTGTGTCTGGGCCTTGGTGTCAAAAAGGTTGAGAACCACTGATCTAGATGCACAGCTTAAGAATAATAGTTTCACCAAGAATGGAGACATCTCAGTAGGTTATATGCATCAATGACCAAAGGAAGGCAGTTCATGGGGCAGCATTAAAACACTTGCACAACACATCTTTAACAGCTGTATTCCCTTTCAGGTTCTCTGCAAACTTTCAGTCAGCGCAGATGTGTCCTGCTCCAGATGATACATCAGCCTCATCTTAAAGAACACTGGAGGCCGCAATCCATTAAAAACATCCCTGTGGGCTCTGACCTCACCTACTGGAGAAGCTTAATTTCACCGCCCTCCATATGCATTTCAGATTTAGTCAGGCCTCCCCATGGTTTACAGTGTTCTCTATCCCTGTTGTTTTTCTTTAAGTGGGCTCTTGATTCTGTTGCATCGGTAGGGCCACTTGTCATGATGCAGAGTGCACCTGTAATGTCCCCCGCGTCCCGCAAAACATATAAATCACTTCAAAGAGCAGCTCCCCTAACATTCTCATAAACAGAGTCGGGCTCTGATTTATTTCTCCCTCCACAGACCTCTTTCTGTTCAGCAGTCCTACAACAACAAGCATTTTCCAACATTGAACCTGTGGCCTTGTATCTGGTCCAAATGAACCATCCTGTCAGATTAGTTATATGTGTAAAATAGAGAGGTTGAAGGAGACTGAGATTTTGATTGACAATTTAAATATTAAATTTATATTAGGTAAATATCAACTCTAAAAGGATGTCTAACATGAATAATAATGTTATGCTATTCACAAGCGTGAAACAGAAACTAAAACAACTTCTGTAACTATATTGTACAGAAATTTCTAATTCAGCATTTTTGTTTAGTTAAAAAAAACCTTGTCTTTCAAAAAAAAGGACACTATGTAATTGATGGAAATGAGACAACTACATAATTATGACAGAAGAATACTTTGTATCGTGCATATAATAAAAAAATGGTTTATAATAAACAACAATACATATTTTCTTATATTTTCTACACTTTGTAATTTTTTTATACTTGAATAATAATAATACTGTACATTTATACAGCGCTTTTCTCTGCACTCAAAGCGCTTTACATGAATGAATGAATGAATGGACTATAAATATTAGTCACAATGAAATGGAAGTAGTGAAAGATCTTTTCTTTCCTATTGTGATGTACATTTGAGCGTAAATAGTGGGCGGGGCTTGTTTCTGCCTATTGGTTGTTGACTGGATAGTTGACTTTTGACTTTAGATGCGAGTGTTGCACTCAGATGAATGCAAGCTTGGAAAAAGACTGTATACGTCATCAGAAAGAAGCGTGTCATTTCACTAGATCAAGTTATGACATTTTGAATAAAAATTTATTCAATTAACCATGCAGGGATGAATCGTTCACAAGTTTAATAAGATGCATTTTAAAAATAGATTTGTGGAATTTTCATTTCATGCTGACTTTTTTGTATAGAATATATCTTGAATTAAAGTGCATTTTTACTGGGAGGTAGGAGTAGTAATGGTTCATGGTAAAAAAAAAAATCTAATCGGACTGTTCTCCACAGTTCGGCACACATTTGTATCTTGGATCATCTCAAATCTGATGACGCATCTATAAACATTTACGCAGTCATCACACGGGTGTTCATAGCGCGCGAACGCAGGCGAGACCTGAACTGCACAAGTTGCCATCTCTTTTTAAACTAAACTCATTTAAGCCTTACCAATTTAAACATTTGAGTGCAAGCGAAAGAGAAATTGTGCACTCTGCGAGAAGGGTGGGTGTGTGTGTGTGTGTGTGTGTGTGTGTGTGTGTGTGTGTGTGTGTGTGTGTGTGTGTGTGTGTGTGTGTGTGTGTGTGTGTGTGTGTGTGTGTGTGTGTGTGCACTCATCCGAAGCACGCACACGTCTCCGCGCAAATATTGAGTTGTTTTTCAAGTCGTGTGCTTGAACGGACAAATTCACACAAATATTATGTCAACATGCCCGTCTTGATGAGTATCCTGTCAGGGTTCTGTCACTTCTGTCTGGTTTATATCTTGGTTAGGTGACAGAGCTCTGACACTCCCGTTTTGTCATGTGTTTTAGTCTGGTCTGTTGTGAGCACATGGCTTGTCATGTATTTCCTTGTGACATGTGCTCTCCTGTCAATTGTCTAGCCCCGCCCATCTTATCTCATTATTGATTAACTTGTCCCACCTGCCTGCCTCGTTACCATATTATGTTTGTTTCCCTATTTAGTCTCCCTGTGTTTGCAGTCCTGTGCTGGTTCGTTGTCCAAGTTCCTTGTGTTTCCTGATCCTGCCTGTTACTGTTCTCATTTCCCCTACAAGGGAGTTTTGTTTGTAGTTTGTGTTTGTTTGTTTGCTTAATAAATATACCCACTTGTTTCTGCACTTGAGTCCTCGCATCTTAAAACTACCCATTCCATGATATATCCAAGCAGACATAGTTTGTTATGCCTCAAGTGAACTTATACAGTTGAGAAGGACAACGCATATGTAACAGCCTGCTGTCCCTTTAAGATATAATGCACAGATCCAAAAATACTGATTCCTGCTGTCTGTTTTTAATGGTAATCAAACAAAATACAAGGAAATCACTCACTGCTCTTGACTGAATAGCTTTTGTAACTTTAATAATGATTAATCTTTAATTTATAGTCAAATATGCAATGTTATTTTATTTTACATTTGATTACTATATTAAATGTCTGTACCTGAAAACGAATGCTAGACCTACCTGAAAAGCACTGTTTATTTGATTTGTATCTTTGCTTTATTGTATATATTTGTGCTGTTGCTTCTAGTTAGATTATTTGTTCTTATTTTCTTTATTTTTATTTGACAGTAGTCCTTTTTTCCCCTGAACATAGCGAACCGTTCTGAAACCGTGAACCTAAAACTGTGATACAAACCGAACCGTGACAAATTTGAATTGTTACACCCTTAGCTAAGAGACACTGAGGTAAGCACCCCTTCTTAGAGTGCAGGTGGCTAAACTAAGAGATCTGTCCCTGAGACTACTGGATTAGCATGGCAACAGTCTATTCTCCAGTACTTGGAGAGGAGATGATGAATCTTAGTTTATTTGTTTGAATTACCTCCTAGTTCCTTCACATTCAGTATCGCATTTTTGAATGACACTGCCTTGATGCTGAAACCTGTGGAAGAAAACATGATTTTAAAATTTGCACAAACTTCACAATAAATTTCACAATTTACATTCCCACAGCAAAAATTACTAGCCTAACTAAGTTCAAAGTTCAAACATTATTAAAGACAAGTGAAGAGTCAGCAATACAATAAGAACTAATAAAAAAAAAATGCAAGCAATAGCACAAATAAACAATAGAGCAAAGAAACAAATGAAATAAACATTGATTTAAGTTTTTGAATAAGGTCTTACAGTTAGGGCTGGGCGATATGGCCAAAAAATCATATCTCTGTATTTTTTGGTTGAATGGGATACACAGGATATATCTTGGTATACGTTTATCTGTTTGGATAAAATAAAAATCTTGGTAACACTTTATTTTGATGGTCCGAACATTCTGGTGACTATAAGTAACTTTGCAACTACATGTCAACTAACTCTCATTAGAGTATCAGTGTACTGTCTGCTTAATATCTGTTAACTCTTTATTGTGATGGTCCTCCAACAGACAGTCTACTGACTATAAGTAACTATGCAACTACATGTCAACTTATTCTAACCCTAACCCTACCAGTCTACTAATACTCTACTAACACTCTAATGAGAGTTAGTAGACATGTAGGTGCAACGTTACTTATAGTCAACAGAATGTGTTAAAGGGACCATCCAAATGAAGTGAAACCAAAATCTTTTATTTCACATCCTGCCCAATAATGTCCTACAAACAATGTTAATATTGAAGACTATGAAAACAAAAATAGTTCTGTCATGACAACTCTCCGAAAGATTGGCATGGTAATGGATATGGCAATGTAATGTATTTGGTCTTGGCGAGATAGATCTGCTACGCTGCCGTTCCTGCTACGGTTGATTATTGCTGCAGCCAATACATTCACAGATATGCTGCTGTGCACATATAACATAATGATGAAATAACCCCTGTAGCAGATCTATACAGATGGAGCTGGGGAAGGTAGAGGGTTTCTGAAAGCGTGCTACAGACTACTAATAGCAAACAATGTCAAGTATTTGAAAGTTGAGCTTAAGAAGCTTAAGAAATCAGAGTCTGTTCCTGTTCCTGAACCGGTGTCTGTTCTTGTTCCTCTGCCTGAGCCGCTGTCTGTTCCTGAGCCGCCGGCACTGCCTGCTCCAGCCTATGTACCCGTAGCTGCCCCCAAGAAAATTTTTTGGGGGGGAAGTAGGTCCCACTATGGGACCATGGAGGCCGCGCCACCATGGCCACCTGAACCGGCTGGTCCACCATGGCCACCTGAACCGCCTGGTCCACCATGGCCACCTGAACCGCCTGCTCCGCCCTGGTCGTCTGCACAGCCGGCTCCGCCCACGCTCCCCGACCCAGGTCCGCCCATGCTCCACGATGAGACCATTGCATGCCCTGGTCCTGTTCCCCTGCACGGACCTGGCCCTCCATCCCTCCCCCAAGACCACCTCTGCTTCACCACCCTCCTGAACTTTAGTGTGTTTTTTGGGGGGGGGTTTGCGTCTGGAAGCCGCTCTTAAAGAGGGGGCTCTGTCACGATTAGCCACTCACACTCTGGGTTATCTTGGACTACATTTCCCATGCACCTCCCTGGACTGATTACACCAAACACCATACAACTACACGGCGCTGATTACACACACCTGCATCTCATTCACACACACATATAAACCACTTCCACGCACCACGAGTGCGAAGTCTTGACTTTCCTGGCTATCATTCTGAGCGTTTATTACTGTGGATTATTTATTGCCTTGACCTTGGACTGTGTACCCCGTTTCTGATCGTTCTCTGCCTACCTCGACTTGGATTGTTACTGGACCTTGCTTCTCGACGCCTGCCCCGACCATTGCTTGTTATCTGGTTTATCTCTGCCTTGTCTCCATTGCCCTGTTTGCTGTTGTTGATCCCTGCCTGTTTGACTACTCTATAAATGCTGCAAATGGATCCCCTAGTGTCTGCTGCTTCATTACACCAATAATGCCACAGCAACCAATCAGTTGCGCTATGTAGATAACGATGTGATCGCTAACAAATTGAGTTAAGGACCTTTTAACCTGCACAATACTAGAAATATAACTCCTTTACATTGAATCTAATGTAGGCAATGCAATATATAATGTGCAAAAAAGGGGAATTGAAACAAAAATGATCATTTTTTTTAAATCCACAAAAAAAAAAGCAAAGACTGCAATAGTCACTTAAGAATTATGCTATCAGGAAAATACACTTACTTATAGGTTTAAAATTCTATATGGCATATTCATATGGTACATTTATTGCCCAACAACAAATATTTTAGCAAAATGTATATTTTAGTTAGAATTGTGCTCCTATTCTATTGTGCTCTATCTGTTTGGCGCGCATGCACGTGTTGGCGCTAATTCACGGAAGTATGTGAAGTTTAGCGGAGAACTTGCAGAAGGCTCGTCCACTCCTGACAGCAAAATGGAAATATTTGCATTTCTAACGTTTTAAGATGTTATATTTCAGAGTATACCTGTGAAATGTAAGTTATACACTGAGGAAAACACCACATCTTAACGCATTAAACAGCACAAGTATCTATGTCAGCACATGTATCTGTCAGAGCATCTGACGGGGCAAGCCACTACTATAGGCTACGTGCTATATCTTAACCAGTTATTTTGAAGCACTTTATATAAAGCAAGTCTAGGACAAATTGGCCATGTTTAGGACTAATTGGATTATGCATGTCCCCGCAGATGTGCATAATCCCTGTTTACTTTCACTTAAGACATAACCGAGTGTCTTTACGAGGCTATACTTGCGGAGACAGGCATTTTGACATAATTTTGTGTGAATTTGTTCATCAAGACGACGTGAAAGATAACTCAGTTCAGTACTTGGGCGCTATTGGGCGGAAAGTGGCTTTCCGAATTGAGTTATATACTGTATATATACACTCACCTAAAGGATTATTAGGAACACCATACTAATACTGTGTTTGACCCCCTTTCGCCTTCAGAACTGCCTTAATTCTACGTGGCATTGATTCAACAAGGTGCTGAAAGCATTCTTTAGAAATGTTGGCCCATATTGATAGGATAGCATCTTGCAGTTGAGGGAGATTTGTGGGATGCACATCCAGGGCACGAAGCTCCCGTTCCACCACATCCCAAAGATGCTCTATTGGGTTGAGATCTGGTGACTGTGGGGGCCATTTTAGTACAGTGAACTCATTGTTCAAGAAACCAATTTGAAATGATTCGAGCTTTGTGACATGGTGCATTATCCTGCTGAAAGTAGCCATCAGAGGATGGGTACATGGTGGCCATAAAGGGATGGACATGGTCAGAAACAATGCTCAGGTAGGCCGTGGCATTTAAACGATGCCCAATTGGCACTAAGGGGCCTAAAGTGTGCCAAGAAAACATCCCCCACACCATTACACCACCACCACCAGCCTGCACAGTGGTAACAAGCCATGATGGATCCATGTTCTCATTCTGTTTACGCCAAATTCTGACTCTACCATCTGAATGTCTCAACAGAAATCGAGACTCATCAGACCAGGCAACATTTTTCCAGTCTTCAACTGTCCAATTTTGGTGAGCTCTTGCAAATTGTAGCCTCTTTTTCCTATTTGTATTGGAGATGAGTGGTACCCGGTGGGGTCTTCGTGAAAATCCCAGTAACTGAGCAGATTGTGAAATACTCAGACCGGCCCGTCTGGCACCAACAACCATGCCACGCTTTCCCATTCTGACATTCAGTTTGGAGTTCAGGAGATTGTCTTGACCAGGACCACACCCCTAAATGCATTGAAGCAACTGCCATGTGATTGGTTGATTAGATAATTGCATTAATGAGAAATTGAACAGGAGTTCCTAATAATCCTTTAGGCGAGTGTAGTACAGCATAAAGCATTTATTAAATAGAAATCTTTTGTAACATTATAAATGTTTTTACTGTCATTTTTGATCAATTTAATGCATCCTTGATGAATAAAATAATTTAAAAATATATTTTAATTAAAAAGTATTTTAATCTTACCACAAATGTTTGAATGGTCTCATTAATCAACAAAAACTGTTTTCAACAATGATAATAAAAAATGTTTCTTTCAACATTGATAATATTAATAATAATATTGATAAAAATGTTTACCAAATGGCTGCCTCCTTGTTAATGATTAACACAACTAAAAACATGAGAAACTGAACCTCTGAAGCCCACATTCATTTAAAGCTAAGTTTCATAAGGCAAGTTTCATCAAATGCTCAGCAGGTGAGAGTAAATACATTATGAACAGGTGAGAAGCTCCATCTAGGTCTAGTGGCTTTGACCATAGCTAGACTTAATCTAACCATAACCATATTTCCACAAGAGCTTCCAAATAACACTTCACTAGTGTAATTACTGCTTCACTAGACAGATAGAGACAGGTGTGTTCACTCCAAAGACAAAGGGCGATCATTATTGGATGCACAATCTGGGTTTGTGTACAGTCTAGCGTGCTGTATACATCACACTCCGACTGTTAAGACGTGCCGAAAAAAGCCTGACATAATTGTGTCTTCTCTTGTAAGAAGAACCATTTGTATTGTTGGTAAAAACGTAAGTGATGTCGTCCATCTCGAGAGGTGAAGATATTCATGAACACACCAGCCTGTCACCAAGAGCTCAAATGAAATCAACAGTCTTTTCACAAGGAAGAAAGTCTGTGTGACAAAATCCACATGTTCTCAAAAACAGACACACGTACGCACCAAGAGCTCCTCCACAAATATGCTCTTTCTTTGGTAAAGTAACGTAGTGTTCAGCAATAACGTTAAACATATTTCAGCGATCAAATAAGCTGAAGCACACATGGTGACAATGAAGAGATTTTGCAGACGTTCCAGAGCACTGAAAAAGCAAAGTGTTGAAGATATGATATATGTGCCGAGTACAAGTGCGGAGGTTTAGGTAAATGCACTGCAAAAATAGTGTGCTAAGTCGATTTGTTGGAACGATTTATCACATTTGATTGAGAAACAGGAGCTGAGGCTTGTATTATTACTTAGTCTTTTTAGGTCTCACGGCTAAATATATTATTCTTTCTTATTTTTGTCTCATTGAAAAGCATATTTTGTTGGTTTAAAAAATGCTGCAGTACAAAGCTGCAGAGAAATTTTATATTACCTGTGGTTGGTATTGTGCCATCACTGATCTCATTGCACAAGCGAGATAGCAGACTGGTCTTGCCGGCACTGCTCAGTCCAATGCATACTACATCATACTCCGGTCTAGCTGGAGGGGGGGCCTTACAGCACAATTTCTGGAGACACTAATAATACAAAAACACAGAAAAGACAAACATGGTTAGTGACTATGAGTGGTGCACTTTTCACTAGCGTGCTGATAAGGCTAAAATGAACAATTTAAGCACGTTTGCCAAAACAGACAGTCTGAAAATAAACTGAGGAACCCGAGCTGACAAATGCTAATGAAGTACCAGAGAAAGATGAACTAATATGGTGATTTGAAAGCAACACATCTGGAGGAGACCTCCAGAACTCACAATGAAATTACTTAATTGACAAAATGGGACATGAAATTTACCACACAGCTATTGCTTTGTCAGTGACTGCATTTACTAGTGTTCCTTAAGCTCGGTCATTTTTATGTCCCAGGGTTATTATTAAAACGAACTGTTTTGAATATTTGTAACCTTTTATTATATGAAGATGACATGAAAACATTTTAAGGATTTATTTTTGCTGCTTTTTTTTGTTTTTACATAATTATTTTTTGTGCAGATTTTATCATTTAACTCCTGTCCCATGTTGGGATTAGCAATCTTTGAATATGAAAATGCGCATTAAAAAGTGAATATATATATGAATTGTGTGAAAACAATTTTTTTTTTAATTATTTACAATTGTGACTGTCCCAGTTATTTTGACATTTCCACCTTTCAAGGGTAAGTGTGCTTGTTTACCTAGGTGATTACAGTATTGGTGAAGAACATGCTTTAGATTAAAAATTATTCAAATATAGTTTTAAAGTATATATTTTTCCTCTGTAAACAGGCATGTTTATATTGAATAAGCCACCAGAACGGCAGAAAAGGTGTTTAAATATGGAGCGAAATTGTGGTAATGGGCAAAAATCTCAGATGGCCAATTGGGTTTTGCTTAAACCATTTATGACCTTTACCTTAAAAGAATAATGTTTAAGATGTTTACCTTACAAGTTTTGTTGAGGTCACTAAGCATAACTGGTATAAAATCATGCATATAAACACACTAGATGATTTACTTACACTCTTGAACTAATGTGGCTAAGACCTCCTTTCCTATTGCTTGATGGAGCAGGCTTTATTGTAGAATTTGCTTGCCCTAACATGTAAAATAGATTGTTACAAGACAGTCTAACGTAGTCTGTGTCTGTTTAAGGGGGAGGGGTGTGGAAAAGAGAGAGAGAGGCAGGATTCTGAAAGCGTGTGTCCTCATGGAAGCAGACAGACCAGTCACTTTATGAATCACTGTCTCTGACTGGAGGCCTGCTGGGAGACATTAGGAGGCAAATGCAGTGTGAACCGTGAATGGGACGGTTAAAACCGGTGTGGAGAGATCAGTATACAGAAATGAAAGCTTTAGCGTAAGTTCTGCCGGGAAGACTCAATTGTTACGTCACTTATTACCTTCTCATCTATCCAATCATGTTCTAATACTTCGGTACTTCTAATAGATCGGTACTTACACATGTCTGAGTTCACAGATGCTGATGCCAACATTCACCTCCATCCTCCCCACCACCACCAATATGGTCCTTTCCCCTTCATCTTCCCCACCACCACCACGATGGTCCCTTCTCATACCTACCAGGGGGTCGGCTGCGCCCCTGCCTTCGTCTTCAGGCAGGAAATGCAGAATCCGTACCCGGATTGAGAGCTACGGACGGGGCCTACGCCAAAGAACTTTATATCATAATACTTGCTAGCTGGGCTGTTAATAAATGCATACTTGTTATGTTATGTTATGTTATGTTATGTTATTTTGCCTCCTGAGTCTTTCTGGTACAACTAAAAAGAGATATATTTTATTAGCAGGACAGAACTACCCTAGGCTAGGCAGGACTTGATTCTAGCCTTGACCTCTGGATTATTTCATTCCACATGGAAACATACCCGTTGTAGTCTCTTTATGAAGAGCAGTTTCTTTTTAAATAGACAAATACTACTTTAGAAAAATGTTCACTTGGAATGTGAACATAAATGTTCTGAATTCAGGCAAAATTATACTCCCATCAGCCAAATTATATCTGGATAAATTATATTCAAAATATATGATAAATATTAGAGTGTGGATTTACGAAATATATTTGTCCAATTTGGATGTATATTTCTTTTAAATCTCCAAATGCCAAAATAAAGCAAAATATACATCAAGGGACAAGAAAATACATTTCCAAACTTAAAATACATTTAAAATATATTTTGGACTATACAAATATATTTAGATAGGAAGTATATTACAAATGACAAAAGTTCAAAATCAATTATATGCATGCAAATTCCTGCAAAAAAATTATGAGCAATATTTTTTGTCTATTTTGGAATACATTTAAAAATGTATCTGAAAATCTTTTGCTGCATGAGTTTGTGTACAGCAAAAGGGTTGTTGGCCAAAACATCTAAATTCTGCCACAGAGACCAGTCTTCTATCATTACTGCTCACTCATGTATTATGTAATTCTTCCTGAATCCTTACAGGGAAAGGCTTGTAGGCAAACAAATGTGTAATTTGCTCTGGTGTTCTTCCATCAGTAAAAAGCCTAAATTGCTTTCACAGGCCCTCCTTCACAGGAACTGCCACAGAGAGGCCGTTCTACATAGTCGGTCGGCCGCACATGCTTCTGCTTTGTCACACAGCAACCTGGACATCTGGTTCTGTAAGAGGCTGATGAATTTACCCTATTCACCCCACCTTCACTTACAGTGCTCAGATGGGATGATAAATTTACATCAGTTGCTGAAGTCACGTCCTGGAGCTTTGACCCCGTGGCCCACAGGAGCACAGGGCCACACACTTCAGTGCCCCATGTTGTCGCAGTAGAGCAAAATAAAAGATTTCCCAGGTGTCCCAGAAGTCACATTTCAAACAACTGTTTGGTCAGGATTTTTCTCGTGCCAGTAAAGCAGGTTGAAACTAAGGCTGCCAAAAAGGTTTCTATATGTTGAGAAATGCTAAATCTTGATTGATTCTTTTGGCTCTAGTCATTCATATTGGACACGTTTAATTGTTCGAGATCTTCGAGACATTACCTCACCGATGTTGGGGCAGTTGTAAAAGCTGATTAACTGCTTTTTATGTAAATTAAGATGTTAAAAGGTATAAATATTCCAGCCTGACAACAGCTGTGACACGACTGCAGCGCATTTTTAGATGAAATGTTTCGCTAAAAGGTGTGCAAAAAAATTCTCTCAGGCCCCCTTATCCCACCCAGCTTTCTATTTAAAAAAATATGTCAAAGACATCAAACGGCTGATGTAATTAAAAGGCCTGGCAGAGATCCAGGTCCTGGCACCAAAACAAAGATACGACACAGCGCTAGAATCCTCCAGCACAGCAGACAGAAGAACACAGCTGGGCCAAATCCACTCAGTATTGCAACAATATTGAATCTTCAGCCCTTATGGAAGCAACGCTGAACAATACGCCACTGCAAAAACAACTCCCCGCCTGCCAACTTCTCCTGAATGGACCCCTCGGCTGAGTGAAGGGGACCCTGTCTGTTCTGTCCTATAAAGAAAAACAGTCGTCTGACTTCCATCATGAGAAAAGTAACACACTTTGCAGTCGGCAATGACAACAGTGATCGCTCGGCGGGGTTATTGGCGAAAGACTTAATCCTTACAGACACATACTGTATAGAGATACTGTTGGCTGGGTGGGGAGGGGGTTCTGAGGGTCCGTCTGTCCCCCAGACATGCGTTGGCCAGCCGTTGCTTACTTGTCTGCTCTATTTTAAATGACAGCTTTGTATTTTTAGAGCCAATAAATGAGGGGGCGAGAGCGAGGGAAGCACCACGCAGACAGACAGGGCTCACATTTCACTCATTTGCCCTCTGAGAGTGTGGAGACAGAGCAGACGTCTGCCATTGGAGCGTCATGCCATCCTGTTTTTCCCAACTGCACCTCTAAGCATCGCCAATCGCCATGGCTTTGATTGTGACACTTTGGCACCTCAAAGGATTGCTGCATTCCTGCACCACTAAAAATGGCAATTCTGTTCTTTAATCACCCTTACATCATTACAAAACAGTACAATTATTTTGGACCATGGAATACAAACAACAATAATTTTAAAGAATCTTCACAAAAATTATTGTTATTAATTTAATAAACAATGTTGATTTAAGAGCTGCACCAAAGGGAAAGATTATTACAAAATAACAAATTAAATTTTGTCTTGTCTAAGAAAACACAATAAATCGATACTATTTTGGTTACTGGCCGATATTAGAAACAAACTTTTTTATTATTTATTTTTCCTTTATTGGATACATATCATCTTTTATTAGATTGTGCATTAAAAAATAAATATTTTAATAACCAATAATAAATGTAATCTCTTTCAAATCTCAAAATGAACATCTAGGCCCCTATTGTTCATGTAATACCTACATTAATTTGTAGCAATTACAATTATTTGATTTCAATTTATAATAATATAGAATTTCAATATCAGGCTTTTGTCAGCATCATCCATAACGTGAAAATAATTATCTGCTTATCAAGATCAGATAGAATTTCTATATTAACGCATCCCTAATCTTTTTTTACATAAAACTATCGACTTGGACTACAGCACAAATGAAAACCACACAAGGTTCACATTTCCTATCATTGTGAGTTCTGCAATGAATGAAATGCATCTGACTTGTCAATGACGAGAATATCTGTAACTAGTATTACCGACAGTAATGTTTCACATCTTTCGAAGTGAAATGTGAATGGAGAATGTTATTTGGGCTGCGGTACTGAATTCAGCACAAACCTGAGTCAACATGAATCTGCTTTCCAAAGCCACATGCATCAGGTTCATCTTTAAATGATCGGGAGGGTGTGTCTCTGGATGTGAAGACATAGATCATCTACCCGCATTCAATAGATGGCACGCTGAAGCCAGCCCCTCTTTGCCTGATCAGCATATTCCATCTTGCTATTAATTTAAGGTGTGGAGGTAACCTGCTCTAGATTTAACGGTACATTGGAAAATTATTAGCAGAAAATTGTGCCAGCAATGTATACAACAAATATAAAAATGCCTAGCTATTATCGATCACAGCAAAGAGCCAAGCAGCTTTAGGTCATACCAAGACAAGTCCAACAACATCTGATAAAAATAGCACTGCAGAGTGGAAAACATTGCAGTAAAATTTGCGCAGGTCCACACACTCACTTCAGGACATCATATTTCACTCAGATGCTATGACAATGCCATCGAAAAGCTGCCTTATTAAGACAAATTTGCTAAATGCCATATGTCAAATAACAAGGTTTAAAAGCAACACCAATAGCACAACCCTCATGATGTGTGGAGATTCACTGTCTGGGTCCAAGAATACGGAAGCTTGTTTTCACTTCAGAGTAAAAGTAATTGTATCTTTATTTCTCTATATTATGGAGTATTTCTCATAATTATTTTAGTTACTACTCTCATGTCTTGTAATTGTGACCTTATATCACAGAATTGACTTTCTCGGATTTGTAACTTTATATTTCAAAATTATTTCTACTTCTTTATTTGTGACTGTCACTAATGCATTTAAAAACAATATTAAAGTTATAATTAAAATTAAATTAAGCAGCAGATTTGTTCTTATTTTTAAACAGTCACAATTACCACTTTTATATTCTACTTGGTAACAGGGGTCCATAAAAGAGACCCCACTGCTTTGTATGTACAAATAATAAAACTATTCTTATTTTCCCTTCGCATTTTAACATTTTAACAGGAATCAGAAAATCTTAGCAAGTGACATTTAGGCTATTGCATTTATTCCTGATTCATATCTGGAACACAAACAAAAGTAATATAATACTTTATGGAGGAGTTATCAGGATACAATTTGGATTATAACCAATTCTGATAAGACCATAAAAAGTCAAAGTATGAATGTAAAGCAATACAAGGACCTTGGGGTCTCTCAGACTGCAAAAAGTGCTCAGATAATTTTGACACATAATTTACACATAATCTGCAGTTATGCACAGCATTTACTGTATTAATTACAACGTTGATGCATTTTCAGGGCGTTTTGGGGTCAGTCATGTTTGTTTTTATTACGTCCAAAACGGACTACAGTAAGGGCCAATGAGCTTGCAAGTGGGGGAGGGGCGGTTGGGATCGACACCAGACGCAGACCCAGGCAGACCAGTCTGAGCCTGGCATTCCCAAACAGACCTCACTATCATCCCAGCCGGCGACCCTTCCTTGCCCAGACACCCGCTAGCAACACTTGTCTGCAGGGCTCAGAGGTGACCTTTGAATTGACAGTACTTTATATTAATGCCCAGATGGAGCAGCAGTGTAACACGGCTCTGACTATACTTTAGCTCATAAAGGGGGGTGTTACCTTCATTCATCTCTTTACTCTCAATGTTGATGTTTTTGGCTTATGGAGGGTTGGCAAGCACAAGGACGGAGGTGGGGGGAGCGGTTATACGGACCGTGGTGGAGCAGGAGTGAGACTGTTCCAGTGAGACTATTGTGTCCACACTTGCTGTCTCCATACCAATCAAAGTCTGTTGAACCATTCAGGGGTAGATGGGGTACAAAGCTGTCCCTTTAGGGGTAATGCCCCAGCGACAACTTAAAGATAAAACATTTTGCACATTTTTCTGACAGTGTAACAATAATTCATAATTTCTGTGACATTGTCTTTTGTAGTACTTTGCTAGATGTTTAACCTGATATGTTTTCATACTTGCAAACTGTGCCACTAAAGACCTTCTACACTGCAAGAACGACTTTGCTGATGTTCACTATGTAGGGCTACAACTCCCCCTAGCTACCACTGTATGTACTTGGCTCTAACAAGCCCTGCGGTTATCCAAGTCAAGTCAAGTGTATTTATATAGCGCTTTTCACAATATAAATTGCATCAAAGCAGCTTCACAATATCAATCAAATAACATAACAATGTTTGTTTCTTAGTGAAAAAACATCCACACAAACTTACCATAATTTACCTCATTAATGATATTTTCTGAATTGAAAACCTTACCGACATGAAAGGTTAAAGATGCAGCAATGCTTTCTTAACTTTGTCGTAATGAGAAGCCAAGGCACGCATGTATAGTTTCCATCACATTTTGGAACAATGCTTCATGAAGCATAACTGCGAGTCCACAGTGTCCAGATCCATTTTCTCTCCTTAATAAAAATATTCCTTTCATTTGCAACGCTACTCTGACTAAACTTTTGTGTACTTCAGTGTACTTTTTATTATACAGTTTACAAATAAGAAACATAAAGTTTCTAAACAAATGCATACTTAAAAAGCAATAACATAATACAGTAAAATGACGTGTTACATAACCACCCCAGTCAATAACAAAAAAACAACAACAACATCAAAAATGGAGCTGGATAATTTATATTATACACATGCCATATGTAGCGTCAAGCCCTTTCCAAACACAAGTCTTCCGACAGAGGTTAAAAACAGCCCCGCAAAACATTTGGACTGAGGACAGGCAAAATATTTCTCAGTAGGTGATCCTCTTGTTGATATCAGGTTACTTGTGGCTGGCCACATGAAAGAACCCAAGTAACCTACATACATGGGAGTCTTCGATTCTCCTTCAAGCCCTCAACCTAGCCCCCGTGGCCCTTCATCCAAAATAGGAGAAACCCCTAGACAATGGAGCGGTAGTCACTACTGTCATGGCCAACGACAGCCCCCCCCCCAGCTGCGCACCACATGCACCACAAACACTTCAGCCTCATCACAAGGGATTATCAAACCCTGTGCAGCCATTGTTCTGACCTACCTTGGGTGGCTCAGCTTCACCAGAAAGCTCTCTTTTAATGGGCCATTTCTTTGGGCTATAGCCCCTATCTCTACATAAGACCAATGTGTGGGGAGGTGGAGGGGTATGCAGCTGTAAATCTTGATGTCACCGACGGGAAGGCTGTTGCGGACCATTACCATAAATCTGACAAACGCTAATTTGATGGGAGGCTGTATCTGTCTGGGCTCAGGCTGGTCTAGACGGCCTATTGAGAGATCGTATGGCAAGGGGAACTTTTTGTTCCCCCACCAGGACCATCTGGATATAGAAATAAGAGGCAAGCGGCACAGTTCACACACCGAATACCGTGGATCTTTGCAATTGTGATAGGTACATTCCTCAGCTCACCTTTAAATACACATATGTACGGTCGTTTTTCAAGAAATCGCCATAAACAGAATCAATTGGAAGTTGCCCTGATATACACACTGATGTGGAAACAATGATGTGAACTAAAAGAATAGTTCACTTTAAAATGTAAATGTTGCCATTGTTTTCTCACCCTCATGTTTTGAAGAATGCATAGAATAAAACAACCAGTACAATTACAAAAAAGGAGACTGGGACTTTCAAGCTTTGAAAAAAGGAAACAAAAGCATCATAAATGTATAAAAAGTTGTCCATTTGATGAGGAACAGACCCAAAATTAAGTCAAGATTCACTGACATCCACTCTAGCTCTCCTTGTCACAGTAATAAGAGAAGTAACAATGTTTGAGTCTTTCTTTTCTTTTGTATTTCAACTCTGTTTCACAAAACAATTCTGAATCATTTGTTCATGGATCACACTGATACAATTAACGAGGGTCAACACTGTGACTTAGTCACACTGGTTAACAGGGGAGCATTATCAATGAATAAGAAAAAAAATATTTGTCTATTCCCTAAACAAAGGTAGTGTATGACTTCAGAAATACAGCATAGTTCTTTTGCATACTTTTAATAAATAAAACATTTAATAATTTTTTTTTTTTTAAACTACCAGAACATTCTTCAAAATGTCTTGTTTTGTGTTCCACAGAAGAGTCAGTCATACAGGTAGGGCTGGGCGATAAAACGATTAAGATAATTATTACAATGTAATTTTCCTTAATAAAATTATAACAAAATTTCGACAAGTGTTCGATATAATGTTTATGCACTATGCAAATAATGCAGTGTGTGTGTGTGTGTGTGTGTGTGTGTGTGTGTGTGTGTGTGTGTGTGTGTGTGTGTGTGTGTGTGTGTGTGTGTGTGTGTGTGTGTGTGTGTGTGTGTGTGTGTGTGTGTGTGTGTGGCAAACAGTTGCACTGGTGCCAATAACTAACAACTGCCATGTATGTTACGTATGAGAAATATTAAACACCGCTGTGAGATTCAGTGAAAAGCGTTCGAGTTCGGTGCATAGTTCCCTGAGGAGGGAACTCGAACTGCGTCGATACGACACTTTGGGGAACACCCTTTGTGTAACGCATCTGAAGTATTAATGAAACTAATCCAATCCTGATTGATGCTGCGTCATGACGTAACATGTGACGGCATACACGGAAGCTACAAAGGGACGCCGGCACACAACAGAGTTAGCTTTTTGCTCTTCAGCAAGCACTCTGTGTCAAACTGTCTGTCCTATTTGGTGTTGTTTGTCCCGTTAGAACTTAAAATAAAGGTCTGCATTGCAATATAGAATCTAGTGGCTCGGATCTCCCGTTTGCCGAGGCAGCGCATAGATTAAGGGTCTACTCTGCAATAAAGATTCTGTGGCCGGAATCTCGTGTTTGCCGAGGCAGCGCGTAGATTAAAGGTCTGCATTGCAATACAGAATAGGGGCTCGGATCGCGCGTTTGCCGAGGCAGAGCGTAGATTATGGGTCTACTCTGCAATAAAGATTCTGTGGCTGGGATCTCGCGTTGCTGAGGCAGCGCGTAGATTAAAGATCTGCATTGCAATACAGAATCTATAGTGGCTCAGATCTCGCGTTTGCCGAGGTAGATCTGTGAAAAAATACTGTTTGCGTGCAAGGCATTCACAGTCAGCTCCTGAGGGTGCTGGCAGTGTTCTGAGGAAATATCTCGATGCGTATTACCGTGCGCTGTCGGATGTTTCAGCCTTGTACCTGTTGACTTTCTTCTCGAGGGATGAAAGCCAAATATACTGTAACGGCTTGAATCTCGCGTTTGCCGAGGCAGCGTGTAAATTACGAAACGAAAATAGCAGGGTTGTCAGCGCCGTGGAGGGACAAGCGAGAGTCGCTCCTCCGCGCAGCACTCAGTATATCGATGCTTGTATCTAGCATCAAGTTCGCTTCGGCACACATCGCTATTCAGCGAATGCAGGCTGCAGTGTCTGCCCCAAGGGCTTGTGGCCAGGAAACTATTTTTGATTATTCCCTGCCGGTCCTCCGCTTAAGGGTGTCGAGAACGAAACCGAAAGAGTCTCCCCTCTGTTGAGCCCTCAGGAAATCGATGTCTGTATCCCGCCGTCAAGTGCGTTCGGGACACATTGGTTTCCAGCGACTCACGCTGCTCTGTCTGCCCAATAGGCTTGCGGCCAGGCAGCGCTCGCATATCAAGATAATTTTGACCAAACCCTGCCAGAGAGCCGCTTCAGAGGATCGAGAACAAATCTTGAATAATACCCGAAAACAGTCTCGAGAGGCTGGTTCCCTTAGTAGAATATTTCAAAGAATGGCAAGACCTGACAAATATTTCTCCTTGGGTCCTCTGCACAATAGAGAAGGGTTACAGGCTGCAATTCCGCGGGGTGGTGTGGACTGCAGTCGACCCAGTGCAGGGTCGGGTATTGGAACAGGAAGTAAACTCCCTGCTGGTAAAGGAGGCCATAGAGCATGTTGGTTGAGACCAAACTCAGTTCCAGAGCTCCTTCCACAAGGAGATTGTACGGCCAAAAGTGGAATGTGTTTCCACTTGGTGTAGAGAGCGTGAGGTGGACCCAGTTAACTGCTCGGTTGGCCTTAGTGCTGGTGCTCCTCCAAGATCACCTCTCGGCTGGTCTTACCCCATCCACACTCAAGGTGTACATGGCAGCCATTGCGGTTTTCCACGCTCCTCTGGGTGATGGGCCTCTGGGGAGACATCAGATGGTTGTACGTTTCTTCCATGGGGCTCGGAGGATGAGATCTGCGGCTTGTACCAGAGTTCCCACTTGGGACCTGGACCTGGCAGTGGTTCTCAAAGGGCTGGTCGAGGCCCCCTTCAAACCTCTGGAGTCGGCTGAGGCCAAGAAGTTTTCCCTCAAGGTAGCTTTTTTTTTATTAGCCATTACTTCTCTGAGGAGAGTAGGAGACCTTCAGGCACTCTCTATATCTCATGGGTGCCTGAAGTTTGCTCCAGGCGACATTAAGACTATCTTGCATCCCAGACAGGGCTATGTGCCTTAAGTGCCATCTAATGTGGCACGGCCTACGGTTCTGCAGGCTTTTCATCCTCCACCTCACGTGACGGCGGATGAAGAAAGACTAAATTTGCTCTGCCCTGTCAGAACTCTCAAGATTTATATCCAGAGGTCTTCTTCATTGCAGAAGTCAGACCAGTTGCTGGTGTGCTTCGGGTCGCCCAAGAATGGGCTTCCCGCATCCAAACAGACCATCAGTAACTGGATTGTTCAGGCTATCTCTATGGCCTGTATCTATATCAGGTGTGCAGCTTGCCTTCACCTTTGGCCATGAGGGCTCATTCAGAGGCCAGAGGCATGGCGTCCTCTAGAGCCCTCCTTTCAGGGGCCCCAATCCAAGAAATGTATGATGCAGTAGGATGGGCCACCCATCATACTTTTATCAGATTTTATAGCCTGGACATTCCTTCTACGCCAGGCACTCTAGTGCTCTCGTCCTAAGTGTGCCTGTGAGCAGCTTCACACAGGGACAGGCAGGGCTTGTTGTGGGATAGTGGGTACTCGTTCCCCAAAGTGTTGTATCAACGCAGTTCGACTTCCCTCGAAAGGGAACGTCTAGGGTTATGACTGTAACCCTTGTTCCCTGAGAAGGGAACAAGACACTGCATCCCTCCGCCACACCTTCCCCTGCCTGGGAGCGACTTGCTTCATCAGAGAAGCTACCTCTGCTGTGTGCCGATGTACCTTTGTAGCTTTCTTGTATGCCGTTACATGTTACGTTATGATGCAGCACCAATCAGGATTGGATTAGTTTCATTCATACTTCAGATGCGTTACGCTAAGGGCGTTCCCCAAAGTGTCGTATCGACGCAGTGTCTCGTTCCCTCCTCAGGGAACAAGGGTTCAGTCGTAACCCGAGACATTCTCCCATATACACCACAAATTAAGTGCCTTGTGATTTAAACTAGTTTAAAGCCAGATGAAACAGCGCTGAAATTCTCACCAACACTGACTGTTAAGGTTCTGCCACTTCAGTCTGGTTTATTATTGGTTTTGACAGCCCTAACACTCCTGTATTGTTGTGCAGGGATCGATATGATATCAAGATCAAAAATATGATTGAACTTATAAACTAAAATCAACTCTCATTAATGTCAAATGTTTGAATCTGAGACTTTATCTAAAACAGTTTTTATTTATACAGATATAATATGTTCTTTAAGCAAAATGCTGTTTAAAGTAAAAAGACAGGTGCAGTATCATTTCGTCCTGATCTAGCGAAA
This sequence comes from Meda fulgida, assembly GCA_030578275.1. NCBI lineage: Eukaryota > Metazoa > Chordata > Actinopteri > Cypriniformes > Leuciscidae > Meda > Meda fulgida. The sequence goes on from CM060620.1 coordinate 24,334,239, forward strand.
AATAAATACTTATCTATCTGAAGTTCAAACAAGAACAAATAAAATTTCAAGACTATAGCAAAAACTTTACGGGGAAGTAAGCAGTTCAGATTAGTGTTTTCGTGTTCCTCACAAACTAAAGCCACATTCATGCACAGTTGGGACCTTCCCAATGGGGGGCGACTAAAGCAATGATAGCAGAACAGAAGAGGCTGGGCATTTGGGAAGCATTTGGCTATATAAATTTTGTAATTGGGAAGGATGATTAGTTGGCTGTATTAGCATAAGGCGGTGAAAACTTTGGTCTCCACAACACAATGTAATGTTTTCCGCACTGATCTAGAGGATCAAAGCCAGAGGGCCCCCTTTTGAATGTGTTGCAGCTAATGTGTGAGGGCCAAGGGGGTTGGGGGTACCCCAAAAACAGGGCTGTGGAGGAGGGAACTTGCCCGTTTCTAACATTAGTAATCAAACATTTTCAAAAAGCATCTATTTATCTGAGATGTGCTCAATTTTTTATAGAAACAAATCTATGGGCCCCGGTAAGTGTGGGAAAGATCCTCCATTAATGCATTTGCATCAAACTCCTCCTTAATAAGCATCTCTAGCCCCTCAGAGACAAAACGATGGTGATCCCCTGAATAATAAATCTGTGTTTATACATTGTGTGACATTGGAGAATTAGGTTGACATAACAGAATGCACTCACTACCATTTGCAATTCAAAGTCCTTTTGGCAGAAAATGGTCGTTTTGATTTCTTCATAGAGACCATCCCTCGCTCAGGGGCCACTGTAATCGTTAATGATGGAATGTATACAAAAAACAAGTGTTAGAACATTGAGTATATGTTCAGTTAGTAACACTAAATAACAAGTGGCATTAATATGATTAAAAAAAAGTTTCACAAATATGCAATAAATGAAAAAAATATGTCAGCATCTACAATGTAGTAGGCAGCTTGGTCAGTGGAGGTATAAGCTCGGTCGGCGAGAGCTGAGGTGGTCCTACAAGGCTCTGGAGAGAGCGAGGCATGCGGGGAAGGGGCCGGCGTGGGCTCGCTCGTCTCTGAGCGCTCAGTCATCCTCTGTACCCGCCGTTTCTTCCTCCTCGTCTCGAGGAGGGCAGAAAACGGGAGGGCGCGAGGGGTGGTGTCACTCTCTTGCGCAAAGAGAGCTAGCCGCGAGCGCAGAGAAGTGAGTGCAGCTTCAGCGTGTCCGGCTCCCAGACATGAAGCGCACTCATGCCGTGCAGTCGGAGCATGACATTTGAAACAACGTCACTAGAAATTTGCTCTTTCAAAAGTGCTGTCGAGGCGAGCACTTTAATGCTTGCAAAGGATATATGTTTCTCGGGATGGCCGCAGGGAAATGGCGAATCAGGAGAGGCGGGAAGGGTCCTGATAGGATCATGCGTCCTCGCCGCTTTGCCATAGGTTCGTGCAGTTCCCGCAGCCCAGCCAATCAGCAAGCTAGACAGCTCTGTGCTGTGCTGGCTGTACAGCTGCACTGCGTTTTAGAATAAAGGCTTCAATATTCTCGAGAAAAGGAGATTCCCCATAGCGTATAGCTACACAATACGAAGTGAACATTCTCGAAAGGGAACTCACTGCTCTTGATTGAATGACTTTAGTTGCTTTAATAAGAATACATTTCTAACTTGAAAGCTGCTATTAAATGCTCTGGCGAGGAGATAAACATGGCGGACTGTGTAAAGCTGACTCAGGGCGGGTCTATACTAATATGGCAGAGTCCGTCAGCAGTCGTGTTTCTGTCATTGTTTTTGGCCAGCCAAATGACCCTACCAAGGTAATTTAGATTCAAGCCCATTGGCGCCGTACTGTAAAACGTACGAGATTTAGGCATCCAAATCGATGATAACCTAAAAATGAAGAAGCAAATCAATTAGGTGGTACGGGCTTGTTTTAATCATTTGCGTCTCCTAATAAAAACTAAACCTTTCTTATCAAATGTAGATTTCAATACTTTCGTTCAATCCCGTCTCGATCTATTGTGGCATCTCTGCCGCATCCCTGGCCCGATTACAATCAGTGCAAAATGCTGCGGCGAGACTCTTAAGGAGGATCAAGAAATATATGAGGTTATATTCATATATTAGCTAATTTGCGCTGGCTCCCCGTTCATTTTAGAGTCAAAAATCTCTAAATAATCAGGCCCCCGTGTACCTTGCAAATCTTTTGATTCCTTATAATCCCCCTAGAGCATTGCATTCAGAAAATCAAAAACTTAAAAAAGATGATCGCGCTTTTGCAGTTATGGGACCGAGATTATGGAATGAGCTGCCTCAATCTATTAGATCTGCTAAATCCTTATTAGTATTCAGGAACTTGCTCAAGGCGCATTTATCATTGACCGCTTATAACAGGTAATCTCAATGTGGTATATGTAGTGTCTGTGATGTGAGATTTGTTAATATGTTTTTATTTTTTATCTTTTATTCTTTTTATTTTAAGAAAAAAAGAAAGAAAGAAAGAAAGAAAGAAAGAAAGAAAGAAAGAAAGAATAAGGTAAAAATAAACAGATATCTTTCACATTTAGTCTTATTGCAAAACATTTAATTGTAGCTGAATATCATGAAAAAAATCAACAGGCTGAAGAACACTTACACAAGGTACTTTTGCCTGTTTAAAAATACCATAGAAAAAACAACAACCCAAACTAATATAAATTTCAATCATTATTAAAAACAAGTAAACACTCAGTAATTAAAAAAGAACAAATAAAAAATTAGCAATCGCAACAAATAAATACAACTGAAGAAATATAAGATTGAAATAAACAGTGTTTTAAATTTTCAGGTATTCAGGTACATAAACTGTAATCAAATGTAAAATAGCACTGCACTTTATTAATAATATACACATTACAAATAATGACTCAGTTGTTACGTCCAGAGACGTAAGGTTTTGTTTGTGGGTACCCAAGCTGTGCTGTTTTTCTCTCTCTCTCCCTGTCTCTCTTTCCACCTGATGCCAATAATCAGTGCCCTGCTGTGATTGGATGCTGGGAGGGGATGGAGAGTATTTAAACTTCAACCATCGTCAGAGCGGTGTTGGTGTGGCTTGACGTGCAACAGCTTTGAGGTCTCATCGTCAACCCCAGACCTGATGTTTTGCAGAAGCAAGTAGTTGATAGTGTTGTGTATCTCTACATTATGTTGTGTTCTACTTATTGTAGTAGTTTTCTCTCTTTAATCTCTTTTTGATCACTGATTATTGAGACTTAAGGTAGAAGTGAGTGCTAATTTTCATGATTTACTGTATGGTTTAATTAACCTGTTTTCCTCTTGGTTTACTTGCTATTTGCAAGTTAATCATTTCTTTATTTTGGGGTTAGTAGGGAGGTGGGTGGCATTTATTTTGACTTTTTCTCCTGTTTATGTTACCAAGGGAGTTAACTTATTTTTGTCATAAAGTTGAGGATAAACGAACCCAAAAGCAGACTGAATGCTCACACAGGGTTTATTAAGGCACAAAACAAAACCCACGAGGGGGCAAAACAGACAAGACTCAGGAGCTAAACTTGGACTAAGACTAGACAGGTTGAAAACAAACAGCTACACAAACTTAATCTTCTCACAGGATACAGATACAGACAAAGTACTCACAGAGAGTAACACGGCGTTTTGACAATGAACCGACACAGGACAGCAAACACAAGGGGATAAATAAAGGGAGACACTAATGACAAGAACAGGTGACAGACTAGGTAATAATGACAAGATGAGGATAACAAGGGGGCGGGGCATTTAACGAGACAACACAAAGCACATGGCCCAAACAACAGGCCACGCGCTTGTACACAACATGGTTCTGCCATGATCCTGCCACAAGACTAAGAAAATCAAGAACATGGCAGAATCATGACAGAACCCCCACCTTAAGGAGCGGCTTCCAGACGCTCCTCAAAGGGACACTAAGCACAAGACAGAACGAGACATGGACAAAAACCAACAAAACATAGCGAACATCAACAACAGCATACATGAATAGACAATAACAGGATTAGGGTGAAACATCAAAAACAACATACAAGGCAGAGGAGGTGGAGGAAACAGAGTTTATAGGGGGAGGTCCAGGGAAGACTGGGGGTCTTGGGTCCACGAGATGAGGGCTGACGACGAGGACTCTGGGCAGGTTTAGACGGAGACACACGAGGAGAGGTCTTGGAGGAAACAGTCCGGGGCTTAGTGGAGACAGGGAAAAGTCCGAGAAATATTGGTGACAGGGACAAACAGGGAAACAGTCCGAGGACTAGTGGAAACAGGGACAAACGGGGAAACAGTCCGGGAATTAGTGGAGACAGGGGCGACCGGGAAGACAGACTGGGAAACTGCATTGGTGGCAGCAGCAACAGACTCAGACACAGAGGATGAGGAAACAGGACTCCTGATGGGGAACATGGCAGGCGAAGGGGCAGGACTGGATGCAGCGCTCTCAGGGACAGGATCAGGTGCGGCGCTCACAGTGGTAGGCTTGGGAATAGAGCTCACAGACACAGTGGGCTCGGGACAAGACATGACTGGGACATCGAGGACCTTGACAAGCTTGGCAAGGTAGTCTACTGGAGTCTCGGCAACAACAATGATAGGCATCCTCTTACGAGCAGACACCGCTTGCAGGACTGCTTCTGCAGCTTGATCGGCCGCAGCTCTCACAGAGGCAGATTCTGTAACCGGGCAACCAGCTGCTGATTCAGGAACAGCGCTTGCTGGAGCGGGCTCATGGACGGCGCTTGCTGGAGCGGGCTCATGGACGGCGCTTGCTGGAGCGGGCTATGGGGGAGACAGAGACGGAGGAAAAGAGGCTCCCTTCTTCCTCTTCTCCCTCCTGGGTCGCGGAGCAGAGGACATAGCCGGGCTTGTGACCAGTTGAGGAAGCACAGCAGGGGCCGCAGTCTTAGGAGAAGAGGACTCAGAAGTCGACTCCCACGACACCCGTCTCTCTCGTTTGCCACGGAGATCAGCGGGTGCAGATGACGCCTCTGGAGTCGAGATGGAGTGAGCCTGGTCTCCATGCGCAACGATGGCTAAGACCCGACCCTCCCGGATAACTGGCAGCGTGGAAGAAGGGGGTGACGACACGTTGGGACCCTGCGGCTCCTTTGGAGATAAACAGTCCACCGTGTCCCGGAACGGGCGGTGGACCAGCCTCTCCCGTTCAGCCAGAGGAGGGGGAACATCGAGACCCGCGATGAGGTAACGGTTGACGAGGACCTCAGGTAAGAAAAGCCTCCTTGCTTCCACGGCCTGGGCATATCTCCTCAGGGACCTCTCTCCCTGGGGAGGGAAAGGAAGCTTGCCCAACTTGCTGTCGGTGATAGCCGACTGCCACCATAATTCCTGGTCAGTCGACTGTCGAATAGCAGGAAAAGACATACAGTCTGCTGGGTTCTGTAGTGGTCGGTTCATTCTGTCATGAAGTTGAGGATAAACGAACCCAAAAGCAGACTGAATGCTCACACACAGGGTTTATTAAGGCACAAAACAGAAAACAAAACCCACGAGGGGGCAAAACATAGACAAGACTAGGGAGCTAAACTTGGACTAAGACTAGACAGGTTGAAAACAAACAGCTACACAAACTTACTAATCTTCTCACAGGATAAAGACAAAGACAAAGACAAAGACAAAGACAAAGACAAAGACAAAGACAAAGAGTAACACGGCGTTTTGACAATGAACCGACACAGGACAGCAAACACAAGGGGATAATAAAGGGAGACACTAATGACAAGAACAGGTGACACAGACTAGGTAATAATGACAAGACGAGAACAGGTGACACAGACTAGGTAATAATGACAAGACGAGGATAACAAGGGGGCGGGGCATTTAACGAGACAACACAAGCACATGGCCCAAACAACAGGCCATGCGCTTGTACACAAAACATGGTTCTGCCATGATCCTGCCACAAGACTAAGAAAATCAAGAACATGATGGCAGAATCATGACAATTTTGCTGTACTCTTGTTTTTCTTTTCTTTTAGTTTAAGTAGTTTGGTTAATAAGGAGTTAGACTGATTATGTTTATTGTTTTGGCAATACCCCCTTCTGAATCTGATACCCCCTTTTTTTTTGCTTGATTTGTAAATAAAAACTACTTTAATGAGATAATTATGTGGTTATTGTGAAACAATTCTGGGTCTGGAAACAGGGTGGCTTCATGCTTTTGCACATTAATTTCACCACCATCCATTTTTGCTGTTGCTTTTCTCCCCTAGACCAATTAGGAAATCGTAACAGTCAAGAACGAGTGAATTTTCTGTCTTTTGTTGTTTGATTAATGTTATTTTAGAGACAGCAGCTGCTGTCACTTTAAGCGTTGCCCAATATGTTTACACATGCCTGCAGCACTGAAAAAAGCATGTGAGATGTCTCGTGCTTAAATGTTTTAAAGTCAAATTAAAATCACTTTTTCTGTGCGCACGTTTTGGACATGTGTGCAGCATATGAAGTCATCTCGTGCTTGAAGGGTTTAAAATCACATTTTCTGTGAGTGCGCTTTGAATGTGTGCGTAGCACAGAAAACATTGCGCGAGTCGTCTCACGATTGAATTGTTTTAAAGTCATATTATAATCCTCACAAAGGAATCGATAAGAGGAATCTAATTTTTTTTATTTTAAAACAAGTATCCGATTCCTAACCTCAAGAATTTGATTCCAGAATTGGAATCTATTTTCGATTCCCAACCCTACCTTAAAGGGATACTTTGCCTAAACTGAAAATTGTAATATAAATTTAAACAACCTTTCAAACCTGACTTTTCATTCCGTGGAACACAAAAGAAGATATTTTGAAGAATGTAGGTGGCCACTGAATAAAAAAAAAAATCCTAAATTTCTTGTTTGGCAGATGTTAATGTAACAATTTAAAATTAATATATTATTTTGAAAAGTGTATATCTGGAGCAGAAAACAATCATTTCATTTACCTCATATATTGCATGCGTTTGTGAAAGCCTAAGCTGTTTTCTTTTGTCTTTCCAAAGAATAATTTATTAAGCTTGCTTATAGGCTTGTTATACTCTGGTGCTGTTGAATGCTTGAATCTGATTGGTTGACGAACGTTCTAAGACGTGCAATTATTCTCAGGGAAACGCACGGCTTAAATAGTTCCAGGCAGGTCTTGTGGTGTGGATTGTGGAGGTAGACTAGTAGGTTGCAAAATTTTCATTTAAACGATAATGAAATTAGTCGTTCTGCACATGCCTAATTTCATTAACATAGTATTAAATGGATCTCCATAAAAGATTAAAAAAAGATGTGTACTCTGAAGGGGAAAAAACTGCTCTTTACTGTGTGATGTTCAGTTATGGCCTATTTTTTGCTATTGTTCAGCAAGCCAAATCCTTCCCAGTCTTTCCTTAGATGACCCAGAATTTTAATAAAAAATAAGAAAGAAAATATTCAAGCCTCTAGGAACACATTATCATGAAAATGCATTTGGTAAAGCAGATACAATCTCAAATCTTAATCTAATATTAAAACTCAATACCCATGTCCATCTTCAAATTAGCTTCAAATGGAAATGGGATTTGATTTCAGTGTAATTCTAGTTTAAATAAAGGTTGTTATTGCAGCACAGAGCGCCAAACTTACATCTGGCCAAAGGTCGGTTTGCAGCCTTCTTTTAACACCACAACCTCAAATGGCACATCCATTTCTTTAACAACATTTACAAAAGTTTGAAAGCAAATCAAAAGCCCCTGACAGTTTCAGGCCTAATATTTTAACCTTTGTGACACAAGAGCATGCTCATTCCCATAGACTTCATTGTGCAGGGGTCGGCGACTTGAATGGACCTTCATTAAGAGGAGTTTGCATCAACAGTTAATTATATAAATGGCCATAACCCCTTCATGCACTGGCAGGTTCCGGCTAGCTCCCTTCACCCTTCATTGCCATCCCACAAAAACAGCCCAATCACTGTACATATTTAACATACACCCCTCATACAACTCCTACTCAATATGCTTATTCTAACCCTTTCCTAATGCCAAATCGACTGTTGTGTGAGGACGGGGGGTGGGAGGGATCTATAATGGCAGCCATTGTGGCCTCTAGGCTCCAAACAGCCTTTTTCCATTTAAGGCCCTCCGGAAGACTCTTGCTGGGTGCAGTTGAATGCCCACTATAAGTGCCCCCACCATCCTCATGGAGAGCTGATGGTCTGAACTCATCTGAGGGACCCCGCACCAAAACAGTCAATTAGGAAAAAATCTCATCATTGTTTCAGTGATGATAACAACAGGCCTCACCATAAGGCATCAGATGTCTGCGCTTCTTTCAAATGCCACAAAGATAATGAGAATTCACACAAACACAGTTCTCACCTTTCTTTTCTCATCTTTTCTCATCTTTTCTTTTGCTAAAGCGTCTACATCCAATGCACATGGCACCCTTTAGCGTCAATATGAGACGCAGATAGATATGGGCCAGAAGGCGCCTCCTAGTGGTCTAGCCCTAACACTACCCCAGACCTAAACCTACCCATAACCGAAGCGTGTTATATTGACGCTAAAGGGTGCCATGTGCGTTGGATGTAGACGCTTTGGCAAAGCGTCAGTATATGACGCCTTGGGATGAGAATGCGTTGCAATAACAGGCTAGCTGTAACATCAGGTCAGACACACAAGAGGGGAACATTCACTCAATTCATTTGCAGAAATGTTCAATGAAGTTCATTCACCCCAATTTACATACTTTAAGTATAATTTATCAAATGCAATTAGTGATATTAACATGACTGTTTAAAAAACAATATTCTTTTGGCTTCCCAACAGGTGTTTTGAATCAAATGTCTCTGCAGATTGGATGATTTTAGCGCCTCATTTGACAACATTTATCCACATTCAACACATTGTGCCTTCGGCTTAAGGGGGGCGCACACCGGACGAGAGTCTTTAAAAGCGTCTGTCTGAGGCACCCAGCTACGGCTCAGGACCCTGTTCAAAATCCTGCCATGTCACAGAGCGCTATTTACATAGTTTATATTAAATTTACATTGTATTTGCCTCAAATCGTCATTAATGTGTACAATGACTTAAGATAGATAGAAGATGAAAATTATCAGATTTTCAGGTGAGATTCTCAATCAATTCAGTTAATGTAGGCCTACGTCTTGAGGTAAAGTGTTCAGACAGCAGACTCAGCAACTGGGGTACTTCGGTCACGGAGTTCTTTAAATATATATATTTTTAAATCGTAGCTTAATTGGAATGGTACGAAACTTGGTGACTTTTATGGTACTTGGTACATGAACACAAAAACAATTGGGGACAGGATTTGAAAAGTCTAAGTGGTCGTAAAAAAAATTGTCACACTCAGGACCTTCGGGTTAAAAGTGACCGGCATAGGAAATGAATGGAAAATTGGCAAAAATATGAAAATACAGGTTTTTTTGTGTGCATACAATCTACAAATCAGCCACAATGCAGAAAAAGCACAGTGAAGGGGTGAATCTCCAAAACATCAAGAGTGCAAAACAGACAAATACACTCACACACGAAAATACACACAAAAACACACGCACACACAAATGAACGTGTGTCATTGCAAAAGTTAATTTTGGGAAATGTGTGAAATAAAAGCAATTATTCATCAATGTAAGAAATAAAGCGCACAGCGATGAAAGTATGAGACTGTAAGTCATCAGGGTTGCAAAATAGACACACTCACACACACACACACACACACACACACACACACACACACACACACACACAGTGTTGGGAAAGTCCACTTTCTAAATGAACTAGTTAAAAAGTTCAGTTCACAAATTTTAAAATGAACTAGTTCAGAGGTCATACTTTAAAATTTTAAAGTATGTTCATAGTTCTTTTTTTTCCATATGTTGCTGCGAGCTATTATTTTTCTAAATGATTGCCACCGCAGCCCATATAGAACCACAGAATGCAATTATTTTATCAGCGGGCAAAGTTTGCACAGAAATGTAAGATTTTTCCAATCCTCACGACCTTGTCATAAAACACGTTTAAATGATCATATAACGCCTCCTTGAGGCTTTTTGTTTTGATTATGCAGCGTTGCGACAAAAAAAGGTTGCGACACTGGTGGCTGGTGTTGCCATAATGGGTGTTTTTCCGCTACATATTAAGCTCTGTTTACGGTGTGTTTTAGCCGGGTTTTCGCCTGTAAGGCTCTATAGAAATCTGGCACACTATTGAACGAAGTTAAACTGAAAGTGCTGCCTTTCACAGACACCAGAATGAACGAGTTCACATTAACGTTCATCAGGCAGTAATACAGTACGTTCAGTTTACGTTCGCCCAAAATATGAACGAGTTCATGCACAGCACACACACACACACACACACACACAGGGAAATATGAGACTGGTGAAACTGTAACAGAGAAATGTGAGAATATGTGAAATAAAATCAATGAATCAAATAAAGGGGAGACATTGGATCCAAAATGCAAAAGTCACACACGCACGCACGCACGCACGCACGCACGCACGCACACACGCACACACACTCACACACACTCACACACACTCACACACACACACACACACACACACACACACACACACACACACACACACACACACACAGTAAGATCAAAGGATGGAATGCTTCCCTAGTAACCTCCAGGCCTATTGCAGCACGTTTATGAAAACAAAAAGCCAATCACAGCATTAGTTGACACACACACACACACACACACACACACACACACACACACACACACACACACACACACACACACACACTTTTTTATTTCTCTATTTTCCATTTACTGTTTGATAATTATTATACTTTTGCTGTTATTTTAGTTTTTTGTTCATCATTGCTGTTTTGAATTTTGAATAAGTTACTGTTCATTGAATTGTACAAAAAAAAATTTTTTTTAATGAAAATGTTAATTATAAAAGGTTAATAAAAAATGTATGACTGACAGAATCGCATTTTTATTAAGTTAGAATTAAAACAATGGGTAACAAAATGCTTTCCATTTGTTCTCTTTCTAATGCAATGTTCAGGTTTGACTGTATTATAAAGTAAAACTGCCACTTCAAATTACCATTTAAACCAACCAAACAAACAAAAAACTTGACAAAAATAGCCTTTGAGAATCTCTTATTATATATATTAAAATCCGCAACCTAAAAAAAAAATAGGCAAATATGTGCAAAAACAACTAGAATTCACAAGCCTTTCTACAGAGAGCTGTAAATCCATCTAGTGGTTACAATATGATATTGCATGATAATAATGCTCACTGCTTCCACCAGATGGCACCAATCTGATTTCAAATAAATTTTTCTATAGGCCCAGTCTCTACTTTAACCTGAAATCCAGCATTAATTAAAAATATGTTCTATTATATTCAATGGGGAAAAAATGGATCATAATTATTGCATAAATATTAATTATTATCATAAAATTCTCTCTAAACAAAGAAAAAATATTATTGAACAAAAATACATTTCATTGATTTTACTGAGAAAAAAAAATTGATTTCAGGGGTCCGGTCATTTTTCCAGTCCGGTGTGACTGGAAACCGAAGAACCCCAGAGGGTTAATTGTAGTTACAGTACAATCATAACATAGTACAGACATGATCTTAATTTAATAATGTCCTAAAACATAACAATATTGCTGGCCATAAACTGAGAAAGTGCACATCTGGTGTGTGATACATCGAGATGTCCTAGGGGCAATTTACACCTGGCCACTTTAAATTTCAGCTCCTGTGATTTTTGACGATCATTTTCTTTAATTTTAAATTGTAATCAAAACACTGTAAAATTACAAATAATATTTGTAAAATAAAAATTCAGCTGTTATTTTAAGTATTGTGACATTAATGACAAATTCCAGTAATTCACATTTTTTATACAGAAAATTGATTGTATTGTTCATACAGTATTTTTTCTGTTTTCTTAAATTATATAAAAATGTATGTAAAATTACAAATATAATCTGTAATTAAACAGTAACAAAACAGTTAAATGATAAAACGGTTACATGACTGGCAGCCCCCCCCCCCCCAAAACTGTAACATTAAAGTAAAACATCCTAAATTAAATAAACTGAAAAAAAACTGTTATTTTACAGGTATTTCCTGAATTATCATGATCATATCTTCATTGTAAAAAAAAAAAATCTTTAAAAAAGTGTCAAATGACTGGCAGACGCTGCCAAACAAAAACATAAAATGAAAGTAAAATATGCTAATTTAAATAAAGTGCAAAAAACTTTAACAGAAATTTGATGTCACCATGATTGAGATCAGTGTTTGCTTTAGTTGGTCTCATGACCCTTGAAGTTTTAACAATAGTTTTTCTCTGGCTGCTTTAAATGTTTTTTGATACACATTTGTTATGTCAAAAAATGCAGGAGAAGATCACATCAGATGATGTTGGTCACTTATTGGTGATGTTATAGATATGGTCAACTGATTCACTGATATGACAGCCAAATATCTGAATATATTAACTGAAATTACATTGTATATAGATGTACTTTAGTTTTGTACAAAGTCTATGATTAATGTCATATTTTTTCCCTTGACATGACCCTTGAAATTTTGTGGCATCAGTATTATTGACAATCTGAAATTTAAAAAACATATATTATAAAGAAAATGTTTTGAGCTGGGGGTTTTTTTTAGGAGTATAGAGACATTAAGAATCAACATATGAATCTCAACAATGGTGACAATCAACAAAGCCTTTTTGTGACTTTATAGTAGTTCAGAGTTGATCAGAATTTTTTCATTGTCCCTATTGTTGTGATTCATACGCTGATTCTTGATGTCTGAGTGAGTCTATATGATTCTGTCAAAACATTTTCTGTATATTGACTTCATTGAGTATCACAACTCTGCAGGATTTTCAATAGCAGTAGTTACATGCAAAATTAACAACTAATATATAACGACTTAATCAGATATTATACTTCAGGTGGTGTCAAAGTAGACAACTGCATGATGACTATTATCACTAATAACTGTGTAGCTGCTAATGCAGCGACGTATAGTCACAGCAAATCATGCATGTAGTTAACTGGATTTTTTTAGTAAAGAAAATCAGGAAATACATGTGAAATAATTGTGTTTCTGTTAAAAAGCTTAATGAAGATTTCTGTAATAGTCTTTTGCACTTATTTCAATTAGGATATTTTACATTCATGTTATGTTTTTTGTACGGCAGCCATTTGTATGACAGTCATTGACTTTTTTATGGGATTTTACATTTAGGGTGTTTGATCGTAATAATTCAGATAATGGCTGTAAAATAACAGTGTTTTTCTGTAAAACATTTAAGGAAAATTTCTCTAAAAGTTTTTTGCACTTAATTTAAATTAGGATATTTTACTTTATTTTTACGTTTTTTGTTTGGCAGCTGTAGCTGACAATCACCGCTTTTTAAAGATTTTATTTTTTACAGTGGATAATCCATATATTTTTCTCTAGTGTAGTTTACTGAAGTGTTCTTAACGCCTTAACGCCAGGCCGCCTGCTATGTGCTATTGTTATTATTTTATGCAACCCTACACGTATATGCCTACAAGACACAACAAACCTGGTGTTAATTATATAAATATATTGTAAATTTTAAAATCTAATTTTTAACCAGAAAAATCTAAAATGCATTCACAAAATCGTGCAGCCCTATAGTTTCTCTTGATATTAGCATGTTCACAGTAGCCTGGTTAAAACCAGACCCTTCTCAGTTCTTTTCCCTGGCTATGTTCACAGTTGTTTCAGTTCTTTTTTTTACAGGGACCAGATGCCACTCATGAGTCCTGCTGACTTAAACATTCACATGAGACTCACATGAACATGGTAAAATGAAAAATCAAACACCTTGGAAATGACAGATATGTACTATGTTTCAGAAATGGCACAAAGGTGTGTGACTGTTCAAATGTCTGTCTTTAAATCAGTGTTCAATAATGTGCTTTTTTGTCCTTTGTTTTGTATCTTTGGATTTTGTTCTGTTGTAAATAAATCCAAACAAACAAAAAGCCATTATTTTTTTTTAAATCTCTACTCATTCTGTGTTCTAGTTTCCTCACAGTCCCACCTGATAGGGCCATTATGGGAGGGTCTTTGTCTTTCTCAGGTGTGAAATTCAGTATGGGTTTCATGACCTTATTTAAGTGACAATTTTCAAAATTCTTCTTCCCACAAACCACACATAAACGTCATTATCTCAAAACTACAAACTTTTACATACATACTGCTGACATATTATTGTAGCAGAGTTTGTAGCTTACTGAATACAGTGTAATTTTGTGAATGTAGCCATGAAAAGGTCACAAATAACAGAAATAAGCACACACGTCAGAGCACGTCAAAACACCTACAGGGTAGTGCTGGGCGGAATGACCAAAAAAAGATATCACGGTATTTTTCTAAATTAAACCAGTTTCAAGGTATTATCTTTTTTCAAGCATGACTGGGTGTCAACCATATTTTATACTGAGAAAATACTGCAGTAGATTGACTTAGAATGCCCTATTTTACTGTCATGAGTGAACATTTTAGAAAAATTCTATAGTATTAATACAGGTTTCCACAAAATTATGCTGTTTACAAGAGAGGCCAGCAGGAGGCACTATAAGAGCGGCAGAAACAGTGGTTTCCCCGGTAACGGTTGTCCACAAAGCAGCACAGCACTCATAAACGCTGCTTTATCAGGAAAGATCTTACATTCGCCTCTTTACATTTCGATGACCCGCCCAACGGGGGGAGGCGATTACATGCGCTTCTTACATGCGCTTTTTGAGGCACACACGCACACCACCACACACCACCACACACACGCAAGTTCTCTCGCTCTCTCCCTCTCTGTCATGCGCGCGCTACACAGTTTGAACATACATAGTCACGTAGCCTTTCGAAAACCGGGACATTAAGTGTACCGGGAGAGTGCATACATTTCCCGGGACAGGTTATTAAAAAGAAGGACAATCCCGGTTAAACCGGGACAGGTGGCAACCTTAATTCAACGATGTCAAAGCCTTTTGGAAAATCTATTTGCAGCGGGTAGGGTTGACATTGTGAACCAATGTATGGAAAACACTATAATTTATAGCTGTCCAATTATATTACAATTTAACCCATCCATCTTCACCATCATGCTTAGAAACACAAACAGCTGTGCTCTCAACACAGTGCAACTCTGTCGCTCTGCATTCTGAACATTGTTAAAGTGGCATACACCAGTATTGTGGTACATTTAAAAATTAATATCATAACAAAAATAATCACCGGTATTCGGTATGAACCGGTATACCGCACAGCACTACTACAGGGCACAGAAAACACCTCAGACCCCAGAGGGTTAAGCTTGACAGGCCATGTCCTCAATTACTCTCATTATAAAAGTGAACAAGACAGTCTTCAAAAATTCACCTTTTGACCAACAAAAAAAAAAGTTTAAAAGGGACATGAGGTTGAGTAAATGATGACAAAATAATCAGTTTTGGGTAAACAAACTATTCCTTTAAGAATGTGAAAATATTACTGTGGATCAGAACATGGGCCTCAAAAACAGGGTCCTGTATTTCTGCTGACCCATTTAATGTCTACTGAGAATTCTACAGCCTCTGCAGAGAGAAGCAAATCATAAAAAGGCCTGTGTGTTTGCACACCACATTAGTTTCTGGAGCCCCTTAGTTTGTTAAAATGATTTTGAACCCCTGGTCTCAAAAACAATGCTCAATCTCAACGCTTATGTAATATTAAACTCAAACCAGATTCAGGGACCCCACTGCCAAGCCCACCCATTTCAAGCTAAAAATCATGACTTTCCCTCAGCATTAAGACACATTCAGACACATATTCAACATCAACCAGAAACCTCCGCTCACAAAATGACAATCTCCTCCGTCCCCCCCAGAACCAAGCTCCGGACTATTGGAGATCGTGCTTTCTCCTCTGTTGCCCCTCATCTGTGGAACTCATTGCCAGACAGTTGGCCACTTTAAAAAAGGCTTAAAGACTTTTCTATTTAAAAATAGCTACAACTAATGCGGAATTTAACTAATTTTATGTTTTCTTATTCTTGCCCCTGTTTTTACTTTTGTAATATGTATGCTGTAACACTTTGAGATTTGTTCTCAAATGAAAAGTGCATTACAAATAAAATGTATAATTATTATTATTATTATATTCAGACAGAGTTTGGATGAAGAATAGGAACAGCTGTATTCAATGCATGTTTCAAAAAGGAAATTTCAAATCTGCATATGTATGAAATTCATAAATGTATCAGGAGGTAATAGGTCTAATTTAATCATTTCTGCACTGCAAACTGCACTGACCTGAAGAAACAGTTGGCTGTATAGCAGCAGGGTCTTTCTGCCACTTATTTGTCACCTTTAACACATATAACCAATAGAACTCTGAGGAGTACATACAAAAATTAGTTTATATGAATGCTGGAGGGATAAAACAGAAATGAAATAGCTGTACTATCCTGTTGGAGGCAATCAGTAGAGTAGCCCAAAGTGTTCATAAACCGAAGCAATTTTAGTTGACGTTCAGATTTACCAATTCAAGTCGCTGAGTAAATACAGTACAATACAATACAGTAAAAACACAGTAATAACATATGTATTTAACAAACCAATGAATAAAATTATATAAAATCATGCGAAAACCATAATATATATATATATAAAACAAAATATATAATACAGCTTAAATTATTGCAAACATAATTGATTTTGTTCCCGTTCGACCAGCTAACGGAAAAGAACTTCATACAAGTTGATATCTGATAACAGAACATTAGGGCGTGATTCCATAAATCTGGTGGAGATTCAACTCTGTGGAAACCAAACTCAGACTATGTAGAAAACACTCACACACCCTCAGTGGTTAAATTGGCTTTTATAGGGAGGGGGAGCCCTTATTTACAGTGAATGGTCATCATTCAAAATCATGCTGTAAAATTACTTAATGTGTTTTAAACCAAAGGGGCTCTTTTTCCAGTATTAATGTGTAAGGTAGAGTTATTCAAACAAAGAGAAAAACAAGGATACAGAGGTTAGTATTTCACAGGTGAGTATACATTACTTAGTGGGCACTGGTTGCATCAGAGACTTCGCAAGACAATGGGTCCTGTTGGAGGCTTGACAATGAACTGAGGCTGTAATGAGTATTTTATAGAGCTTGCTAATGAGGCTGCTGATTGTGAGCAGGAGCAGGTGCAGGTGATAATACTCAGGGGAGAGTAATTGCAGGTGCGCCAAAGAGGATTCTGGGGAATGCAGTGCAGAGATAGTCTGTGAACCGTGCCAGAACCCCCCCCCTCCGAAGGCGCGTTCTCACGCCATATAACATCCAAAGGGGTGGGAGGGTGGGCGCCCTGGAGGCTGACGAGGCCGGGGATTGCACAGGACGGGCAGGCCAGGGCGGAGCTGTCGGACCCTCGGGCGTCCAGGGCTGACCTGTCGGGCGTCCAGGGCGGAGCTGCCGGACCCTCGGGCGTCCAGGGCGGAGAAAACCCTTCGGGCGGCCACGGCGGAGACACTGGGAACCTCATCTGAGAGACCTCCGCAGCCCCCTAGCAGGTATACTGTGGGCTGGACGGGACCAGCGGCGAAGGAAACTCTGAGCTGGACGGGACCAGCGGCGAAGGAAACTCTGAGCTGGACGGGACCAGCGGCGAAGGAAACTCTGGGCTGGACGGGACCAGAGGCGAAGGAAACTCTGGCCTGGACGGGAATAGCGGTGAAGGAAACTCTGGGCTGGACGGGACCAGCGGTGAGGGCTCTGGGGATACTGTGGGCTTACGGGGTGTCTCTGCAGCAAAGCTCAGAGTAAATGATGAACCGCTCCAGAATAGGGGCCAGGTTGATATACCCCTCTAGGGTCCAGCCGGTACAGTCATTCGGCATCAACTGGGCAACCTCCTCATCCAACCCGCTCATAAACAAGTCCATGAGCTCGAGGTCGTCTAAAGCCCCCAGACGACAGCACGACATAAAGTCCCTCAAGTACCTATCGATGGACTGGCCCTCCTAAAATAACAAGATAACAAGACAAGGAAACTTCTGAGGGCCTGGTTGCTTACAACTGCTGGATCCATTAGTGATGAGTTCTTCTGTTGGTACGGTCAAGCCTTCTGTCAGGATACAGGCACGGAGACAGAGGTAAGGGAATCCAAACAGCTTTATTTCAAGTGACACAAGTGCAAAGGTTAGTATTCAAAGTTCAGGTGCAGATTCGGTGAAGATCACTACGTGCGGGGCAGATTACAGGTGAGCAGATCCTCTTCAGGTTAGTTGATATCAAGCAGTCACAGTTCATTAATACTTGTCTTTTCTCTTTCAGATGCAGTCACGAGCAAGTAAAACTCAGCGTGAACACAGGAAGCTCAGGTGAATACCAGGTCTCGGGAAACATGGATTCAGACAGGATTTCTGGAGACAGCGGAACAAGGATACAGAGGTTAGTATTTCACAGGTGAGTATACGTTACTTAGCAGGCACTGGATGCATCAGAGACTTCAGGTGACAATGGGTAATGGTCTGTTCCTGTTGGAGGCTTGACAATGAACAGGCTGTAGTGAGTATTTTATAGAGCTTGCTAATGAGGCTGCTGGTTGTGAGCAGGTGCAAGTGATAATACTCAGGGGAGAGTAATTGTAGGTGCGCCAAAGAGGATTCTGGGGAATGTAGTGCAGATAGACGATGAACCGTGACACACCGACATGCAGGGCCGTACGCAGATTTTTATTTAAAAAAAAGTTCCCAAAAATGATCCTACTAGGGGGGTTTGGGGGTATCCCCCCCCCCCCCCCCCCCCCCCCGAGAAAATGTTGATTTCCCTGATCTCGACATGTGAATTTTAAGGTGTTTTGAAGGCCAAAAAAATGGACAACAGTAGCTTTAAAAGCATGTCAATAGGCAGCAGCATAGTATTTTATCAGATAACAGATTCTTAAACATGAGAATCAGTTTAAATGTTGCAATGAATGATCCACACTATAAAATGCAAATGCAGAATGTTTATGCTTATTGTTGACAATACACAATCACATATTCAAAACAGGAATGGCCTTGAATAAGAAATTATTTGATTATTTTGCATATATGTTAAACAAACGCCAATGCAATCCTTCTGTGTCTAGAGGCATATGAGCAATAGTATGAGCATCAAAGATCAGTTTCAGCTACACATTCTTTCCTAAATTAATCAATGTTTTGGACTAATCTGTTCATTTAATCAATGGTTCAATTGCTCACTCATAAAGACAGTCACTTGGCACCGCCTTCTGGCTTAATTATGCAAGTTGCGCAAACGGACAAGCGGAGTGATACAAACAGGGAAAACTCGAACACATTCGAGGTAACGTTACAAATATATTTATAGAATAATAATGGCAATATATTTAATAGGGTGTTTGTGTTGTTAAATTAAGCTTAGGCCTATAGTAGCCTATCCACGTTCTTTGATCAAACTGATTATTTCTGTCGGTCATTTAAAACTTCTATCAAAAAACAGCTGTTTATTTTAGCTACCTGCATTTTATCTCGCACTGTATGATCGTTAACTGAAGTGAAGCGTCGCTTTGAGATTCGCGCTCCTGTGAACATAAATCCCCCGCTTGTTTTGCTTGGACTCAAAAACCCGAGCGGGTGTTTGAGTGCTGAAGCAGCTCAAATGAGAAGGTCAGTTATTGTCGCGATGGGCGAATCATTGCAGCACCAAATTAGAGTTAATATTAGGGAATTATTTCACAACTTTCATTATATACACTCAATATATTTGGTGCTGAAGGAGACGGAGCCGAGCTCCGGCAGGGTTTGTTGTGGACCTGAGGAGGCGGAGCTGCGCTCCGGCCCAATTTAACCTCCAATCTACCAGAGTATGTTGATTTATTCTTATTAGCTGATAATTCTGATTATGTTAAAAAACAACTTCTACCATCGCTCTCCCCTGAGAAAACATCAGACTGAAATCTACATTGATCTCTTGATGTTTTCAGACTGGAAAAACTAGCGATAAGATGTTTTCAACGATTGCTCGATTAAATTCAAGCACTCAATTTGAAAAAATCCTCGATTGCAATTTACACAAGAATCCATGAACCGCATTATTAAACCGTTTTCTAAGGCTGCACGATGTATTAAACCATTTGAAAGCCATACTTTAGCATAGTGCTATTGTAAAATCACAAATGTTGCAATTCAATTAAATAAATATATGCTAGGGCTGCACAATGTAACGGTTTAGCATCGGTATCGCGATGCGCGCATCCGCAATAGTCACATCGCAGAATGCGCGATTTAGTATAGAGAACATAATACCTTAGGCCTTTGACCAGGCGGCGGCAGGAAGGGAGGCAGCTCGTCAACTCGTCAAGGTAACCACTCGGTCTCTGATTATTCAATCGATTTCCGAACCCTGACTGCCGAGTGCCACTGGAACGAGGAGGCGCAGTGGGACATGTTCCTGCATGGGCTGGCTGACCAAATCCAGAAGGAGACTTTTACCTTTGACCTGCCCGGTAAACTCGATGGACTGATTGAGCTGGCTTTGAGGGTGGACGCTTGACTTAGCCGCCTGGAACAACAATCCAGGACGGTTCCTCATCCCGGGATCGTCAAATGCCCTCAGGCCAGGGCGGTGATGCGGTCAGCCCCGTCTTCGATCCCGAGCCCATGCAGGTGGGTCGAGCTCGGCTTTCCCGGGAGGAGAGAGAGAGACGGAGATCCCGGGGTCTTTGCCTCTACTGTGGCGGAGCTGGACACTTCCTCAACAACTGTCCGGTAAAAGACCGGGCCCAGCTATAAACAGGAGGCTACTGTCGGGCGGGATCTCTGTGGATAAGACCTCATCCTCTACTCTCCTCCTGGTAAGACTGCTGTGGGCAGCCGGATCCCACGTCTGTCAAGGACTTCTGGATTCAGGGGCAGAAGGTAACTTTATGGACTTATCACTGCCTCAGACACTCGGAATACCCATCACTTCACTTAAGGACACCATTTCTGTCAGTGCACTCAACGGTCAGGAACTCCTCACCATCACTCTTCCCACCAATCCTCTGACACTCATCACATCTGGCAATCACACAGAACGAATATCATTTCTGCTCCTGGACTCACATCGTCCTCGGTCACCCCTGGCTGGTCCAGCATAGTCCAAGGGTTGACTGGGGACACAATTCCGTTTCGTCCTGGAGCACGCAATGTCATGAGTCTTGTCTTGTGTTTGCCTGTTCGTCTGTGTCTTGTTCTGTTTTTTAGAGGGAGGCGGTGAATTTATCTATCATGCCCTCCGAGTACCTCGACCTGAAGGAAGTGTTCAGTAAGTCCCGTGCTGCTTCTCTCCCTCCGCATCATGCCTATGACTGTGCTACAGATTTACTACCAGGTAAGTCTATGTCTAAGGGCAAACTTTACTCACTTTCTGTTCCAGAAAGGGAGGCCATGGAAAAATATATTTCTGATTCTCTAGCCTCCGGGTTCATCCGCCCTTCCTCTTCTCCAGCGGCAGTGGGGTTCTTTCTTGTGGGGAAGAAGGATGGTTCTCTGTGACCTTGTATTGATTACCGAGAGCTGAACAACATCACGGTAAAGAATACTTATCATTTGCCGTTGACGTCTTCAGCTTTCGAGAGGTTGCAGGGAGCATCCTTTTTCACAAAATTGGATTTACGTAACGCTTATCATTTGGTTCGCATCAGGAAGGGGGATGAATGGAAAACTTCGTTCAACACCCCCAGGGGCCATTTTGAATACTTGGTTATGCCGTTCGGACTATCCAACTCCCCAGCGGTTTTCCAAACACTCGTCAATGATGTGTTGAGAGACATGGTAGATCAGTTCATATTTGTCTACCTGGATGACATATTGTTTTTTTCTTCATCTCTCCAGGAACACGTTCAACACGTCAGACGAGTGCTTCAGAGGCTGTTAGAGAATGGGCTTTTTATCAAGGCGGAGAAATGCGCTCTTCATGCACAGTCTGTTCCTTTCCTAGGTTACATCGTTTCTTCTGAGGGAGTGCGTATGAATCCTGACGAGGTAAAGGCTGTGGTAGATTGGCCAAGTCCAGATTCCCGTAAGGCCCTACAGAGGTTTCTGGGGTTCCGCAACTTCTATCGGCGGTTCATTCGTAACTTCAGCCAACTAGCCGCACCTCCGCCCTCTTGACCTCCCCCAGAAAGACGTTCAGGTGGTCCGATACAGCCGAGGCTGTTTTCTCCAACCTCAAAAGTCGCTTTGTTTCGGCTCCCATCTTAGTCGCCCCTGATTCCTCACGTCAGTTCGTGGTGGAGGTCGACGCGTCAGAGGTGGGGGTAGGTGCAGTTCTATAACAACGTTCTTCCTCAGATGACAAGATGCACCCTTGCGCGTTTTTGTCCCACCGTTTGTCACTTGCTGAACGTAATTATGACATTGGTGACAGAGAATTGTTGGCCGTCAAGTTAGCGTTGGAGGAGTGGCGTCATTGGTTAGAAGGGTCAGGGGTACCTTTTATTGTTTGGACCGATCATAAGAACCTTCAATATATTAGATCTGCTAAGAGACTCAACTCCAGGCAGGCTTGATGGGCACTTTTTTGGACGTTTTGACCTTTCTCTCTTGTACCGCCCCGGGTCCAAGAACATCAAACCCGATTCCTTATCTCAAATTTTTGATCCATCCGAACGCCCGGTTACTCCCGAGTGCATTTTGCCCGAGAGGATAGTTATCTCCACACTCACATGGGAGGTCAAATCGGAGGTCAGGTCGGCCTTAGAAGGGGTAACGCCTCTGCCCGGTTGCCCATGGAGTCGATTGTTTGTACCGGAGGAGTTACGGTCCGAAGTCATGCTCCAACATCACTTGTCATCCAGGAGTAAACCGGACTAGCTGTTTAATAAAGCAACGATTCTGGTGGCCATTAATGGCTCGCGACATTCGCAGTTTTGTGTTGGCTTGCTCAGTTTGTGCCATTGGTAAGACGTCTAACCGACCTCCTGATGGGTTACTCCATCCGCTGTCTGTCCCTTTGACAGGGTTCCCACGCCTTGGTTAACTTCAAATTCAAGGACATGTCAAGGACTTTCCAGGTCCAATAACATCAAATTCAAGGATGTGTAGGATCTTAATGTGGGGACACATTTTAAGTGAGAGCAAGGTTACATCGTGTTACCTTGTAAGATACTTGTTACAGTTTTGTGCACGTGAACGTCATGGCAACATACAACAAACTTACGTGGGAAACACTTAAAGTAACGCGTAAACGCCCATAACTAATGTAAATCAAGCGAGCTAGTGCGCATAGCCCACAAAGTGTTGGTGAAATAACACATTAGCGGACCAGAGGAAATAATATGGAATGTTTTACATAAAACTTCTTGCACAAAAAAAAATTCAGGCACTTTCAAGGACCTGTATCTATGTATGTTTATTTTCAAAAACTTTCCAGGGCCTTGATATCTTTTTTTCAGACTCACAAACATTCAAGGATTTCAAGGACCCGTGGGAACCCTGCTTTGAGACCCTGGTCCCACATAGCGCTAGATTTTGTCACCGCCCTCTAATGGCATGATGGTTGTTT
Organism: Meda fulgida; assembly: GCA_030578275.1. Taxonomy (NCBI): domain Eukaryota; kingdom Metazoa; phylum Chordata; class Actinopteri; order Cypriniformes; family Leuciscidae; genus Meda; species Meda fulgida. Next base: position 24,357,782 of record CM060620.1, read on the forward strand.
TAACCGTAGTGGACCAGTTCTCGAAGGCGGCACATTTCATTCCCTTGCCCAAATTACTTTCAGCCAAGGAGACAGCGGTGGCTGTTGTAGACCTCGTCTTTCGTTTACATGGCCTCCCGATGGATGTGGTCTCCGACAGGGGGTCCCAATTTGTGTCCAAATTCTGGAGAGAGTTCTGTAGGTTACTAGGGGCTACAGTCAGTCTGTCTTCGGGTTACCATCCCCAGAGCAATGGTTAGACCGAGCGAACCAACCAAGATTTGGAGTGTTGCGATGTTTGGTGTCCAAGAATCCTTCATCCTGGAGCCAACAACTTTCTATGGTTGAGTACGCTCATAACTCTTTACCAGTGTCATCCACGGGCCTCTCTCCGTTTGAGTGTAGTCTAGGGTACCAGCCACTAATTTTTCCAAGTCCGCTCACGCCTTTGTCCAGAGGTGCCACCGCACATGGACCAGAGCCCGTGAGACTCTGTTCCAGGTGGGGGCTCGCACTAAAGCTAAGGCCGATCGCCACCGGTCAAGGCCTCCCGTATACGTTGTGGGTCAAAAAGTGTGGCTTTCTACCAAGAACATTCCGCTCCGCTCCATGTCTAATAAACTAGCCCCCAAATCACCTAGTCACCAAGTCACCAAGATCATTAGTCCGGTGATAGTCCGCCTCAAACTTCCTCCTGCGTACAGGAGAATTCATCCCGCCTTTCATGTCTCCAAATTGAAGCCTGTTTTTCGTTCTCATCTTAATCCGCCAGCCCCAGTTCCCCCACCGCCGCGACTCGTAGACAGGAAACCTACATATTCGGTCAATCGTATTCTGGACTCGAGACGGGGGGAACGTGAATTCCAGTACCTGGTGGACTGGGAGGGTTACGGTCCGGAGAAGCCAAGAGGCGCTCCTAGGGGGAGGGGTACTGTCAGTTTGTACCAAGGGTGTCCAAACCACGGCCCGCGGGCCGCAAGTTTATATTGGCCCGCGGCAAATTCTGAAAATATAATTGAATATGGCCAACACAAGAAGCTTGAGCTCAACTCTGTTGCACTTCTCAGTTTCAAGACTAGATGGAGCCAGGCAGCCAGCCACAGAAACGGTGCTTCTCAACCGTTACCGCTAGAAAAACTTTTACCACGAGTCACCAGAAATGGCAGCACCCAAGAAACGAAAAATAGCAAGTGAGTGTAGAAGATTTCAAACACGGTGGGAAAATGAATATTTTTTCAAAGAAATCAACGGAAAGTGTGTCTGTTTGATTTGCAATGAAGATGTTGCTGTGATGATCTATAATGTCCGTCGGCACTATGAAACCAAACATCAGAGCTTCACATCGTACACCGGTGCCGAACGAACACAGAAAGTCTGCAAGCTCAACAACATTTTTTTTTCGTGCTAACAAAATACAGGAAAACGCCACAACAGTAAGCTATGAAGTCGCTAAACTTATTGCCCAGCACGGCAAACCGTTCTCAGACGGTGGTTTCATAAAGCAGTGCTTCATCAAAGTCACAGAAATAATGTCCCCGGAGAAAGTGCAGGATTTCAACAACGTGAGCTTATCCAGAAATACAGTGGTGCGGAGAATCGAGGACTTGTCAGCTAATGTGAAACTTCAGCTGAGAGACAAAGCTGGTGCTTTTGATTTTTACTCGATAGCATGCAATGAGAGTACAGATGCTACAGACACTGCGCAGCTGTTTATTTTTTGTGTTGCTGTACGGAGGAGCTGCTTGACATGATGAGCCTAAAAGGCACAACGACGGGTAGAGATATTTTTGAAGCATTTTGTGTCAGAAGCAGTTGAAAAGATGGGGCTTAAATGGGACAAGCTCTGTGGAGTAACAACGGATGGAGCTTCGGCCATGATGGGCGATCGCAAAGGAATGGCATCGATGGTGTGCGCAAAGGTAAAAGAGAGCGGAGGTGAGGCTTTTAGGATACACTGCATAATCCACCAAGAAGCACTATGTGCCAAGACTGTCCAGCTGGGCGATGTGATGAAGCTTTTCCAAATGCCGACCTTTCTGCTAAAAAGGAGCAATATGTGTCTGTGATTGCATCTCTCGTGACCAAATTCAACCAGCGTTTCCAAGATTTTTCTGTCATTGAAAAACAAATCAAGCTGTTCTGGACCCCCTTCCTGGTGGATGCAGAAGTGAAAGAGAGTCTGCAGTTAGAACTGATTGAAATGCAATGCGATGATTCTCTGAAGAGTCAACATCAGCTTCTCTCCCTCCCTGACTTCTATAAGAGTCTGGATAGTGCCAAGTGTTCTCTGATGAGACGCCAGGCAAAAAGAATGATGAGCCTGTTCGGCTCAACATACATATGTGAACAAACATTTTCTCTGTTAAATCAGAACAAAAGCAGATTGAGAAACAGAATAGCCGATAGCCATCTCTGTGAAGTCCTTCGTGTCTCAACCACCAAACTTTCTCCTGACATGTTAGCCATCCTTCAATCCAAAGGACAGCATCACTACTCCCACTGAGTGCAATGTTCTTCACATTGTAGAATTATCAGTTCATATTAAACAGCAATAAAGCTAAAAGCAGCGCGCGTGTGACCTAGTGCCATGGACAGCGGCGCCGCGCAGAGATCTGCCACATGAACGCGTTTCCCCCCAGGGGCGAGCGCTGTGAGTTGGTTGTTGCGCGAGTGTCTTGCTGCACCTTCCTCTTTGTTGCTTTGGAATTGTGTGCGTTAGTTTTGAAGTATTTTTTATTTGTGAGAATTGCTCTTTAGGCGAATTAGCAGTCTCTTGAAATTGCCTTAGATTATTAGTCAGACAAGTCCTGCTAAATATGGTAAACCTTAATGTGGCGAACAGGACGGCCGAGGGACGTGAGAGAACGGCGCGAGGCCGGTGGTGCGATTGCTAATGAGCAACACCTGTGAAGCACACCGGTCTCGCATCTCTCACGGAGGAGCGGAAGCATAAAGGAGGAGCGACGACGTTGATGATCGAGAGAGGAACAGGCCTGTATTTTAGTTGTGTTTCGTTTTTGTATTTTATTTTAGTTATATTTATTTTCGGTAGCCAGCAGTCGTCCGCGAGGGGCTGCTGGCGGTATTTTCGTTGTTTGTTTTATTTTAAATAAATTATATTTTGATTGTTCGCCGGTTCCCGCCTCCTTCTTCCCTGAACATTGCTACACTGGTGCCGAAACCCGGGAAGAGGGAGGAACGCGCTGTCAGAGAGTCCTCGCCGGTGTGGGGAATCCGCGGTGCCATCGAGCATGGTGCGCGAGTCGCCGCCGCTCGCCGTGGGCCGGAGCCTGCTGCCATCCGCCGAGCGAGGGGAGGAGCAGGGAGCGGGGGACTCGCGGCCACGGACGCTCGAGGCGGTGCGCTGGAGTGAGTTGCCGGTGGGACGGTCGAGCTCGCTGCCGGCCGCCTGGGTATTGGAGGGGCGGCTGCCATCCGGGAGGGAGAGGAGGAGTCGCCGCCGCTCGCCGTGGGCCGGAGCCTGCTGCCGTCCACCAGTGAAGGGGAGGAGCAGGGAGCGGGGGACTCCTACCGTCTGCCCAAGGCACCCGAGGAGCCGTCGCCGTCCACCGGGCGGCGGAGGAGCGTCGAGCCGTCCACCGAGGGCTACCCAGCGTCACCGCCAGGCACCGCGGAGGAGATCGCCTAGCTGGTGGGGGACCAGATGGCAGCGCGTTGTGGGAACCGGACCAATTTTTTTTTTCCTCTCTCCCCTCTCTCGATCTGTCGCTCCTCATGCTTCCGTCTCCGTTTCCCTCGGTTTGTCTGTCCATACTCCCCAGGGATCGCCGCCGCCGGGGGGGAGTAGGCACAGGCTCGTGGGTACCCCCCGGCCTGTGAGGGGCGATGGGGGTATGTGGCGAACAGGACGGCCGAGGGACGTGAGAGAACGGCGCGAGGCCGGTGGTGCGATTGCTAATGAGCAACACCTGTGAAGCACACCGGTCTCGCATCTCTCACGGAGGAGCGGAAGCATAAAGGAGGAGCGACGACGTTGATGATCGAGAGAGGAACAGGCCTGTATTTTAGTTGTGTTTCGTTTTTGTATTTTATTTTAGTTATATTTATTTTCGGTAGCCAGCAGTCGTCCGCGAGGGGCTGCTGGCGGTATTTTCGTTGTTTGTTTTATTTTAAATAAATTATATTTTGATTGTTCGCCGGTTCCCGCCTCCTTCTTCCCTGAACATTGCTACACTTAATTACAGACAGTTTACACTGTTCATATTTTTAATGAATATAATTGAAAGGAAAACGGGGCTGTCACCAGGGCTGTATCCGAGTAACTAGGATGTTTTGAGTCAAAAGTTGAGCAATATTGGGGCTACTGGCATTAGGTATTATGCCTATATTATTTTAATTGGTTTATATTGTGATTAAATCCAGATTCAAGGTTCAGTGATGCTGAGAATACTAACATAAAGCTTACAGGAAGCTCTCTACAACAAACGGCTCGGGACTACATGACATACTTAGTGACATCACTAACCCTAAAATTTACATAAACCCAACCCCCGGGAACATGCAGTCCATGTAGAGAAGAGGAAGAGGAGTTGTAGTAGAGCACGTTTGTGAGTCAGCTCAAACTGTCACATCCGTCTTTTCACATGCAATATAGTATGTAACACAAATGCAATAGCATGTCACTCATCTTACAACAGTTCCCACACGATAGATTTGATAGATTATCATGACAGAATATGCTAATAAAAGACTTGAAGATAGTTAACTCCACATACATAAATACTAGCTAAATAAATTCATCAACTAACCAATCAGAAACGCGTGGCCACTTGACAGGTGGATTGCCACTGATGTCACTGCTAGCTGTTTGTCAGCACTCACTTCACCTCAGCAAATTCCAGCTGCTGAACTTGCCATCTCTGCCGTGTTTGTGCACGAGCACACCGGAACGGCCACACCGACATGGATATTGGCACCTGCGTGGACACGGACACTCCGGCACAGAAACTGGCACCGATACAGACACAGACACACCGGCACGAACACCGGTACGGACACACCGCCACGGATACTGGCACAGACACACCGGCATGGACACGACAAAAAAAACTGAATTTGACTTGGCTACAGGAGACTCACCAACAGCGGTTACACAAACAAAACTAGACAAGATACAATAGAAACATGAGGGCTATTTACACACCAAGACTAATGACTAACAAGCAACATATTTGAACAATCAAGACAGTCAACAAATAAGAATATGACACATAAGACTAGGGAAGGAAAAGACATAATAACCTGATGGCGAGGGAAATACATAACAAACAGGAAATATTACCTCGAGAATTTCAAAATAATAGACGTGAAACAAAACCCAAAACTAAATGTGACAATATTATTACAAACTAAAATAACTTTTCTATTTACACAATGTAAAAATGTAATTTATTTCTGGGATGGCAAAGCGGCACGGACACTGGCACCGACACGGACATACCGCCACGGACATTGGCACCAGCGCGGACAGGGACCAGATGCCACTGATGAGTCCTGCTGACTTAAACATTCACATGAGTCTCTGTACATGAACATGGTAAAATGAAAAAGCCTTGGAAATGACAGGTATGTTGAACAGGAACTGTTTCAGGAATGGCACAAATTCTCTCTGTTTAGATCATTGTGCTCAATAATGTGCCTTTTTGTCCTTCATAATGTATCTATGGATTATGTTGTGTTGTAAATAAATCCAAACAATCAAAAAGCCGTTATTTGATCTCTCATTCTTTGTCAAAGTTCCCTCACAGTCCAACCTGATAGGGCCATTAGGGAGGGTTCCCAGCAAACACAGAAAGTTGGCACAACGTACCCAACCTTCTAACAACGTTTTAACAACATGGCCAAAAGATTGCTATAACTACGTTGTGTGGTGAAGGTTGGTACAACGTTGTCACAATGTTGACATTGAACCACCGTTCAGGGCCATCGCTTAAGGTTGTCCCTAAGGTGTCTGGACAACCACTGGATGACATATGTACTAGTCACTGCCCTAAAGCGCGAATCAGCCTTTTAAATATTCTGAGTAAATTACCCTAATAGGCTAGTAATAAATGAGCACATACAAAAATGTCATTCGTCCTGTAGGCGTGTCCTGGAGAATATTTCTGTTCATCCTAAACAGATTTTCTACAACCACGACCATTGGGCCGTCTCATTCTTCATCGAGCAAAGATGTGTGAGAATTGCGTTTAATTTACCTCAGCTAAATAAGATACGCAACTTTTCAGACACAACCTACAACTTCCTTGTCTAATGTAACATTTATTTGTTCTGTCTAACTGAAGGGACAGAATAACATTAGCTGATTTCATGGAGTTTGCGATCTTGTGTAAATTACAATACCAGTGCTAACGCTATATTTCTTTTAGTATTCAGATATCCTTTAATCCTAACGTTAGGAAAAAAATGTTGAACATCTTCTGGTCAGGTATGACAAATATTTTAATTTTATGACAAACGTTATAAGCCATTATGAAGCCAAAATTACTTTCATGTTGAGTAATTGACATTTCAGCACTCCTTGAACAGACTTAAGCAATAACATACTTGTTGCACGTTAATGTTTTTTCCTTTTTTGGAAACGCAGAGAGAATTTTTAATTTTGTAACAGCTCGTACACCTGTTTATTTTTTCCTTTGATTTGTCTGCTATTTAGTCTCATTCATTTCTTTGCTAGATTCTCTCATGTCTGCTCATGCTAGTTAGCCTACATTAGTCACTCCCTGTATAGTCCTGTCATGTGAAGCTCCGATTTGCTTTGTTTTCTGCCAAGTTTACCTATGTCTGCAGACCCACCCTCTCTGGTCCTGGATTGTCTAACTGGTTTTGGACGCATGCCTGCTTACTGGTTTCTGGGCTTGCATCTCTCCTCTGGATTTGTTGATGTTTCCTGGACTGACTCCGGTTAACGACCTTTATCGCCCAGCTTTCGACTACGCTCCCCCGTTTGCCATGTACAGAACCCAGTGCCCTTTCGAGGGAACTCTACACTGCGTCGAGAATTGACACTTTGGGGACGCTCCCTTAGTGTGCTCCTCTGAAGTAAAAATAAAACTAGTCCAATCCTGATTGGTGCTGCGTCATGACGTAGCATATGTGACGGCATATAAAAGGGACGCCGGCACACACACACATTAGCTTTCGCTCTTCAGCAAGCGCTCTGTGTTGAAACTGTCTCTGTCTATTTGGTGTTGTCTGTCTATTAGATATTATATATATTATGGCGAGTGAACAGTTTGTTCGATGTGTACACCCCTGCCCAAGATTCATCACGGGTGGGAACACACATAGACTTTGGGTGAACTGTTTGGGAGCGCAGCACGCACAGGCAGCTCTTGAGGGATCTGCCTGTGCACACTGTGAAGCACTACCTTTAAGAGTGTTGCGCTCCCGCTTGGCTATATTTAATGAGAGTGGCCAAGCTCGCGATCCCTGCGGCTCAGGTCCCGCGTCCGTTGAGGCGGCGCGGAGGCTGAGCTCGTGGGGATCGCAAAAGGATCTGGCAGACGAAAACGAGACTGCTGAGGCACTTTCTCGTTCATCGTCTGCAGATTCAATAACACTCGCTCACGGTGCAGAAGCCCGTCCTGCGGCTTCTTCTGCCCGTGACGAGTGCCCGGTGTTGGAACTATCCGCTTCTGAGGAAGCGGACGTTCTCAGCATCGGGAGCGAGGGACATGAGTATGACTCGCCAGCTCATGTTCCCGCATATGAGGAGTTGGTAGAGGTTGTGACGCGTGCTGTGGCCAGACTTAACATCAGCTGGCCACAAGATAAGCAGGAAGATTCTCGTCACAGTAAATTAGATGAGAGATTTCTGCAGCACAGATCACAACCTCAGCGCCGGGGTTTGCCATTTTTCCCAGATCTCCATAAAGAGATCTCGAGATCTTGGGAAAAACCCCACTCCTCTCGCATCTCACCCTCCACTTCGTGTGATTATAGTAATGTGGTGGGTGCGAGGGAGGCGGGGTATGGCAAGATGCCGCAGATGGAGGAAGCCTTGGCGAGTTATCTTTCTCCTGAAGTGGCATCTTCGCTTAAAAACCAGGCGCTGCCCAGCAAACCATGTAGAGAAACATCATCACTGGTTTGCAGGGCATATATGGCGGCTGGTCGGGCTGGTGCGTCCCTGCATGCGATGGCTATATTGCAGGCGTACCAGGCCGACCTCCTTAAAGATTTGGATGAAGGCGAGGGTCCCACTCCGTCAGATATCGCGGAGTTGAGAAGGGCCACAGATTTGTCTCTCCGGGCCACTAGAGAAACGGCACGCTCTATCGGCCGTTCCATGGCAGCTATGGTGGCAACGGAGAGACATCTGTGGCTCAATCTATCGGGTATAAAGGACAAGGATAGATCTTTTCTGATGGATGCGCTGCTTTCGCCTTCTGGCCTGTTCGGCTACGCAGTTTCCACTGTCGTCGACAGGTTTCAGGAGGCAAAGAAACAATCTGCGGCGTTCCATCAGTTTCTTCCTCACCGGTATAAATCTGTTAGGAGGGCTGGTCCAAGTGGCCAGCCACAGCCGTCAGCCAGCTCCTCATATCGGCAAGAGCAGATTGAAAGCATTACCTCTAGAGCCCCTCCATCTGGAGCTTGGCAACAGAGGAAACGTGCTCAGCCGAAGCCCGCCGGCCAGAAAGACGACCTGAGGGCCGTCATTCAGGCCAAGAGAGCAGGGAAGAGATCCTAGCCGAAGTGGTAAGACCTCAGGGGGCTGTCCTCCCCGCCGTGAAGCAACCGAGGTTGTTTTCACAGCGGAGCCCTCAGGAAAAAGATGTTATCCCGCCATCTCTGATGCTTCGGGCCACATCAATTTCCAGCGAACACCCAATAGGGTGTCCGCCACAAGATTTAAAAAAAAAGAGCAACCACTATGGTCACAAAAAATTTCTCACATAGCTCCTGCCGTTCTACCACTTCAGGAAGTCGAGAACAGTGCTCAAGTGATACCCGAGACCAGCCTCGAGAGTTCCCTGGTTCCCTTAGTAGAATTTCTGGGAAATTGGCAAAATCTTCCAAATATATCTATATGGGTCCTGAATATAATAAAAGATGGTTACAGACTGCAGTTCGGTCACAGACCCCCCCAAGTTTGCAGGGGTGGTGCCGACAACAGTGGCTCCAGAACAGGCTCGGGTTATGGAACAAGAAGTACAGACTCTCATGGTCAAAGGGGCCATATTAATCGTTCCCCTACCAGACAGAGAGTCGGGATTTTACAGCCGTTACTTTATAGTTCCAAAGAAGGATGGAGGGCTGAGGCCGATCTTAGACTTAAGGCATCTGAATCTGGCTCTGAGGAGGTTCAGGTTCAAGATGCTCACCATTCCCATTGTAGTGAATAAAATCAGGTCCGAGGACTGGTTTGTCACAATAGATCTAAAAGATGCCTATTTTCAGGTCTCCATCCTTCCATGTCACAGGAGGTTCCTAAGGTTCGCTTTTGGGGGCAAAGCATACCAATATCGGGTTCTTCCGTTCGGCCTAGCACTTTCTCCCCGAACATTCACAAAGTGTATGGATGCAGCTCTGGCTCCACTGAGACTCCAGGGCATACGCATACTAAATTACATCGACGACTGGCTCATATTGGCTCAGTCTCGGGAGATGGCAGTTCGGCATCGAGATGTCTTCCTTGCTCATATTCAGAATTTAGAGTTGAGACTCAACGTGAAAAAGAGTGTGCTAGAACCAGTTCAGAAAACTATTTTTCTGGGGGTGGTGTGAGATTCCGTTAGCCTGGTTCTACCAGACTCTCGTACATTTAATTTGTACAGAGAGTCTGGACTTGCTCCATAGAGAAACGTTTACTTCCTTGTAGGCGGGTTCTCTGTTAAAGTTCAAAACTATTGGATCTGCCCAGAGTCACTCAGGATCTGCCATAGCCAATCGCTAACGTGTGGTCGTGACGTATGTCATGTGCGACCGTCCGGAAACAACAAGTCCGAATGATCATAGGATTATGTTTAGAATAAGATGTCTGTCAACGAGAGCTGCAGGTTTTGTTCATCAAATTTAAGAGTACAAGGAACAATTGTAAATTCTAAAAGTATATTTGACACTAAGGACAGTGATGTATTCAGTCAACTGTCGAAGCTGGGTCTAATCATTAAAAATACGCCGCTGCGGTCGTATCCGATCTGCCGCAAATGATGTTCAGTGATCACCAGGCTACTGCACGATACGGAAACATTTCAAAGGTGGAAGAACGAGGAGACGACGGAGACATGCCAGGGGGGAGATGCCAGTTCCACTGACAAGAGAGACAGAGACCCCACACCCTCTAAAACTCCAAGGGCCTTAAAAAAGTCCAGAAAATCCAGTGAAAGGCCATTGAGAAACAGTGTGACCGAGGTAGGGAAACTAAACCAGTTGTTGTTTATCTGTAAGTCTCTGTCATGCTGTTTAGTCTTTAGTTATATTGCCTCAGATAAGCATCCATGTGATTTTTATCAACAGTAGCTGTTAGTGTGTTTGAAAACGTAGCCTAACTAGGAGTCTCCAACCTCCACCCTCAGTTAAAGCCAGCTAGCCTTACTTTGACCAAATGAATGTTGCATTACTTATCCGTTTCTGTCTTTAGTGTCGCCATGAGATAGCCTGGTCCTACTAGACTGTCGGAGCCAGGCTATCCGTGAGACACACGCATGTTTAATGTCTTATTTATGTTTGTACCGTGTGACGTTGCGGATCTGTATCGGCTTGTTTATTAGTTTGGTGTTAGAGCAAGTCATATAGGAGGGGAGCTAGAGCCTGTAAAGCTAACTGTTGTATAACCTCCCCCAATTCAGCATACCATAGAACTACTCCTATATGTTGATTTATCATGTGAATGTAAGATTTTCAAATTAAATTTTAATGCTTGATTACCCTTTTGTTGTTATTTCTGGTTGTGATCAAGTACAACTATGAGATAAAAACACTGACATGCCAATCTGACATAGCTGGCATTGTCGAGAATTTGGCAAAAAAAGAATTTTTCTAGAGCTGCCAATCTCATTTAAAAAAATATTGAGGTAATGGACCATTTACAAGCCAGTGTGTTGGATATAGTGGAGGCTGACTGTGTGACCCTGTGTAACCAACATAACCAATTTATGCTGTGGAGATCAAGTGCTCAAGACCTACAATCATTTTCATTTATGGAGTTACATGCCGACCTGAAGCGGCTGACCCCTTTCCTGTTCAGCATTATTTCGAAAATTACAAAAAACTCTCTCCCACAAATTTGTGCTGCAGACCCAATAGCTTTGAGAGGATGACAACCCAATTTATCAGCCCTATCATATTACATAAATTCAGTTTTATTGTATGGCGGGGCAAAAAAGGCAGTTTTCCAGCAACTAGCAAAAATGGGCATCTCTACAACACACTCCAATGCAGTTGGCAAACAGAAAGAAATGGCCCAATACTGTATTCTTCCAGTGATGTCCTTAAAAGGGGACTTGGAGTCATTCCTGAATCGGCAAAGCACAGATGAACAAGATAGGATTATTCAAAGAAGCCTTGAAGAACTGTCATTATCAGGTGAGTTTGTTTAATATAACCTTTAGTTACACTTTTGACACATGCATTTTTTATTTCTATTATTATGACTAACTTGATTTATTTTTTCGAAACCACAGAGACCACTGATCAACCAAGCAAGGAGGGGGATGCTGTTGATGTCTTCACATTCAGTAAACTGTCAGACCAAGACATGGCCGATTTGGGTGTTACTCCATTGTCTGCCTCAGCACTTACAACCTCATCGGCACCTCAAACATATTCGATCATATTCGACAACCTGGACTTTTTCATTCAGATGCATCATCAGTCTACCAGCCAAACCAATAAGTCAATACACTGGATCAACCACATGTGTGTCATCAACAGAGTCACATCACTACACCTTGATAAGCTGAAACCAGCAAATTCTTTGATCGAATATGATCTCGGAAATTCACTTCCTGGACCAAACACACAAGCCAGTATGCGTCGAGAATTCGTTGTTTTGGGAAGCCGAATCCTGACAACTTATTTGGAATCATTCAAGACCCTCTCCAGTGTGGTTGTTCACCACATCCCCCACCAGTTCTCTGAAGAAATGGCACAGCCATCCACTCATGTAGGTTTATTGTCCTTAAATATGAAATTAATTATATTTGTTGGAATTTCACATTTCAAGTCTAAAATTAAATGCACTTATTATCATGCTTTAACTTCTCACACACAAACAGATAAAAGTCATATTACACTTTTGTAGTACCCACTTGGACTTCTATTCAAGGATGAAACAAAAACTGCAGACTTGGTGGATGTGCTCCAGCACCTTCAAAAGGAGTAAATATGCAAGATTAATAATTGCTTTGTGTATCCTGGGACATTTTCCTTTATATGTATTAGACTTATCCATTGACTTAAAGCATTAGTGAAAATTCCGTTTTTAGTTTGGGAAAAGTCTAAACACATCTAAAAGAAAATGATCTATTGTGGTTAAATTTGATATTCTAATGTAAGTTCTGTTTAGGTATGTTCCAAGATGTCCTGATGGGCTTGAGAAGATTTTGATCGGTGGTGACAGGCTCACGGAGGGCAATTGCCGTAATATCCAGCTGGCGTTTGCTGATGGGGAGACAGAGGAGGACCGCCTAGAAGGCCTCGTTTTCAAATTTGAAGACTGGCACGCAATTAGAAATCTCGTTGAGGTCAGTATACTTTAATAATTTACTACATGCATCCTGATACACTATTGTCATTTACTAAAAGCACACTTTAAATACCGTTTTTCAAGGCTTATATAATTAATCATGTTTTAGGTTTTATAAGGACTGGTTCATAGATACAATTTTTTTTTAATATGCATTACAGATATATCATCAGATCTTCTTTAACGAAGCATCTACCAAAGACCATGGCACAATACTCGCCAACATGAATCTCTTGAGGTATTTCACTAAACCAAAAAAAAAAGTGTCTTCATATTAAGGTCATTTTTCCATTCATTACTGTGCATCTTATTATAAAATGCATTTCTCTCTACATGTTTCCCAAGGAGTCCTCCTCTAAAGATGATCTTTGACAACCATGAATTTGGCGTGGATGTATGAACTGTCCAATTTTCCAGAAAAGGACAGCCACCATGAATTCGGCTGCTTTCCGTTGGTCGTTTATGGGAAAATGGGGTTATTAGTACTACTAACAAAAACACGCTGTTATGAATTGATGAACTATGAATTTAATCTTTAGAGGATATGTTTCATACACCATTGTAATAACTGCTATGTGATTTACAGATGCAGCAATGCGAAAAAAGGCCCACATAGTGCATACAACGCTTACAAACAGTTTGTGCAGATTGACACAACAGCACTTTTCCTTGCGGCAGCAATGGAACATTTCCATTTGGATGATGTCACAGGTTTGTTTGCTACATTGTGTTTAAAGGATTACATTAAGGAATCAAACTAATTTTTTTCTTGTCTGCAGATAAAATTTTATTGTGTTTTTTGTTTTGCCACAGCCACCCCTGATGGGGTAATACCAGACCACATCCATCAAGGCTCTGCAGACCAGAAGAGGACCTGGCTCCATGACACTGTGGCAGAGGTCGTTGACAAGTTTTTGATGTCTGCAGACATTTCTGTACTGTCAGATGTCATTACTAAAGCGTCAAGAGCACAACACAATGAGAAGGAGATGCTCCATTGTCGTGAGCCAGGTTGCACCAAAGTGTTCATTTATAAAAAAGCCAGAGAGACCCACGAGAAGAAAGTCGACAGTCTTTTGGTAGCATCTATGCCAGTTGTTGAGCCTGCTTCCTTTGGTTTGATTGACTACAAAAAAAGAGCATACTGAGGCCAGGCTTAGCTTTGGATTTCTGCTTTTTGATATGTTGGATGCGGTGAAAGAGGGAGATGGGGAGCGCATGATAAGGCTGTACAAGGTGGCACTACTGATTTACAAGGCTTACGGGCACACTCAATATGCATACAGCACTTTTCTCTTAACAGTACAAGTCAATGCAACACTGTCTCCTCGAGTTGCTCACGATGTAACCTGGAATCGATTCTGGAATAAAAGGGGTGGGAAAGGGAAAAATATACCTCTTTATCTGCACCTCGAGCATCTCAACAACTTTCTTAAATCATTTTTGAGGAACAAAGGCACTAACCTTACAGAGCAAACAGCTGATAGGGTCAGCAGATCTGCTGGTGTATTAAAAAATCTGATGGACACAGCAGATGGAGAACTCTAGCTATCCCAGCCTAGTGGCATCCACCATGCAGCTGATCTCAAAAACAACATTTTAACTATACTAAAAGTATTTAGGAAGACAGAAGTTTTAAAACACCAACCGGGAAGACATTTCTCTGCATTCCCTAACTTTGACAGAAACATTCTGTCCAAGCTCAATTACAAGGACTCATGGCAATGGATGCGTACCAGGCTGAAAGACTGGAGGGCTGTAGCACTTTAACCAGTTACTTGCGTGGTTTATAATGGTCCAGCTTTGAAGCGGTCATAGAATGCCTATTTTGAATGTTGGTGTACGTGTTTAAATAGTTTTATGTTTAAATAGTGTAATGTACAGACAAGGAGTAAATATTTAAATAACACCTATACACTAAGTGTCCCTGTATATAATGACGTTATTTTATTATAGTTTAAATAATTTGCAATGAATAATCTTTCTTTATCTGCAGATGTGTAATAAACAATTTTTCATATTATGTCTTTTTTCTTAATTACCTTAATTATGATCTTCAAAGTATGTGTTTGTACATTTTTATTTATGACATTTAGTTTTTTTATTAGAACAAAATAAGCATTTACAACATGGTAAACTGAAACACAAATCATGGTATTCAAAGTATGTGTTTTCACATTTTTATTTATGACGTACATTTTTTTTAGTAAAACAAATTTGAACTATTTACAACATGTAAAACTGACACACCAACCATGCTCCTGCACGAGTACACAAAGGGGCTCAAAGTGTTCTATTCATCACAAGAATCGTTGAATTTACTGTTCGGAATCTGAGCTACTGACATGACTCCAGAGTGCATCTTTAACAACAGCATCATCATCGTCAAAGTAGTTACTGTAATAAAGATCTGTTTCAGGTAAATACCCCCCTGAATCATCTTGCAGATCCACATCAATATCACCAAAAACATCATTAATGATAATTAAAATCTCTCTCGCATGGTCCAATCTAAACACGGGAAGGTTAGCAGTAATGTATGTCAGGTCAAATATGTGTTGACAATGGTCCAAAACTGCATCCACCAGTTTTTGACTGAATCCAGTGCACGCTGCATGTGAGGTGTACAGTCGATTAGAGGAATTGATTAAACTAACATTGTAGTCCTTGAGCAATTCTGCAATCAAAGATTTGTCTTTTGCATCCACATGCCAACATCTCAGATTGATGGCATGTGATAGCTGACCATGTCTTCCAGCCCTGCCAACCTGTTGTAAAATTCCCTCTAGGTCACCTGGAGCCCCATACATTACAACATGTGAAACATTAGGGAAATTCAACCCCATCCCCAAAGCTGTAGTTGCAACAACTACCCGGCATTTCCCTTCCCCCCTCAGTGAAGCCAACACTCTCTCCTTGTTTTGGG
Source organism: Meda fulgida (assembly GCA_030578275.1). Classification (NCBI taxonomy): domain Eukaryota; kingdom Metazoa; phylum Chordata; class Actinopteri; order Cypriniformes; family Leuciscidae; genus Meda; species Meda fulgida. The sequence goes on from CM060620.1 coordinate 24,373,402, forward strand.
GTAGGGTTTTGCTGTGAAACATGCCAATGAGGAGGTTGTCACTTCTACAGGATGGATCACAGTCTTCCCAGGCATGTTTTTGCAGTTCTGCCTTTAAGTATGAGAATACTCTCCCCACTGATGTAAGTGTTTGACAGTAAATTAATACAGGTTGCATGGTTGAGTCCTTGTTTTTTACATGGTGAACTATCCAGTCTAGGCAGTTCATGTTATGGCTGGGCACCTTGCACAATCCAAGACGGATGTTTGTCTTGTTGGGACTAGCGATGATTTGTACGGCATTGTTCATATGGAGTAATCTGATGACTCTGCTTCTGGACTTGATGTCAGCTGAGGCAGTCAGAGCCAAAACAGGTGTACCTGGGAGAATGTAAAAAATACAAGATAAACACACTTGCTCAATTTATAACTTACCAAACAATTTGTCAAGTGTTTGTGTTATAGGCTGTGGCAGGGACGACTTAATGAACATCACTATGAACAGTAATGCACAAAATCAATATAATCACGCAATTCTGTTTCATTACAGGGAAAGTAACTAATCCTTGCAATAAGAGAGTATACATAAACTGAATATAGACGTTATAATAGCCTACAAAAGAGATATTCCACAACAACTTAGTTAGAAGCAACACAGAGGTCAGTGCATTTAACTTACCCTCCTTGATGATAGATCGCAGCTCTCCGAGCTTGGCAAAACTTTCTCTGAATGCAGACTCGCCTTTGGAAGCCTCGTCCCTGAGGTAAACGAAATAGAGAGTACAATATTTCTCATGAATCTTGTATGATATTCTCAAATTACAACATTGTCTAAGCTATCGATTATGCCAAAATAGCCCTTATGTTGTTTAAACGTATTAAGTGTTAACTTACCATTTGTATGTAACGTGGACCTCATCCACAAGGATGCCAACGAGGTTCTCCTGGTATATTGTCGAGGCTAGCATTTTACGCCATTTGTTGTTCAGCAGCCAAGACTCGGGGCTTCTGAACACCAGGCTAAAGCGTCCGTCCAAAATGTCACGGTCATCGTGCACGCCGAGCTGCCCAGCACGAACTCCTAACTTTTCTGCCTCCTTCACTTGGTCCTCCATTAGTGCAACAAGAGGGGAGACGACAACAACTATAGGCTTTGCATCCCTATCGTTCGCCTTAGCTAACTCATTCACCACTAGCGGAGTGAGCTGGAAAATCAAACTTTTCCCGAACCCCGTGGGGAGGAGGGCCACAACATTCTGGCCACCAACAAAACTTAGCAAACATTGTTCTTGCTGATTGGTCCTACAAAAAATTGATTTCTGGAAACCAAAGTCTACAGCGCAATCCCAGACGTAGTACTGAAGGAAAATGAAATTGAGCGGAAGTGCGTAGGAGCGCGGAACCAGGCTAGGATTCCGTTACAATGCGGGCACAGATGTCTCCCACACGTATCGAGTCTATACTAACCATGGTTTATGGAATAAGGCTAGGCCAGGCCATCACTGTAAAGCAATTTCAAAGACTGCTGGGCCTCATGGCAGCGGCATCAAACATAATACCTTTGGGCCTTCTCCACATGAGGCCCCTTCAGTGGTGGTTGAAAACCAAGGGGTTTTCCCCCAAGGGAAATAGGGGTGGGTAATCTGTCTGATTTCCCGATTCGATTACGATTATATAAGTCCCGATTCGATTACAGTCGATTTTCGATTTTTAACGATTCTCGATTAGCGATTATTGATTTTCCATTTCACAAGAGTAAAAACACTAGACCAACATATGATTATATTAGCAGCAACATTTTGGTATTAATTGCACTTTTCATTTGTTTGATATTCAATGAAAATGTAATGTTTAGTGAGGACATGCAAACATGCTTGTTGTCTACTACTTAGGCAACCCATTTAAAAAAAATTAAAAGCAATTGTGTTGCATTATAATGCAAAGGCACCTGGTTCTAAAAGGCATTTTGTTTTTTCCTTCAATTGAAAATCTTTGAAGCAAGTTTGGGGGACTTGAAGGGCACCCAATTCAGAGAATCACCCAGAAATTCAAAAGAACAGCATTTATCTGAAATAGAAAGCTTTTGTAACATTAAACAATACTGTTCAAAAGTCGGTAAGAATTTGTATTAAATTTTTTGGGCGAAAGAAAAAAGAAATCATTACTTTTATTCATCAAGGATAAATTAAATTGATCAAAAGTTACAGTGAAGACATTTATAATGTTACAAATCGATTTTCTGAATCTTTTGTGCGTGTGTGTGACTATAAATACTTTGCTTTAAAAGTACAAAGTAATGACCCATAAAGAATTAACGTACAATATGTTGTATTAACATTGCAAAGAACCAACAAGAAAATAAATGTGTGCCTGAACCAGGGGTGTAGGCAGAATTTTATTTTGGGGGGGTCCAGTCTTTAAATGAGCGGGCAAAATATATATATATATAGCCAGAATTTTATATACAGGCCTATTCTGGTGGGTGCAGTGATGCGGTGGCGACTCGTGTAACATGTAAGGGTGGCACTGCCAATAAAGCACCTAAAAGCTGTCACAAAGAACTGGCAAAAGTAATGATTATGAATATGTAAAATATAGCAAGGAGATATTTTAATTGTTGATTAATAAACAAGTGTTTTCTTTGTCGGCTAAGATGAAGTTGAAGATGCTGACTCGTGATCTTCAGTAGTGAACGCGCCAGAGAGAAATGCACATTTCGTAAGGATTACATAAGCAGAGAGCAGTCTGTAGTCTGTTTTCTTTCGTTTTGAATTGTTCTGTTTAAAAGTAGACATGTGAGGCAAGTATTGCTTATACCTTATATGCTGAGTTTCGGTTCATTTATGAGACGAGCTCCAGTTCAAACGCCGGCGCCTCCGTTTCTTATCTGCTATATTTACTTCTTATTTATTAAATCCAGGCAAGTGGTTGATGAAACATTGATTAAAATTAAGATACAATTAATACAAAAAGAAAATTCAGGTTAAAGAAAGGTTTTGTCCTTTCTGTTTGATGTCTCAGTGAAAGTTTTAAAGCATCTTGCCGCTTTCAGAGCGCTCACGTCCGTAACGGAGAACACGTCCGTAACATTTTATTTTATTTTTCGCGTTCGCATTTATGAGGAAAAAACAATGAATATTTTATGTACTGTGGAGACTGAGAGCCAACCTTTCTTCATCCGGTGGGTAGTATTACTTTGGTTTGCGCAGTGTAATTCACATAATCACTAAATAAATATTTTGCCTCCTAAAGTTTTAAGCAATCAGAAATATGAGGGACATGTAAATGAGGGGGCCTAGGCCCACCCAGGCCCCCTCGTGGCTACACCACTGGCCTGAACTAAGAGCATACTTGTAGTAAATTAGTATTATAACGACTGGTACAGCCGAGTGTTTTTCCTCCTCTGGCTGGAAACGTGTCATATGGCTTCTCATATTTGTCGTGTTTCCGTCTGTTTTATTCTACAAAGCTTACAACTAGGGTGGCTCTTGTCCAGCTCCTTTCCCCCTTCAACTGCAGAAGCCAAAATATTTCCACATGTCAGCTTTTAACCTAACAAGGAGGGTATTTGGATTTAGCGTGCTCAGCCATCGCGTCTCTGTTATGTGCACGCCACAGACGGTCCGGCCACTGCACTTCCGCGCTTCAGAGTTCCGTCTTTCGCGTTCCGTCAATTTTACGTTATTATAAATATATATCTTTTTTTTTTTTTGGAAAATCGATTTTTTGACATTTGTGAATCGATTCAGAATCGTCCGCATCGCGATGCATCTAAGAATCGCTTTTTTTCCCCCACCCCTAAAGGGAAATCCGTTTCGTATGATCAGAGTAACGCGCAGATGCCTTCGTGCTCTAGTAATATGGAAGAAAACTTGGTTTCTGTCCCAAGGCCCAGTGTTGGGAGCGTCATGTCGCCGGAAAACCGTTTTGACAGACGCCTCCCTTACTGGCTGGGGCGCGGTCATGGACGGCCGCTTTGCCAGGGGTCTATGGCAGGACCATCATCTTTCTTGGCATATAAATTGCCTAGAGATGTTGGCTGTTTTCAGGGCTCTGAGGAGCTTCCTTCCAGACATCAAAGGTTACCATGTCTTGATACGTTCGGACAATACATCAGTGGTGGCTTATCTGAACCGACAGGGGGGACTCAGATCGCGCCCTCTATCCAGATTGGCGCATCAGATAATTTTATGGTCCCAAGGGAAAATTTTGTCCATCAGAGCAATATATATCCCAGAGGTTCAGAATCAGGGAGCAGACATCCTGTCGAGGCAGAGGCTGAGGCCCGTGGAATGGAGACTGCATCGGTGAAGTTGATATGGCAGAGATACGGACAAATGGAAGTGGATCTATTTGCGTCTCGAGAGACGTCCCACTGTCCACTTTGGTTTTCTCTTACCCATCCAGCCCCACTGGGGTTGGATGCCATGGTACAGGCTTGGCCGAGGCTTCGTCTATACACTTTTCCCCCGATCGCTCTGCTCCCGGGAGTCCTGGAGAGGGTTCGCCAGGAGGGCATCAGTCTTCTCCTGATAGCCCCGTACTGGCCGGCCCGAGTATTGTTCTCAGACTTAGTGTCACTCCTGATAGACCAACCATGGCAGATTCCTCTGAGGAGGGATCTGTTGTCTCAAGCAGAGGGCAAAATATTCCACCCCCGTCCGGAAATGTGGAATCTGTGGGTGTGGCCCCTGAGGGGGCTCAGTACTTAGATGCTGGACTATCAGTAGGAGTAGTTGAAACCATACTTAGCTCTAGGGCTCCATCTACCAGGATATTGTATGGCCTCAAGTGGAATGTGTTCTCTAATTGGTGTAGAGAACATAATGTAGATCCAGTCAACTGTCAGGTGGCTTCAGCTCTGGAATTTCTTCAAGACCGCTTTTCTGCAGGTCTCTCCCCATCCACTTTAAAAGTATACGTGGCTGCCATTGCGGCTTTCCATGCACCTTTAAATGATGGGCCTTTGGGGAGGCACCAACTGGTCATACGGTTTCTCCGTGGTACGTGGAGGATGAGACCGACAACCAGATCCAGGGTTCCTTCATGGGATTTGGCAGTGGTTCTCGAAGGTTTATCCCTGGCCCCCTTCGAACCACTTCAGTCGGCTTCACCGAAGGACTTGACTTTTAAAATGGCTTTTCTGGTAGCTATTACCTCTATAAAGAGAGTGGGAGATCTCCAAGCCCTGGCAGTAACGCCGGCTTGCTTGGAGTTTGCCCCTGGCAGAGTAAAGGCTATTTTACATCCTAGGCCTGGTTATGTGCCTAAGGTGCCATCTAATGTGGCACAGTCTACAGTTCTTCAGGCTTTTCACCCTCCACCACATGTGTCGGCAGAAGAGTTTTCTTCAAGAGCTTTGAGAGTTTACCTTGAGAGGTCCTCTTCCTGGAGGAGGCCGGACCAACTTGTAGTGTGCTTTGGGTCACCTAGAAAGGGATTACCTGCTTCCAAACAAACTATTAGCAACTGGATAGTCCAGGCTATTACTTTGGCCTATAGGGTGCGTGATTTACCCTCACCCTTGGCTGTTAGGGCTCACTCTAATAGAGGTATAGCATCCTCTAGGGCCCTTCATGTAGGAGTCCCCATTCGTGAAATCTGTGAGGCGGCTGGTTGGGCCTCTCCTCACACTTTCATTAGATTCTACAGTCTGCACCTCCCTAGTACGCCCGGCGCACAAGTGCTCTCATCCTAGCTAGTGCCTGAGTTCAGTTTCAGTCTAGGGCAGGCCTGTTTTTCGGTGCGTGGCCTAGTGAGCATTCGTTCCCCAAAGTGTCGATTCTCGACGCAGTGTAGAGTTCCCTCGAAAGGGAACGTCTCAGGTTATGACTATAACCATTGTTCCCTGAAAAGGGAACGAGACACTGCATCGTTCTGCCACGCCCCTCGAGGCCTGAGAGCGTCTTGCTTCATCGCTAGGCTAATGTGTGTGTGTGCCGGCATCCCTTTTATATGCCGTCACATATGCTACGCCATGACGCAGCACCAATCAGGATTGGACTAGTTTTATTTTTACTTCAGAGGCGCACGCTAAGGGGGCGTCCCCAAAGTGTCTATTCTCGACGCAGTGTCTCGTTCCCTTCTCAGGGAACAAGGGTTATAGTCATAACCCGAGACGTTTTGTTCCTTAAATGTTCTGATCTGCCCTTGCTTTTTATGTTTTATTTTTCGTACTTAAAATAAATTTGTATATTCGTATATTTTTTTTTCCTTTCTTTTTCCCACAAATGTATGACTTTTGGAAGTGCAATTTGATTACCACATGCAGTTTTAATAAAGTTGAATTAGCTAACCTTCTATGTCATTTTTACTTTTTTAAAGTGTACACTTGCAGGTGTTGATTCTAATCAATTTACTGTTTGGCCCATACATAATAAGGATAAATGATATTTAAAAAGTATATAATTATCTAATTATATATAATTAAAACATAGCATGCTAAATTGGGGATATATATATCTAGCATAAAAAAATTAATTGTCAGAATGTCGTCTCGCAGTTGCTGAATGACGCGCAACAACGTTGCTATAGCCCTGTTGCGTCTTACAATTCTACGTTGTTACAATGTTGCGAGCACGTAGACAGCGACGTTGCCATAGTAGAAATGCAACGTGCCACAGACATTGCCACAACGTAAATGGGTTTGCAGGGTATTTGTCTTCCCAGGTGTGAAACACATCAATATTCATGATGATTCATGATGATCCTTCTCACACAAAACATGTCTTACAAATTTTAAATCAATATATTGTTTCAAAAGTCTTGTGAACAAATAATCTGTATAGTTTTTACGGCCTTATTTCATGACTTTTTTTTTTTTTTTACAAACCACACATAAACGTCATTTTCTCAAAACTACAAACTTTTACATACATGCTGCTGACATATTATTGTAGCAGAGTTTGTGCTGAATACAGTGTAATCAGACTTAGCCATGAAAGTGTTTCAAGTATCAGAAATAAGCACAAATGTCAGAGCATGTCAGAACACTTCAGGCCCCAGAAAACACCTCAGACCCCAGAGGGTTAAAACGGCTGATTCATTCAGGAATGAAGCATGTGTTGCTTGGAGATGCACAACCATTTTGCTGTGGCTTGGTTTGGAACTATTTTTGTTGGCGAAATAGAGAAAACAAACTGACATTGACAAATTGTAATTCACATTATTAACTTCTTGTTCATTTATCTGTATATACAATTAATATAACTTGCACACAAAAAAAGCATGCTTGTGTGCTTAACTATACCATATTATATAAGACAAAAGCTCATGCAGGGGCATTGCCTCTATATTTTTAATTTTAGGGGCATTATAACTGCATTCTAGTGTTTTTGTTTGTTTTTTGCAAAGTGAGTGACATACTCGATAATGTCATACTCGAGTCTCAACTCGCAGACTCACATATAATTATATATATACATATGACACACACCTGATTTTCTCTCAAATCTTTGCTTTCACTTTAGACATAACCAACTGTGTTTATGTAAACCTTGTGTGTATTTGACAGTATTAAACCAATAAGACTCGAAAGATAACTTAGTCCAGTAATCAGGCGCTGTTTGACAGGCTTTCAAGTGCATGTGCGTTTCGGGTGTATGCGCTCAAAAAAGCCCATGATCAGCACGCAAATTAAATGTTTAACAGGCAAGGCTTTAAAGCACACGCAAATAATGAACTTTTGTGAATTGCAGTATCCCGTGAGTGTAACTCTACCTCTGCGTTAACATGTGATGTGAATGTACGTCGGATTGTACAGTATGTTGGGACGGAGGTAGCAGAACTGCAATTGATAGAAATGCACTGTAGCACGATACTACGATATTTCCTCAAAAGTAGATCGTGGAGACATTTTAATCGTCCACGATCAAACATCGTGATATCGCACACCCCTACTTGAACTTTACTTAAGTATACTTAATATAATGAACTTGAAGTATACTTATTTTTCATAAGGGTTATGGTTACCATCCTGAAATATACTGCCTAATAATCACTACTGTGTGTTTTTGAACAATCTGAGCCAAACATTTCCTAAAAACATTGAACAGTGAACCTAATAAATGCAAACTTTGTTACTGTCAGCACAAAGACCCCCTGAATTAGAACAAACAGGCAGTTAACACACATCTCATTGATATTCTGTACAGGAAAACTGTGCTCCTAATAACAATGAACAAATGTTGACCATCTCATGAACAACAGATTTTGCAAAATGCAAAAGCAGTAGAGTTCTATCATTAACAGTTTTGTGTAAATAAGTATGTCAGACTGACATTAGAACTGAGTAAACATGCATGCAGTCGCATGCAAACGCAAGTATAGTATATGGAAAACTGAGAATGAGGGAGGGTGGGGCGTTTAGAGCGAGAGACCTGACAACCGTTAGCCACGTGCCACAATTTTAGACCACAACTAAAATAGAAGGCATGTGATTTTCTGCTTCATTGCCATCTCAATGAAGGTCCTACAGAAAACTAATGAGACGCAATAAGACCTTCACCCGCACGGCCTGTGCACCACATTCACACTGGGCCACACACCTGTTGCATTCCATTTCTTATTGTGCTGACTCCGCTGAATATGAAAGATTTAAAATATTGACTAAAATCTACAATATATTCTACCTTTCAAAAGGTAGTTCTCAATTTATTTATTTATTTTTAGAAGTCAACGTTTATTAAGCAAGGATACACTGAATTGATAAAAAATTAGGCTACAAAAAAATCATTCAAAATGTTACATAAGATTTCTATTTCAAATAAATGTCATTCTTTAGAACTTTTTATTTTTTTAAGAATTCTAAGAAAAATAAAATTAGGCAGAACAAAATGTGATCAAACAGGTATAAGAATCTTCTTGAACTCCAAATCAGCATATTAGAATAATTTCTAAAGGATCATGTGACAATGAAGACTGGAGTAATGGGGCTGAAAATATAGCTTTGCCATCACAGGAATTAATTAGAATTTAAAATAGGCTACATATATTAAATAGTATTAATGTTTTACAATATTAGTGTTTCACTATATTTTTGATCCAATAAATGTTTGTTTTTTTTACTGTATAAGGTTACCTTTTGACTTCTTGCATAAAATCACAGAAGTTAACTCGAGGGTTAACTATCAAAAACACCTGTCACACTACTCACTGGGGATGAACAGGCGCTATATTCACCACAATTTAATCATTTTTGATTTGCTACCAGCTCATGAAGCTGTCAGATACAGACTATGATTCCAGCTATTGTAATCATGCAGATCTACATGGGATAACTATTGCAGTGTTCAGATTGTATATTTTGTTGAGAATGCCACCTGTAGCTTCAGGTAGCCTATAAGATATTATAACAGAACATAATTCCACCAAAATAAGTTTGGACAAACATCCAAATAACTAAAATCATAGAAAATGCACTAATATCTGCATGCATAAAATGTACGGCAAAATATGGCGATGTGTGCTTGGCTTACCGTATAAAAGCCAATCCTACACAGAGCTATTGAGAGCTGAATGTGTTCTGACATCGTCCCCAGCAACAGCGTTACCCCAGACAACAAACAAGCCAAGCCAGAGTAACTGAACAGGCCAGGAGGGGGACGGCTTTGAAGAGGCAAAACAGAAAGATACTATACGAAGACAGAGATTCAATGGTCCTTCTTCAAATGAAAGGATGGAGAAAAGAGGAGTCAGTTCTGTTCATTCCCCATTCATAAATAAACATAAGCTAGAGGTGGGTGAATACTCAGGGAGTGGGAGGGAGGGAGAGAGAGAGAGAGAGAGAGAGAGAAAACCACTAAAGGGGATTAGTAGAGAGCAGTCTCAAGAGATTATCAGCTCAGTGACTCGTACTGCAAAACAAAACTGATAATTGGATTAGTTACTTTTATACATCTACACACAATGAATTATAGAGAAAAATAATAATTAAAAAAAATTTCAAAATTAAGTTTTATTTAAATAAATCACATCTCCAACCTTGAAAAAAGCAGACAAACAGGTAAATTATGGCATTATATATTTTGATGCGTTAGCTATGTAATAATGTAAAGAAAGTATTAATGATCATAACAGCGATAATAGTGATGATTGTGTACTCTCAGTGAAAGAAAAACTCAGGATTGTGGGAGGCTAATAATATTATCAAAGCATACCACTGGTGTGCCTAAGTAATATACTTATATTATGGTCTCAAATGGTCATTGTGTAAACAAATTCGAAATCAAACCGAATTTTTATCCACCGTTGTTGATTAAAAATAAGCTAATGCATATTCTAAAAATGTAAATTCAAATAATGTATCTAGAACTCTTCATAGAGAAGATAAAATACCTATAAACCATTTATCATTTTGACTCATCCCTTTTCTTAAAAATGTTTTAAAGGCTGAAATGTGAGGTTTATTATTTTATTTGAACATGAATTACATGATAGTACCGTTTGTTTTTGTTTTTTATTATGACTTTTATTTAGCAAGGACACATTCAATTGATCAAAAGAGACAGTAAAGACATTTACAGTGTTACAAGTTTATTTCAAATAAATTGTGCTCTTTTGAACTCTCTATTTATTAAAGAACCCTGAAAAAAATTGTTAGGCATCACAACTTTTCAACATTAATACTAAAAAACACCAAATTCAGTATTAGATCAGTTCAGTATTTCTGAATGATCATGTGACACTGAAGACTGGAGTAATGATGCTAAAAATTCAGCTTTGCCAAATTGCCATCACAGGAACAAATTACTTTGAAAAAAAATTCTAACAAAATGCAAATAAAGAAATTAGAGGCCAATTATTTTAAGATGTAGTGATATTTAACATTATTTGTGTATTTTTGTTATAAAAACAAACAAAAATGCTACCTTGGTAAGCATTAGAGACTTCTTTAAAATACATCTCATCAACCCCAAACCTTTGAACAGCAGTGTACAACCAAGCAAGCATACACATCCTGAACACCAAAGACATTTATGTTATGGACATGTTATGGAATATTTTGTTTATTTGAATATATTGTGGTTGGTTAGGCTGTTGTAGTGAGATATGCCCTCTCTATATAATTAATTATCTGAAAAATGTCTTCTCTCGTGACTATTCCACATTAAGTAATCAGGTGACTGTCACATCATGACGAATTAATTTGTTTAAAGGGAATCTGAGTGTGTTTTTAACCCACACCCTGATGTAGGCTCATTAGCCATTATTTGTGAACTGATTTTAATCGCCTAAGCCATTACTAAATAAAGGCTTGTTATATATTTACAAAAATTCTTGATAAGTTTTTATGACCAAAGACATTAGTTTCGTAATCCAGGCCTATTCTACTGCCGTGTCCAGAATTTTATATATCTCACTTCCGGTGCGATTGTTGAGTGAGTGTGTGCGGAGCGGCGTGAGCGTGGTGCAGACTGATGTGAGTGAAGTTTTTCTTTCTTTCTCTCTCTTCTTTTCTGCGTTTTTTTTTTGTGGTTTTGTTGTTTTGGTTTTTGATTGTTTGTTGTTTGATTTGTTTTTCGGTAAGTTAAGAGTGGTCGTTTTAGGAAGGGTTGTTGTTAACTCCCAGTCTGTGTACTGGGAGGATGGCTGCTCCAGGTGCGGAGAGTTTAGAGTTTTTGACAAGACGTCATGGGGTGAAAATTGATACCAATTGATTCCAATAGGAAGTAAATCATCTTTTTTAAAACACGTGGTGTCTTTTAGACGATTTGTTTATATGGTTCTGAAAGAGAACGTTAATGAACTTGATCTGACCCTTAATTTTAGTCACGAAGGGTTCAATTATGTAATCTACGCTACAACTAACAATATGAAATGTTTTGGTTGTGGTGAAAATGGAAATCTTGTTCGTGCATGTCCAAAAAGTGCAAATAAGCAAACTGGAACTGTTGTTAATGTCACAACTGAGAAAGTAGCTGAAGTACAGGAGACTGTTGCAGTTGATGAGGAGATGCCAGGCCCAAGCAGGGCTCCTGAGGTCTCAAAAAGTTTGGAAAATGGTTCTGAGATTCCTACAGATAAAACAGCTGTAATAGAAGGAAAAGTTGTGGCTGAGGAGGAAAAAAATCAGAAATGTGTTGGGAGCTGAAAAAGAGCTTTGTGAGTCTGATGACAGCCACAGTGAGGTTGAAGCTATGAATATTGTGAAGGTGATACAAGAAATGGAGGGTCCTGAGATGGAAGACAAAGAGTGTTTTCTCAAGACTCCCCAAAAAAGGAATTTGTTGAGATGCCACAATGTCAAACAAGCTAAACGACTGGATGGTAATTGTGACATCCAGACTGACAAAAATAGTGAGAATGAAAGTGAAACTGAGATGTCTGAATGCAGTATTAGCGCTAGTTCACCCCTAAGTGGTTTCTCTAGCAGAGAATATACTGTTGAGGAAATACAAAACTTTCTAGATGTGACAAAAAATATGAGGGGAGTAAAAGTAGCGGAATATTTCCCTGACATAAAACAGTTCATTGAGAAAGTAAAAGTTTTCAGAAGCAAAACAGAGTTCACTGAGCAGGATGTTTTCCGGTTAAAGAAAATCCTCACAAAGTTAAATGGATAACATAAGACATCCTTTTTGGCTTTTTTGCTTTGGTTGCTCTTTTCTTCTCCTTTTAATGGAGGAAATAAATCTCGCCTCTTTAAATGTTAACGGAGCAAGAGATTATAGGAAGAGAGCACAGATTTTGAGGTGTAAAACTATTGATGTGTTATTTGTACAAGAAACACACAGTGATGTCTTCAATGCTGCAGATTGGGCTAAGGAGTTCAATGGCTTAGTGATTTTAAGTCATTCCACTTCTTTAAGTGGCGGAGTTGGAGTTCCCTATCAAGGCTACGGAACTCGACATTACGGATGTCGTATATGGGAACTCCTCTCATCCTTCACTTCCGCTGAAATCTTATAGGCTAACGCCAGCAGAGCTGGCCAATTGACGCAAATATGCAAATACTGAACTTCGTAGCAGTATAAAGCAAGTGCAGCGTCAATTCCCTTCAGAATCTCTCTCTTCACGCTTAAATCGTGTGCTAGAAAGCTGATACTACAACTTGAATTACTTCGCCGTCGTTGAAGTTGCGCCGAGATACTTGCACTGTCTCCTGCATCCGATGGCAACTAACTGCAACTTGTGCGCGGGCCACATCTTGCCCCCCGACACGCACCTGTTCTGCGTCGCGTGTTTGGGGCTGGCCCATGCCGAGTCAGCCCTCACGGACGGAGGGTCCTGCGACCACTGCGCGGACATGTCTCTTCGAGCTCTCAAAGCCAGGAGGGTTGAGGCTCGCGCAGCAGCGGGGATTGGGCCCACCGCCGCCACTGAGCCGCTGGTAGCCCCCCCCCAACCGCGGAGTCGAGGTTCGTCCCCCGGTGAGCTTTCCCGACCCCACCTTTCAGCCCCCTCGCGAGGTCGCTGACTTCGTTTCCTTCGGGGCGAGTGAGGAAGACGACTCCATGTCTCTGTCTGCCTCCGAGAACGACTGGGGTGCGGAGCAGGCCGCATCACGGACGGCCGCGGAGCAAGAGACCCCGGCGGACCTGCAGGACGAGCTTTTCCGCATCCTCTCGAAAGCCGTCGAGGAACTGGACCTGTCGTGGAAGGCTCCCGACGAACCTTCAAAGAGCAAACTGGATACGTGGTTCCTCCAATCGAGCCGCCGTCAGGCCGCTTCGAAAAGAGGAACACCGTTTTTTCCTGACGTGCATGAGCACGTGGTGAAGTCGTGGGTGGCCCCGCAATCGGCGCGCACCCTCACTTCCACCCAAGCCATGTTTGCCCCCGTGGACGAGGCGGGGGACCACGGCTACCTCCGCATCCCCCCCGTCGAGGAGACCGTCGCCGCGCACCTTTGCCCGTCGGCTCCCGCCCTGGGCTCGGACCGCAGCCTGCCGTCCCGAGCCTGTAGATTTACGGCCCACCAAGCTAACAAGGCCTACGGTGCCGCGGGGGATGCGGTTTCTGCGTTGCATGCCATGGCCGTTCTCCAAGTGCTGCAGGCTAAGCAACTCAAGTCTCTGGATGATGCCGCCTCTATCGACGCTGACGCCATCCGAGATCTCCGTTCGGCCACGGACCTCGCGCTCCTGGCCACGAAGCGTTCGGCCCAAGCAATTGGCCGTTCGATGGGGTTCCTGGTGGTCCTCCACAGACACCTGTGGCTCACCCTGTCGGACGTACAGGGGGCCGATAGGAAGACGCTGCTGAACGCACCGATCTCCCCTGCAGGCCTGTTCGGAGACGCCGTGGAGAAAGTCACTGAGCGTTACTCCGAGACGCAGAAGAAAGCGAAAGCCATGAGCCACGTGATTCCTCGGAGGGCGCCGCCGCCGCCGCAGCAGCCGCAGCCTCGCTCTCGTTCGTCTTCCGCCTCGGGCCGCCAACCTCAGGCCGCGGCTAGAAGACAGTCAGCGCCCCGCCCGGGACCGGATGCCCGTAGAGGCCGTAGCGGCCAGTGGCATGGAGCGGGCGGCAAGAGGACGCAGAGGAGCCCGCGCAGAAAGCCCACCGCGTCCCCTGCGAGGCCTAAGCAGTCGTCCTGACCGCTCGGGCAAGAGGAGAAGAGAGCGCCAGGTCGGCCCCGCGTCCAAGCGGCGCGCTCTAATGCACTTGGTCCCTCGGCGTTCTGCGAGCGACCCGTGCAGTTGTTTTGTGAATGTTGTTTCTTGTTCAGAAATAAAGCAGATCACTACTTCACAAACAGAGCTTTTTTCTCCTCTTGCACCACACACTGTGTTACCCGCCCTGCCTTCGAGCAGCGCAGAGTCACGGTCAATAAATATTCCCAGCCCTCACATAGCGGCGATGACCGCAGCGGCGATGACCGCAGGTTTAGATCAGCCCACGCTCAGTCGTTTTCAGGCAGCGTGGGAGGCTATTCCGGGCATTTCGCCGTGGGTGTTGAATATAATTCGGTGCGGATACACACTTCAGTTCAAACGCAGACCACCCCGCTTCCGCGGCGTAATTCAGTCATTAACTTTGCCCCAAAACGCTCACGTGCTGAGGCAAGAAGTGTGCAGCTTGCTCGAAAAGAAGGCTATAGAACCGGTTCCCCCGAAAGAGTGGGAGGACGGATTCTACAGCCGCTACTTCGTTGTACCGAAGAAAGGAGGGGGTCTCCGCCCCATTCTGGATCTGAGACCGGTCAACAGAGCGCTTCACAAGCGCGCCTTCAGGATGACTACTCTGAAGCAAATCCTGGCGCAAATTCGCCCCGGGGATTGGTTCGCTTCAGTGGATTTAAAGGACGCTTACTTTCATATCCAGATAGTAAAGCGTCACAGGCGATTCCTGAGGTTTGCGTTCGAAAATTCGGTGTACCAATATACGGTGCTCCCGTTTGGACTAGCCCTAGCCCCCCGAACATTTTCGAAATGCGTGGACGCGGCACTTTCACCCCTCAGATCGAGCGGGATGCGCGTCTTGAACTATCTGGACGACTGGCTGGTTCTCGCGCAGTCGAGAGAAACGCTGGTCAGCCATGTGGAAGCCCTCCTTCGACACCTGGGGAGGCTCGGTTTGAGGGTGAACGTCCAGAAAAGTGTGCTCACACCGAGCCAGACTACAACATTCCTGGGAGTGTGCTTGGATTCAGTGAGAATGAGAGCGCGCCTTTCCCCCGAGCGAGCGGAGACTCTGAGCTCCTCTCTCGGTCTCTTCAAACCTGGCAGACTCGTCCCACTGAAAGAGTTTCAAAGGCTACTGGGACGGATGGCAGCGGCTTCTTCGGTGTGTCACCTGGGGCTGCTGCATATGAGACCGCTGCAACACTGGCTGAAAGCGCGCGTCCGCCCGAGCGAGTGGTTTTCTGGCCACAAGCGCATTATGATCACCCGCGGATGCGCCCGCGCCCTGGACCCGTGGAGGAATCCAGATCTCTTCAGCTCAGGCGTCCCTATGGGCATAGTGACGCGGCGCGTGGAGGTCCTGACGGACGCTTCGTCCACCGGATGGGGAGCCGTCTGCTTGGGAAAGCCCGCCTCGGGTCGGTGGTTAGGGAAGCAGATGGAGTGGCACATAAATCGTTTGGAACTAGAAGCGGTCTCTCTAGCTCTAAAAGCCTTCCGGTCTCAGCTGAAGCATCAGCATGTGTTGATTCGGACCGACAACACTTCTGTGGTCTCGTACATAAATCGCCAAGGCGGGGTACATTCCAGAGCCCTTTTCAGGCAGGCGGAATCCCTTCTGCTGTGGGCGGACCGATTTTTCCTCTCGCTGAGAGCGGCGCACATCCCCGGCGTTCTGAATCGCGGGGCGGATATGCTCTCGAGAAGCGGGATTCCCCAAGCAGAGTGGAGGCTTCACCCCAGGACGGTTCAGCTGATATGGAATCGTTTCGGCAGAGCGGAGGTCGACCTCTTTGCGACGAGCGAGAATGCGCATTGTCAGATGTTCTTCTCGCTGTCTCGTTCCCCCCGGGAGGTAAACGCGCTGACCGCGCGATGGCCGAAAGTCCGCCTCTATGCTTTTCCTCCGGTGAAAATTTTGCCCATGGTGTTGTGCAAAATCAGGGAGGAGAAGGCGGCGGTCACTCTGGTAGCCCCGAACTGGCCGAATCAGCCCTGGTTCGCGGATCTGGTAGAGTTACTGGCAGGACAGCCATGGGAGATTCCGCTCAGGAAGGACCTTCTGTCTCAGGCGAGCGGAACGATCTGGCATCCCAACCCCGGGCTGTGGAACCTCCATGTGTGGCCGCTGCAGGGTCGCTGAGCGGGCGGGACACGCTGCACGCGCGTGTTTTGAATACCATCGCGGAGGCGCGAGCTCCGTCCACCAGGCGCCTGTATGCTTTGAAGTGGGGTGTGTTCTCGAAATGGTGTCAGAATGTCGGTATAGACCCAGCGAACTGCTCTGTGTCGGTTATTCTACGCTTCCTTCAGTACAGGATGGACGAAGGGAGCCTACCATCCACTCTGAAGGTATATGTGGCCGCTATTGCCGCGTTTCACCCCCCTGTTGACGGGCAGTCTATCGGTAGACATGCGTCGGTGACACGGTTCCTCAAGGGAGCTAGGAGATTATGCCCTGCACGGCCGCCTTCGGTGCCGCCGTGGGATTTAACGTTGGTCTTGGACGCTTTGTCGCGACCGCCTTTCGAGCCCTTAGCTTCGATTGCCATTAAGGAGCTATCGGTTAAGACGGCACTGCTTCTCGCTCTCGCCTCGGCGAAGCGAGTTGAGGATTTACAGGCTTTCTCGGTAAGTGAAGATTGTATTCGCTTGGACCGGGAAACTGCAATGTAATTCTCAGGCCGAGGCCGGGTTACGTTCCTAAGTCGCTCAATACCCCGTTCAGAGCGCAGATTGTTTCTCTGCCTGCCCTGTCCACGGAGCCATCAACCTCTCAGGATTCGGTTGCTCAGAGTACTATTTGCCCAGTCAGAGCGCTCAGGGAATACATTTCTCGCTCGGCAGCTTTTCGACAATCGGACCAGCTGTTTGTGTGCTTTGGTGGGTGCAACAAGGGACGGGGTGTCTCTAAACAGAGGCTTGCTCACTGGATTGTGGACGCTATTGTTTTGGCTTATGATTGCCTAGGGCAGGAATGCCCCCTTAACGTCAAGGCCCATTCGACTAGAGCGATTGCCTCTTCGTGGGCTTGGACTAAGGGTATGTCTATTCAGGATTTATGTCTTGCGGCTGGCTGGTCTTCTCAGAACACGTTTGCCAGGTTTTACAAGTTGGATTTGCCCTCCGTAGCGTCTCGAGTGCTTTCGGTGAGTTGATTGCACACACAGCACTGGATAGAGCTGCTCTGCGCTTTGCTTATGAGTTGTTCTGTGTGCTATTTGTGTATTTGTACTGTTGTCACCGCTATGCGTTGACCTTCTCTTACTGTGGTTATTGCCCTGTTTTCTCGACAGTGCAAACTTCCCCCTATTTATACTGCTCGGGATATGCAAATTCTGGCAGTGTTTGTGAGCTTGTGATTGGTCCCCTCGGGCCAATCAGAGGTTAGAGGTTCGCTATTGGTCAATCTCGGCCTATCAGACGCTTGCATCCTGGGGAGGGGCGGTTTTGGTATTGGGTCTGTTGTCAGTGGTTGTTTGCTGCCACAGCGGGATTCTATACAGTTCCCATATACGACATCCGTAATGTTGAGTTCCGTAGCCTTGATAGGGAACGTCTCCGGTTACTTTCGTAACCTCGGTTCCCTGAAAGGCAAGGAACGAGACATTACGCTCGCCGCCGTGTTCGCTATTGATTTAGCGTTTTTTGTTCGATTCTGAAGGGAATTGACGCTGCACTTGCTTTATACTGCTACGAAGTTCAGTATTTGCATATTTGCGTCAATTGGCCAGCTCTGCTGGCGTTAGCCTATAAGATTTCAGCGGAAGTGAAGGATGAGAGGAGTTCCCATATACGACATCCGTAATGTCTCGTTCCTTGCCTTTCAGGGAACCGAGGTTACGAAAGTAACCGGAGACGTTTTATTTTCTAGGAATTTCGCTCCTTATTCTTACACTATTGAAGAAGTAATAAAAGGAAGGCTCTTGAAAGTAAAAGCTTATTTTGAAAATAGCACTTTTATTTTTATCTGTGTATATGCTCCAACTGCGGCT
Source organism: Meda fulgida (assembly GCA_030578275.1). Taxonomy (NCBI): domain Eukaryota; kingdom Metazoa; phylum Chordata; class Actinopteri; order Cypriniformes; family Leuciscidae; genus Meda; species Meda fulgida. Next base: position 24,391,943 of record CM060620.1, read on the forward strand.
TTAGAGAGAATAATTTTTTTAAATACTTTGGGTAATGTTTTAAATTATTGTAATGCTGATGAGTTTTTATTTGTGGGAGGGGATTTTAACTGTACTGAAAATGGCATTGACAGAAATCATGTTGAACCTCACGTGCAATCAAGAAAAACTTTAATTCATTTAATGAAATCCCACAGTATTATTGATATATGGAGGAATTTCCATGGCACACAGAGGCAATACACTTGGGTTCATGCTTTTAATAACCAGCTATCAATGGCAAGGCTTGATAGATTTTATGGTTTTAAGCATCAACTAAGTATGTTTAGGGAATGCTCAATAGTTCCAGTAAGTTTCTCTGACCATAGTTTGGTCAAATGTATTGTGGCAAAAAAACATATTAAATCTAAAAGTGCATATTGGCATTTTAACAATAACTTATTGGGTGATTCTTGTTTTAGAGATATTTTTAAAGAGTTTTGGAAAAACGCCAAAGCTTCAAAATCGTCTTTCTTGTCATTACAGCAGTGGTGGGATTTCACAAAGGTTCAAATAAAACAGTTGTGTCAACAATACACTCGCAACGCTACAAGAGACATAAATAAGTCAATGAGGTTTTTAGAAGAAGATTTAATGAGGTTGCAAGGGCTTGCAGACTCCACAAAAGATGTCACTTTTTTGGAGTGCATCAAAAAGAAGAAGAACTTTTTAAATGATATTTTGGGTTTGACAACGCAAGGTGCATTAACTAGATCCCGGTTTCAGGGTGCTAATTTAATGGATGCTCCCTCAAAATTCTTTTTTAGTCTGGAAAAGAAGAATGGGCAGTAAAAGTTCATTCACAGTCTGAAGTCTGAAACTGGTGTCTTATTGTCAAATCCTATAGAGATCAGGAAAAGAGCAGTACAATTTTATAAAGACTTGTATAGAAATGAAATTTTAGAGTTAAATGATGAAAGTTTAGGGTTTTTTTTAAAATTTGCCGCAGGTTACTGAAAATGCCAATAAAGAGATTGGTAGAGCTTTGAGTTTAGGAGAACTTGAGGATGCACTTAAAAGAATGGAGAGTGGGAAAGTACCGGGCATTGACGGAATCTCAATAGATTTTTATGAATCTTTTTGGTTCGAGTTGGGTCCAGAATTGGTAGCCGTTTTTAATGAGAGTTTGGAAAAATGACAACTGCCACAAAGCTGCCGGAGAGCAATCATTACTCTGCTACCAAAAAAAGGGGATCTAAATGATATAAAAAACTGGAGGCCTGTAAGTCTTTTGTGTAATGACTATAAAATTCTCTCCAAAGCCCTGGCAATTAGACTAGGGGGAGTGCTTGAGTCCATAGTTCACCCCGATCAGTCGTATTGTGTGCCAGGTAGGAACATTTTTGATAATGTTTCATTTATTAGAGACATTTTAGAGTGTGGAAAACTCTTTGGTTTGGATTTTGGAATGATATCAATTGATCAAGAAAAAGCTTTCGACAGAGTTGAACATATCTATTTATGAAGTGTTTTAGAAGCTTTTGGTTTTAATTCGGATTTTATTTCTATGTTAAAAGTTATGTATTGTAGCGTTGAGAGTGTATTGAAGATCAATGGTGATTTATGCTCTCCATTTAGGGTGAATAGGGGTGTAAGACAGGGTTGTGCACTCTCAGGCATGCTGTATACCCTTGCCATAGAACCTTTGTTGAACAAGCTAAGAGCTAATGTACATGGACTGTGTATTCCCAACTGTGCTAATACTTTTAAAATTTCAGCTTATGCTGATGATGTCATTGTTTTAATCAGTGATTGTAATGATATCAGTGTGATGTTGAAGATTTTAAATGATTTTAAGTCTCTGTCTTCTGCAAAGGTGAATTGGGGAAAAAGTGAAGCCATTTTAGTTGGAAAATGGTCAGAGTTTGAGCCAAGGCTTCCTGATGGACTGAATTGGACCAGAAATGGTTTCAAATATTTAGGAGTTTTTCTGGGTGATGATAATTATGTGAAAAAGAATTTTGAAGGTGTCATTGAAAAAGTCAAAGAGCGACTAGATAAGTGGAAGTTGCTGCTCCCTAAAATGTCCTATAAAGGACGTGTCTTGATAATTAATAATCTGGTCGCCTCTGCACTTTGGCACCGTTTGGCCTGTATAGACCCCCCAGTTGAAGTTTTAATGAAAAAAATCCAGTCCATTTTAATTGACTTTTTCTGGGACAGAATGCATTGGATACCAAAAAGTGTGCTGTACTTGTCTAAAGACGAAGGGAGACTTGGACTAATACACCTGCAGAGCAGAACAGCTGCCTTTCGCCTGCAGTTTGTACAAAGACTCTTAAAGTACTCAAGTTGATTCAAGTTGGACTGGTGCTGCCTGTGCAATCCTTCGGAGTATTGATGGACTAGGACTGGATAAAGTCTTATTTCTGGTCGGATCCTCAGAGGCTTAAACTGCGTGATTCTCCAATTTTCTACCGTAACCTTTTCAAAGTATGGTCTCTATTTCAAATAAGCAGAGAAAACAACTCATCCTCCTTGTTTTGGCTACTACAGGAGCCTTTGGTCATTGGCTCACGACTGGACTTAACGCGGGAGATGCCTTTTGCCATTCCTGAAAGGACTTTGTGTAATGCAAAGGTGGTACAAATTGAACACTTGCATCAAATAACGGGCCCTGCTTTTAAAAATGTGACTGCCATCGCTGAGTGTCTCGGTATCAAACCACACCGAACAGTTACTAGAGCAGTTGAGAAATGGAGATCAGCCCTCACTGGAGAGGAAACAGAACTTTTGGATTTATACTCTAAGGGATCTATTCAACCTGAATGTAAAGATCCTTTTCCCAATTTGAGTCTGTCCCCCAGGTTAGGGGAGTGCAGTGGTGTACTGTTAGAGTGTGAAGAGTTCATAGTTGTGGATCCAAACTCTGCACTGGGTAAGGACATGTACAAATGTTGTGTGAAGGCTTTTAACAAAACTTTTTTAAATAACAAATGTGACACTCCATGGCGTAAGGTTCTTAATCTTGATGTTAATGAAAAACCTGAATGGGGAGTATTATATAAATCACCATTGGTCAAGAAAAGTGGAGATTTACAGTGGAAATTGTTACATGGTGCCATTGCTGTTAATGCTTTTATTTCTTTGATTAACGATGATGTTACTGAAGCTTGTCCTTTTTGTTTACAAAAAGAGACGATTTTTCATGCGTTTTTGCACTGTGACCGGTTACAACCTCTTTTTAACATCCTGCATATGTTTTTTATTTCTTTTAATGTAATTTTCTCAATGAAAGTGTTTATTTGTAGTGTTAAATATGTTTAAAAACACAGTCAGAAGTCTCATTTGTTAAATTTCCTGTTGGGTCAAGCTAAAATGGCAATATATACTACAAGGAAGGAGAAGGTGGAACGGAATGTTTTTAGTAGTATAGAAGCTGTTTTTATTAAATTAGTCAAATCAAGAGTTTTAATTGACTATCATTACTACAGATTAATGCACGATCTTTTAACTTTTGAAGCAAAGTGGTGTTTAAATGGGGTCATTTTTTAAATTGTTGAAGGAAAGTTATATTTTCCTTTTTAAGTAACGTTTTGTCTTTGGTGGGGTTTTTTGTTGTTTTTTGGAATTGTTCAGTATTGTAGTTATTTATCTTGTTTAGTTTGTGACATGTGAATATTTGTAATAAAGGGTATTTTAAAAATCAAATCTCTCTCTCTCTCTCTCTCTCTCTCTCTCTCTCTCTCTCATATATATCCACAAGGTGGCAGTAGTGGTTCATTATTCACATCTGTCCGTAAACTGTCATACTTCAGAAGAAAAACTAAGGTATATGAACCCCAAACGAATGTCAACGTCAAGACATATTTATATGTGGAAAAAATTCAGAATAAATTTATTTAAAATGAGTTTTGTATTTGCTCCTACTTAGTGTAGTATAGTATTTATGTATCCTTTAGAATATATTTGAAAATGTATTTTATTCCTGTGTGTGTAACAACACACTACTTGAGTACAAGCTTCCTACAGACTAATGTGAACAGTTCTCTTTGCTTATTCTAAAATGGTCCGCCCCATCCCATGCCCAGAAACCTAAGCGGAGGACTCTTTTTATAGCTTTGGTTGGTTCTAACGGCATCGCGCTACTTCACATTCACTACACAAAAAGCCAAGGTAACCTCTGCACCCAGTGTCATGGCAAGAGAGGGGATCACTATTTCCCACTGGATATCAAGCTCTGTGCGCTACCAGGAGCACTTCAATACAAGGAATCTCAATGAATGCACTGAAGATCATCGACTATTTGCCCTGCCGGGACCTGAATGTCTGCCGGTTAAAATAGACACTGAGGGGAGTCAAGCAGACAGTGGGGACGAGGACTCAGGAGAGCCAGTGTTTCAAATCCTGCTAGACGTGACTCAATTTAAACCAGAAGACATCCTCATACAAGTCTTTGAGGGGTGGCTGTTAATCAGAGGTCGGCATGGGGTGAGGATGGACGAGCATGGGTTTGTGTCGAGGAGTTTCACTAGACAGTATCAGCTGCCTGACCGTCAGCTCCAGGCGGGGGACCTCAAAGCCATGCTGTGTCATGATGGGATACTAGTGGTGGAGACCAAGGACCGATGGTGGCCAGCGTGTGATTAGGAAAATGCAATAACTTAACATCATTCATCATGACATGATCAAACATGGGCTGTGTTAGTAGAAGGTTTTTGTTGTTTTATAGTTACATCATAAAGCAATCACATCGATTGCTGTTATATGACAGTATTGCTTTGTTCTGCATGTCTGCAGACATTTAACAACCTTTGGCTTGATTGGCTGCCTAATGCTTAGTTGCTTACCAGCAAAAATGTATTTTCAAATAAATAAAACAAGCCTCTCATATAAATTTCTCAAAAGAAAATATTATAACCTAGACTAGAGTAATTCAAATCGGAATCAACTACAATAACAGTCCCCTTGCAGTGATTAAGCTTAATTGACTCCTTATGCCATATTGTAAACACTCTTGTCAGCATTCCACTACCATAAGCGGTCTAACTGTTTTGAAAAAAATTGGTCAGAACCTGTTATAAGCACACAAATAGTCATAGGCATGTATTATAATACTGTAAAAATCGTAAAACTCTTTAATTACAGTAATGTTAAATGTAATGCGTCTTGTCTGCGTCATGTTGTATTTTAATCGTAGCACCGGAGAACGCGTCTTAAAGGTTCCTTAGAATAGATTGTCTATATACATATCAATGTCCGAATTGTGAACTAATCTTTCCTTTGAATCGGATCTTTCAATGAATCGGTTGAACCAGTTCCCAACACAAACTGGTCTCTGACTGAATCATCGACGTCGTGAGGCTTTTGGAGACATTTTCATAATAACCGAAAACCAATGATAGACTGTAGCAAAGATTTCGGTTCGTTCTAAGCATAAACAATATTTTACGTTCTGTCTCCAGCGTTCATCGGGCTTTTTAATGGTAACCGATTAGCAGGAAATAAAACGTTCACTTTAAAAGATAGTACACTGATCAAAAATAAAATTCCAATGGCATGAAACGAGTCGCAACTAAATTTATCATGAACAGAAAAATAACTAATTTGATAAATAAAATAGTTTACCTTAACATCGTCTTCTTGAAGATTCGGCAACGGTCGCCAGACTGACTCTGGCTCTGAACGGCTGCAGCATTCCCTTCACACGAGGGCGCGGGAAATTAAACAGGAAATGGCGTAATTATAATGTTTACCGGGAAAAGTATTTGGTTACATGAAAAAAAAAAAAAAAACTTGCCCAACTGGAAGTAGCCTGATTAAAATATAAATAACAAAAACATTATTGGGGAATCACCATAACACGAATGATTCTGGTTGTATTTAATTTATTGTAGACTATAGTGGCGATTGATAGGATAATACATACCCAGGTGGCAAACTGACAATGAATCAACGTAGAAACGACGTTTCTCGTGACATCGAAACAACGTTGATCTCCGACGTTGATCCGGCATCGTTTTGCTTATCGAAGTATCGTTAAATCACAGACACCCCATTCAAAACTAAAGGAAAATCGACGCAATTGGTTTGCTTTCCTAACAACGATGTTGATTTTAAATTGGTTGAAAATTGATCTAATTGGTTTGCTTATTATGTTGAAACGAAATTCACCTGAATATTCAGCTGATATGTCCCTTTGCTATATTTGCATAGTGCATGCATATTTATTAAATAGCCTAGTCTAATCATACTTTTTTCCCAAGCACATTTGATCAATTCCAAACCTAATCATTTCATTTTCATTTAACCAACCGTTCATTTGGTAAATAATCATTTATAAGTGATATATAATTGTTAATGAGGACATGCTTTATTCAAGTGTGCATAATTGTTAAGCAGGTTTTCTTTGACAGATAAAATGAGCCAAAAAAAGAGAGATACTGAAAAGTCATTATTAAATGCGAAGGATGAAATTAGAAAATTAAACTGACCGAGCATTGGACAAGAAATGCTGATTGGGTCAACAGGGTCCAGCCCTTGTTAGTTATTAAATATCACTTGAATATAGGCTACAGTACAAGTCAAAAGTTTAGAAACATTAATGTTTTTGAAAGAAGTCTCTTCTCATCAAGGCTGTATTATTTGATCAAAAATTCAGAAAGAATCCAGTAATATCGTGAAATATAATTTTATTAATTATAAATAAAATAATGGTTTTCTATTTTTTATATACTTTAAAATATAATTTAATCCTGTGATCCGAAGTTGAATTTTCGGCATCATTACTTCAGTGCCACATGATATAGCCCTAATATTATACACAAATTGCTATGTGCTGACGGCTCGCGCAACCTCTAGAGGAGAAATCGAAACAAATGAGCACAACACAGACAAAGAAACTCAGTTAACATTAACAAAAATAAATATGGAGTTTTTTTATTTTTATATTAGAACATGACACACGCAACATCACACGACATTCAAAATCAGAAGTCCTCACTATGTATTTGATTCGTGCTGCCTGGTGCTAAGCTCCGCCCTCGACTACCCGGACTGGTTGTGCTCTGGTCGGCGGGTCGGCGCTGTTTATAGTGAGTGAGTGTACACTGCGGTCAGTGTGTGACGGGCGCACAGTACAGCGACTGGGTTTTGGATGGTGAACTCCACGGATGAAGAAATGATTCTGCCCACCACTCTAAACACGACAGCTGACAGTCACGTTGTCATTTAAGCGGTGTGAGGAGGAGGACTCTGGCGATAGAAACAGGTTCACGGTTCCCGCAGCTGACGCGCAAGTTGTTGTCAGTCTCGCAGGTCAGTGAGTGAGTGAGTTTGGGTTGGAGTTAGCTAGCTGATACGCTAGCCTTAAACGATTTTAAATTCATCGAAGCTTGGATATATTTTGTGTCATGGCTCTGCGAGCGAGAGCTCTGTATGACTTCAATTCAGAAAACCCAGGGGAGATATCAGTGAAGGAGCACGAGATTGTAACTCTGTACAGCGAACAGGACATTGAGGGCTGGCTGGAGGGGGCGAACAGTAGAGGGGATAGGGGGCTTCTCCCTGCGTCCTACGTCGAGGTATTGAGGAATGACACCGTCTCGTCTTTTAACAACAACTCTCGATATGCCAACATTCCCACTTGTGGTTTTGACTTCAAAAACCAGACTCAAGAGAGCTACAACAGTGCACCAGCAGCACCCAGCTTCACAGCCTACCCTGCTCTACCTCAACAACAACAACATCCAGGGACCCCAGCCAGTGATGATGATTGGGATGATGACTGGGACGATCACTCGTCCGTAGCTGATGAACCAGGGATTGTTGGTGGAGGATACAGGAATTATGAAGGTAACGGACCCTCTAGCTACAGCATCTCCACATCATCCATGCCTAGAGGTGCACAGCAAGCCAAAAGTTCAGCCACGGTCAGCAGAAATCTGAACAGGTTCTCCACTTTTGTGAAGTCAGGCGGTGAGGCATTCGTCCTGGGGGAAGCATCTGGCTTTGTGAAGGATGGGGATAAAATTTGTGTGGTAATGGGTCAGTACGGTCCAGAGTGGCAGGAAAACCCTTATCCATTCACTTGCACTATTGATGATCCCACCAAGCAAACGAAATTCAAAGGCATGAAAAGTTACATTTCCTACAAGCTGATGGCGACCCACACTCAGAGTCAGGTCAACAGAAGATATAAGCATTTTGATTGGCTCTATGCACGGTTGGTGGAGAAATTTCCTGTCATTTCAGTGCCACACATCCCTGAAAAACAAGCCACTGGTCGCTTTGAAGAAGACTTCATTTCTAAAAGGAGAAGAGGGCTGTTATGGTGGATGAATCATATGACCAGTCACCCTGTACTGGCCCGGTGTGATGTTTTCCAGCACTTCCTCACCTGCTCCAGCACGGACGAAAAGTCTTGGAAGCAAGGGAAGAGAAAAGCAGAGAAGGATGAGATGGTCGGTGCTAATTTCTTCCTCACCATCAGCACTCCAGCAGCCCCCCTTGACCTGCAAGACGTCGAAAACAGGATTGATGGATTCAAGGCCTTCTCCAAGAAAATGGATGATAGTGTGATCCAAGTCAACGCCACGCTTAACGAGTTTGCGAGGAAGCAGATAGCCGGGTTCAAGAAAGAGTATCAGAAAGTGGGACAGTCTTTTAAGTATCTAAGTCAAGCATTTGAGATGGACCAGCAGTCATACTCGGTCGGTTTGAACCAAGCAATTGCGTATACGGGAGAAGCCTACGAAGTTATTGGAGACTACTTTGTGGAGCAGCCTAAACAAGACGTGGACCCTGTGATGGATTTGTTAGCCCTGTACCAAGGACACCTTGCCAACTACCCTGATATCATCCATGTTCAGAAAGGTAATCATTTACTCATTTATTTGTATCATCTTTGAAATATGCATGAAACTGTGTTCAGCTAGATTAGTGGGCATTAAAGATAACAGGGTCGTTTGCTCTCAAAAGTTTGCTTTGCTTGACTGATTTGTTTGCATTGAAGTGCCACAGATGAGTTCACTGGCTGCCCTGGTTTCATCTGACTGCTGAGTCACATGGGGTGAGCTGTTGCTGACGAACTGTTTGTCCTTTTTCTGTGGTTTGTAAATCAGCCACATACGATGACAAAGACTGAAACTATTGACGTACTGAATTGTTTGAAAGGTTGACAGGAGAGTTTCAATACACATTCCAATCATTCATTCAATTGCTGTGCATTGATTTGAGCATGGATGTTATTGTTACAGACACTGGTACATTCTAGCTTAGTGACACATTTCTGACACTTAACAGTTGATAATGATTGTGTATTATTGATTGTGCATTTTATTTAAGATCAAAAGCATGTATGCATATACCTCATTTTTCATCTGGAATCATGATGAGACTCGTTTATCATTTTTATCATGATGCTCCAGAATGCAAATAACCCTCAGAGGATGTGGGAAGTGCAGCATTCACACCTTCAGCTGATTGATAAACTGCTTGACTATTTATAACACTCATTAACATTTGCAGATATATGTGAGACTTTAGGCTCTCAAATTCTAGGTTGAGATTATTTTTTAGATAGACTCCCTTTTTTTATGGAGCCACTAGCCTTATAATGTAGGCCTAGGTCTCGCATAACTTGCAATGATCACTTAACATAAATATTTCAATCAAGCCTTTTAGTTTAAGACAGGATTGCTTGTAATATATATATTTTTTTGTACTGTGTTCTCTAAATTTCATTGCAGTTACATCATATACGTATGCAAAGTGTAGTAGTCATCATGATTTAAATGAAATGGTCAAACCCAGAGGCAAGACTTCATTTTGAAATGACAAAAAATTATCATACAACACAGTTCAAAAGTTTAGGACCAGTAAGAAATTAATACATTTATTTAGCAAGTAAGTGTGCATTAAATTGCTCAAAAGTGACAGTAAAGACATTTATAATGTTATGAATTTTTTTTTTTTTTTACTCTATTGCTTATCAGTTTTTATGACAAAAAAATATTAAACAGCACAGCTGTTTTCAACACTAATAAGAAATGTTACTCGAGCAACAACTCAGCATATTAGAATGATTTCTGAAGGATCATGTGACACTGAAGACTGGAGTAATGTCTGGGGCATTTATACACATTGTCTTGTATGTTTTCAGAGAATAACTTGACGGATAGGCAACACTGAATTTTACAAGCTGTTTCAACAGTCCACATTTATGTGGCTTCTCGTAACCACAACATGAACAAATAGACTTTGTCAAAGCCTATAGAGATTGTCTATGAGCTGAGCTTGCAGGGTAGCAGTGTACATTCAAATGTCTGCCATTTCCTTATGGGAAAGTAATGTTTTGATCTTGTTGTTCACAACAAAATTTTTAAAGTAGCCTAAATTTAGATAGATTTTTATAACTGTTGAATGTGTTAACCAGATGTTTAATGAGGTACAGACTGGTCCTGCAGACACACCACTGTCACTGTATTGTGCTTTGGAAAAATTGAAATGCTTCCAACAGAGAGGCCTCAGTCTGTAACCGATCCAGCCGACTGTCTAGGACTGAGGTCACCTGCATCTGGCTGAAGCCCATATGTCATTCCTGAGCACTTGCCAAAGGTGTAATGTATATTTAGCAAATTCTTATTATCATTGTCACCATATAATTCTAGCATGGAAGAAACAGCCTTATTAGGTGTATGAGTGCTATGAGAAATGTAATATTTTCTGCATTCTGTCTGTGGTTTTGCCCACAATGTCACAGTTAACTTATGCAACTGTGAGCAATGAGCATAAGATGGAACATCTAGGGGTTCGGAAGAAACGATCATCCAGACTTTGAATGAGTCAGTAGAAAACTATGAGCAAAGCTGTTCACTTTCCATCACCACTGTGACAGAGTAAATACTGACATGTTCTCCGATTACAATGTCTGATGGCAAACAAAAAGAGACATTCAAATCACCCTGAGGAGTAGGGGGGCATGTTATAACCACTTCCTGTCTCATGATCTCCTCATAGACATTTAGACATCTATCTTTCACAAGAAATAATGATAATTTTGGCTTTGAATTTGGGTCATAGATGGCAAATGACAATATGATGAAACTTTGACAGCTGTTTACCTTCTCAGATTGTGTCACCCTTTTAATAATTTTCATGGTGAAAAACAACTGCACCTCAGAAATTATGCCTAAAATATTCTACAACCAACTAAACCACAACATCTCAGTAAACAACAAATGCAAGTTTATGATTTGCGTTCACCTGTGTATGTAATTCAACATAATCCATTTTTTCCCTTTTTTTTGTAAGATGATCAAATTTCAAGGCCATCATAATGTCCACAGGGATAAATGAAAGGTCTGCTGTGATTTTGAAAAATACACATGAGCACAGCATGTATTGATTTGTGCTATAGCCTCCATTAGCGATGGAAGTGAAGAGCCATTAGTGAACATACTGACTTTGGTACAAATGGGCCCCTTTTTTCCATCGCTTTTCTGTGATATGCATTGAAACATGTTGACGTAGCCTATATGTGATTCTTATGACAATGAGAGGAAATAATGACTCAAATGTGATGTGGTTAGCGGGGGAAGTTAGCACTGTGCTTAAACCCTTAACCAACCACTGAACAGCTATATGACGTTTTTCATCTGTTTGACTCATTTCCAGTAGTGTTAGAGACATGTCTAATGTTATCTAGTCATTTGAAGGGAATTCTGAAAAGACCTCTTTTAATGTAGTTCAGCTTATGTTTTCTCTCTCCTGTAAAACAAGATTTGAGATGTCCTGTAGTGTGCTATATTCCAAGTCTTCTGAAGCCAAAAGATAGATTAGAGAAGGGTTGTGCGCATTCAATCTGCACAACATCCCCCCTCCCCCCTCACAGACAAGTGAGTTTTGAATGTATCTTCCAAAAGTATTTTTATCTTACTTAAACTTCATTGTTATTTTAGGTTGAAGTTGTTTAAGGGTTTGTCTGATACACTTTGTGACCTGTGTACAAGTATAATTTGGGCAGTCCAATCGAGTCACACTTTCCTCAGATAGTTTTCTTAAAACTGAAAATGATGTCATTATCTACCCACCCTTTTTTTCTGTGGAACACAAAAAGGAGTAGTTGTCTATCTCTTTTTCATACTACAAAAATTCATGGTGAGCACCATTCAAATGTATACTTATACTTATACTTTTCTCTTAGTCTCTTATGTTCACCAAGGCTGCATTTATTTGATCAGGAACCTAGTAAAACAATAATATTATTACATATACATATATATGTAAATACATACTTTATATATATACATATATATTACATATTAATAACTATTTTCTATTTTAATATATTTTAAAATGTAATTTATTTCTGTGATGGCAAAGCTGATGGCAAAGCTTTCACATGATCATTCTAATATGCTGTTTTGATTCTCAATAATCATTTCATTCTATTCTCATTGTTGAAAACAGTTTTGCTGCTTTTTATTTTTGTTGAAATCAGGATAGTAAATTTTTTTATTTTGATGAATAGAAAGTTCAAAAGAACTGTATTTATTTGAAATTGTAACAAATTAAAAGTATTTTCTGTCACTTTTGATACATTTAAAGGGTAAATTATTAAATAAATTCATTATTAAATATCATTATTATGGTCAATTAAAATTTCAAGTAAAGATATGTTAATGAGATTCATGGTACCAGTCAAATGAAAATCACTGGCATAATTCAAATTCATATTACATAAAAAGAGGTCCACTCCCATTACATTTATTTATAAAACTGATTGTCATGTTTCTTTTTTAAAGAGGTCAGCAAAAAAGTAAACAAAGCATTTCCTATTGTTTTAGAGAGGGTCATGCTATTCATGTGAGGTGACACATGATTAAGAGGTTAGTGATATCAGCCATAGAGAATATATATCAGTATATATATTTGTAATAATTCATCATCACTCTATCATATGTTCTGTCAAGTCCATTACATCAAGAAAACACATGACAATAAAATGATTTTGAAATTTTATTGAATAATTTGCAATTCAAATTGATAATTGAATTAGAATATTTTTGGCGTGGTTCTGTTCAGGGAGTCCTCTGACCGTTCATGAGCACCATGAAATAGCAGAGAGTCAGAGGACAGCAGCAGCATTAGGGAAGGCTCACACAGTTTAGGACTGGGAGAGCTGAACTATTCCCCCAAACAGAAAAGCAACGATGACATGAAGCATATGCCTCGTTATACACGACAGGGGAGGTGGTGGGCTGTAAAAGCGAGCAGCAAGTAATTAGCTTTTATCCAAAGCAACTTGCATTGCAAAGGTACACATTTTAAATTCTTATCAGTTCTTGCTCTCTCTGGGAATCGAACCCATGACCTTGGTGTTACAAGTGTGTTGTTCTCTACTGTTTGAGCTACAGGAAAGTTCCATTAAATGTATAATACAAAATGTACAATTATACGCCAACAGAATTGTTCTGAAAGAAGTTCATGATATAATCAACTTCATGACCCTATGAGTATAGCTGCTTTTATGTCCAGGGAAAATGATACAGAGGCGTCAGAGGTGGTTGTACATTATCAAGTGTTTTTATATAAAAATAATAGATCCATTATAAAACTAGGCTATATATGCAGATAAATAAATGCAACTTGTTGAAAAAAATGTAAATGACTTTGCAATTTATGTTTATTTTAGGTAGCCTAGCTACTTTAACTTAATCTACATGTTGTTATTTGTGATTAGAACTCATGACAACACACTAAAGAAAATGATACACTAATGTTGAAAAGAAAATTCGTACACGTCTTCTGAAGTGCGCTGACAAGTCTGTTCATCCAATGAAACCCGAATGCCCCATATTAACAGGCGTGGTTTCTGAGCTTGACACTAAAATATGTTAAACTTCTTTGAAATTGCGTCACATACACTGCAAAATATTTGTTTTTAATCGGTGATCCGTAAAATAGGGCATGAAAGCCGTAATCAATGCCGTAAGGTGCGTGACGTAGTGATGACCCTAAAACTGGGATCGTTCGCCAGATAGTGAAAACGGTACGTAATGTGCGAGAGAGAAACGCAGCTCATAAGCAAACTTAAGACGCTGGAGACATTACATGTCACATCGATGCCACGTGTCTTTACGGGTTGTGTGTGAACGCATGCACAGATTCCGGAAAATTACTGGCAGTGTGTATGAACCAAAATCAAACAATCCCGGCACAAATCCCGGGTCGCATTATCCGCGTACCGATATTTTACGGAATCTCTGTGTGAAAGGGGCTAATGTGAATTTCTCAGTTGAACATTATTTATTCGTATTCGGTACATTTAACTGGATTCTTTGGTAAATCAGTCAGCAAACTTGGCGCAGGCCTTTACGATATGAACTTGACAGTATTGCCACATGTCAGTAACCGCGTTAATTCTAATGCCTGATCTGTGACCAGTCATTTCTGATCATGTAGCTACAGTCAGATGTTCTTTGTCCTGTCAGTAAATCAAACCAGTGACTAAACGGTCAACTTCACATTGTTTCTCTTAGTAGGGTGTATAATCTGTTATTTAAACTAGTTGACCTATATATAGAAAGCATCAAAGAATGCTGGACTCGCGCCAAAACTCCCGTAATAATCAACAAATCTCATATTCACATTGGCCCTCATTTATCAAAAGTGCGTACACCAAATTTCCAGCTTACATCTGGCGTACACCCAAAACCTGGGTGACTTTGAGATTTATCAATATGGACGTTGGCGTACGGCTCGCTCAAATCCTACGCCAGCTCAGGAGGTGGTGTACACACGTTTTGAGTTAGAGCGGAAATGCGCAGTGAAACAATTCCTAACACCACAAAACCCACTGAAAAACTAAAAGATATGATATATTATGACCCACTGTAAAAAAACAACAACAACATAGTAATTATAAACTTCAGTGTTTATTTTTGTGCAACTTCCTTTGTGTGACTCTACCAAAGCATCTGATTTGTAGGCATATGTATTCCTTCAGTTGCGAGCCTGTGCGCTTTAACTGACGTTTCAGGGTTAGGTCCGGCAGGTGCGCACGGACTGGGTTCAGTAATGAAAGGCTTTCAATGACCAAAAAATAATTTAGACTGACAAAATAATAAAAATGACATTCTTCTTCTAAATAACAATAAGCGCCATTAATAATAAAAATCATAATAATAAGAATATTACAAATTGTCATGCAGTTATTAATGTGAATGAATGGTACTCCACATCACATCATCACTATTGTAAACCCCAATACAAGTGACGTGATACGACATTAAATTCTAATTGTTTCAAAACACGTGCTGTAAAAAAAATGCTTTGTGATGGTCATTTCGGCTCCACTTCGGAGAAGTTTCTATTCTTTGCCGTCTTCCGTGTGTCCATGGCGTAAAATGAGGGCGTGGGGGAAGCGGAGACTTGAATATATAGGGGCGTGTTATTCTAATGACGATCGTTTTCAGCTTCATAAATCAGGCGGTGAGAGTAGTGTAAGCATAATCTTACGCCAACATATACGCCCGTTTCTACGCAAGAATAATAAATGAGGGCCATTGTGTTTGCACTGTTAGTTATGATGAAAGCATTCGTTAGTGTGCAGAAATCGAGTTGCAATGACGAGATCGCTGCATACATGTCTGTGATCGGCTACAATGCTCATCACTGCAACCTTTCATGCCACAATATAAATATAATGCCATAGATCTAATTTTAATGCTATAATTATCACTTTTCATGAGTAGTTAACATTGAGAGCTGTAATAGTAAAAACATGCTAAAAGTTTTCGAAAGAGTTGTACATGTATTACTAGCTATTTCGTATGCAAAGCTTTTAACCAATCAATCACAGCACTGGGCGTTTACACTGAAGTCTCACACAGACACTCATTCAAATCAGAGGCTAAATCAGGCTAGGAAAAATGCTTTTTATTTCTAAATTATGACAATTTTTGAAGTAAAAATCATACTAACATAAGTGCGCCCCAGGAAACATTATGAAACAATAAAACAATGCAGTTCTTACCCCTTTAATTCATCCTTGCTAAATAAAAGTATTGATTTAGCAGAAGTTCTGCCTAATATCTTCTTTTGTTTCACTGAAGGAACAAAACATATAGGGTTGGGAATTGCATGAGGGTGAGTAACTGATGACAAAATATTAATGTTTGAGTGAATGATCTCTTTAATCCATCAATCATGATGACCTACAAAGTGCCTAATTGCTACTTTAAGTCTTCACTGTCACTGCTGTTTTTCAGGGAAGATGATTATTAGAGTCATAAAATTCAGCCACCATAGAAGACACAGCAGCTTCTGAAATGGTCTCAAAGCTGAAATTCATTGGTCTCCATTTAGGTGCTGAAGTACTAGCAAGTGTCTTGTAATTCACAGTGGCTGACTTTTGTATTTGCCTTAATGACCATGAATCTAATGGTGCTGTTCCAAAGCACATTGGACTTTCTCTCACGTTGTCACTTTTGCATTTGCCTTTTCATTTGTTTAAAAAGCCAAATAATTTGATCTGCCACCTATGTTATCATCAGATCAAAGTCCCATGCAAAAAGTCACGATCCAGATCTGTGTAATATGTTCGGGGGTGTCAGTAGGGGACTTGTGTTCTCTAGTTGCAGTTCACTGGCAGGACTGCATGTGTTGTGTAATAGGATATTACGTAATGCCTAAAGAGGTTCTGCAGCAGCAAGCTTTATAGGGGCTCAGTTGAGCGCAGATTCCCACGTGTGTCTTCGCCTTTCTCAGACCATTTTTGTACAAATGGTTTGCCCTATGTGGTTTTCTAATGTTTTAATAGCCTACTCTCTTTGTTTGATGTTCGATAGCTTCAAAAATGCGCAGTGAAGTCTTGAATCGCTTGATAAAGTAGATGAAAATGTATTTAAGTGGAACTTGTGCAGCGCCAATCTGCCATATACATAAAATTATAATGAGAACACTATAGAATGTTGTGAATTCTTTGTGCTTTAGTTGTCCGTGTTTCAGCACGTTGTTACAGGAAGAGCGCATCCACAATGGGAGCAATCTCAATCCACAATCTCATATAGGATGCGTCATATAGAACGGGCTTCAGTTTACTGGTGTTCATTCAATCTTCAGCTTCACCTCATGCAGCTGCTATTCCGTTTCCATTTTCATTCAGTTTCAATTTTCACTTTGTTGTTGGAATCTCTTCTAAAAAATGTCTTCCATCCCACCCACAGCGTCTACTGTCTCACATCAATACACATACACTTCAAATATTAACACAATACAATTAACACCACTTGATACAAAAACCACATAAGTATGTAAATGCACGACTAGCTGCAGTGCATCAATTTAGTCCTTTTTATTTTTCAGAATCCTGAGGGCTACTTCTGATCCTCAATTCTGATTTATTAATTTAAATTTACAGTTAATCATTTAGCAGACGCTTTTATCCAAAGCGACTTACAAATGAGGAGAGCAATAGAAGCAATTAAAGTAACGATAGGACAACAATTTGCAAGTGCTGTGACCCTTCCTAGGGGCGAGAGTAAGACTATTTAAATACGACACGAGTTCTGCGTGTCTTTGTGAATGAGTGGTGCAGACACGCAGTTTCATTTACCACACACACACTGAAACGTGTGACGCTCACAGTGTTTTTAAGCTTTTGCAGACTCACTAAATGAGAACATGAATGTATTTCCAGAGCCACTCTGAGAGTCACTGAAGTTCATCAGCATTTTATAATTTCATTTAAGAAAAACTATAGTCATATCATAAGCACACGGAAACTCAGAGGTCTTCACCACAAAATAAAAGTTCGGTTTAACTTGATATAGAACTGTTGTACAGCAGAATTTAGATATCTCAATTTAATAATAATACTAAGACTAGTAATAATAAATGATTAAAAATAAAATTAAGGAATGATCACACTTTTTCTTCTGTTGTAATTTTGACAGTATAAAGCTCAGTTGTGCCACATGTTGTTTGACAAAAAAATATAATTTCATATAAAAGATAAATTAAATGAATTTTTTATGTCTTCATTTGATTACTAGAAAATTCACTACAAAACATTTCATAGAAATATATATATTTTTTATTAATATTCAAGCATCACAGACAATGGCAGACAGCGACCAATGCATCTCTGGCATAATGTCAATAACACTTCTATAAATGACTTACAGTTTCTTTACAGTTATTGAGGTTAACATGCCTAAAGTACTGAAAAAAGGTACCGTTGGGTACTGGGACCGAATTTGATGATTACCCAACCCTATTCGTAATGCGACCTTCCAGCGAAACTTCTTTTTGTTAAAGCATGATGATTTTTCCAATTATTTTGTCGCTTAAATTTCGCCCCTCCACAATGGAAAATCCAATCAACTTCTGATGAATAGATCCAAGTTTGGCCTTAGTTTTTTTTTTTTTTAAATAACCGAATGCATTAGCCTACATTCTATTTAAAGTAATGGTAACATAATTAGTGATGAGATTGTAACGATTCACATTTAAAAGCAACGTCATTCCCCAACACGGGCTGTCTGAAATCTTTCACTTGCCTGCTGTTTTTCATGACCTGCATCTTGTCTTCCTTGAATGCACTTTGTCTTTATCTTGTGTGCTCTTTTGAACTGCATTTGTGAGAGTGTGTTCGTGGGAGCGTGTGTGTGTTTGAGGAATTTCGGTGATCTGGGTTACTCTAGAACGAAGGCTTCTTTGGCCAGAAGGCAGATAAGTGTGGAGTTTGGGGGGATGGGATGTTTGGGAATGTCTTGCATGTTTCCCCTCACGAGGAGGGAAGTCAGCCATTTGTGCTCAATACTTCACTGATACACTCAAGGCTTTCAGAGAGAGGATAATAATGTCATGAGATCTGAACTAATACACCTTGCTACAGACTCTATACCCTTAATTGTGCGGCATTTGAGACAAACTTGAACTGGAAAAATGTAGAAAAGGGTTATTTTAGTTTAGTTTTTAAATTTTGTCCTTTTTTTCATTTTCACTGTTTCCTTTTGTATTTTGTTGTTTGTATTTTTTATTATTATTTTATTTAGCTTTACCCCACATAGATTGTTGTTATATGCACCTTTGACTATATAAAACATCACAGTATCACAAAACTGCATCACCTCTATAATTACCTTCAAAGTTCTTATTCAAAGTTTTTATTTTTCAAATGCACAACGATTCCTGGTACACTTAGCAATAAATTGTAACTGCTATCTGGTTCAGCTGCACTGACTGGATGCAATTCCTGAGCAGTTACTGATGGCCAAACATCAGCCTTGTTTGACTCTTAGTGTTTAGGCCTATTCCTATTGTATAATGCACATTTATAGTTTCGATTCAGTCTTTTTTTTTTTTGTAAACTCCCATTTTTATTTTTATGTTAGTTTCATCTCTAGTTATTGTCTTAGTATATATATTTTTTTAAATACACAGCAGCTCTGACATCTTTACCACACACTACCGTTTAAAAGTTTGGGGTCAGTAAGATTTTTTTTTTTAAATGTTTTTGAAAGAAGCATCCTATGCTCACCAAGGCTGCATTTATATGATCAAAAATACAGTAAAACGACTTCCTTGCAGTTAGAAGTTAATTTCTTTCGTCCTAAGGTGGAAGGTTCTGTGTAATGACTATGACTGTCAAGTCACTCGATGTGACACTTGATAGAGTTCATTCTTGTTTCCTGTCATTGTAATATGAATCAGGTTGCTGGGGAAAGCAATGTCTTTGACGTTCACTGACATTGTAGAAAGTTTTATTATAGTCAGTTGATTGGTCAGTTGTGGCATTCTGTCAAATATTTGCTGGCAATCTGCATAGCTGTGTTTGTTTTTTCATCTCTTGTATCATATCTCTCTTTCAATATTGACCTTATCACTCTGTCTAGGTTTGATATGATAAAATGATTGACTGTGTGACTGTCACTGTACATTATTATATATACTAGTGATGATCCCTTCCTTTTTTCCCCCTGTCATTTCCACTAAGATAAAAGCAGCCAATCTGGCACAACCATACAGACTACAGAGGAAAACATGTGATTTTACTGCATTTAACTTCCATGTTCTATGAGCTTGCAAGACTTTTGCAACAATGGCAGAACTGCACGCAGATGCCACATATTTGACAGAAGCTCCAGAACAAAATATAATCAACATTCATTTCAAACAAACATTCAGAATAGGGCTGGGATAAACGATTATTTTTTAAACGATTAATCTAGCGATTATTTTTCCGATGCATCGATTAATCTAACGATTAATTTTTTCAGTCCGATTCGATTTCGATTTGATTATCTCCCCATTAAACAACAGAAAACATCCACTTAATTGCACATAACGTTACTGTAGCAACATGACTTTACATCTTGTTATCATCAATTGACAAAGAGGAGATCAATTTCAGTGTTAAAAGTAAAGAGGGAAATAATTCTCATAAACATCAAACTGTCCCCCTTCTCTACTGGCTAAAAACAGAAATGCAGCTAAATGGTAACTGAATACAACTTACTTTTTTCCTTCTAAAAAAAAAAATAGACTGCCCTATAAATGCACACATGCTCTACTATTGTACTCACTTTTGTCCATTTTGAACATAAATCAGACACCTAACAATCAGTCTAGGTCAGCCATATCACAGATATTTAAGATTTTCATGTGAATAAATACATAGATCCGACTGATTTAAACGTGTATTTAAATGGTCCAGTGGCAGAACTTTAGCCAAGCGTGTCAGAGGTTTTCTGTTCTAATCTAAATCTCGAATAGGTTTTTTTTCTCTCATCAAAACCGATTGTTTATCAGTGGTTGAATATCAGGCAGGGAGACGTTTGTGTGCATCTTGTTTTGTAATTTCACCGGAACGAAAATAGTCTCAACAACAGATTGAAGCGCGCGTCCGAGTGAAGACATTGCGCGAGCCACGGGAACCCAGTATCCGCGCCACTGATCGCAGCAGCAACGAGCACTTTGATCACTTGATTTCAAAAACAACACATTTCAGCACTAGATCGCCTCTTATTTAACAATCAACAAAATGAATGCTCTGCTAGTTAACTGGAGATTTTTTATTTATTTGTATTGGTACATTCGAGTACATTTGCGAGATGTTTCAAAAGTGGTGGGGACATGTCCCACTCGCCCCATCCGCAAATTATGCCTAAAGGGCCGGTACAAAATCCCTCAGGGGCCGCCAATTGAATAGCCCGGCTTTAGAGGAACGAGTGCGTGTCGCCTTGCACTTCTGAAAGTCTGAGGAGCCACTCGTGTTGCTACTACTCTCTGGCGCCGCCATCTTTGTTTTGGGTCTGACGAATCGACGCGCATATTTTGCATCGACGTCATCGGTTGTCCCAGCCCTAGAAGCATCAGCTGTAGTGAAATCAATTTTATTTTGTCCTTGATCGCCGCATAATGGCCGTCTACATGGCTGTAGTCTAAAGCAGGGGTTCCCAATTCCAGTCCTTGCGCCTCCCTGCTCTGCACATTTTGTATGTCTCTCTTATCTGGCACGCTCAGTTGAGGGGTGAACTTCAACAGATATTCCATCCTCAGGGAGTAGGCAGCATTGAACACTGTGTAGGGACCCTGTCAGTCGGAACACACTCCAAGTCATAGTCTGAATTGTTAACTCCAACTCTCGCGCCATATCTAGCTTTAAATGGAATCACAAGCATTCGTCACTCTGGGTCACATGACTATAAATTATTAAATGACTTCCTTGAAGTCTCTAACGGACTTTTGAAAGGGCCCTTCGTGAAGGGATTCATTTGTTCACTTTCATTTGAAGTGCAATTTGTCCAAGTGTTAGATCTGTCTCCCTCATCTAACACCTGATTCATCTCATCAGCTTATTTGTGCCAGCAGCCATATCACCTTGTAGCCCAAGACTGGTTGCCCACTGAAGTTAAGCAGGGCTGAGCCTGGTTAGTATCTGGATGGGAGACCTTCTGAGAAAACCAGGTTGCTGCTGGAAGAGGTGTTAGTGAGGCCAGCAGGGGGTGCTCACCCTGTGGTCTGTGTGGGTCCTAATGCCCCAGTGTAGTGATGGGGACACTATACTGTCAAAGAGCACTGTCCTTCGGATGAGACATTAAACCGAGGTCCTGACTCTCTGTGGTCATTAAAAATCCCAGGATGTCCTTTGAAAAAGAGTAGGGGTGTGACCCCTAAAATTCCTGGCCAAATTTGCCCCTTGGCCTCTGTCCATCATGGCCTCCTAATCATCCCCATATATACCGATTGGCTTCATCACTGTCTCCTCTCCACCAGTAAGCTGGTGTGTGGTGGGCATACTGGCGCAATATGGCTGCCGTCGCATCATCCAGGTGGATGCTGCACATTGGTGGTGGTTGAGGAGATTCCCCCTTCCATGTAAAGTGCTTTGAGGTCCCAGAAAAAGTGCGATATAAATGTAACGAATTATTAGTACAGACTACAAGACTTGAATTGGGTGTGTCTGATGAGGGAGACATCCAAAATGTGCTTTGGTGGGGGTCCCCGGGACAGGTTTGAGAAGCACTGGTCTAAAGCTAAGACATAGCCCAAATTCACAAGCAATTGTAACAAGTAAACAATCTGTAATGAAATAAGCAGCTAATTACAAGCAATAGGGCAAATAAACACAATAGAACAAAGTTTTTCGGGTAGGTCTTTTCAAGTAAGAAATACAACAAAAATTAAATAAAGTCGTCAAATAAATATATATATATATATATATATACAGTGAGGAAAATAAAGTATTTGAACACCCTGCTATTTTGCAAGTCCTCCCACTTAGAAATCATGGGGGGGTCTGAAATTGTCATCGTAGGTGCATGTCCACTGTGAGAGACTTAATCTAAAAAAAAATCCAGAAATCACAATGTATGATTTTTTAACTCATACATTGAAAACAAAAAAAACAACTTGCAATACTTTTGCTTCAAGTTCAAGCCCAAGTACATTACACAGTATTCAAGTAAATCTTAAAAGGAAATATAAAACAAGTGACTTAGTGAAGTGACAATTTGCATTAATATGGGCTTTGAGGTATATGCGGCTAAGGTGCTGGAGCAAATTGCTTGTGTTGCCACCTTTGGCGACAATTTTAGCCCAACAGCACTTGCATAAAATGGTTGTTTAGTCGACGTCGGATTTTTGGAAACCAAAAAACCTCCAAACAACAACCTCTTTTTGACACAAGTTCTTCTGTGTCATTTTTTACTAGTTCTGCAGCATCCATCTTCCCCGTAACGTAACACCAGAGCACTGCTGTTTACCCTCGCCTCGCAGTCACTGCTTAGAAGTGCAGCATTGTAAAGGGTCCGTCTGAAACTGTTGCGCAGCGTAACGGTCATTCCGAATGTTGTGTAATTAAATACATCGGTATGGCAATATATTAAAAATTAATATCATAACGAAAATATACACCGGTTTTCGGTATGAACCGGTATACCGCACAGCACTAATATATATATATATATAAACCTGCATAGTGTTCAATATGCTTCTGTCACTTTAATAAGACAGTATGCACAGATCCAGTATACTGACACATACATTTTATACTGATACGTTTGATTTGGTCTCAACAGACTGTTTACATGAATACTCACCAAGGCAGCATTTTTGCACATAAGTGTGTGTATTTGACATTTCAAATGCAATAAGCCACACAAGAGAAGTTCATTTGAGTTCTCACACACTGAGGCGGCTTTCAGTACCGAATTCAGTTTTCTTGCATGGTTTGTTGTGCTTTTAATAACTTATGAAGTCCATTCTGCTCTTTATTTTCTCATTCACTGATGTTTCATTTGCGCTCTGACGTATATTTACTCCTCACCTCCATTGATGTGCTCTTGCTTCTCCCCACACCTTGAAAACCAGTACGTTAGCCTTTGATTTATACATCAAAATAGTAACCTGATAATTATATCATAAAAGTGACATCCTGGTCATGCCTTATTGCTCTTTTCAAAACATAATTTTGAATAACAGCCATATTCATACAGAAGAACAGACGAGTCTAACCTGTTGAGCTATTTGTCATAACTTCTCTCTTGACTGAATCTGAGTCAATATTTAGTCTCATCCTGGTTCTGCTTTCTCCACAGGTGCTCTGACAAAGGTGAAGGAAAGCCAGAAGCACGTAGAGGAAGGGAAGATGGAAAACCTGCAGGCAGACGGCATCAGGGAACGCTGCAACATCATCTCTTTTGCCACGCTGGCTGAGATCCAGCACTTCCACCAGACTCGAGTGCGGGACTTCAAGTCCCAGATGCAGCATTACCTCCAGCAGCAGATCATCTTCTTCCAGAACATCACAGGCAAGCTAGAGGAGGCGCTTCAGAAGTATGACAATGCCTAAATTAATCACGTTTCAATTGGACTGACAGAGCTTTACCTTGCCCGGCAGAGAGCCTGGTGAGGGTTAGCCAGCCCCTAGCAATATATGACAAACCAAGAGTCTAAAATGTATGAAATCTATCCCCATACAATGAGTGTCCATTAGAAGGAACTGAAACTTTTTGGGGGAAAGTATTTAGTGAGATGGCGATAATAAATGTGTAGTCTGGACTGTTTTCCTATGTGAAACTGATGAGGAGGACAGAGACACGCAGGACATGGTCAGAGAGAACATGGAATATCTTTGATCCTGCTACTAATGTCACATTTTAAACAGTGTTCTTCACAGAGACAAATGAAATATTAATATGACTTGAAGGGCTCGTGTGGCTCCTCTCTGCCACCTTTTAAACACTCGAGACCCTCTTAGCCATTCTTAGATGTTTACAGACCTTACAGAGCCGTGTCATCACTGTTGTGCCTTTCGATCTCGTCTTGTTGGTATTTTTATAATTTCTTAAAAAGAACTATATATTATTCTTATTCTGAAATTAGTTTTTACAAGGTTTGATGTTATTATCTTAATTGTTATCTTAAAAATCACCCCTGCTTAAAATGGCAGGACGAAGGAGTAGCTGGTTCATGTTTTGAGATAAGTGTGGGAGTAGCTTGTCACAATGTTCTAATTTGATATCCCGTCTGATTTATTCCCCCACTCCCCAAGATATTTTGGGTCCAATGCAGAACAGAATGTGCATTTGGGGGAAAAACCGTAGTCATAGACAATTGACCAGGCAGGCACCTAATTTTTTTTTTAAATGCAATGTAAACAGGAAGCACAGCACACTCGGGTTCATTTTGGGCACTTCTGCCTACTGTTTTTTTTTTTTTTTTTGCTTATGACATTTCTCCAAACTTGCAGTCAGAGAATCCAGTTTATTTTCTACTACAGATTTCTACTTATGAACCAGACCTAGATGTTCTGAAATATTAAAGAAGATTCCAAATAAATTGTTCACCTAACTGCTTGTTGCATTGTATATATTTTGTAGCGCATGTATTTTGAGGTTGGCACATTCAAACACCACATTGAACATATTTTGATCTACTGAAAGTAGCAATGGCAACAGGCATTGTTTGCTGTTACTTTTCTTGATCATATCCTGTGCAGGCATAGTGAAATAGAGGAACAAAACGCTTTTCTTAAAAGGGCTGCACGATATTGAAGTAAAATGCAATAAATTGTTAAATAGTGTGATTTGCGATACAAAACTGCTTTAAGTATATTGAATTATATTTAAATAATATATTTAAAGACTGAAAATGATATAACCAATAAATCTTTCATGTTCTTTCCGTGAAAAGAAAGCTTCACTACAACTTCTGAAAGTGAACAGCAGCATTTTAGCATTACATAAATAGTCACAAATTTAAAATGTCATTTTAAAATCAATGTAAACAAACAAAAAAAGCTATTTAAATTCCAGCAACTCTTTGCTCTAATTGGTAATATATCGTTTTTTCAGCCTGTATCCTTAACATCATGAACATCCAGGTAAACGAAAACACATAACTGAACTAGGGTGGATGATTTTTTTTTTTTTTTTTTAATTATCTTAGTTATTAAAAATAAGAACAAAGGGGTTTGCAAAATTACAAACAATAGGACAAATACAATAAAACACAGATGCAAATTAAATAAACAGTGCTTTAAATTTGTCAGGTAGGCCGACATTAGATTATTACATTAGTAAGAAACAATACAGTATCCCATTTGTTTACATTCACTTAATACATACAGACTGGTTTTGCATTACTACTCATCCAGACAGGCATTATGACATAACTGTGACCATTCAACTGCAATAAGCCACAAAAGAGAACTGAATTTGGGATCACGCGCTATCCGAGAGGCGGATTTCTGTGGGAGCGCTTCGGGTGTGCTTCAGTGTTGACCTAAAATTGACTTTAAGCATCTTTTTGAAGTAGCCTATTCAGATATCCCATATGCATATTACGATATTTTTATATATTGTGCAGCCCTAATTCATTTTCATTCTTTACATTTGTTGTTTTCTCTTTCCCTGGTTTGTTCAGTATATATAACCAATATTGATGTAGTTTTAGTACAACTATAAGTGTTGTGCTGAAGGGAAGAGAAAATCTTTTAAGCGTCTTGTTACTAGTGTTGAAGCATGAAAAATATGAAAGTGAATGCAGATGTTTACTTGTCAACACTTGTGAAATATATCAACCCTATATTTTCACATTGTACATGATAATAACAGACACTTGTGATTGTTCGTTTGCATCAGCAATAAAAACACTTCAAATCGTGTTTACCACGACAAACACCTGTTATGTCCCAAGGAATGAGATTTTTACCATATCTACATTGTTTACAATCTCTATAGGATATGGGCATTTCATGGATTTTCAAGGAGTGACTACTTTTAAAACTAGTTATATAATAATATAAACAAAATCTTTTTAATTCTTATATTATGCAGGCTATATTTATGACCTAATAGTCATTGAGCAAATATAATGTATGTTGAGATCATTTAAATGTATACAAAAATATTATTTAATATTTATAATTTAATATAAAATATACTTATTCTTACATGTATAAAGAAATTTGAGCCTAAAATCTAAGGTACTGGACATTATTCACCATCTTCTACCGATTTTATTCTGTTTCGAATATCAGTCAGTAACAATACGTATGGGGATTGCTGTCAGTCAACAGTGATTTTTCAGTTTGTGTTGTGGGTAATGAGAGGAGTGTTCACTGTGAATGGTGACAAATGCCTTTTTCAAGGCCAAGCCGTGGGAACGCAGCCTGTTTGCCAGACCTGCCTGCTCTTTTAGTTGGCCCGGGCACAGCCGCTTTCCTCAGTGCTGGCTGTAAACACTGAAGTACTCTGCTTTCAGCGGGACGGGTCTCTGGGAGGTGTGCCAAACAAGTCTCCTACTGCCAGCCATGGGCTATCCTGCCTCAAAGTCCTCACTTTAGTGGAGGTTTTTGAGATTTCCAAGATAAAAACAGCATATTGATTCAAAACATCACTATCAGACTAGTGCAGACTCATGAGACATCCTGCTTTGCTTTGTTTTACAATACTATGATTTCAGCTTTTTAAAATACAAGGATGTGATCCTTAGGAGGGTAATAACTGTTGATGAAGTGACTAATGTTGAGGTAATTTAATGCGATTGGTATCTTCTGCCATGGGTTTTAATTATTTTCTTACCGGTCCAAGCTCAGACACCGTTTGTATCAAATAATGTCTCTGTCTTTTCCTGTTTAGGCTGCATCATCCATAAGTGTGACGCATCTATTGTGTAATTGTGTTAACATGTGACTATGCTGTAATGCTCTAGTCTAGTCTCACAATATATACAGTATCTCAAAAAAGTGAGTACACCCCTCACATTTCAGCAAACATTTTAGTATATCTTTTAGTATACACTTTGGAAACAGTTTTGACATGGTCATTTAGGGTGTACTCACTTTTGTTGCCAGCTATTTTGACAATAATGGCTGTATGTTGAGTTATATTCAGAGGACACTAAATATATACTGCTATACAACCTGCACAATGACTACTCTAAAATATATCAAGTTTCATTTCTATAGTATTGTCCCTTGAGAAGATATGCTAAAATGTTTTCTGAAATGTGAGGGCTGTACTCACTTTTGTGAGATACTGTATATATATTACTACTGTCAAATCGATTAATCGCGATTAATTGCATCTAACATAAAAGTTTTTGTTTATATAATGTGAATATATTATTATTTTATATATATATTATATGCATGTCTGTGTGTGTATATATATTCATACACACATACAGTCAGACCAAAATTTATTCAGACACCTTCAACATTTCTCACATTATCACAGTTTAGAAAATGGTAATAAAATATGACAAGAATTCAGAGTTATCAAATCAGTTGATATTTCACTGGTTTTGGCCATCCTTCTGTTAGACTGTCTCACAAATGAATTGGGTTGAATAGCTGTCAGCTGTTAAATTTAAGAACACAATTAGATAACACCAATTTAGGTCAACCAATGACCAAGCAATGCTTCATTTTGTTCAGACTGTGGTGTAAAAAGGTTGCATTAGCAATTAAAGAAAAAGACACGGTCAGGTCGAAGTGTCTAAATAAAATTTGGTCCCAAATGTTTTATCAATTTTACTGGTAGTCCGCTGTATGAAGAGTTTTTGGGTATAATATATCACAGTTTACTTTATTTTGCTATCCTCACTTTACTTGCATAAATTAACTATAGTTTCCTGCACCCACTAGTAAAACAATATATAAAACATGTATCTGGTGTCTGAATAATTTTTAGTTTGACTATATGTATATGTTTATATATATATATGTATATATATTATATTATATTATACAGTATATGGATGTGTATAAACACATATACATGTATATAATATATACTTTATATACAAACTTTTATGTTAGATATGATTAATCGTGATTAAACGACTTGAAAGCACTAATATATACATGTTAAACACTTGCCACAGAACACATTTGAGAGGCATGCAGTGCTGTAGGTGCCAGAATACTAAACGCTGGCTTTAAACGGCTACACAGGAAATGCATTCCAGATGTTTGCAACTGCAGGAACACAAGTTCCTCCCGAAGCGTTGATATCACAATATATGGTATCGGTAGATTTAAAGAATACTTTCCACATTCACTTTAAATTCTATCTTAATATAAATAATTGGGAAATATATTAAGGAATCATAATAATAGCTGTTCACAAAGAAAAAAAATATTTTTTTAAGATTTTTATTGTGGAACCTCTGTGATCAAAACTGGGCCAGTCATAAAACTCATGTGATAAGAGTGAGTTTTCGCCAGTTCATAACTAAATTAGATTCCTGACATCCTTTTACGTATTAAACTCAATTTCAGTTCCACCCTCTTGAGGAATGCCGCTGCTACGAGCCAGAAGGAAAACACATCTGAAAACAAAATTAAAATTCCTCCCTAATAATTGAAGAATGTTAAACTCAGTGCAGCTTGACATTAGATCTTATAGAAGCTTATTGAGTAAGTCTAACTTGCAAATAGCTTTCTATAATGCTAACGCCAGACCTTATCAAATCCTATTTGAGAAACACAAATGCAGTGAATATTTGTCCTTGTTACGGAATGTCTTGATGATGCCTAACTGCACTTATCAGTGTTATGGTCTTGTGTAATTCGGAGTCCTGAGATTCTCTCACGTATTAAACTCAATTTCAGATCCAACTTCTTGATGAGGAATATATTTATTGTAAAAGAATATACTCTTAAGGTGTTGATACACGAGGGCAACTTTTTGAGCAATGTTGCTGGGCAAACTTGGTGTGCGATTGTTGCTTGGCCACTTTCCCATTGAAAATGGGCAATACATTTCTTTTCTTTTTTTCTTTTTTTTTTATTGAAAGAATTGTTTTTATAGTTTTACAATATCAGAACCGTGGTACAGGTGTCTCATGGCAGCACATACAATCATCCATCAACTGGTAGTTAAAGGATCGAGTGAAGAAAAAAGAAGAAGAAAAAAAGATGAAAAAAAAAAACAAGAGTGAAGAATTAAAAACATTCAACAGTCATTTTTAATAAAATTCCAGAGAGGGGACCAAATACGCCAGATATCATTAGACCTCCGGCGTAAGTCCCAAGTTAGCTTTTCTAGGGCAATACATTTCTATCTGGATACTTTAGATTGTTCGTGGGCCCTGTGTCTCATCCGGTTGGTTGCCTGTTGACGGCAACATTGCTCAGAAAGTTGCCCTGTGCATCAATATATAAGATGAATTTTCAGCATCATTACTGCAGTCTTCAGTGTCTCATGATCCTTCAGAAATCATTCATGTTGATTTGGTGCTCAAGAAAAATTTATTATTATCAATGTTGAAAAAACATAATATTTTTATGGAATCTGTAATGCTTTTTTCAGGTTTCTTGGTAACACTTTACAATAATCCCTCATTTGTTTACATTAATTAATGTATTAACTAACATGAACTAACAATGAGCAAGACATTTATTACTGTATTTAGTAATATTTGTTAATGTTAGTTAATAAAATTAAAAAAAATTATTTGTTTGTTCATTGTTTGTCCATGGTAGCTCACAAAATGTTAACAAATATAACTTTTGATTATAATAATGTATTAGTAAATGTTGAAATAAACATTAAGATTAAAATATGCTGACTACTCTTCATTCTTAGTTCTTGTTAACTAATGTAGTTAATTCATGTTAATTAATTAAACTTTATTGTAAAGTGTTACTGGTGTCTGTGATGAATAGAAAGTACAAAAGCATTCGTTAATGTTAACATTCTTTTACATTTTGGTTGAGGATAATATACAGTAATTTAAAGTTTGGATTGGATTTGGTAAAAAAAATAAAAAGGGTGAAAAAAGGAGAAAAAGCTCAAGAAATAAATCCAAATGTATTGCACGAGTTAAGCTAATCAAAATAGCATGCTTATTTCACTAGATTTCACTGACGAGATGTGCTGATGATCATAAATTATGCAGGCGTTGACTGACATGCTGCTGTATTTATTGGTCAATTGCATGCTGTGCTTCAGTTTCCCAGCATACCCGAGCAGTGCCAGGAACTTCTGTTTCCAGTCCCAGGCCTTTGATGTGCACTTGACCTGCTAAGGGGATGTGGACTGCACACCATTCTTATACCTACAGGTTGGACATTACTGGAAACCCCTAGAAAAGCACTTCCCACCTAAGAGCTGCATGACTGCACATTCCAGTGTTTGCAGTTCATATCCTTGGTTTTGACCATAAAAAATTCCCAGAAAGCCATACCACAGTCTGATGAGGTTATACTGTAAAATGAGCTGTTATACATCCTAAGACAAACTAGTGGTCACAGGAAGTGTGGGGACATCCTCCTTTTCATTTAACCCACACAGTACAGATCATTTACTTTCATTGAGTAAAACACATTCCTCATATCTTCTTTTCTATTCCACAGAAGATAATACAGGTTTGCAGTACCATGAGGGGTGAGTAAATTATGACATAATTTTCATTTTTGGGTGAACTAATCCTTTAAGTGAAGGTGTTCTAGTTCACTTAAAATAGATTAAAGTCACCATGAAATAAAACTGGACAATTCTTGTTTAGTTTTTTTTTTCAATGGAATATTGCAGTATTTATTCTAAAATTATTTGTTTGTTCATCATTATTTTTACCTTATTCTTTAATCAAAATAGCTTCCTCTCTCTCTTGAAAAGGCATCTCTTCTCTGATGACATGTTTATTGGTGTGAGGGCAGTGACAACTGTCACTCGCATGACATCACAGCAATAGCAAACCACAACCATCCAATTAATTCCCCATGGACACAACAAATCCCGACCTACATTTTGTCTTATTCGAGAAGCCATTTCACTCAGATATACGTCACAATAAGGAAGAAAAGACTATCACAGCTTCTGTTTCTTTCCCATCAATAAGGAATTTGTTACTTCTGCTATTACAAATGCATGTACTGTTGCCTGTGATTCATCCGAAAGAATGTCACTCAAAAAATTAGTTAAGTTTGAAACAGGTCACAAGACCCTGACAGGGCTGCACCATGTCTCTGTGTTGTGAATCACACATGTAAGACCTTTAGCCCACGTCCTTTGTGTTTTAATGAGATGAGTATAAATGTTCAGTTTCAAAACCAGACCTATAAAAAACATTATAAATACAGACGATTCGAGCAAGCTCTTTGTTAATGTATCTTTGCAGCAAAAATTGAGTCAGATTTGACTTTTCAGTGACCAGCCCTTAAGCATAACAAGCCGTGATATCCCTTGAGGTAATGCTGGCAGCGCACAGCGGACCATTAACTTGACCTGCCCACTCTCAAGTGAATTGGAAATACACTATTATATTTAAACCAGGGTGTTTGTTTGGTGGTTCACTGAAAAGTACAGAGAAAAATAGTCTAAACAATTCTGCAAAAAAATAATATTTTATATATTTAGACTATTTTTTCTGAACTAATAATAATTATTTATTTTACATTGTTATAGACTTTCTTTCTCTCTGAACATCAAAAAGCAGTGGTTGGTAGAAAAAATTAAGTGTTAAAAAAAAGTAAATACTTCCAGATAATAGTTATATATATTTATGATATTTTATTTATCACAGTATAAATAAGTCTTCATACATTAAAATATGTAGCTGTATATTTTTACGTAGGGGTTTTTTTTCTTTGAAAACCCCTAGACCACAATTCTTCATATACAGTTCTTAAAAAATCCCCCAAAACACACTAAAAACAATCATAAACAATTGCAGCTTGTTATCTGTATATCAACAACAGTATTTTATTGCACTGGTTACTTTGATAAAAACGTTCAAACATTTGGCCCCTTTACTAATGAGATGTATCTGTATTTCAACATGAAATATACCCTGCTGCTAGTCTGTGATCCATTTAAGGTGAGGGGAGTTGTGCCGAGCCTGTGCATGTGTACCTGGAAAGGACTGGAATGTGGGAGCAGTGGGCATTTTTTCACTGGCGTGTTATTTTTATACCCCCACACAGGAAGCTCTCTCCAGCAGGGCCTCATTCATGTCTGAAAAACGCTGACTGCTTCCTCCTCTCTCTGGCTGCTGGCCATGAGGCCTGACACACACACACACACACACAAACACACACACACACACAGACAGACAGTTGTTAAAGAAGTGTGAGAACCTGAGAAAAGCATGATTGATTCAATAAGCATCTTTTCACAAATTCAGAAGACAAAGATTGCAGAGGTTGTCTTTCATTTTTTATTTTCATTGGACAAAACAGATATAATTTGAGGTCTAGGTTTAACTGCAGTTGACTGCCTCATCTTGTAGTTATCTCCTTCACTTGGGCGTTTAAAAAAAAAAAAAAAGGATGAAATGAGTTTAAATGGTAAATGGACTGCATTTATATAGCGCTTTCACAGACCCAATGGCCACCAAAGCGACTAAAAGGCTCACCTCTGAATCATCCTAATCTACATTTCTTCTCCTCATCCCCCACCCTTCCCCTTGGCCGAATGCTGTTTGATCGACCTAAATCTGTGTGTCTAATTTCTGTTTTAATTTAATGTTACTTTTGATACGTGTGCGTGAGCAATCACGGGCATGGCCAATCCAAGCCATTTTAGGAGAATCATAGTTGATCATAACATCTTTTAATGGTGACCAAAATCTCTATCTAGATCCACTATAGGTGGCATTCCAAGGGGGTTATTACAGTAGCCTATCTGTTGATTGTGTAGGCCTACGTGTGAATACGGCAAATCTCAGATATTTAACCAATCGCCAATGTTTGATGACCGGAAACTGACGAGATTGTGTCGGAGACCTGCGAAAGATGCACGGACCTCAAAGTGGTATAGTTTCCTGATCTGAGTGGGTAAAATATAAAAATAAGAGTTAAAATTAAAGAATAGTCAATCATTCGCTCACATTTAATGATGCACAGATATCATCAAAACCTTTTCATTTACGGAGTCAGATAAAATAACAAGTTAATACATGAGAAAATGTATTGCATTTAATTAAAAAATCCCTTTGCCTTGAGAAAAGACGGAACACGTGTGAGACCTTCCCCGCTAATCGAATGCCGCCATTGGATCGATATAGACGGCCTTACATGTAATACTTACAGTAGCCTACCTTATGCCTCTGAATCTATGCCTGCCTACCTACCCTCATATCAATATCATATTTATTTCTAGAACACAGTAGTGGGGTTGAATGTGAGATTGAATAAATGCACTCAATAACGTCCACAATGGTTTCGGACACCCAAATGGCTGTTCCCTCAAAAAGTGTTTTTTGGCTTTTAGTATGAATATGTTAGCCTTACTATTATCTATAAGCTTGCTATAGTGTACCTCAAAACAATGACAAAATTCGCATTTAGAAGAAAATCGGACAGAATTCTGACGTCAATCTGTTATCGGGTTCTGACGTCAACCAAAATCATCCCCTGACTGACATTACAACTTTCTACTGGACCTTGACAGAAAGGTAGTGGAGTAAAAAGTACGATATTTGTCTTTCAAATGTAGTGAAGTTAAAGTAAAAGTTTCCAGAAAAAATAATACTCAAGTAAAGAACAGATACTCAAAAAGTGTTCTTAAGTACAGTACTAAATGTATTTTGTCAGACATAGGGTTAGTGTAAGTGGGGAATTTAGTAAAGTTAACATTTGGTAATCTGATGCTCCAATGTGTACATTATTTGTTTAATCACAAGTCCAAGATAATATCACTGTTTTCTTGGTGGGATGTCATGTCAAGTGTCATTTGTTTGTCTGAAGTGTTGAAGTGACACTTTGCCCAATAGTGACACTTTGCCACAGTAAATTGCAGAAATGTGAAGTGCAAAAATGTCCAAGGTTACTACCCCTGATTAACCTGATCGATTCCCATCAACCTGATTCTCTGGAATAAGAAATGAGGTATGGATTCAGGGAAGGTTCAAAATTGCAGTAAAACTTTAATGCTTGCTCAAAGGCTTGTTCATCTCTAGAATAAAGCATGTATTCTTCTTCTTCTTCTTCTTCTTCTTCTTCTTCTTCTTCTTCTTCTTCTTCTTCTTCTTCTTCTTCTTCTTCTTCTTCTTCTTCTTCTTCTTCTTTTTCTTCTTCTTCTTTTTTTTCCAAAAGAACAACTGCTTATTTCCTCCTAACCGTTAAAAATTGTGCAAACTCATTTACTGGTGTTTTAAACAGTAATGAAATCCCCACCCAGAACTGTGAAATTCTGTCTTCAAATGTAACATTTCACATCTATACTACATTTAGACTCAGTTTACTAAGGCCCTATTTGGGTGTATTTGAGAATTAGTTTAGATTGCCGAGAACTGATTGTAGAACATGCTTGAGTCAATCCAAAATTATTCAGGAGAACTGGTTTCCCCTTTGTATTTTTATAAATGGTCTCATAAGGTCTCATTTGTTAAAGTCCCCCTCAATAAAACTCATCTTTGATCACCAAAATAACATATTTCAAACTTTTCCTTGAAAAAAAATTCTTCATGCCTTAAAATAGCTTGAATGTAACTCTACACCCTTGCCTCATTTAGTATGCGGTTCTATGAACATGCAAATTAGCCCTGCCTCCACTCCGTCACACCAGCTCAGATACTCGTTGACGATCACACGTGATTGGTTACATCAGACGTTGGCTAGTTTGTGATGTCAGAAACACCAGCGATTTCAAACCGCAATTTTGAGACTGCATAGGTTCACTGCAGTTTTAAGGAGAAAATACTTCGCAATGGTGTTGACTTATGAATTTGCACATGGTTTGTCTTAAGGGACATTAAAACACCACATAGACATATAAACAACATTAAAAGCTTGATTTTCACCACAGGGGGACTTTAAAATTAAATGCATAACTTAGCCTATATAAACTAACAATGATCAATTCGACAGCATTTATTAACCTTTGTTAATGTTAGTTAATAAAAATGTTCATGTTCATGTTAGTTCACAGTGCACAGACTAATGTTTACAAATACAACTTTGGGTTTTAATAATGTATTAGTACATCGAGAAATTAACAATAACTAAGATTGAGAACTGCTGTAGAAGTATTGTGCATGGTTAGTTCATGTTAACTAATCTAGTTAACTAATGTTATCAAATGAAACCGGCTTAAAGTTACCACTTATCAGTAACTCTTTGAACTGCCAAGAGTCTTGTTTTTGTTGTTGTTGTTGTTGTTATACTTATAAGATAACATATAAATATTAGAGGAAAACCTTAAACTAAAAAAAATGTGAAGAAAATATTTTTTAAAACAAAAACAGCAAGAAAATTAAAAGGAAAACTGAAAATATAAAAATAAAAGCTAATTCAAAATGTCAATAAATACTATTATAAATAATACTAAAATAACACTGGTATTCATGTGAAGAGAAAAATAAATAAACACAATTAACAAAAAACAGATGCAAACAGGTAATGCCTATTTAAATTGTTTTACTTGTCCTCTTTGCGACACAAGGAAATTGGGAAAAATAGGAAAAATGAGACAATAAAAATGTATTTATACAGTAAGGTTTAACATGGTATAATCTGTATATAGTAAATGTAAATATAGATAGTGCATTTTAAATATTTATCTAAAAAAAACTATTTTGGGCCTGTCAGGCATGTCCAGGTTTGTATTTTAGCTGCTAATGTAAGTTGTATACCATACAAATCCACAGTCTTCCACCAATTTTGGTCCACCAAACTTTTAGGCAACTAAATGTTGAAATGAAGTTTGGACAGGGCATATTGAATGGTCCTTCCCTTTTTTAAATAGCCAATAGGCTTTAGTTACGTCACAGACATGCATGATCTGCTGCTTGTCAGTTGGTCACAGGTGAGTGGGAGGGATATTCGCACTCGAGAGCATTTGATTGGACAAAAATCTGTGCAGTGCACGATGAGTCATCAATATTTCCCACAAATTTTCCTGGACTGTAAATTTCAAATCTGAATACTTGCTAGAATTGACAAATAAACATTTGAAAGTACACCAACAAAGATCAAATCAGATGCTGGGGCTCAGAAATATCTTGCCTTAAACACTCTTATTGGTGTGATTCATCACGGATGACATGAAATCTAATTAAGACTTCAGAGAGTGGTTCCTCTGTTGCTGGGCAGCTCTTCATGATCTGCAGGGCTTAAACTCATTATGTTTCCATCTCCTGGGACCCTCTTTAACAAGGGTCCTCAGGATGAGTCATGAGTCACTAGAGCAAAATGCTCATTTTCTTTATAGTGATCTGGACTCATTTACAGCAATTAGCCCTTCCACTAAGATAAAGTAGGAAAAAGCAATACGGATAATAGTTTCTACACAATGGGGTTCATTAAGAGGGCTAGCCTTTTGTTCTTTGATGTGAGCGTATTCATTGAAATGCAATATACTAAGAGATCATTTTACATAATTATAAAGCTATTGTACTGTAAAACTTTTTCAATGACTCAATGAAAAGTAGTTTTGAAGTTGATTTGTCATGCATTGACATCTTGGACTTAAGTCAATCACAGAATCTACTGTCAATGTGACTTATCAACCATTTTCTGATGCATATCGTTGTGAATCCTCCTGCCACTGATATTCTTAACTGAACCGGTTTCACAGCGTCACGTTTGTATAAGGTCAGCACATTGCAGGATTCACGTTTGGCAGACTCAGTGGATTGTCACCAGCTCGCATTGTTTGTAATGCAAACCAGTTGCAGGAACAGGAACTAATATTCCGTCACACTCATGCTGCTCTTGACAGAGAATATTTTATTCCTATTGCATTTATTATTAGGATAGTACTACAATAATAGTGTATTTTATTCATATTAAATGTGTGTATATATATATATATATATATATAGCCTATATATTCTCTTTTAACCACAACCACACTCTGAGATTTTTACCAAATGAGCTCTTAGCATGTATCTGGAGAGTGGTTAAAAAAGCCACTTTTAGCACCTATTAACTGAAATCACAGTAATTAAATACGAGGAATGACATAGCAATTACATCCCCAGAGGCACCTCGCTCTTTTTAATCTTTGTGTAACATCCAAAAGAAGAGTAGCTCTAGTGTACAAAGCAAAAGTCACAATATCCATCAGAATAAAGAAACTGCACCAGAGTTTGAGGTCTATATTGATATATTGAATTTAAACGCTTTACTAGATCAAAACACTGATCCTATTTTGCTTACCCAAGAAGAGCTGAACAGGAGTCAAGACTGCTGGATTGTAAAACATGTTCAATTTATTGACAGAACAATTCAGTGTATCAGACAAATGACTCATAAATGAGGAAAAATATACAGTGACAAATTTGCTGAAGGACTGAACCTATTGTAAATAGAGTGGATTCAGTTTCAGCTTGCGGGTTGTTTGAAATCCACATATACATTTTTGTACAATACAGAGGGCATAAAAATGCTATAGCATATTTAAAAACTACAATTCATAAATGTATTGATGTGACCACACCACAGATGCTCAAATCAATTGAATATATTGAAATGCATGCTATATGTAGTTAAAAACAGTTTTATTTACCACAAATAAAGAAATCAGTGGGAAGAATCCAGTGGTTTCCTCACATTGCATCATTTAAAGATATATGGTATTACTTCTAAGAGGACAACTACTTCTACACCTGAGAGTACAAAAACATTTAGGGTGCATAAACATTCAATTACGACAAACAAATATATAACAAAGTAAAACATACCCAAAATATACATGGTAGTGTCGTTGAAATGTGCACACCACACCTGTATTTTCTCAGTGCTGGAATATATGTCATTATAATATTTCAGAAATTCTAAAATCATTAATAAATATCCTTACGGCTTTAAATAGTTTCAGTATACAAAACATAGTAACACATAATGTTATCCCATTGAAATGAATTCAGTGTAATACATTGTTTTTTTTTTACTTTGTTATTTGAGGTAGACACACAAATTACTCTTAAAACACCCAGAATCACTTTTGTTTTCACAAATGACTGAATTTTTAGATTATATTTATAAAAATAAAAATAAAAAATTCAACAACAAAAAAAAAATACTTAGTACTTGGTAAAAAAGTACTCAAATACTTGTCAGTTATAGTAAAATAGTTTGTCAATGAGGATTAAAAATCATTTCACACAAATTCACACTATTTTTTAAATTCATGTTATCGATCTTATTGATTCATTCATGTATACGTTTAGTTTTTGTTTTGACCTTGTAATTAT
Source organism: Meda fulgida (assembly GCA_030578275.1). Lineage (NCBI taxonomy): Eukaryota > Metazoa > Chordata > Actinopteri > Cypriniformes > Leuciscidae > Meda > Meda fulgida. The sequence goes on from CM060620.1 coordinate 24,431,066, forward strand.
TAAACAAAATGTCATAACTCGATCTTCTGGTGAAAGGACACTTCTCTTTGGAGGCATATGTTGGACTTCTTCAATCATTTAAACCACGTAAACCCCGCCCCTTTCTTACAAATGACCACAAACTTGTGTTCAGATCTGGTTCCATCTAATCGAAAACAGATACATAATCTGACTGTTTCACACAGAAGCATGTCACAATACAGAAGTATATATCTGTCTCCCAAATTTTCATCTGGATGTTTTCCTCCCTAGTTTTTAGGTTCTTGGGAAAATCCTGACCATGTACAATACATGCAAACATCAAGGCTGCAAGTACATGTATATGCAAAAAACAAATAGTTAATTGAGACTTGTGGGGCAACATAGCTAGAAGATGTAGTGTTTCAATCACATTTCAGTCAGTGATTATCAGAGAGTACAGTGATGAATCTGAAGGTCATACCCAGTACTGATTGTTTCGCAGGGTGGGATTGGTGGTCCTGCAAAACTGTGAAACTTCAGGCTCCAGGTCTTCAAAAGAGCACAGAGACACAGATTGGCCATAATGGCTGTTTTTACTTCCGGTTTGAAGTCTAGTTATGGCTGAACTTCCAGCGTTTCTTGGAGTAAGAGGAGTGACTGTTACAATGGGGACAGTTGCAGGCCACTGTAGCTGGTCTTGATGGGACGGGTTGTTTGGGTGAGCTGGAGGACCTGATGTACTCTTTAAAGGCTTTGGTTTCTTCCTCCAGTTCCTTCTTAAGAGCAGCACTGACACAACCACAATGATGACCAGAAGCAGAAGAGCAAGAAGGGGCAAAAGGATGATCATTGAATTTGAGGAGGAGCCCGTCTGGGAAACTGACTCTACTTTCACTGGGTTATTATTTATGGGATAAATCTCCTCCACCCCATGGGTTGGTTTCAGGTTAGTTGTACCCATGTCATTGCTGTTTGAAATACCCCAACGGTTGCGACCTTTGAATCTTGACCCGGATTTGGTCACCTGTTGCGTCGTACGCACCGGTGGAGGTGTTGAGGATGGAAACAAAGTCCTTTCAGCAGTTTGGTTGCGAAAAACAGGTCTGAGTGTGGACATTGGGATCATTGTTGACATCTCCAGAGTGGGAACATGAGGTACGATGCTGAAAGCGAAAATCCCAGTGGCAGGTTGGACGTTTTTGGCTTTAAGCACAAATCCGAAAGAGTCATTTAATTCATGGACGCCCGTCAGGTTTGCCTTTAACTCGATGGCCAGTTTCTCCTGCTGTAGTTCACTAAAAGTGAAAAAGCTCACAGATTCTGCTTTCCTTCCCTTGCCGCTGGTCACTCTGACAATCCTGCCATTCTGCGGTAGTGATGTAATTTCAAACAAAGGGTCATTAGCACTCAACAAAGCCAGTTCAGACACATTTAGCAAATGTGGCTTCAGTTTAATTCGAATTCCGTTTGGAAACGTTGCCCGTTCTGTGTACTTAATGAGAGGTTTCACAGTGATATTGACTACTTGGTTAGTTAGGTTTGCTTCTGTTGTGAAGGCCGCAAACTCAAAGTTATCATGGGACGACTCAAGGTTGACCATGTGATATCTTAGCTTTTCAGCCTGGAGATCATCTTGACTGAAAACAGTGACGTCCTCATTGTCCAGAAGGAGTTTACCGTACTGTGGCGGTACTGTGATTTTATAGTGCACTGTATTGTTTTTACCATTGGTCACTGCTGCGAGGTGTGACCGTGTGAGGGTTACAGAAGTGTGTCCCTGGTCCAGTAGCACCTCTGAGTTGTTAACAAGCGAAACAGTGATCTCTATGACTTCCAGATTGAACAGTTTATATAAGGGACGATGATGACCGTCGGTGACGCTGAAGTAGAACGCTCCAGATGAAGGACTGCCATCGTGAATAAAGAACACCTCTCCATTATTGATCTGAGCCTGAGAGAAGGAGTCCACAGACTCATTCAAGTGCTCTGCAATGGCTAGGAACCCATTGCTAGGTTTGCTAATCACAGTGTATTGGATTTCAGTGGGTGGGTTATCCAGGTCAACCACACTTAAGTTGGTGGGTCCGATAGCCATGGTGTCCCCCTGTACAACTTTGAGGCTGGGGGCTTTGGTCTTTAGAGCAGGTGGTTGATCATTAATGGGGATTATTGTGATGTTGAATGTTTCTGACACGACCTCTGTATCTAGGGGGCGGGATGGTGGTTTGCTCCTTAGGTTGAGATACACATCAAAGTCAAAATGGTCACGGGTGGTCTCGGAGTTGTCGTGATGGTATGTGATTCCATACTTGTTTAGAATGAACTGAGAAAAATTGGGCTTTTCTTTGGTAAGATTTCGTTCCCCAACGACGATGACACCATGCTGTGGAAGAGATGTGACCTGGTACCAAACCTCATAAGAACTGCGCTTGGATTCAGGTTGTTTAGTCATAAGATTGGATGCGTCCAGCATTGTTTTTTCAATTAGCACTTTATCTCCTTCAGTTACCTCCACACCTGAAAAAAAAGATAAGCCATGACATTTCAGTTAGAAAGTCAGATTTAGAGAATACTTGACAATTTCTAGGATATTAATATTTAATTGATCATTTATATTTATTAATAATAATAATAATAAAATGTTTATTGAGCTCCAAATCAGCATATTAGAATGATTTCTAAAGGATCATGTGACACTGAAGACTGGAGTAATGATGCTGAAAAGTCAGCTTTACTATCTCATAGGAATAAATTACATTTTAAAATATATTAAAATAGAAATATAATAGAAAACAGTTATTTTAACTTGTAATAATATTTCACAATATTATGTTTTATTTTTTTTTACTGTATTCTTGATCAAATAAATGCAGCCTTGGTGAGCTGAAGAGACTTCTTTCAAAAACACACACACACACACACACACACACACACACACACACACACACACACACACACACACACACACACACACACACACACACACACACACACACACACACACACACAATTTTTTACTGACCCCAGACCTTTGGACGGTGGCATGATTAAATATTCTTTATGCTTTGGGACTCAACTTTATCGACTGTAAACCGTTTAATATGAATTGTTTTTGTCAGATTTTCACGCTGTACCTTTATTTTTAAGGAGCACAGAACTTTGTTCAGGTCCAACATTTTCGTAAGAAATGTCAATGTCGAATGTCTGGGTTTCAAGCGTAGCAGGAGGAGATGACACAGTAAAAGAGAACTTATCAAGTGCTGCCCATCCCAAAGAGGTCCCATGACTTTGCTGATATGCTACTTCACTCGCATCCACCTGTAATGATTACAGTTGCATGAGTAACTAAACATAAAACATGAAAAATACCCCCAAATCCTCAAAAAATCTTAGACATGACTGTAAAAATATTATTTCCTGATATACAGTAACACATTTAATTTTCTTTCAGCATATCAACATTATGTCTTTTGAAAGTATCAGCACAAGCTTATATTAGCTCCAAATCCTCTTGTGCCTGCTAACTAGGACATGTTACATTCAGCTTTCAAACATGACAGGCTCTCAGATTATGCTCATAGTTAAAGTAAATTTATAATTCATTGCCTTGCACTCTGATATGCATGGCACTGACATGGGAAACGAGGTTGGAAACACTCACCATTTGTTGTGTGAACGATGAAATATCTGTTGTGGTCTTGTCTGCATTTAATTTGACCAGTTTTCCAAATTTCGGGGGATTGATCACAGTAAAATAAATGGTCCGATTTGTGATGCCAGAATCATCATTCGTTATGGCCTGAAGAATGTTGTTTGAAATCAAGAAAAAGGAGCCTAGATGAAAAAAAAAAGACAATAAGAATAGCCCCGGAAACTTCCAAAACAACACATTGGTCGGGTACATGCTATAAACAAAACCCCATTGTTTGGTGTATAGTAGCTCATGGGCTTTGAAATGTGAATGTTTAGCTTTTTTAGGTTATGTTAAACAGAGGTGCATCTGAACGAGGAATTACAACCAAAAACAAATTTGGAAGTTATATTTGCTTCAGAAGTGTAAACATGGTCAAAGATAGAGGATAGGGAAGTATTTTGAGATCCTGTTTCAGAATACTTATGTTAAAGCACATTAGAGTGACTGGTTTCAAACAACTTTGAGCAATATAACAGGAAGGATTTTGCTTAAATAATCTACAAACTCCTTTCATGACCTTAATGGAAGGTCAGCCATTCTGTATTTATAGTTTTCTGTTGTGTCTAACCATTTGAAAGAAGCCCTGAACACAAAGGCCACGAGAATTGCTTGACATGATGTGGCATTGAGAAGCATTTGTGAAGAGTGGCTCTAATTTTAATAGAATAATGCATCTATTGGTCAAACTTACTGTTGATTCATTAATTTATAATCAATTATTACAAGCTTTACTAATAGTATTCCAAATTCCTGTCCATGTTGTTAAGCTACAAAAATTGATTAGGAATAAAGTAATGAAATAAACTGGAAAGTAACATTAAAAGGAAAGGGGAACAAAAGATTAATGAACTTCATGAACAAATCAATTCAGTTCATTAGAAATTAGGCACACCTTGTTGCTTAAACCCTTTTTTAAAACTGAAAGAAAGTAGAAAATGCAGAAGTTGAAAGAGCAGCAGCTATTCTTTTCTTAGACGATGCAATTTTTTTCTAACTCTGGAATTAAATGTGGCATATGAGTAAGTGTTTCTAAAATGAAGCAAATGACTGCAGTCTAATAACTTTAGGGACTTTTACACAGTTTCGTTCAGTGTTCAAAGGCTCTCCACTGAGCTATTTATAGCCCGAGAATTAAAGCCGTTTTGTTATTACATGGTTTGGTTGCACTAGGATTGAGAAACCATAAAACTCTATGAAACCATGAAATACTGTGTTGATGCTCAGACAGAGATTAAGTCTTAACTGTCTACGAATGGGTGGAGACAGCGTTGTTGACTATACAGAGCGGAAAGGAGGCGTCAATCTGGTGCTCTGACTTGGCATGCGAGGCAGCCAGATGCTGACCTCACTGCTGTGAATAACATGACGTTATTTTACTCTTAACTCCATAAAAAGAGATGGAGAGCCCAATTTTTTCTTACTGTATACGGTCTGAGAATCCATACAAAATGATGAAGTACTACAGAGATCTAAAATACTGTCTCTACAATGATTTTTATTTATTTATTTTATTTATCCTAAATAAAATCTAATATTTGACATCACAGAACCTATTTCATTATAGATAATCTTTGTGTGACAGAATATACCACATTACTGCTTAAGTTCACCTGATGTTAATCAGCATTACCTGGAAACACCTTAAGAGGTCCAGCCTTCTCTAGAGTAAGAACCAGGGCACGAGCTGTAATACTGAATATCTGTCTGGGAGCAAAGTTCACACCATCATTCACTTGGAAGTTAAAGCCTCCTGCCATTGGGCCTAAGAAGAAAAAAGAGCAAACAACATCATTTCCAGGGATTTAAATATAGTTCACAATGCACTGCAGCATCAAAGAAACTTTTTAAACCTTTGATGCCATATAATTCAACAACTCCTTTTATGTGATCTCTTTTATCGGACTGCACATCTTACTATACTAAGCATGGTGTCTCAAAAATAAAAATAAAAATATATAATTTGATTTCTTATTCATAACTGAATCTCTTGGATGAAGTACACCATGTCCGAACTGCATGGCAAAGTAATTATTCTGTAACACAGTTTAACTCGAACCAATTTTCGCCTAAAATGGACAAAAACGGGAGGAACAATGCTGTGCTATGATTCAAAGCACAACACTGACATCTAGTGGTTGAAACACAATGACACAGACCTTGTAAAAACAATCTGACAATGTGAAAAATGCCTAATTTTAAAAATAAATTAAGATTGTTTAATGATATCTCACCCCTATGTACAAAAAGCAGTTGTCTCTTGTCAATGTGAGCTTGAGTAAAGTTCATAATGGGCCTGTTAGGGGCAGTCTTCAGAGCCAGGTGACCATTGCTGGGTTGGGTAATGATGTACTCCATCTGCTCAGGGATCGTGTCCTCATCTTCTGCATTCAGATCCTCACTGGTGATTTCTGTGACAGAGTCAACCCACACCTGAGTAAACAAACAAACAAATAATGAGGCACAGATTAGTGCTTGAAAGGCTTGTAGATCGTTCAAAAGCTTAGACTGAATGGTAATTGCCATATTGTTAGGGAAATCTAAAATCAAATTTATTAAATAGAAATTCTGAAATCCCTGAATAACACATTTCTGCTAAAACACTCTCCTGAGTTTCACACCTTTATTCATATCAAGTCATCGTACACTGATTGAATCTTACTTCAACTAAACACAGTTTAGGGAAAACAAGCTGAACTCAACTAATCTGAATGCAAATCAGATACCAAAGAACAATACAAAACACAGAGATAAGGAGACATCCTGACTGCAGCAGAAGAGTATTTTTTGGATCCCCCATTGTTATGAATCTGCCAGATTATCAAGAGTGTAGTGTATAATGTAGATTAGAATGATCAAGAGAATCAGGATGAATCACTACAGACACTCTTTCAGCAGATAAAAAAATAAAAAATAAATAGAGGATGCAAAAAGTAATCTTTTAAAAAAAATATGTAAATAATTTATTTAGAGCTGTCGGAACGAATTTCTCAGGAAATTGCATGCATACGGCATTCACCCGCATGTGTCACATCATATCTGTACATAGATAAAAGTAGCACTGGCTGTGGGACGCGCAAAGCGGAAAGTGTGTTAAATTGATTATGGATCATTCAAAATGGCAAACCTCTGGGAAATCACCAGTTTTAAAAACAACCAAACAAAAATGTTATTTAGTTGTCCATCTGCTCTGATAAGACATTCTGCATCCATGTGTACACTAGTTCCTCAAACCACATTCATCCGTGCAGAGGAACAGCGCCAAAGCATAACCAAAATAATGTTCTTCCTGTTCCTGTTTTTTTAACCTCTAGAGGGCTAAAAGTGTAGCTTTAAAAAAGTTCCAATGAAAGATTAGAGAAAAGAATATAAATAATGTACATCTGAATGGAGTGAATGAATGTAGACAAAGGCCTAATAGTTATGACATGTCTAATTTCTCTAAAACCCTGTTGAGTAATTAAATACAAAGCACTGAAATATATGAACCAGATTGTCATTATTTGTAATTAAAAATGAGCAAACATGCATTATAAAAATAGCAGTGGTGAGCCACCTTGTGGGTTTTGTAAATATTTAAATAGTAGTGTTTGAAATCAACAAGCAAAATCATTTCAAATTGTGTCATTTCAATAATTAAAGCTAGAGGAAAACCTCCTGTAAGTACTGTTGTGAGAGTTTTTCAGCTGACAAATCCCTGTAGTTTAAAAGCATGACACTGAAATGTCTTGAGGAATCTGAAGCATGTGGAGCAGCCCATTTGGCTGTCCCTGGTCTGTGATCTGTGACTTAGACTTCTCTTGAAGTTAAAGCCAATGATTTTCATGTCTACAACTAGTAGTCTTATGAGTCTCAGAAACAACTGTGTATTTGTCTCTATTCTTCTTTGAAACATCAGAAGGGAACATCAGAAGGGAACATCAGAACACAGACTATACAAAATTAAAACAGTACACAAATTTCAACATCTTTTCTCCAGATCCCTGCAGAGTTCTCATACTCCATAAAACATTCTCGGGACTTGAACCTCAGCTAACCTCAGTCATAAAAACAGTTTATAAATAGTAATCTCACCCTGAGAACTCTGTTGGCTGTAATGGCTGGAGGCTCGTCATTGACGGCTGTGATCTGGACATGCACAGTCCATGGTGCACTGTGTTTTCGCAGGTCTGTGTCATTTGCTGTGACAGTAAAGTGGTCCTCCGAGGTCTCTGTGTTGTCGTGGACATAATAAATAAGCTCCTGCTCCACCTGCCATGTAAAAATAACAATATATATACAGTCGTGCTCAGAATTAATGGTACCCCTGGTAAATATGATGGAAAATGGCTGTAAAAAATAATTCTGCATCGTTTATCCTTTTGATATTTCATTCAAAAAATTGGCAAAAATCGAACCTTTCATTGAAGTAAAATAATTGACAGTGGAGGGGAAATCAAATTATGAAATAAATGTTTTTCTCCAAAACAAGTTGGCCACAATTATGGGTATCCCTAGAATTGTTTACGAGTAAAATATCTCTTAAGTATATTCCCATTCATATTTACCTTTTTTTGCACACCAGGGTGACTAGGAAAATGAAATTGTCCAGCCATTACTTCTTGTTTTACAAGAGTTTAAATATGGGGAAACACAAAGGCCAAATTCCCTTAATCATCCATTACAATGAGTAAAACCAAAGAATATAGTTCTGATGTGCATCAAAAGATTGTTGAGCATCACAAAATAGAAAGTGGCTGTAAGAAAATAGCTAAAGCATTGAAAATCCCCATTTTGACCATCAGGGCAATAATTAAGCACTTCCAATCAACTAAAGATGTTACAAATCTGCCAGGAAGTGGACGTGTGTCTATATTGTCTTAATGCATGGTGAGGCGGAAAGTTTGAGTGGCCAAAGACTCTTCAAGGATCACAGATGGAGAATTGCAGATATTAGTTGAGTCTTGGGTAGAAGAAAGCCTATAAAAAAAAAATAAAAAAAAAACCCTACATCACCACATGTTGTTTGGGAGGTTTTCAAGAAAAATCCTCCTTGCTCATCCAAAACCAAACCCCAGCAAATTCAGTTGTCAGACATGACTGGACCTTCAAACAGCACAGGGTTCTGTGGTCAGATGAAACAAAACTAACTTTGGCAGCAAACATGCAAGTTGGGTTTGGTGCACACAAGGATAAAAAGTACCCCATGTGTACAATTTAATATACCATCTTTAATGTTGTGGTCATATTTTTCTGCTGGAGGTCCTGGACTTCTTGTTTAGATACATGCATGGCATCGTGGATTCTATCAAATACCAACAGATAAAAAATCTAAACCTGACAGCCTCTGCTAGAAATCTTATAATGGGCCGTGGTTGGATCTTCCATCAGGACAACGATCCAAAACAAACATCAAAATGAACACAAAAATGTGTTAAGTAGCACAAAATGAAGCTTCTGCCATGACCGTCCCAGACCTGATGAGTGGAGTGAACTGAAGAGAACAAGCACCAACATGGATCTGGGAATCTGAAGGATCTGGAGAGATTCTGTAAGAATGGTCTCTGATCTCTTGTCAGGTGTTCTCCGAACTCATCAGGCATCATAGGATAAAACTCAGAGCTGTTATCTTGGCAAAAGGAGATTGCAAAAAGTATTTAATAAAAGGGTACCTATAATTGTGGCCAACGTGTTTTGGAGATAAACATCTATTTCATAATGTGATTTCCCCCCCACTTTCTATTCTTTTACTTCAATGAAAGTTTAGATTTTTGCCAATATTTTGAATGAAAGATCAAAAGGATAAATGATGCAGATTTATTTTTTCCAGCCATTTTTTATGATATTTACCAGGGGTACAATTAATTCTGAGCACGACTGTATATATATATACACACACACACATTACAAAGAGAAAAAGTGACTTAAATAGTTGTATTTATTTATTTGAAAATAATAATAACAAATAAATAAATATAGAATAATTTACTAATAACATTTTAAGTGATTGTTTATGCCTTTTCATAATGTATTTTCCCAATATAATGTTCAAAATTGGAAAAAAAATGTACCTGCTTCCTTGTAAAGTAAGTTGTAGGAATCCCTGGGAAACGTGAATTCTCAATGCGGCCATGCAGGGGACCCTCTGAGATGTAGTACACAAAATTGAGGCCAGAGAAATGTGGGTTTTTTACTCTGATTATGTCATCTGTAAGAGCTTTAGATGCCCCTTCCTTCAGAGTGATATTGGACACCTCAATGGGTATTAGGCATGGGATGATATCCACAGACATGATGATGTCACTAACCTCTGCGACCCCGTTGCTGGCCTCCATGGTGAATGAATCACTCTCTTGGCCAGGTGCCACCTGTACATACTGAATGTTGCCATCATTAACATCTCGCTGGGAAAAGGTCACTAATGGATCCTCTAGTGTTCCTTGGTACTGATATTTACTCTCAATAAAATGCCGTAAATAGCCATGAGATGGAGCAACTTTGATGGTGAAGGTTATTTCTGAAGGTGAACTAGCCTCATGAGTCACCTGAAGAAAAACAGACATAATATTTTATTTCTGCATACAACATCCAGCGTCTGGGAGCAACTACAAGTAGCGACACTACTAACTTAAATACATTTTTATTTTGACCGGTTTTTTTTAGCTTTTTTTCCAGTAACAAGCTACTTTTTCCAACAAAAAGTGAAACGGTCCTATCTCTGGCTGAATACAGAATAGCATATTAGCATAGTATTCTAGTATGCTACTCATAGTGTCAGAAATTCAGATTCATTAAAGTCAATCATTCATCCTAAGTGGTCCCATAGGTAGCAAATACAAGTCTTATTCATTCTAGTGAATGAACATAAGAGCCTTCAAACAACTACACAAAAACCTGTTATTGGTAAAAGATATCAATCAGCAATATATTGCTAAAAATTGCCCAATAAAATATCTAACTGATGTGGATATTTACCTTGAGTTTACTGCTCTCAATCTTGACTGGTTTCCCCTCCTCCACCAGCAAGGTTTTATTATGAAGGATGATGGGTGGTCTTTGATGGCTTTCCAGGTACACCTTCACATGGATTTTAACATCAAGCCGATGGTCCATTGCTTCCACCAGGAGTGTAAAAACATCAACAAGATTCTTACTGTTGTCATGATGATAAGACAAGTAGTCATTTCTCAGGTCATTCTGGGTGAATGACTCTGTCTTGCTGTCTTTTAAATACAGACTTCCATGTTTTGGAGCCTCTTGGACTTTAAATATTATTTCATTGTCATTTCGGATGTCAAGATTTGAATCCACACTAAAGTTTGCATTACTAAGTGTCTTGGCTTGCCCTTTCTGAACCAACAGGCCTGTGTTGTTGCCAGTTTTTAAATAAGCATCCTGTGTGCTAATATCCAACAAAGAGGACACGTAGTGCTTGCCATCTGACACAAAGAGGACAAAACGGCCAGAGTTCATCCCATGGTGAATAAACAGCACTCGTTTCTGTTCCAAGTCTTCTTGGCGAAACTGGTACAGCTTATGTGAAGTGTCATTCACAAGAACCAAATTCCCCATTGGGATACCACGCCGGGTGTAGACAAGCTGCCCATCACTAAAGTCTGAATCTGCATCATGGAAGCGCAGGTCATCGATTGTAAGTAATCTCTGTCCATTTCGGACAACATTAAATACTTTGTCTACAATGCGGATTGGTTTCTCATCATTAACCAGCTGTATCGAGATGTTAAAGATGCCTTCCTTGGAACCAATGTCATTATCTCTTATAGGAAGCTTTGTTACTGGGCCTGTGGTGGCTATGAAGGTAAAACTATCAAGAGTTGTTTCACTGTCATCATGAACGTACATAATATGCTCCTCAAGAATGTCCTGATTGGTAAAGGACATAATATTGTCAAAATCTTTGGTAGAGTTGTAAAAGTTGATTCGCATTAGCTTCCCATGTTGCGGCATCTTTGTGACCGTGTAGTAAATCGCTTTAGTGCTTAGAGTTTCAGCAAACAATTCATCCTTTGTGATGAGTTTACTTTCTCCTTCAAGAAGTGACAGCCCATTGTTTGTCAAGAAAATGCTGTTGACATCTGCTTTAATATTGATTTTAAAAATGTGACTAGCAGAATGTGCATGCTTTGAGAATACATGGAAAACAAATTCATCACTGGTGTCCTCGTATGATCTTTCCACAAGTTGGTATTTGACTTTCAGATCTGTGATATCCCTTTGACAAAATGTGGAATTCACATCTAACTTGGCATTATCCATTTCCATTATTCCTCTTTTTGGTAAAGTCAACAATCTAAAACAAAGCTTATCCTCAGACAAGCTTACACCATGTGCTGTTACAGACAGATGCTCAGGGTCAATTACAGCTCTTGTCATTTTGTCCAGCTCTACAGGTTCATTGTTTTCTATTGTGTAGTCTATCCACTTTACCTTTATGGGAAACACCAGTTCTTCAGTAGCTCTGGAGGCCACAGTTACTTTACACTTGAAGTGGTCAGTGCTATTACTTGTTTGAATGGACTGGTGGGTGCTGAGGTACCTCAAACGCTCCTTTTCAAGAACTCTTTGGGAAAACGAGCTGGTGGTTTTCCACTCTCCACTTGAGTGCATCCTCTGGAGCTCACCAAATATTGGTGGCTCAATTACATCATAACGAATGTCAACCACCTGCTTCAATGCATTGGTCCAGATGGCCAATTGGTTGGTGCTTAACAGAAACATCTCTCCTTGAGTCACTTCCAGACCCGTGGTATTAGAGATTTTATACTCAAGTCCCACAGCCATGATTCTAAGCACCACTGTGTTACTCACCTTCTCTCCATCACTGACTCTTAACACAATCCTAGAGTTCCTCACACCCGTGTGGATGTAATATATCTTACCCTCTACAAGAGCTGAATGGGAGAAAGAAGTTACTGGTGTACCTGCATTGTCTTCATTCTCCAAATATCCTGCATCAGAATTAAGGTTACCTAACACAGAATAAACAAGGTCTGTGTAATTGCTGTCAATGTCTATGGCTTTCAGAACATCAGTGGTCAGCCTCTTCTTGGAGTTCTCTAGAAGAGTAAACAGATTCCCCTCGGGAAGACTCAACTCAGGAGCGTCGTTGGTTGGCGTGACGGTGACATTATACCGGTACAACTTGTGTCCTTTCAGATAGCTTGGCACTTCCTTTCTGCTACTGGAGAATACAGAGAACATGAAGTAGTCCTGTGGGTCTTCAGATCCCCCATGGATGTACATCACCCTTCCGTGCCATAAATCCAGCATGCTGAATGTTTGCTCAGCCTGCTCCTGGTCTACATCAATCCTAAGTTGACCATGCACCGGCTGCTCTTCAATCCTAAAGATGATCTGAGACTGACGAATGCCAAGCTTCTTGAAATCGAGGTTCACTTTAATATGCTTAGAATCCAAGGCTCCCCGACCCCCTTCCGGGACAACAAGATTCCTAAGCTGTAGAAAATTGTGTCCATAGTTTTTGACAAGACCTTTAGCTAGGGTGGACACATCTGTGGGTGGCAGCTGAGTGACAGAGTCAACGAGGATCATGGGAAGGGTTGTTGGGCTCACTGTGGTGCTTATTTCCAGCTCCTTTTCAGGATCACAGCCAACAGAGATGTCTTTGGTTACCACAGCATTGGGAAGACCCATTTTGGCATAATTTATTTTAATGTCTCTGAAGCATCCTTTGAAGGAGCCACCTTTAATACGCTTCCCTGCTACAGAGGAAAGACCTACCTTTCTGACCTCAGAACGTGTGCCGTCATCGATTCCACCAAGGAAAATGAAACCTTTTAGATGAAAGGCTTTTGATCTGGAGCTAATGATGGACTTTACAGTCTCTCCATCTACTGTGAGTTGGAGGCTTTTTGCAGTGAAAAAGAGCTTAACGTCATGCCATTTGTTGTCATTGATGAAGGTGAGGGAACGTAGTTCTGTTTTACTTCCATCTTTACCGACCACGGCAACAAGGAGACCTTTCTGGATCTCCAGGGCGACAAAATCTCCTTGTCGAGCTGAGCTGTACATGACGATCCCTTCTTCAGCTGACGTGTGGATTGAGCATTCAAAAGCACACTCATGTTGTGCTGTCCAAGGTGGAAGGGATATGTAAGCCTGTGAGCTGAAGAAACTGATCGGGTCATCCTCATTGGCAAAAAACTGAGGGCTGCATCCAAGGGAAACCTCATAGACATTCTTGAACCCAGAGTAGGGCCTCAGTGATGAAAGGAGATTGTGCTGATTAAATATTACTTCATCGAGGCAACCACGGAAGCCATTGAGATCTCTGGAAAGATAAGCCTGATCCAAACCTCCAGTACCACCCACATATAGGCCGTTGTTAATGTGCAGCTCTCGCTCTGGGCCTGGCATTCGTTGACTGGTCTTGGAGTGGTTGTCCACAGTCAGTGTGACATTATATAACTCATGGAGCAGCTCTGCAGTGTGCCAGGCCAGATCATTTAGCTGGGTTCCACTGTCTGAGAGAAGGACCTGCTCTCCAGAGCCCAGATCCATCCTTACCTGTGAATGACAGAAACAATGTAAAAAACAAAAAACAAAAAACAAAACACCCTGTCCTTACACGGTCATATATAAAAACAGTTAAAAAAAATACACTATACAATATAAAATACACTTTGCACTTAACCGCAAGGTGGTGCTAACTCTGTGGAAAATTTTAACGATTTTTTTCTTTTAATTTAATAATAAAAAACTTTCATGTTTTCAGCATACTGATTCGATGTTTATTGTTAAAAGTATTTAGAAATGAATCTGATTTTTTTTTTTAAGTTTGTTTTTCATGCTAGGTTAATATATAAAACATTAAAGTATTTAACAAAATATTTAACATTAAAGTACACTTAAAATATTTAAAGTAAAAAAATCCAGACAATATGTTAATAATTTCATTTGGTTTCAGTTCAGTGACCATATAAATGCCAATTTATAAGTGTTGTTCTAATATCTATAATATTTTTTACACAGTATAAATGGAGAAAGAATATAAAGGAATCAAAAAGTTTGTAAACTCCAGAGTTTTAGGTCTAACAAAATGTTTACTATAACAGGAGTTATTATCTGAATTGCAAACTAAATGTGTAAAAATATTTTAATCTTTAGCATTTGTCTACAGCTCATTAATTTTACTCGTAACATGAAAAGTCACTGTCCTTACATGAGACAGACAAACTTGTCAAGGCTTGCTGAATATTATTTCTAGCTTTTCCTCAACGGAAAGCAATTATAACCCGTGATGTATTCGAAGAGGGTCACAGTCAAAGGATAGCAAAAGCACAATTTAATGACATATGATAAATGTGAGAGTTCAAAGATACTTTTAATTACAGGAAAATTAGACCTCAAAAAGTTCAGCACAATCTGTTCTGTTGTAGCCCTAAGATATCCTCTACAAAAGGAAAAGGAATTTTACGTGAGTGCCACTGAGAGAAATGTAAAAACCAAAATCCATTTCAGAAATTCATGCAAGGCTTTTGAACTGGATTGTGGGAGTTGATTTAATAAGATTCAACTCTAGCAGATCCTCTAGTCATGTACCTACAGTACTTCTCTCACAATGTCAACTAATCTCACATTCTTCAGCCCTTAAGTCAGTGCAATCATCAGATTTGTATTGTATACCTTAAAAGAAGGTGGAAGAGTCTGTGGTGAAATAACACAGCATCAAAACTAGGCCAGTATAAAATTCACCACTGCATTTCATCTGAAGAGGATGGTGTTGAGTTATTGCCTAATGCTGTCAGTCTTGATAAAAATCTTTCAGAAATAACTTTTATTATATATATTTTTTAAATGTTGCAGCAATTTAGCATAATCCTTACAATAGCTAATTAGATTATTTTCAAGCCCAGACAGAATTGACATGTTTCCACATGCAGTTTTATTGTGGTAGTAGATGATCTAAACATTGCTGAGGGTGAAATAGCAACATGTGACTCACCTGTAGTCTGCCAGCATTCATCTCCAGCAACAGGAAATCATTCTGCCCTGCAGCCAGGAAAAGCAGGCCACTCAGGCTGGAGGTGCGGAAACGAACGTGCAGTGTGTTACGGCTAGACGTCTCTGTCCCTTTTAACTGCACAAATCCATCACCATAGAATGAAGCTGCAGATAAGAGAACATCACCTATGATGTGTGTTTAGTTTAGTTTAGTTTTTTTTTTTGCCCTGAATGCTCCATGATTTCATTCAAATGTTCCATTTTTGCCTATTGTTAATGAGTTTCAATGTTGTGATTTAAACTTAATGACATCACTTTTCAATTACACTTAAGGTGACTTTATAATGAATTGGTTTGTAGGAAGATTTGTTTACATTTAAAGGGATAGTTCACCCAAAATAGTCAATTTTGTTTTCATTTACCCTCTCTCATGTCATTACACCATTACATGGCTTTTTTTCTTTTCTGTGGACAACCAAAATAAAATATTTCGAAAAAAGGGGAATCACTTTGTACTGTATATTTGAAACTATCTTCAAAATACTGTATATTCGATAAGAAAGTAGAAAAAGGACAAATTATAAATTACAATCAGTCAAAGCTGTAAATCTCAGTATTTTTCTGATATTATAGCGAAAAAATCCCATAAACCTAAAATGCTTTTTACTGTTTTAAGTTATGTGTGTCCTGTGTGTGCTGTCTGCTTTAATGCATCAACTGCAGTATGTGATAGCTTTTTAAAGTTTTTCACAGATAAAATTGTTGATATAAGGCAGAATATTACATCTATATGATCCATCAATTCTTTCTCTCTGTAGTTCATCCTTTAAGTAATTTTCATATTTTCATAAGTAATAATATTCACTTAAAGATATTATTAAGATTTGATATGTCATTTTTCCGACACATTTTTTTTTGCAGGTTGATGTTGTTGGGCCTAGCATTTTAGCTATAATAAATAAGTCCCTTCTCACATGTATTGCTACTAAATACCTAAAATATGCAACCGTTAAACCCCTGCTTAAAAAACATAATCCTGACTTAACCATATTTTCCATTATAGACCTTTATCAAATGTATCTTTTATTTCTAAATTCTTAAAGAAAGTTGTGTTGGAACAACTACAGAGTCATTTGGTGTTAAACAGTGTTTTTGAAGAATTCCAATCTGGGTTTAGAAAATATCACAGTACTGAGTAAGCTTTATTAAAAGTCTTTAATGATATTTTATTGTCTGTTGATTCTGTGCTGCTGTTGATACTGTGGACCACAAATTCTTATCTCATGACTTGAACAATGTGTGTGGGTATTGAAGGTTAAATTAAACCAATTTAATTTAAGGTATTAAACTGGTCTGAGTCCTATCTGAATGCTAGAGCGTTTTCTGTTTGCCTTGACGGGTTCTCTTCTGATGTTTCTGTTTTGGATTATGGAGTCACTCAGGGCTTCATTCTGACACATGTGCTGTTCTCGTTCTATATGCTTCCTTTGAGGACTATTCTTTCTAAACATGGGGTGTCATTTCACTTTTATGCTGTCACTGGTGACACCCAAATTTATCTGCCCCTAAAGAAAAATGACAAAAAAGGCTTAAGCTCATTATCAGCATGCTTGTCTGATATAAAGTCCTGTTTTTTTTCCAATTAAGATTATTATCTAAGGCTAAGAGTTTCTTAACATTTTCAGAGTTTGAGAGAGTGATCCATTCGTTCATTTCATCTAGACTTGACTATTGTAATTCTCTTTATATTGGAATGAGTCAATACAATATAAGTGGTCTTCAGATGGTTCAAAATGCAGCAGCCAGACTTTTGACTGGTTTGTTATAGAATTGATTTTAAAATTCTGCTTTTTGTTTTTAAAGCTCTGAATGGATTAGCTCCAGAATATCACTCTGGATTTTTTAGAATTAAATAACTCTAGATCATAAAGGTCATCTCAACAAAGATTTCTAATGGTTCCAAGATCTAGACTCAAGACAAGGGATGACCGTACTTTTTCTAATGTTGGTCCAAAATTGTGGAATAGTCTTCCTCTATCCCTAAGACTAGTATCCACTAGATTTTAAATCTCAGTTGAAAACCTACCTCTTCTCACAGGCTTACAACTGTCTGATTTTTAATATTGAATTTTCTGATTGGTGTTTTTTATCTAAACTCTCTTTATCATTTGTTTTGCAGTCTGTCTTGTTTAAAAAAAAAAGTCTGTTGTACAGCACAATGGCTACAGTTGCTTTTATTGTGCTATATAAATAAAAGTTAAATTAATTTGATTTGACTATTATTTTGTATTCTTCAAAATCATACAGGTTTGGATGAGCAAATGACAGAATCTTCATTTTTGGGTGAACTATCCCTTTAAAGTTACTTTTATTTTTTAACATAGACAATAAATAAAAGTGACTGAATGAATAAAAACAGCAACACTTCTTGTCTTTATAGGACAGGCCAGATGGCGCCAGGGAAGCACTGTGATACCCATGTGCATGTGCTGGCATGCTTTGCCCTGACAGCACCCTGTTCTCAACATAAAAGACTCTGACATGGCCACATTGTCTTAGCCCTGCTGTCCATTGAAGGATGGAGGCCTGGACGCAGCTGTTTTCTAACCCAGCCACTCCACATCACCCTTTAATCTACACTAATGTGTTCTACACTCTCATCAACCTCTCTTTGCAAGTGTTACTATTTACACCCCACAATTTATATGGGTACAGAACACTTCTAATTTGGGACTGAAATGCCATGTTTAGTGTAATTCTGTGAAACTATGCAAGTTTAATGTGGTGTCATTACTCATTTGTGATACTAGTTGCATAAATAAAAAATTCTGTTCAAATTAATATTTATTAGTTTTTAAGTCCTTTGTTTACAATGCTCAAGGCACCATGCAAAGTTCAATGAAGCAATATGATTCACTGAACTTTGCATGGCTGGCACAAGAAGCCGAATAAAATTGTGGAAATAAATATTATATTATGTAATATAAGATTACAATAACTTTTACAATGCAATGATGAGTAAAATAAAGACGGCTTGAATCTGACATCTTGGAGATTTTATAAGTCAGGACACTGCACTCCAAAATAAGACCACAGAAGACATCAGACATCTTGATAATTCAGTGCAATGGCTATTGTGAAGCTCAACACTAAACAAATGCAAATGATGCAACAATTGGCGAATTACACTATATTCAAATGCACCACAAGAATCAGCATTTAAGTCATTTGCTCTTTGAATAATGCTGGATCGCTCTATGTTTTTTTCAGTTGTGCAAAGCTGTTTTTTTATTAACAGTTAGGAAAAACATGACAACTTGAATAAACATCCAAGCTAATAATATGCATTGCTTTCATAATGCAGTGATTCACTAGCATTAAAGCATGCATTTCATTGTTTTTAATAACAACAGAAATTATTTTCAGTACCTAGTACTGACATTTGGCAAACTGTGAATCTGAAATCTCTGAGAGCCACAAATCTGTGCAGTCATGACTGCTATATTATGTACACAATAGACTTAGACTAGTCATAAATATAATTTTGGGTTCATGGTTTGGGAGCCACATGAAACTGAGAAGAGTCAAGTTGAGGAAGCGTCAACTGCATTCATACATGTTTGAATATATTTCTTTGTATTAACGTCAGTTATTCCACAAACAGAATATGACAAGACATTCTCTTTACACAGACAGCAGCCATAAGAAATAGTAAGTCTGGTTGTTCAAAAGTCCTACTGTCCTCATACTGTCTGATGCATGATATTTGGGGAAAATGAAGGATCGTCCGTTTGGTCTTGCTAAAACCTCCAACTCAAATGTTTTACTCAAAGGTAGACTAAATGGTGAAATACCCTTCTTACTAGCTTTACATTACCCATACTTCAGCAATTTAAACAACTTACCCCCGTGTGCGATTCCGACAAAGATCAAGATCAGTCCGTTTAAAAGGATCGTTCTCATTTTAACATCAATGCAGAGTGTTCATTCCGCTTGAAATGGAGAAAGAGTGTGTTTTAAAGTCATTGTGTTAACAAATTCATGGCAGCTCGGTAACTCCTCACATTAAAATCTTTTCCCAAAGTAAACTTGTCTTCTGTTCGAGGCTCGAGCAGTAGCAAGGAGCACTGGAGAAACTCCGCCTCCGAGTCCTCGAGCTTTCTCTAGCTTCAGATATTTTGCCCCTCACCCCGCCAACAGCACCGATAGATTCACCTCGTATAAAGACATGTTGTACTTGGAAAATTACTGTTTAAATTACAATTTCATATAACCATATGCACATACAACGCGGGGTTTCTGTGATGTGTTTCTTGAATTGTGAAAATAACAATACAACACTGCTAAGAAATTGTCTAATAAGACCAACATTAGAATCATCTCATTTAGCATCATAATTTGACAAAACTACAGCTTGACTGGAAATTATTATTATTATTATTTTTTATGGAAACACAAATTAAACAAAATCTATACATAACGCGTTTGAAAAGTAGCAAACAAAGGCAAGGCAGGGTGAAAAGTTTTTAAACCTGTTTAATGTGACCTTCATAACCAAAATAAAACAATATATATATATATATATATATATATATATATATATATATATATATATATATATATATATACACACACACACATATATATATACATATACATATACACATACACATACACATACACATACACACACACACACACACACACATATATATATATATACACACACACACACACACACACACACACACACACACACACACACACACACACATATATATATATATATATATATATATATATATTGTAATAAAAATTCAGTCAACCATTCACGTTGGTTTATTATGACAATGATATTTTGAGATGATGTAATAATATTAAATGTAATTTAACAATAAAATGATAATATAAAAAAATATATGTTGTGAGGGATAAAACTGAACAGTTATAATTTACGTGTGTTGATTGGACGTCAGTAGGAACATCCTCTTAAATGACAAGCGCTTAAACCAATGAGAAAAACAAATTTTATATTTGTGTTATTTTGATATAGCCTATGATATTGGCGTGTAAGCTTTCATACTAATAAACGTTAAACTATATCAATACAATTCTTTTGTATATGCTAATGTATAGATAAATGTGGACGTTAAACGGCAGTTGTGCGTTTGAGTTGACAAGCATATTTGTCCCGCCCACGTGAGCCAACGAGCCAATAAGAAACATAGTATGCTATCTGCGCAAGCTAAAGAAAGAAGTAGTCAGGAAGTTAAAGCAGTGAATGCATCCATCTGGGCTTACAGGACACTGTCATCGGCAGGTGATCTTCTTTGACACAATGCACTCTTTGCGCCACTAATGTTCTGGTTTCAATACATGTTGAACTATAATTTAGTATGTAGCTAAATTCAGGATACAGTCATTATATAACAAATGCAATGTCAACCTTGTTTATTTTGCTCTGCTTGCGACTTTTCTAATGCATAATCAAGCCTTGCGAATCCTTACGTTTTGAAGAACATTGTAATGGGAAAGTCTTGCTGTTGACAGCTAACACAAGAGATACGTTGTTAGATATTATACATTATGCACATTGTTAAATTGTTCTCTTCAATATCAGTAATTCCTTACAAACCTTTACTTTTTGTCTATTTTAAAAGTAATTGTATTCTGGTGCATTCGTTTGGATAAAGAGATAAGAGAGCCCACCGACTGTATCTTCATATCTTCATGTAGGAGGCGCTGTTGACATAAAGAATACATACTATCGGGGAAAAAAGTCGTTCTCCTGGGTAGGTTTCTAATAGATTCTTCTGAAATAGTTTTGATTCTATGCATCCATGTATTGTATATTTACTATAATCAGAGTCCTTTTGCTGCTCCAGGTATTAGAACTAACAACCAGCAGCTGGCATAAAAATAATGTAAGTATGCTAAAACAATGTCATTCAACACAAGCATCTTACAGTTGTTTGAGGTGATTTAATTCTTTTATTCAGCAAGGATACATTAAACGGATCAAAAGTGCCAGTAAAGACTATTACATTGTTTACACTATTACAAAACGTTTTGAATTCTAAATGCTAAAAGAAAAATCTATTTCAAATAGAAATTCAATATTTTGAACTTTCTGTTCATCAAAGAATCCTGAAAAAATGTTTCACCATTTCCACATATAATTAAGCAGCACAACCTTTTTGAGTATTGATAAGAAATGTTTCTTGAGCAGCAAATGAGCACGAGTGATTTCTGGACTATCATGCGACACTAAAGACTGAAAATGCACTACAATTACAGGATTAAATTACATATAAAAATAAATTAAAATAGAAAGTTATTCAAAGTGTATAATACTTCACAATATTACCACTTTTTACTGTATATTTGATCAAATAAATGAAGCCTTGTTAAGCATAAACATTAAAAAATGTAACCAGCAGCTGGCATAAAATATTTATATATAATTATCATGTTAAAAAAAATGTCATACAACATAGAAGAGTCATAAATAGTTCAGTTGAGTACTATTAATACTCATCATTATGCTGAATAATTATACCCAAATGTGATATAAATTATTTTGTTATTTCTGTTTCAGGATTGTATTGAAGTGCTATCTCTCTCTTCCATTGGTGGCAGGGGCATTATTAGTGGGCCTTCCTTACAGTATTTCTCTGGTTGCCCAGTGGATCTATGGCTGGCCCAGTAAACCAGGGTACCAAAAATATTTAGAGGCTGTCAAACCAAGGTGACACAGGATTAACATTTTGATGCTACTCTATTTTAATTGTAGGCTTTTTAAATAATGCTGATGTTTCTTGCACTCCTCGCAGACGCATATACTGCCTGACAAGAGCCGTGCTTGAAATGCTGAAGTATCTGCAGTATGGCAAACTGTATTTTCAGTGGAAACTGTGGTACAGTAATGACAAAAATAACAAGCACTATGTGAAAGTTAGTTCTATTTTTATATATTCCTGTTAATGTTAAGAAAGGGTGTGGTTTATTTAGCCACAGGGCACACAGTGAGCTATACAGTGCAAGTCAAGTCACATTTATTTATATAACGCTTTTTACAATACAGATTGTTTCAAAGCAGCTTTACAGAAATAACAGGAAAATAATGCAAAAAAAGTTTGTTTCACAGTACAGAGGCACAGAGAGAGAAAGTTTAAGAAACAAAGCTACTATTATGTCTAAATTTAGGACAGTGATAATTCTTTTAGAGTTTTGTGATGCAACATGAATCGCAATATTAAAATGTTTTGAAAATGTACTTTGTCATGAACTGCTCCAGAGACGCAAAGGCTATGGATCCAAACGCAGTAGTTTCTAAAAGGAGTAGTTCACTTTAAAATGAAAATTAGCCCATGATTTACTCACCCTTTAGCCATCCTATAGGTGTATATGACTTTCTTCTTTCAGACAAGTTTAATCTAAGTTATATTAATAAAACACCCTTGATGCTTCTGAGCTTTATAATGGCAGTGCATTGCAACCATCAGATTGAAGCTCAAAAAAGTGCATCCATCCATTATAAAAGAACTCCACACGTCTCCGGGGGTTAATAAAGGCCTAAAAGCAAAACGATAGTTT
The DNA here is from genome assembly GCA_030578275.1 of Meda fulgida. Lineage (NCBI taxonomy): Eukaryota > Metazoa > Chordata > Actinopteri > Cypriniformes > Leuciscidae > Meda > Meda fulgida. The sequence continues at coordinate 24,454,278 of CM060620.1, forward strand.
GTGTAAGAAAAATATTCATATTCAACTCGCTACAAAGTAAAATTCTAGCTTCCGGCCAAACGCAGTCTACTTGCGTATAAACTGTAACTTACGTAACTCATGACGTCAGTAGTGGCGTAGTGTGTCATGGAGTAGCGTAAATATCAGCAGTATGTCACATTACTCGCATAAGTTGCGCTTTACACTTAAGTCTAGTTATGGAAGCTAGTTATTTTACTTTATAAAGATTTAAATATGAATATTTTTCTTAAACTCATCGTTTTGCTTCAGAAGGCCTTTATTAACCCCCCAGAGCCGTGTGGAGTTCTTTTATAATCGATGGATGCACTTTTTTGAGCTTCAATCAGAAGCGTCAGGGTGTTTATTAATATAACTACGATTGTATTCGTCTGAAAGAAGAAAGTCATATACACCTTGGATGGCTTGTGGGTGAGTAAATCATGGGCGAGTAAATCATGGGCTAATTTTCATTTTACTCCTTTAAGGTTAATCCAAAATCATAATCCAAATAACAGGCAAAAGGTCAAAACCACAGGGCAAACAATCCAGATAGCAACAGGGTCCAAGACAGAGGCAAACCGGCAGAAGATTGGGACCATAACACAGGAAACCAGAAAAGTACTCAGATATGCCGTGATGATACAAACAAGACTTCAGAGTGAGTGAGTGAAAACACAGAGCTTATAAAAGACAAACCCAAACGAGTTAATCACACACAGGTGGAAGTAATGAGACCTAATGAGCCGAGGCAATGTTTTATGGGAGTGTAGTTAATGATGGGAAAGCAAAGAAGAAGGGAGGATTGCCCTCTAGTGGAAATCAATGGCACTCCAGCTGGTGTATGTAGTAATACACTTGTTCATTTCTATTTTACTTTTTCATTGTTGTTCTGTCCTTTTCTAGGGCATCACCTTTGGTCGGCGAGGGAATAAGTTAGATTTATATTATTCACCAAGCACGGGGCATTCTGATGCTGCTCCTGTACCGGTGGTTGTATTTGTGTATGGAGGAGCCTGGGGTTCAGGAGACCGCTCGATTTACTGCCTGTTAGCCTTACAAATGGCAAAAGAGCTTAATACCTCTGTAATATGTCCTGATTATTCCATATTTCCAAAGGTAAACCACCTATAAATATTTATTATTTACTTTTTTAGTTTGGATTTTTTTTTTTTTTTTAAAAAGTGTTCTGTGTTTTTAGGGAAATGTGTTAAATATGATTCAAGACATTAGTGACAGTTTGCTGTGGGTGAGAGAAAAGGGACATGCATTCAATCTGGATCAGGTAAGTTTCCTGTTCCATGAACTTAACAAAATGTAAAATGTTGTAAAAACTGTTCAAATTGCATGACAAATGCCAATTTAACAGTTCAGCATTACTCAATGCACTTTGTAATATGAACTTTTTAATATTTAATATTAGCACTTTCATATTTTAAAGTGCTTTCATTGTAAACTACCATTCAAAAGTTTGAGGTGTTTTCAAAAAAAAAAAAAAGAAATATACTTCTATTCAACAAATATCATTAAATAAATAGAAAGTGGTAAAGACTTTTACATTGTTACAAAAATACTGTTCTTTTGAAATGTCCATTCATCAAGGAATCCTAAAAAAAAAAATGCATTACGTTTTCCTCAAAATTACCAAAATTATGTTTCTTGAGCAGCAAATCGGTATATTAGAATGATTTTTGAATGATCATCTGAAACTGAAAACTGGAGTAATGGCTGCTCCAAATTCCACTTTGGCATCACAGGAATAAATTATATTTTGAAATATATGAAAATAGAAAACAGTTATCCCAATAAATTGTAACAATATTTCACAATATTACTGTTTTTACTATATGTTTGTGAGCGTAAGAGATTTCTTAAAAAACAATTCTTAAATCTTAGCTAACCCAAACTTTTAAACTGTATTTTGTAATAAAACAGTTTCACCTAGGCTAAATTGATGTAGAAATCTTCATCTAATTCTGATACTACACTTTTTTTAATGCAGGACAACATAATATTAATAGGTCATTCAGCAGGGGCTCATCTGTGTTCCATTACCACACTGTTTCTGGTGAACAATGTAGAAGAATTGTTCATTGAGACCAACAAACAGAGAGATCTTGTATCTGCCATTAAAGGAATCATAGGTAAATCAATGCTCCAGATTTATTATGTTTCTTGTATTATGATAGTTTATTATTTAGCATAGCGGTTGCCCTGTTAATTTAGTTCGTTTTTAGAAAAACCATGATCAAGGAAAGCAATAATTTTCATTCATATTGTTTTTTTGTTGTTTTTGTAATAGGTTTGAGTGGCGTTTACAGTATAATGGATCATTATAAGCATGAGAAATTGCGGGCTGTTGAATATGTGTCAACTATGCACAAAGCTATGGATGGTGTGGAGAACTTTGATTATTATTCACCAACATCATTACTCAAGAAATTGAATAAGGATCAGTTGAAACGGTATGACAGGTTATTGCATATTTCTATTTACACATTAACAACTGCTGAAGCAGCAAGACATTTATTCGTTTTCTTTGTATCACTCATGTAAATTGGCCAACTTGTTAGATTACCAACGCAGTTTACCAAGTAAAGGTCACATGTACAGTACAGAAAGATGCAAAATACAGTCAGGGTTTTGAATTAAGCTCTGTGTTATGTTAGCTTACTGTGAGGGTCAGAGCAATTCATTATATCATTGTAGAATTAACAGTGAAGTGAACACTTTATGATTTGCTATGATTTTCTTGCAGCGTTCCTCCAGTGGGTTTGCTCCATGGAACCAATGACATCATAGTTCCGGCGGAATCATCAGTGATGTTCTCTGAGCTCCTGACTTCTCTTTCTGTCAGTATGTCTCTTTATCTAATACCTAAAATGAACCACACCGAGATGGTCACTGACCTTATGGCTCCAGACAGGCACTTTTACCATTCTGTTTATGGCTGTATTAAACAGGAGTACAGTAAATTTCAGGGTTAGGTTGATTAATATTTTTCATTAGTCATAAAATTACTAATATTATTTTCTAATATGCCAAACAGTCATTATCCTAAAGTCATTATATGTTCTTTATAGTTTAAATGTAAGTTTACATTCAAGTTCTGATGTTTTCCTCTGAAATGTTTAATTTTCCATCAAAATATGTTCAATAAGATGAAAACGTTAGCTCTGTGCTTGTTCATTTAAATAAAAATAAAATCTGTTTAAAAATCTACCTTTAAAGTGTAATTAAATGCAACAAAAAGATATTGTTCCAGTTAAAACAGAAAGAATTAATGAATAAAGATACAATTATGTTTCGCATTCGAAAAATGCATTGAGAAATATTGCATTCTTATAGATATATTTTAGGTTTAGGTTTACTATAATGTTTATTTGAATCATATACATATGTTTATCTTTGTGTTCTACTTACAGAATTAGTCATTTTGTTATTGGACTTTTGTTTGTTTGCCATTCACAGTTGAAGCCACATGATCTTAGATTGAATAACATATGCTTCAGCTGTGCATGCTGTAGAAATATTATTGATTTATATTTGCTTTAGTCATGACTGATGAAATGTTGTTGCCAAGAACACAATTATGTTCCTAATCGGGTGTTTAGACCAGCATTGAATATTCACCTTATAAGTAAACTGCTCCTTATTGTGGGAGCGTATGCTTATGATATCTTAGGAATGTAAAATGGATGTAACATAAAGTTATAGCACAGGTGTAGGATTTATTATTATTGAGAAACGTGTTTGATGAAATATACATGTATTACAAGTGACTATATTTACATATTGATTGCACTGAAACTGTAACATCCAAATCAGCATAATGTAAAATTGACATTCCTTTCTTCTTTTACTGCTGTGGCAGTAAAGTGCATTAAACAAAAACTTTAAATTCTGACAGATTGGCCTTCGATTATTACCTGACCAGAGTAAAAAAAAAAAAAAAAAACGTTCCTCCAAATTGAAACGGAGAGCTGCATGGTTCTGGCCAGCAGGAGTCGCCGTTTCCCATGTAATTAAAGATCTACAGCGAGCACTGGGAGGCAGCGTCTCCCACACCGCTGAGATCTGAAGTAGTGCTGGAGCTGGGACGAGCTCAAGCCTGTGTTGTTTGGGATGTCGAGGATTAAATATGGCCACTAGCTTGCTGATCTAACAGAACCAGTAACCGCTTCAGAAAGCACTGGCATCACCCGTGAAATATGGATGGGAAGAGCGCAAGAGGATCTCTTTAGAGCGCTTCTCACTGACGCTTGAACACATCGGCTGGTCTGGTGAGTTCTCATGGATATGCGGATACACTGGACACATGCAAAACACATACACATTGCCCACTGGCGCTAGCTTCCTTTCTCCAAAATACAGATTCCTTTCTTTGCATCTTTCTAGAAATGTAAATATGTTATTCTGTTTATATAAATGGCATTCAATGCAATCCAGCTGTGTGAAAATGAAGCGCACAACTCGAAATGTATGGTTGTATGTAGCCGGGGCTGGCTAGCTGTGGCTAGGAGAGGAGGACTCCGCTAGCCTGTTAGCTGCAGCTGGCGAATAATCACTCATGTGGAGAAAATTCACAAATACGATCGTTTATTATTGTTTACCTAGCGTTAATCATATGCATGATTATTATGGCTTATTTTGAGGTTATTTAGGTTATGTTTGGTGAGCTGATTGTCGTACTGTCACTGAAGATATCGCCTCATCCCGACTGTAGCCTACTGAAATTATTTGTGGTTCATGTCAGTTTTATAATATGTTGTTTTCTAGTCTGGTTCATGTGTGTTGCTACTCGCTCATGTAGCAAATTCCAATTTTCCTTTTCCTATTTTTACATGATGGCCGTCATTTCTATTTCTTTTTTTCCGTTTAATTCTAATTATAGGGTGTCTATTTTATAAATCGTGTATAACGTAAATATTACCTTGTATTTTTCTCGGTAACTTATATGTGGTAAAGTCTGTGTAGTGTTGACTGTCTGGCTGATAATGTACGCCAATTTCCCACACTGGATCAGTTTTCTGTCCGTTTGTCTGTCTATCTAACGTTAACGTTACACATGGACACTCATGAAGGCTGAAACTTATCTCAGTAATTCATCATTCAAATTGTGATATGGAGGCCATGGTGAATTATTGGGACACGGTGTAATGGTGAAGTGGTGGCCAGCTGCATCAGGTAGAGGTCATGGACCTCCACACCTCCAGGCTGCTAATGCCATTTTATTTGTGTTGTGTGTTTTGGTGAGGGTATACAGAACTGTGAATAAGAGATTAAAGACTTACTCTTATTGTGGTTTTATTATATCAACACACCACCCTTGTATTATGCAAGTCATTCAACCTGTGATTTTATCCCAGGGCCATCATAATATTGGCTTGGGCCGAATCAGTCAAACATGACCTAAATTGCCCTTATTTATATCTAAATTGCTATAAACCTAGTTTTCTGTTTTTCTTTACTTTTACTATTAAACCTTGTTTTACTTTGTCACTGTCTTAAAACTCATGAACGGAACAATGTAAATGCATCTTACATTTCATGATGGTATTACAGTAGCTAGTGCATCACATTAAAAGGGTTAGTTCACCCAAAAAGGAAAATTCTGTCATTAATTTCTCACCCTAATGTCGTTTTAAACCCTAAGACTTTCGTTCATCTTCGGAACACAAATTAAGATATTTTTAATAAAATCTAGTTCTGTCCCTCCATTGAACTACCACTTTGACGCTTCAAACAGTTCATAAAGAGATGATAAAACTAATCCATATGATTTGAGCGGTTTAGTCCAAATTTTCCGAAGAGACTCGATCACTTTATATGATGTACAGAATACAGATTGAATTTAGGCTTTTATTCACATACATTGATCAGCAAACATAAACAGACGCTTAACCCAAACCTGCTTGACGCACGAGAGCAAATCTCTTGCAGAAGCTCAAACGTGCTGCGTAACACGAGAATGAACCTCATTGGTTCTTGCAGAAGCTCAAACGTGCTGCGTAACACGAGAATGAACCTCATTGGTTCTTGCAGAAGCTCAAACGTGCTGCGTAACACGAGAAGGAACCTCATTGGTTCTTGCACGTCAGGCGAAGCATGCTTGAGCTTCCGTCGCTTTACCACAACTGATGTGTGAGTCGATGAATGTTTATATGTGAATAAAAGCCTAAATTCAATCTGTTCATCATATGAAGTGATCGTGTCTCTTCAGAAATCCCTCAATTCATATGAATTAGTTTTGCAATCTCTTTATGAACTTTTTGAAGCGTCAAAGTGTCAATTGCATAGCTTTCTTTGGATGGACTGAAAGCACTCAAATTTCATAAAAAATATCATTTCCGAAGATGAACTAAAGAATTACTGGTTTGAAACAACATGAATTTGAGTAATTAATGACCGAATTTTCATTTTTGGGTGAACTATCCCTTTAAGATTTAGCCCAAGTCATTTAGCTAGTATAGGTCTAATGTAAAAAACGTGTCTGTAAAAAATGGCTGTGAGTTCAGACAGGATGTATAACTAAAGGTATGTTGCTTGATAATGTCTCGTGCAGTGGACTTCCAGGGTATTTGACCATCTTAAGTGAGATTCGCAGGGACCATTAGTGTTCAGTCTAGCATAAGAAGCCAGTGTACATCAATATCTCTTAAGAGGAAATGGAGATGGGAAATGTACCCAACACATACTCAATACTACAAAGTTTGGCTAAAATGAATTTAGTGAAAAGGAGTTAATGCTCTGGATTTTTTTTATCAACCTAATTAACTTCAGGTTTGTTTTAATGTTTAAATGCAGTTATTATTATCATGGCTCATATAACAAAGAGGGCCATTTATTTTCATATTAAAACAAAGTGTTTTGTGTCATGTATCGGTGCCAGTTAAAATCATTCTACAGATTAAGCGTCAGCTCTGTGCTTTTTGAACAAAGCCTCTCTTCATTAATGTCGTTGTGTGTGCTGCTTCTGATCTTTATGTCCTCAGACTGTTCTTCAGTGCTTTGCTGCAATCAGAATTTCTTTGTGCTGTTATTGTTTTCATATCTGTTTGAAAAAAGGCCCTTTATGTAATATTTGAATCTTCAGTGATAGGCCTATCTCATGTTTGCACTGGATTGTAGATATTTTCGAGTGGATCAGGTTATTTAGTAGGTGATGTTCTAGTGTTCAGCAGTGTGTAATTCCTCAAAATCAGATGACTGACTTCCCCTTTTCAAAATATCCAGAGCTAGACTAGTCATTACCCTGATCTGTGGATCGATTTTAGTTTTTATTTTACAACGTGATCATTTCATAACCGGTATCTGCTCTTTAAATGTTATCGATGAATCCCCCTGTACTGCCGATTTGGTATCTCCTGGTATGACACTGGTCACCCCTCCATGATGTAGCCACGTGGTAGAGCTGGTGACAGGGAGGATCAGCTGTGCCAGTCCCTGCAGGCTTGGCTCTCTGGTACACACACACACACACACACACACACAGGTTTCCTGGCAGTGCCAGCAAAGAGCGTGAATCGGCACTCGCTCCCACAGCATCCTCTGCCTTCTCTCTTTTTCCTAGTCGACACGCACAAATTTCGGTTGTTTTTTCAGCAATCTCTGGATCGAAATTACGTCTGTAACAACGAGGGATGCTTGCAGAGCACCGGGAGAACAGTAGGTATGGAAAAAAAACATGTTTGATTAGTGTCTCCATGGTGACAAGGCGTTTGTTTACAGTTTGGAGCCGTGTGTCATGGATTTATTTGCTGCGATGGTGGTCTTGAAATGGCTTCTTACTTTCTGCTGAGGTTTTAGGCAGCGCTTCGGTTAGAGAATCACACATTTTTCAATGCCACGTAAGATTCTTGTATAATTAAAGGCTGTTGAAGGTATAACGGATGAGTAGGCAAATGACAGATGGCACAGCTAGTGAAGTGATGGTGGCGTTTCTCCCGAAGGAATGATGGTGTGGAGCAACAAGAGGTTGCTGCAAGAAAGGGTTAGATCTCATTTTTTGAAGTAATAAGCTGCTTGCATCATGCACTGTGGGCGTAAATGTTTTCATCACTGCTGCATCCTGGCAGTCATTCTTTTCTGAGAATTGTGATTTTTGAAGGCTTCAAGCACCTGGTTTCTGGCTGCTCATTGCAAATCAGGTAAAGACATGTTTGAAACCAAGGGCTTCATTAGACTCTGACTCATTCAACACTGTTTACGCAGGAAGCGCTCTTGACTTCAAGAGATAGATGTTGATTTGGGTGTGAGGTATCAACGCATTCTCATCCTAGGGCGTCATATTTGACATATTTTGACATTTCGTCTACATCCAACGCACATGGCACCCTTTAGCGTCAATATGAGATGCAGATAGATATGGGTAGGTTTAGGTCTGGGGTAGGGTTAGGGTTAGACCGCTAGGAGGCGCCTTCTGCCCCATATCTATCTGCGTCTCATGTTGACGCTAAAGGGTGCCATTTGCGTTGGATGTAGACGAAATGTCAAAAGCGTCAGTATATGACGCCTTGGGATGAGAACGGGCTGGTATCCAGTGACGGTGGTAAATATTAAGATCATTATTTTGGACCATATCACTTCAGCTTGTTACTGTTCACAGTTATTACGTCACCAGTTTATGTCGTCCTCCCCAGATTTAAACAGTGATTTACTGACTTTTGAGAAGATTTCACCTAAATGGGGATCAAAGGAGGTTTTTGCTGGACAAAAAGTTGTATTATCTTTGTTCATGTATAAATATGACCTAAAGGCTTCAGTCTAGATAAGTAGTAGGCTGTCAATCATCAGGTTGGAGTTGGAATGCTAAATTACTGCTACCTAACCTACATGATGTCACCTGTGGTGAGATGAATTTCACAGGAGATTATTTCTTTACATTTAGAAACAATAACAACATTGCAACTACTTTATTTTCAGTAAACTTTGTTGCCTTTGTACTGGATTTCTTGAGTATTGCATCTCTTATTGTATTGATATTCTTCTTGTATTGAGCACTGCATGCACTTCTTGTTGACTCTTGAGGGTTAGAAGTGCTTGATGTGTATTACGTACTTATAATTAAAACTAAATATTTGAGATTGCTTTGGTTCAAAAGTTATGTTCTTGGCGTCTTCCAACGATAAATTTGGTAATTCGTTGCTATTAGTAAATATGTTATGAAATGGCAATTCCACCAACCTTGTAATAGTGCTATGTTTAAAAGTTTGGTTTGTTAGATTTTTTTTAATTGTTTTATTTTTTTGTTAAATAAATAGCTACATTTAGGTCTATTCAGAAAGGATGCATTAAACTGATTTATAATGTTACAAAATATTTATTGTCTATTGAACTTTCTATTCATGATAATCCTGGAAACATGTATCCCTGTCCCACAAAAATATTAACTTTCTGATAATAAGATAGTTGATAATAATAAGAAATGTTTCTTGAGCACCAAATCATCATATTAAAATGATTTCTGAAGAATAATGTGACACTGAATGTAATGTGACATTCAACACTTATTGAAGTAATGTCTGCTGAAAATTTAGCTTTGTCATCCCAGGAATAAGTTAAATTTGAAAACAAATAGAAAACTATTTATTTTAAATTGTAGCTACTAATATTTCACAATATTACTGTTTTTGGTGAGCGTAAAGCATTAATATAGTACCAACCTTTTGACTCATAGAGTCTATAAATAAGACAGTTGGGCTAGCTTTTTTGTTATTTTGCTTCTCTTATGTTTTTTAATCAGTTACCTCACAGAATGGCTACGCAGAATGAAATAGTTTTGAATAGAATTAAATAATTTGTTGTTGTATAGACTAGACAGTAATTTATTTATACATTTTAAGTTATAACTGCTGGCACATTGAAAGAAAAAAACAATAATAACAAATGAAGTGGTTGTTGACCGAATATTGCAGGAACTAGGGATGTCAACTTACTAGGGCTGTCAAGATTAAAATGTTTTATCTAATTAAAAATATTACACAATGTGGTGATTAATTAATCGCACGGCAATTTTGGCTGAGAAATTATCGCCAAAGGTTAATTTATAGTCATTATTGTGTTAAATGAGAAAAACATCAAATAAACACAAAAAGTATCTTTAGAAATGTTTTTATTTTTTATTTGATTGAACAAAATTTATTAAACATGAACCTTTAGGCTTTAATGGCTGTGAGGGTGAGTATTTATTTTTTTGGGTTAACTACTTTTAATGGTTTCTTTTATTAATATGTATTTTTATAATATTTTTTTATTAATACGAAACCTTAGTAAACAGGGATGGAAATTAACTTTCTTGTCCTCCGGCCACTGTGGCTGGTGGATTTCAAAATCTACCAGCCACTCAATGTTTTTACCAGCCACTTTCTTGTTTTTAACGGACAATGTGTAACTGCATGTGAAAATTAATACTACAAGATCTACAAAACCAGTTTATATAATCTCAAGTCTCAATGAAATACTGACATTTTCTCTTTCTCTCTTGTACACACACACAAACCATGAACTGATATACATTTCGTTAAATGAGTAGGGCAGATTAAACAAAAAACTGAACCGGTGCTAAACCGCACTCTATGCTGGAGGTTGCTCTCTCAGCGAGAGTACCGTAAAGCTTCAAATAATAGCCAAATCCCAAATAGACGCCTGTCTCTTTCACACGCCTGGTGTGGCGACAGGTGTGGGTAAATAAAGTTTTTTTTTATAGTTTCGAGATGTATTTAATCTTCTAAAACCCGTAAGATCGCCCGCTTTTTGGCGCCGACAAAGCCTTTTTTGATCGGTGAGTGATGTAGAATAGAATGACTGCTGCGCATGACAGTGCGCTTAACGAGCAGAGCGAGAGAGAGAGCCCCGGCCGCGCGCGCACTCTCACGTCTTCAAACAACGCGAACGCTGTCTTGTTGTCTCTCCCTCGCGCATATTAATCAAAATCAATTGACACGATAGTAAAAGGTCGGAAGACCGCAGTTTCACGTGGAGCATTTGGGGATTTTTAGTGATTAGGAACAACATCTCAACACTAAATTATAAAGGCCTGTCTCAAATACAAGCCGGTGCAGTTCGACGATTTGGGAAAATAAAAGCCCGGGCTATTATTTGAAGTTTTACGGTATGCCTGTTCTGTCTTATTTACATCATGCGCTCGCGGCTAGCTCCCACATCTCGCGCTCAAGCCTCGATGGAAGAAGCGCGCGGGTGTTGAAGGTGCGCCTCCTCAAAGTGTCCGCCGTCCGGGTGAAACAGTGTGCTATTTTTATTTGCCCGCCACGGTGGCCGGTAGGTGAAGCGAGTTTACCCGCCACAACACAAAATCACCCGCTTTTGGCTGGTGGCGGGTGCTAATTTCCATCCCTGTTAGTAAACCATATTAGATCATATCTTTATTTAGAGCAAGTGGTCTCGAACAAGCCAAGAGTCAACATAAGACAATGCGTAGTTTGTGGAGTGACATGCCATGCTGCTTGGCTAAAGCTATAGAACTTCCGCGATCATTTGAAAATTCAACCAATAAAAAAGGCTGAATCCGAAATCCTCCCCTAAACCCTCATTCACTATTCCCTACTTTAGACCACTAATACTGTTCACTTGAAGGATTGAGTGAAAAAGAGTGAGCGAATTCGGACAGCCGTTGAGCGTACATTGATTGCACACTCGTTATTGCAGTGCAATGTGGGATTGAATAACTCAATGTCCACTATGGTTTCGGACACCACTACAAATGCCCTATTTAAAGGTATTGGGGGCGATTTCGGATTGAGCCGAGATCTGGGGTGTTGTGGTTGAATTTAGTGGTATTAGGGACTATGTGCAGAGACCAATCGGACACTGTTTTACAACTGGAGCGCGATTGAATTGGTTTGATCGCTTAGATTTACAGGTCTTGATTTACCATGTGCCATAGAATAGGAGCAATCATCACTCATCAACCAGAATCTTATTACTTACTTGTTTATTCTATGTACTTCTATTGTGGAGTTTAGTATTTCTTATATTCAGTAAAATCACTTGTTTGGAGGATTTATTCTGCCCTTGGTTAATTATGTTTAGAAATAAACGACTAGCCTACCAATCATTGCAAGGCTTGAAGACATTAATACACTTCAAGTACCGTAAGTACTGCACGCTCAGGTCGTTTTCCCTTGTGTGTCTGCTGCACGTGTTTTGTGCATGAGTCACATGTGCCTCAAAACTACGCACTTAATGATGACCTTGCTTAATCGTCCACCGACAGGTTTATTGACATTTTTGACATGATTATTGACAATTAATCAATCGTCGATTAATCGTAGACATAGTAGGAACTCAGAGGAATAAGTGTTCAGGAATCCAGTGGGCTGTTTCGTATCGAGACAGCTGACACTGTCGCCCTGTTGTTGACCTGTAGCCTCTAGTCAGTGGGAAATGTTCCCCTCACTTCTGCATTTCCATCACCCATAACAGTGGCAGAGATGTGGGGTTTGTGTTTACGTCACTCAATATTCCCAAGAGTCTTTGAAAGGCTTTGAGGAGGCCTTTTTTCTTTCTCCGAACAGTCCTTTGGAGCTTACTTTGCTTTCTCAGACAGTCATTGGAGCTGGCAGCCCTCTAAGAAATGCCATGAAAGACTTAAAGCGTAAAAGGCTAAGCCACATTTTACTGAAGGTTTTATGTCCCAGCAACCTTACTCCCCACCGATTTACATCAAATCTGCCTCTGTATGTCCAAGGCAGGATTATTCGTTGAGGAAGGACACATAGACTAAGTTGAATTATTATATATATTTTTTTTCATTTTCCTGTTAACAATTATAATTCAAGTTACACCTTGTTGCAGCCACTGTCTGAGCACAAAAGCATGTTTTATGTTCAAACACAAAAACAGCATCTATATTTGTAGTGGCGGACAGTTAATTTCATGATAAATAAAATGAAAGACATGTCAATAAAATGAAGGGCAAAAGGATTTCTTTCTTCTTTTTTTTTGTGCCTCCCTGAGTTTACTTCCGAAGTTCTGACGTATTTCATTTTTATTTTTGTTGTAACACAAAAGGGTGAAATATAAACTCAAGAAAAAATTACCTTCACAAATGTTCACTTTGCCTTTCAGGGCTCCTGTACTGATATCAGCCATTCAAGCACAAAATTACTGTTTCTCTCATCTCTTGATTTCAAAGTTCAGAAACAGTTTTCATATTTGCCATAATTTGCCAAGTCCCTTGGAATTGGTGATTTCATGAATGAGATTGATTACTCAACAAATGCAAGCATTCAAGGCTAATCTATATTAGTACAATAATTGTTGTTATTTATAATTTAAATTTCTTTTTCCCCATGGATTTATGGCTCTGTTTCAGATATAATGATTTGTACTTTGGGGATGATGTTCTCCCCCAATGTTCATAGACCTGGATAGGATGATGGGGGTGTTTGACAACTGCCATAGATAAGAAAGGTCTGGAATGGTAAAGAACGACTGGTCCTCCTCATTAACACTTACATAACCTGATGTTTATGTTGTCTTTACCAGTAGGAGGCCAAAGCATTTGGATGTCAATTTTAAGAGCGTTACTGTTATGTCTGGCCTATTTTGTTTATTATGTTGGATTAAGAAATAGTTAATGGTGTCTTGAGAGCTCAGCATTCTTGCTATTATAATAATCATAATGGTGACTGACATCTGATAAACTAGTAAATAAGCTCTGAATGTTTAATGACTAGGAAAAGGAACTGCTCTTAGTGTATAAACACCGTTATACTTCCTTACTCAGCAGAAATCATAGTACTTGAGGTGTTTATCTTGCAATTGGTTCTGTACCTGAAATTAAGAAGGCCACATTAGAGAAATGCTAAGCAATTTTTGTTTTACACAGGGGACAGGGCTTTTTTAAAATTACATTTATCTCACCTAAATGTAAGCTCACTCTATCTAGGCTATTTGTGTTTTTACAATGGGGTTATTTTGTTGAGTTTACACACAGCACAAGGAAGCTTGATTTCAATCTTGAATTGAATTTACAAAATAAACAAGAACAAATAAACAAATTACAAGCTGAAGAATTGAATTTACAAAATAAACAAGAACAAATAAACAAATTACAAGCTGAAGCACGAATAAATAAAATACAAATACAAATGAAATAAAGAGTGCTTTAATATTTTTCAGGTAGGTCTAACAGAACTCCGTTACAGGAACACTACAGAAATTGAATAAATTGAATGTTTCATTATATACAGATGAATTCTTCTCGCTATCTTTTGTTCTTTTATTAACATTTATGACAGACAGCAGCAGGTTTATTACGCTGCTGTCACTTTAAACGCTAATGCAGGGATTCAATGTACTGATACACGTGTTCTCTTTCTATTTCTTTCTACTTAAGACATCACCCACTGTGTTTTGGAATACTCGCCAAGATGGGCATTTTGATGACATTTTGTGCGTTCCTGACCATTTAAGCGCAATAAGCCACGAAAAAGCACTTAGTTTGGTACTTGCGAGCTGTTTGATAGGCGATTTTATGTAGAGCGCACAGAAAACCGTCTCTCAGAAAGCATGTGATCACTACTAAATGCTTTAAAATAAAAAAGGCAGCGTGAAGCTCGCTTGTACAGACGATGTGGTGAAGTGAAGCCATGTGCGTATTTTGAAAGTGAAAGAAGATGCAGCGTTGAATCACTCTCGCTGTTTGTGAAATTATGTCTCTCAGAAAGTTTTCAAATTACTGATTTGATCTGATAATCTGTGTGGATTAATTTGCTCATTCAACCAGCTAATTTAATAAAGGTTTGTGGGAATTTCCTGCCTTAAGATGCACAATACCTACAATCCTGGGGGCTCATGTACAAAGACTTGCGTTGAATTCATACTAAAACATTGCGTACGGACAAAGCTGTAAATGTGCGTACGCACAAAAAAACCCCAGATGTATGAATCTCTGCTACGAAGGATCCCACGCATATTCTCTTTGTACATCCCAATTAACGTAAAAATGAGCGCACATGCACGAGCACAACGCCCCACCCAGTCTCCTCCCTTAATTAAATACATTTAAATATGGTAATGAGTCCACTTTGGCAAAAGAAATGAGTAAGAAAATGGCTAAAGCAAGTGGCAAGAAGCGAAACTTTACAGAAAGTGAATCGGAGGTGCTACTAGCGGAGGTAGAAAGGAGAAAAAAAAATATTTGGAACTTTATCCTCCGGAATTAATAACAAAAGGAAAAAATATGAGTGGGAGAGTTTGTCTGATGCCATCAATGCGGTGGGATCTGAAAGTCGCACTGTAAATGACCTTAAAAAGAAATGGTCTGATATAAAGGTGGACGTTAAATGGAGAACTGCTGCGCACCGACAAAGTGTGGGCAGAACAGGGAGCGGTAAAGGGGTCTATGAACTTACACCACAACAGAGAGTTGCCTCAATTATGGGTGACACTTTACTCTCTGGAGTAGTATCTGCTGCTGTGGGAGACTCGGATTTACTACAGGACTGCCACGAAGGTAACCAATATTATCTGCATATTTATTGAATGGAAATGTTTCCAATTCACATATGCAAATTCTTCTTCAGATGGCGCCTTTATAGCAATGTGTGCGCAGTCGATCGCTCCGATTACATTAGGGAAAACAGGTTATCAGTGCAAATTGCGTTTTAATGTTTGGCTGGTCACATGCATCGTATGGGAACCTTATATACCTGGTAGACTTGCGGATGATCCTGACCCATCTGAAATCTGATCCGGCAGTCATCATCCTGGGCCAGAAAATCATTGTGGTCCCTAAAAACTCGTCCTCTTCGGATTCTGCCATTAGCAATGTCCTCTAATAAGGCCAAAGCTGCCATTGCCATATAAGGGTTGTATCAATTTGCATATGCTTTTATATGTTCTTACTTAATTGCATAATTGATAGAATATTCCCATAAGGCTCGTGTGATGATATATGTAAATTATTTTATAAATTGCAAATTAATAGCAATGCTTCCCACAGGTGGTAGTGCGATAGACTTGTAGAACAATTCGTTGTGTAATGTTTGCAACTTAACTTCATTGCCTGTAAGAGTCGCCAACGGACAAAAACTATGAGAAATGTACGTACGCCAGACATGAAATTGGCGTGGAGGAACGCACATTCTCACGTTAATTTCACTGTTAGCACATTCGACCGTGAGCGTGAAAGCTGACGTACGCAAAGTTTTTGTACGTACGAAAGATTGATACATGAGGCCCCTGGGCCGTGTGTGGCATTTTAGCAACTTTATAATTGTTCAAGTTTGGTCTGCTTGGATGAATGGACAGTTTTGGATTATTAAAACAATTTTGCTGAATCACAAAGCCTCAAAATCTTTCTTGTCTATCTAGAAATCTAGAAAACCTGTATGAAAATGAAATGATAACGCATAAGATGAGAGGCAAAATAAAGTTATTTAAGATGAGATGGTTCGCATATGCTAACCAAATGCATTGAAAAACAAAAATCAAGCATGGAGTTGGACCTGTGTAATTAGATGAGGCATGGATGTTATCTCTGTGATATATGATGCAGCTATATGGATATATATTATATGGATGCAGTTATATGGAAATTTGCCTGTCTGTATGTAAACATGTATATGGAGATGTATGTACGCGGGAGTATAGATGATATACGTCTGAGTACGCATGTATGTATATGTATATATATATATGTGCGTGGGTATGTATGTGTGAATGTATATGTATACATTTCCTTCTGTTAATTAATTTTATCCTATTTTTTTTTTTCACTGGGGGGTAAAGGAGGGGAAGCGAAATAAGGGGTAAAAACAGGGAACAAAGAAATATATTGTCTACTCTGACATGTTAATTGTATGATTGCAATATGAATAATGTCACAATAAAAAACAAAAAATATATAATAGAGTCTTGAAAGAGATTGCAGAAAGACAATAAAGAGATGTTCTTCCACTACAAAAAAAAAAAAATCTTGTGGTCTCAGCAGACACATTAATAATAAAAACAACCATTTGTTACATGTAATAATATCCAAAAATTCAGGAGCCTGGGGCCTCATTTATAAAACTCTGCGTAGGATCCTTACTAAAAGTGTGCGTGCGCCCGAAAGCCAAAAATAGCGTACGCAAACTAAAATTGAGACTTATAAAACCGTGCGTACGCACACCTGCACGCAATTTTCCATTTATAAATCACAGTCGACCTGATAATTTGCGCACGTGAAAAAAATCGACATCCCGCCCTTTACCCGCCCACATTCAACCATATAGGCCATGCAAATCACCTCGTGAATGGCCGTGCATATTAATGAGCCAGCAAAAGGTAGCCTACTTTATGCTAAAAAAATGGCAGCAATTGAGAACAAGGGGAAAAAACGAAAATTCGCAGATACTGAGATAGAGGTTCTTGTGATGGAGGTGGAGGAAAGAAAAAATATTTTGTTTGGTAGCCATAGCATTGGCATCACTAACAAAAAAAAAAGTGTGGAATGGCAACATGTGACTGCAGCGGTGAATGCAGTTGGTTCGGCTAACAGGACGGTTCCTGAAATAAAAAAGAAGTGGTCCGACATAAAGGTGGGGGCAAAAAAAAAGGCTTGCCAGTCACCGACAGAGTGTGTCTGGGACTGGTGGGGGTCCTGGGACGCCCGATCTGTCCCCCATGTAGACTCGGCTGGCTTCTATTATAGGAGAAACCGGTGTGTGCGGCATTCTGTCTGACAGGGAGGGAGACACAGACATGGTGGAAACAGGTAAATCATTTTATTACATTAGCACAATTAAATAAAATAGAAATAGCACAATAGGTTATTGTGGCCTTGTTGTTCCAGAGGGTATGGGAGCACAGGGTGGTGAGGAGACTCCCAGCGCTGAGTCTGCAGCAGCTGTGGAGTGTCCGGAGGTCCCCAGCAGGAGCGCGTCCAGACCCCATGGCACGGTTGGAAGTGGCCGGGTGTTGACTGAGGCTGTCCTTCAGACACAGAGGGACACAATTGAGGCAATTACAGTTATAGCAGATGAGCTTAAACAAATAAAGGTTGTGTTGGGTGACATTGCTTCTACATTAAAAGATCTTGTTAAAAAATGAACCTGTGTGTTGTTGTCCCTTGACAAATGCCGCATTACTTCATCGCGGAGCCTTGCGCCCTGATGATGCCGTTCATGTTGGGGAGGGGGGTGTGGGTCAGGCTCCTCATGCTGGAGGCGAGGGAGGTCAGCGGGGAGAGGGACACCATTCCTCTGTGCCATGTTGTGTAGAATGGCGCATGCCATGATGATCTGGCAGACTTTTTTTGGTTGATATAAAAGTCTACCACCCGAAAAATCAAGGCAACGCCATCTACCCTTGAGAAGGCCAATGGCTCTCTCAACTACCGAGCACGCATGAGCGTGGGCATCATTGTAACGCATTTGCTCTGCACTCTGAGGGTTTGGAAATGGGGTGAGGAGCCAACGTCTCAGAGGGTAACCACTGTCACCTGCCAGTATAACAGATTAATTTTACAGTAGGTTTGAACTGTTAGAAACCATTATATGTCATTTTAACTTACCAAGAAGCCACCCATCACGCACGGCACCGGCCTCACGTCTATTCCCTACACTGCTGTGCATTACAATAAAAGAGTCATGTTGAACCAGGCCATCGCGCCACAACGTTTGTAATAATCATGTTGGCCTCACAGATAACTTGCACATTTATGGAATGGACATGTTTTCGAATCACAAAAATGAACTCGTTCTCATGTGGAGCCCTTATAGCAATATGAGTGCAGTCAATTGTGCCAATTACATTTGGGAATCTGGACATTGCTGCAAATTGCCTTTTGATATTGGCCTGTTCCCAAATAGTGTAAGGAAACTGTATGCATCTATTGATCATTCTAATAATCCCTTTCAAAACTGCAGGCATTAAGGAGCTCAGGGATGGCTGTGAAATCCCAGACCTATGTCAAATTAACAGAACACTTATGTCATTATAAGTTTCCACAAGAAGCTTTACGCAGAAAAAAAATTGCATTATCATATTTGTAAACTTGCCTATCGGCTAACTCCCGCTGGTGACTCTCGGTTGCCAAAAATCCTAAAACTGAAAGGACTTGGGTTGGTACCGGGATGGCGTGGTTTCGTGTAGTTGGCCTTTGTAATGTTGGCCCCAATTCAGCACACAGGTCCAAGAGCATGGCTCTAGGTAACCTTAATCGGCTTATTAGCCACTCATCATCGTGGGCCAGGAAATCTTCATGGTCTCTAAACACTCTTTCTCTCCTAAGTCTGCCATTGGCATAGTCCTCCAGCAATGCCAGCGCATCCATCATGCAATAGGCTACTACATGCAGAAGTGTCTCCGTAGTATTTATGTAAACAGCGATCACATTCAATCCTTTACACCTTGTCATACCAATCAGACAATGAGTGGTAAACCTATACGCCCACACTTAGATCATAACAAAATGAAATTTAAGGAAATTCAATTGATGCACTTTTATTGGATCTTTTATTGCCATTTATTTATTTAAATTGGTACTGTGAACAAGCATGCATTTCTGATTAGGACGCATAATGAGGATTGAAAGTTATTTGTATGTATATGGCAATATGGATAGGCTATATACGCAACTTTTCAAGTTCAATATGTTTAATTTCATTCATCTACCATCAATCCCTCAGCTCACCATCGGTGTCGCCAAACTGCTCCGTCTCCAAAATGTTCGTACGCATGGGTCAGAGTTTGCGTGCAGGTGCGCACATTTTCCCGTCAAGTTTGTTTTCATAAATCACAACTTATGCGTCGGAAGTGGCGTACGCCACTTTCAGGGCCTGTTTTGTGCGTACGCAACGGTTATAAATGAGGCCCCTGGATACAGTGCAGGTATTTTTAGTTAGATGGATGTAGTCACTGTTGCTCTTGTTCGTCTCATGTTTCCCACCTTCAAGTGTTGCTGACTTTCTCAGTGGCTGTAGATGTAGGTGTCTGCGGTTGTTCCCGTCTAAGAATCTGCTTCTACTCACAGATGTTAAGCTTTTTGCTGAGGGCATTGCAGAAACATAAATGTTTTATAACGGCACCTAACTGGCTCAAGCTAATGTCTGTCAGATGCGTGTCCTATTTTCCATGTGCTCGCCAGCTTCAGCAGATGATGTAAAGTTCTTGTGTGGCTTTTTGTTTTCCCTAAATTCTGTAACCATTACCCAGTTGGATCTGATTCATGACTCACATAGGAAGATAACTGTTTGTCAACAATGTTTGCCCAGGAAGCAATGCTTGATCACAGGAAATAAAATAAATTAATGTTAATAATGATAACTGGAACAATGAAAACAATGGATGGGGCCTCCTGTCAAGACCTATTTGTGGTAAAAAAAAAAAAAAAAGTGATACAAATGAACTGTATGTACAGTTATATACAAATCTTGTTGCTTTATACTTAGATATTTACGTTTGCCAATATCATTGTGTCCTTGAAATAAACCCAAATAATACCTTTGATCCAATTTTGTTTGCATGTCCTGCAGTATTTCTGTACCTGCAGCAGAATCTTCACTAGAGGAACTCAGACAGAAGCAGTTCCCTGCAAAAAATAAACAGGCTGAATTTGATCTGCAATTTGAAGCTCACGTCACATTAGAAGTGGACTTTCACAGTCGACGATCAATTTCCCTGACATCTTGTTATTTTTCCCCCTCCTCACCCTCCCCTTTTCATTTCCTCCATTTCACAAAACCTCTCTTTTATCTGTGTGTCTGCTCTCTCAGGGCTGGCTTCGGCCTCAAGAAGCCTCTAAGGATGAATATGGTGAAGAGGATCATGGGGAGGCCGCGGCAGGAGGAGTGCAGCCCGCAGGACAACGCGCTGGGACTCATGCACCTGCGCCGCCTCTTCTCCGAGCTCTGCCACCCGCCGCGCCACATGACACAAAAGGAGCAGGAGGAGAAGCTCTACATGATGCTGCCTGTTTTCAACCGGGTGAGAGAGAGAGAGAGAGAGAGAGAGAGCTGTTTACTTAAAGAGACAGCATCATCACCTAATATGCATCAGGATAATGTGATTTATTTATAAGAGGCAGGCTGAATGTAGAGGGATTCACAAAGTCAAAATGTATTAAGTGACAAGTTTAATAGACACGATTGTATTGCACTGCTAATGCTAAATGTAACCTGTGGTGACTTATTTATTTATTGTTTTGTTACCATTAAACGTCGGTTTGGTACATCAGATGTTTTTTGTTTTTTTTTGCGGCGTATCTTTATCAGAAAACAATTACATTCTTATTTATATTCTAAGATTATTATATTATGTTTTTCATTAAATATTCTTTCTGAAAAAGAAAAAAATTACAACAAATCATTAGTTATAATTGCACTAATAGCTGGAAATTGTAAAGCTATAATGTGACAGCTGTAAACTTCATAGGAATTTTTTGCTGAAAATCTACTGTTTGCAAGTTTGTGGTCAGTAAGAATTTTCTGGGGGAGAATTTAATACTTTTATTCAATAAGGATGCATCAAATTGATCAAAAGTGATAGTAAAGACTTTTATATCGTTGCAGAAAAATTATATTACAAATAAATTCTGTTCTTTTGAATGTTGTATTCATCAAAGTATCCTGAAAAAAAAAGAAATCACAAAAATGTATTTTTAATAGTATTGAAGTATTCTTTTTAACATTAATAATAATAAGAAATATTTCTTGAGCACCAAATCATCACATTAGAATGATTTCTGAAGGATCATGTGACACTGAAGACTGGAGTAATGATGCTGAAAATTTTGCTTTGATCACAGGAATAAAATCCATTTTAAAATATATTCAAATAGAGAAGTTATTTTAAATATTTCACAATATTACTATTTTTATAGTATTTCTGATTGAAATGAATGCAGCCTTGGCGAGCATAAGAGACTTGTTTTCAAAAACATAAAACAAATCTTACTAACCTTAAACCTTTAAAAGGTAGTGTACATGTATATCAGTCAACTGTATATTTTTTGAAAGCAAGACCATTAAAACATTTTCTTTCTTTTATTTTTAAATTACTATAGAGTCATAATTTCTCTTTCAAAACCTGTCATTAAACCAAATGATCCACACTTTGCTTTTGATGTTAACTTAAACAATTAGAAGAAGTGAAGCAGCAGTGACTACTTACTTTACAAAGGCTAAGTAGTCCTTATGATATCAAGTGACTCTCACAGGCTGGAGAAGAGCATGATGGTGCTAATCAGCCAGCATTGATTATGCAGAAACCCTGCAGGCGACCTCATCACTGACCTGCTGCAGCCTGTATGCATTTTAAGAGCACTTGTAGAAGTGGGATGAAACATGCTCTCTATTTACAAAGCTGTCATTCTTCATGAAGTGTCATAGGCCCATCTGAAATGATGCATATCAGAATTAATACCGCAGTGTCTCTCTAGATTTTGATTTCTTCAAACTGACATGATAGATTTAAGCATGGCAGTCTTGCGCCTCTTATGAATGTTTGTGGTTTATACTAATTCGATTGGACACTCGGCCTGTGAGCCAAATGCTGAAGGGCAGTTTTCAGAGCTCCTGTGAATGTCTTATCCTTGGTGCAATGAAAGATGAATAACTCTACAAACCGAGCATACGGCTCTTTAGACATCAAGGGAGCGATTGCTGATTAAATCTCAGCTTTAACTCAACAGGTCCCCATCTTTGTAGAAGGAAAAAAAAGGACTGCATAAAAAGACGGTTGTTTGAGCTCTGTAAATGGTGTTTGTGTGTGTGACAGGTGTTTGGGAACGCTCCACCGAGCTCCATGAATGAGAAGTTTTCAGACCTGCTGCAGTTCACTACGCAAGTGTCCAGGTTGATGGTGACTGAGATCAGACGGAGAGCGTCTAATAAATCAACAGGTACTTCAACTATCTATTTCCTCATGTTATACCCACTTTTCCCTATCCAATCAATTCCCGATGGGTTAAAACAAGTCTCACCCTTTTTTTTCTCTCTCATTTAAAGGATTAGTTCACCTCAAAATGAAAATGTCCTAATAATTTACTCACCCCAATGCCATCCAAGATATCCATGTCTTTCTTTCCTCAGTGGAAGAGTTTTTTTTTTTTTTTTTTTTAAGAAAACATTTCCTTAAATAAGAGTCTTATCTAGCGAAACGATTGGTCATTTTCTAAAAAAAACAAAAACATTTATACTTTTTATAACCACAATTGTTCGTCTTGTGCTGGTCTGCGACGTGCCAGGCATAACGTCATCATGTTGGAAATGTCACGAAAGATTTAAAAAAAATAATAATAATAATAAATTAAAACAAAGATGTCGGACGATTTTTAAGTTGGAGGAGAAAATGAGATGGAATTTTTCGCCCCCTTCCCTGCCTTTTTGAACCGGAGTACACAGACAAATAACTTAGATGGCGTGATGAGTGACGTTTCCAACGTGATGACGCATCGCAGACCAGCACAAGACGAACAATTGTGGTTAAAAAGTATATAAATGTTTTTTGTTTTTTTTAGAAAATGACCGATCGTTTTCGCTAGATAAGACCCTATTCCTCAGCTGGGAACGTGCACAGCCCTTTAAAGCCCTTTGAAACTGCATTGATTTGGACTTCGAAACGTTGGTTGCCATTGAAGTCCATTATTTGAAGAAAAATCCAGAAATGTTTTCCTTAAAAAACTTAATTTCTCTTCCACTGAGAAAAGAAAGACATGGATATCTTGGGATGGCATTGGGGTGAGTAAATTATCAGGAAATTTTCATTTTGAGGTGGACTAATCCTTTAACACATTAATTAATTCATAAATCAGCATATTATGCTTGTTAAATTGGTTGCAAATAGTAATTCATTTTGATGTTAAATAATGAAATATTTTATTTTTTATTTTTAGAAGTGATTTTTAATCACTTTGAAAGTTTTGTGATTTTAAACACAAATTACATTTTGAAATTACATAGACATGATCCTGACAAACGAAATGCCTGTTTATACTAGTGATGCACCAAAATTGAATTTTATTCAGAAACATAGAAGTTTTTATAGCCGAAAACCATAAATAAAATATATTTAATAATCAATGAATGAATCAAATTTATACAATAATAAACACTCAAACTGAGTTATACAAACATTTAAATTGCACATAAGGCAGTTTTTATATTCACATTTTAATAACAGAGTTATGTGTAACACTTTACAAAATGGTCTTTGTTTACAT
Source organism: Meda fulgida (assembly GCA_030578275.1). Taxonomy (NCBI): domain Eukaryota; kingdom Metazoa; phylum Chordata; class Actinopteri; order Cypriniformes; family Leuciscidae; genus Meda; species Meda fulgida. The sequence continues at coordinate 24,478,447 of CM060620.1, forward strand.
TAGTTAATGCATTAACTAACACAAACTAACAATGAACAATATATTTTTTACAGTATTTATTATCCTTTGTAAACATTAGCTCATTTTAGTTCACTGTGCTTTAATGTTACCAGACACAACTTCTGATCTTAAAAATGTATTAGTAAATGCTGAGATTACCATTAATGTAGAACTACTGTTGTTATTGTTAGTTCATGTTATCTAATGTAGTTAGTTAATGTTAACTAATGAAACCTTATTGCAAAGTTTTGCCGAATTATGTTTCTACTACAATTTGTTGTTGAAATGTAATGTAAACTTAATTTTGGTACATGACTAGTTTATACCTGCTGTATACTGTACCTGTGCGTTCTTGCTTTAATAGCTGTGTTTATGACTGAGGAAGACTGGCCTTGGTCTCAGAGTTACTCTGCTGTCCACACACTGTGTTGGCAGCTTGTCATGGCACATGATGTACAGTAATGTTTATTTTTGGTGATGTAATGTGCATATGCTGCATAGATTCACGAAACCCAAACTGAGCATGTCATGAAACTAGTAATTGCTTAAGCATTTTAGTAGGTTTTATACCATCTTTTAAACATCTTGTGTTTAAAGCTTGCTTTTTCCCCCAAACTGTAGTCATAGTACTGATGCAACAAAAAGCATAACTTAATAATATTGTATTTATTCTTTGTCAAATGTATTTTATTTTTAATGACTATGGATTTTATGAAATTATATAATTACATTTTTGTTCGAGCTGAAAATAATATTCTTCTGAGTAAATCTTGTCCTTTGTGAATTCACTGGGATGTCACAGTATTTCATCTCAAAATGAGGCAGCAATGGATGAATGAGAAACCGCCTGCATGTCATCACCTCTAATTGACTCAGCGTCCTTCCCCAGATGAGGCCAGTCACACACAAGCTGACGTGTGAAAATGGATTTGATCCACATGCACAGACTGTTAAACGCGTCAGTGATTCTGTTTGTGTATGTGTGTGTGTGTGTGTGTGCTCCTCCCACAGAGGCGGCCAGCAGAGCCATTGTCCATTTTCTCGAGGTAAATCAGAGCGAGGAGGCGAGCCGTGGCTGGATGCTTCTGAACACCATCAACCTGCTGGCCTCCTCAGGACAGGTCTGTATGTTTAATGTGCATCAGATGAAACAATCACAAGATGCATGAAACATGAAAACATATTTGATTGGCACTAGAAAAAACATATACAGATACAGTTTGTTTTTTAAAGAAGTCTGTAATGTTCACCATGGCTACATTGTGTTATCTAATGTTAAAATATAATCTCACCTGGGTACAGGTGCATTGGAGCTACAATTATCATCAAGCAGGTTAAGAGGTTAAAATGATAGTTCATCCAGAAATATATATATATATTTTTTTTTTTTTTCATCATTTACTCCCCTTCATGTTGTTCCAAACCTGTATGGGTTTCTTTCCTCTGTTGGACACACACAAAAAATAATATTTTAAAGAATGTTGGTAACCAGACAGTTGACGGTAGCTATAGACTTGGAAGTTAATGGCTACCATCAACTGTTTGATTGCCAACATTCTTTAAAATATCTTTTTTGTGTTCAACAGAAGAAAGAAACTCGTACAGGTTATAACAACAAAACAATATTTAGTGTATGATAAACTAGTATGATGCCTAGTGTTTTAAAATCTGTTGAGAGTTAAAAAGTCATGTATTGTATTCCAGTCTTAAGCTGAACAGTTCATCAGAGTGATCTCCACCACCTCCTCCAATTCAGCATGATCAATGGGGGTCCAACTAGTGACAATTGGAAAACTAGGCATCGGCTTGGTGTGCCACATCCTTCAAAGTTTTCAGCTACCAAATTTTTGTTTTGAGGACCCGTCCTTGTCCCGTGGTTTATGAAAAAGATAAACGGCATTGTGTTTGGGAATCAGCCATCCTAGGTTGGGCTTTCAGCACCCAGCACTTGTCCATACTAGAAAAAGGTGTAATTTGTTGAACGTGTGCATGGTAGTTACTCAGCTGAACAAGACCCCTTCCTCTCTTCACTGAGTGGCCAACGTGTTGCGATCAAACAGACAATATTCCTGTCATGTCATTCATTAGATGAGGAAGGACTGATCCTGCTCTCATAAAAAGCTCTTCAGAAGTATTTCTAGCTTTTGATGTCAGTCACCTTAGAGGTGCAGATTTCCTGTCCAGGGGAGGTCATTGTGTCAGGGAGAGTTGATTAAGTGCCCAAAGGGTGTCTCAGATTTTGGAGTTCTTTGGAAATGCCAATGTCGATTTGATGCATAACAAGGAGAATAAATGATATCTGGTGAAGTCTATTAATTAGCAGCTAGTGTTTTTCTATATCTTTTGCAGTGCATTGTGGGGGCTACAGTATATCCATGTTATGTAGTAGGAAATGGTTTCCGACTATGTGTGCTTACTCTGTAACAAGGGCATGGTTACATCATTCGCAGAGTATCATTTCATCAAGGGGTGTCTGTGGATGTCCCATAGTCATGTGTTGTATTGACTGAATGGGAATGTTGTTACTACTGTTCCCACAAGAATGGAAGCCCTTCTAGTTAGATCCTTTATGAAAAGCTCTGTGGCAGTACCATGGTACAATGATGGTCATGATGTTCACATGGTACATTTCTTATTATTATCAGTGTTGAATAAGTCAGTGTTATCGGTTGTGCTGCTTAACATTTTTGTGAAGACCATGAAACATTTCTTTTTCAGGATTCTTTGAATAGAAAGTTCAAAACAACAGTGTTTATTTGAAAGCGAAATATTTTAGTTTTTTTGGATCCTTGCTGAATAAAAGGATTAACTTCCAGGGAAAAAAAAGTCTAAACCTTTGAACGGTAGTGTACATGCTATTATAATTAGACATTTATGTTCATCTCTCTTTGAGATTTTAAGGTTATTTTTCTGCAGTTGGTTTGTTTTTCTATTTTAATAAAGTAGGATCTCATTAATTGGCTTAAAGGTGCAGTGTGTGATTTTTAGTGGCATCTAGTGGTGAGGTCACGAATTGCAACCACCAAAAGTTACGGTGGCCGACAGGAGATGTCTTCGTCTTAGACAGCAGAGAGTATCTGTTATGCTGTAGGCTAACGTTACTGTTTTATGGTCAATAGTATTAATCAGTTGATTGTCTCACGAACATAACCAGCACATTTATCCTCACATAGCAAAGCCATAACACAGCGAGGGAGAAGAACTAAGTTACATGAAACAATCCAACTACATATTTTACACCACTGACAAGGGAAAAGTCACTTCTCACGGTGTCTATGGCTAGCTTCTAGGTAATGCTAACATTAGCAAGGCAAATGAAAACTGTTGTTTGATAAAGTTGTAATACCTTACCTCTTCAGCAGAAACGGGCAACTTCGGCGTCACTGTGAAAACATTTTTCCCTCATTAGACCATTCCATCTGGGAAAAGCCACAACGATGTTGACCCGTGATTTTCTGCCTGCGTTTCTCCCGTATTATTCTGGCTTCATCATGCTTTCGCTTCTTCGAAGCAGATTCACCCTCCGTCGGCTCTTGTGCTAAATAATAGCTGTGGTCCTTCATTTGTCCAAAATTCTGCTGCTTCTTTTTCTGCTGCTTCTCTTTCAAGGTAGTGATGAAACAAGCTCTGTAGCGCTGCTGTTTGTTCGCTGTCGGTTTCGGTAGAAACATGATGACGTAATATGTCGACATCCATAGAAGGGGATGCCCGCGGTTATGTAGAAATAAATGTCTCATTCTAAGGTAATAAACACACAACGGTTCATTTTGCAAGGTCTTTATTCACCACTGAAAACATAGTTATGGATGTTATATTGCATTTCTGTCAATAGATCCTCAGAAATGTTAAACACTGCACCTTTAAGTTTCTCTTACTCGCATTATTTGTACCCTCTTTTTGCTTTACGCGGAATACATGATGAAAACACTTTCTTATGTTGATATCTCATTGCTGCTCTTTGAAGTACATGATAAAACACATTTCCACCATCTAAATTTAGGGCTTGTGATAAAACAGAGGATGAGCTTGAATTAATTGCACGATTTTCTTTCCAGGCAGTAGTCTGGTTTTGAGAGGTGAAACATGTTGAAACATGAGGGGTGAAATATGTTTGTATTCCAAGCTGTGAGTTGGAGACAAAAACTGGTGCTCTTGGCAACACCCCCCGCCCCTCGGAAACAACAAAGGTCTTTTCTTTTCTCTCTGTAAGGACGCCCTTCATGCTCTACATTCCCAATGCACCCTCACTTCACCCTCACGGATGCCGTCTCTTGTCTCATCTTTTCCCCCCTCTTGCATTGATGCCTGTGAGAAATCCTCCTGCTCTATCCCTCTTGCATTGGCGTTTTTCTGTCTGACATCATCGTTAATGTACACTGACTTGACTTCACACTGTCTGCTAGCGTAGCTTCAGTGCTGAGGTGAACTACCACTGAGCAAGCTATACCAAAGCCTTGACCATCTACCATAACAGGGGCTCTATGGAGTCCAACTGTGGATCTTATATATGGAGATTTTGCCTAGGGGGCATTATTAGTGTAACCTGCCTTAATTTTTCTTCAAAAAACTCTTCTCTGAATGTAAAAGGCCATTAATTATACTAAAGAGAGGGTGATTTGTTTTGACTGAGAGAGTGGTTTGGTTTATTTTTTTGTTCACATAGTATGTTTCCTGGTATGAAAATGCAGAAGTGATGAGTCTCTTCTGTTTAGCTGTCTCATTCTTATGAAAGCAGTGGATGTAATGGAACCTCCATTAAAGTTTGGCACTGCTGGGATTCCTTGGGCTATTTTTTTTAATAATAAATTAATACTTTTATTCAACATTACAATTTTTATTCATCCTGAAAAATATGTATTATTTTTTATTTCCACCAAAATATTGACCACAACTGTTTTCAACGTTGACAAAAATGAGAAGTGTTTCTTGAGAACTTTGGAGCGTTAATAATGGCCATTTCTGATCTATTGTGAGGAGACATGTTTTTGTGTGGTAGCCTGCGCGCACACTGGTTCAGACTGGATCTGCAATGAAAAAAAGTGTTTGGGCTATACATGTGTGTGTGAGAGAGAATCATTGGCTAGATTGAGCTAAATCCTTTAACTTCCTGACTTGCCTTAAAAGCGTCTGATGGGATTTTATCCTCTCACTTCAGTGTTTCATTGGCACTGGTAACATGATCCTGCTCTGATTAGTGTCAGAGGCGAGACTGCTGCAGGTGACATGGCAGGGGAAAGTGAAGCGCTGACCCATCTGCAGCGTTTCCTTTCAGTCGCTCCACCTGAGCCTATTTAGGGCAGAGTGAGGATGATGATGTCACTGGCCCACCACATATGGTTATCAGGGTTTCACCTGAGACCCAAAACTGTGTAGTGAGATGCAAAACAACAACAAAAAACAAGACTTATATCCTCTAGCTTTTCATCAATTTTCCTAGTTTATTGTGGATTTAGACAGTTTTTTTTTTTGTCATTTGAGTTTTTACAAATCCGTTCACAAGTTTGGGGTCAGTTAGATCTATTACCAGAATTGTGAAATATTAAACAGTTTGTCAGTTATTTGCATTAGTCAGTGCTTGAGTGGAGAAAAAAACATGATCTTCTCATCATCTGAATTTGAATCCCTCCCTTCTCTGCTTCTGCAGAAAACTGTGGACTGTATGACCACCATGTCAGTGCCCTCGACGCTGGTCAAATGCCTATATTTGTTTTTTGACCTGCCCCACATGCCTGAGGTTCCTGCCGCTACCCAGACCGAGCTTCCTCTGGGCGACCGCAGAGCTCTTCTACAGAAAGTCTTTGTCCAGGTCTGTCTGTCTTTACGAACAGCATTTTCTCCACAAAATACCCATAAAAGACACACTTTGACACTGACCGTGACTTTCTCTTCTGGTTGTCCTCCTCAGATCTTAGTGAAGCTGTGCGGTTTCGTGTCTCCGGCAGAGGAGCTGGCCCAGAAGGATGATCTACAGCTGCTCTTCAGTGCCATCACCTCCTGGTGTCCCCCCCACAACCTACCCTGGAGGAAGAGCGCGGGAGAGGTGCTCACCACCATATCCAGACACGGCCTCAGCGTCAATGTCGTCAAGTACATCCACGGTGAATATTTAACTACCAACTTCTTTCACTGTGGTTCTCTGCCGTTGCTGTGCATGGATGCATAATACTGAGAATGTTTTACTGCTGGCATCTTATGAACCTTGGTATCATTTTAACCTTACATAACCATTTGACTGTGACTATTGTGCGTTTAGTGATTTTAGAGGTCAATGCCTGGTGGTTGCATGCACTCTTGTCAGAAATTGCTTTGCAATTATTCAAATTTCAGCCCTTAAGAGTCTAATATAAAAACTTTCTTTCTAATGCCACCTTTAAAGTATGTGAATATGGGCTGTTGTTTTTATACAAAATGTATTGGTTTACGGCAAAAAAGTGCTTAGAAATTCACAACCAACTTGACACTATTTGTTCTTGCAGAGAAAGAGTGCTTGTCGACGTGCATCCAGAACATGCAGCAGTCAGATGACCTCTCTCCTCTGGAGATTGTGGAGATGTTTGCTGGGCTCTCCTGTTTCTTGAAGGACTCCAGTGATGTCTCTCAGATACTGCTGGATGACTTCCGCATGTGTCAGGGCTACACCTTCCTCATAGATCTTATGATCAGGTAATTATTTATTTCACATTTAAATCTTCAGGGTTTAAATGTGAAGGGTAATATGCGGTCATTGTCTAAAAATAAACCCAGACAGGAAGATGGTTATTATGCAGTAATGACTGTACATTATCCCTCTTATTACATAGCTCCTTACCAAATATATCTATATTCCATGTTCATGTACACTACAATTCAAACTTTTTGGGTCGGTAAGGTTTAAGTCTAATGTCTTAAAAAACCGAAAGAGTCGCCTTTTTCCTCCTTTTTTGCCATTGGCTTTTGGCTTGCTTAGTTGGGGACAATAAATTTAACATTTAATTTAATATTCAACAATAATATTGATCTGCCTGCTTTGACACCATTATATGAGAACTGAACTGAGCTGGATGATGATTTGGTGACATTAATTAATTTTATCAATGCTGAAACAGTGATTTTTTTTCAGGATTCTTTAAAGTTCCTAAGACCATTATTTGTTTGAAATGGAAATATATTGTTAAATTATAATTGTCTTTAATGTCTCTTTTGATCAATTTAATGGTTCCTTGATAAAGACAAGTATTCATAAAAAATAAAAAAACCATACATTTTTAAACTAGTGTTTTTGAGTTATTGTCTTTCTTGTAGGTTTACAAAGGTTTGCCTTGTAGGGTTTGCTGAAAAAGGATAGTTTACCCAAAATATTAGTTAAAGGCAATAAGAGGCAGTATAGTCATATTAATTTCTGATATGTTTGAATAGTGATATTCTCTGATATAATTGCTGTACATCTTAGGTTGGAGCAGGCCAAAGAGGATGAAGCCAAAGATGCTCTAAAGGACCTGGTGAACCTGGTGACCGCTCTGACCACGTACGGTGTCAGTGAGCTGAAGCCAGCTGGTCTCACCACCGGAGCACCCTTCCTGCTTCCAGGTTTTGTGGTTCCACAGCCTTCTGGGAAAGGTTAGTCCTCTGTAAAATAACATGCACTTGACTCTTAACTTATGTCACAGCACAGCTGGGTATGAAAGTTGGTGATGTGAAATTCCGGGGTATGTTGAACTTCGGCCAGGAAACATTGTGAAATGGAGGTCTATACAGGATTCAGATGGCAAGTGTGCAATGTTGAGGCTTAAGTGGCCTGCATTAGTAAAATACTTTTAGAGATTTAGTGTGCTTCTATATTTGCAATCATTCACATTTTTGCATCAATTCAAATGACAATTTCATCTATAATGTTTTTTATTACCGTGATTCTCTAAAAAATATTTTATTTTTAATTTATTTTATTTTAGATTCGATTTTAAAATGTATGGGCATGACGGTCAAACCTTTTTTTTTTTTTTTAACTGGCAGGATGAATTAACCAAGCTGTAATCAATGACTGTCGGAACCAAGAGATTTAAGTGAGAAGATTAGCAGTATTCTGAAGTGAGAGATTAGCGGTATTCTTCCTCTCTGTATTTTCATATTAACGTCCTCATCTATGTCTGCTTGTGCCTCCCTTCGTTAGCTAGATTACTCTTTTAGTCACGCAGGGAGAAGAAGGGCCTGTGGTTTCTGAGGGAGAATTAAAACATTAGTGTTCACTGGCTGTAAATGGCATTAATTGGTCAGAAGGAGGCAAACGGCTGACACCTACTGTGTAATCTGGTTAGGTTATTTGTTTGGGTTGTCTTATGCCTCGCCAAGAGCCATTAAATGCTGTAATTAAAATAATGGCGCCAGATAATGTTGTTTATGCACCCAGTCACATCAAGACTTCCTCTTTTCCAACAAGCCAATCACAGAGATAGTTTCTTCCCTACTTTGTAGTTTGGCATTTTCGTGCAGCCAGTATTATCGCTTATTGCAGTGAGAGTTCATAAAGGTTGAATGCTCAAGAATTAGTTTTTAAGGGTTGGAGGACTGATTTGTGTTGCTCTGTAATCATATGATTGTTGGGTGTTCCAAGTTTATATTGCATACGGTATTTATTTTCCTTGAAGCTTAGTTAAAGAGCATAATGACTTAAGAAAGAGCCAATGAAGCAATAAATATCAGTAATTAATTTAGTGCAAAGAGATTTCCCAGAAACATGCAGCAAGGACATCTGTTGCAGACCTCCTATTTACTTTTGGAGGCTATTCAGCAGTGTTGTAGTTGAGACCAGCTCATTCGAGTCTGAGTCAAGACCGAGACTAGAAGCGGGTTGAGTCCAATTCTAGACTATGAATATATGGGCTTTGAATCTGAGTCCAAGAAAATATTTTTTTGGTCTTGGTCCTCGAGTCTTGAGTTCAAGACCCTATTGTCATGGTCTTGGTCTTGGTCTTGGTCTTGTTGTGGATTTGGTCTTGACTTGAACTCGACCCCCTTTTGGTCTCCGTCTGCGACTTGAATGAGCTGGTCTTGACTACAACACTGTTATGAGTGTTATGTGCTACTGTATGTTACTGACATCTTGTTTACAAGATAATTATTTGAAAGTTGTCATGAATATAGACTTCTGCGGAATCTGCGCACAGATGAAGAGGAAATGAAAATATGTGAGGTTCTGTGTTACTAGCTATGCAAGAGTCCACCAAAGGTCACAGGAGTTTCTACAGTTTCGTACGGTCATTAGGATTACTGTATGTGGTGTTAAACTAATAATACAAACTTTTGTTATTTACTCACCCTCATGTTGTTTGAAACCTGTATGACTTTCTTTCTTCTATGAAACACAATGGGAGTCATTTTGAATAATGTATTGGTTGTTTTTTTCCCATTGTCCATTAACTGTTTACTTAATAGTTGTTTGAAAAATGTTAGAAAATGTTTTTTTTCTTTTCAGGCCACACGGTCAGGAACATCCATGCTTTTTCAGTGCTTCAGAATGGCTTCTTGAAGGCAAAGAGTGGTCGATTAGCACGTATGATCCTTGAAGCCATCGCCAATATCTATGCTGCCGACTACGCCAACTATTTCATCTTAGAGGCCCAGCATGCACTGTCACAGTTTGCAGAGCGAGTAACAAAGCTACCGGAGGTGCAGTCCAAGTACTTTGAGCTGCTGGAGTTTGTTGTTTTCGGGCTTAATTACGTACCATGCAAAGAGCTTTTTAGCGTTAGCGTTCTATTAAAGTCAAGCACTTCTTATGGATGCAGCATCACAGCCACTCGCACTCTTCTCAAGCTTGGGCGCCACCATCCCGTCTTCAGTGATGTCTTCCGTGAAGTTGGACTGCTAGAAGTGCTAGTTAACCTGCTCCACAAATATGCAGCGCTGTTGAAAGACCCAACGCAAGCCCATGTCGAGCAGGGTAACACTTTTGTAAACTACACTTAAATATTTACACACACACACACACACACATACACATACACACATATACAGCATATGTATGTAGTATAGTATTATACTATACTACAATAGTGTTTGTTATTACATTGAATTAGCTTTCATATTTATGTTTTAGTAATTTTGTCATTTATTTTATTAGTTTAGATATTTGTTTAATAACTGTTTCATATTTTTATGTATATACACTACCGTTCAAAAGTTTGGGGTCAATTTGTTTTTTTGTTTTTTTAAAGAAATTAATACTTGTTATCTGTTGTCAACTGTGATAATAATCATAAATGTTTCTTGAGCATCAAATAATCATATTAGAGTGATTTCTGAAGGATCATGTGACACTGAAGACTGTAATGAGTAATGATGCTAAAAATTCAGCTTTGATCACAGGAATAAATTACATTTTAAAATATATTCACATAGAAAACAGCTGTTTTACATTGAAATAATATTTAACAATATTACTGGGTTTGTTTTGTATTTTTAATCAAATAAATGCAGCCTTGGTGAGCAGAAGAGACTTCTTTTAAAAACATAAAAAAATCTTACCGACCCCAAACTTTTGAACGGTAGTGTATATATTTATATATATATTAAAAAAAAAAACGTTTTAGTAATTTTAGTACTTAAACTTTTATTTCAGCTAGTTGCCAGAACATTTCAGATTTTTATTGAAGTTTTAAGTTTATCTAATATTTATATTTTATTTTATTTCAGCTTTATTTCAGTTAACACTTTGTAAAATTTTCAGTTTTGTATTTAGTTAACAGTGCTGATAATGGTTTTAATTCCATTCTTTGTTTACTGCTCCCGCTCACTGTGGTCAGGTGATGCCAAGAACAATGTGGCTGAAGAGCAAAAGCAGCTTGCCTGGCTTGTCATGGAGACACTTACAGTACTCTTGCAAGGCTCGAACACCAATGCAGGTAAATGTGTTGCACAGCTGTTTCCTTGAACGGGATCTCTGTGAAGTATTTACTTTGACTCCTCCTTTTTTCTTTTTTTAAAGTTATTTTTGGCCTTTCTGAGATAGGAAGGTATAGAGAGAGGGCAATGGAATTGGGCTCCAACTTGCTGGGTTTTGAAAGAGGAAATGGTGAGCAGTAGGCCTGAATTTAGACCGACTCAGTAGTTTTGGTGTCATGTCTCTTCCTCTTTAGCTACTTGCAGAATTGCAAGCCCATGATTTAAGGCCCCGATATACTCTCAGAGACGTTCTTTGTTTAGGGGTAAAACGAAGTTAGAAATACGTTAGCACTGAAATACTGTTATCGAACATCTGACACCGCCCACACTGCTGAGAGTGACGGTTAGATGAATATGAATGTTATTCTAAATGACGTCACATCAGTTCATTCTTCTAATTCGCTTGAAGTATATCGGGGCCTTTAAAGCGTTCTACACAACCCCACGTGAGGTCTTTGGTATTGTAGTAATGTGTAACTGAAAGTTCATCTAGCTAGAAAGGAAGTCCTCATAAAGATATATTTTTTTACTGTTTTATCTTTGTATAATATATTTAAGTACTTTGAAGACAATCACAGCTTTAAGAAAATAAGCTTCCATAAGTTTTGACCGAAAACTTTTTCCCTTTTTCCTTTAAATTTTTCCAGTCATTAGGCATTAGCTGCATCACAGCTGTAAACCATCATTTGCTACTTCCTAGTTAGTTGCTGGTTGTATTAGGGAGAGAGTCATTTTCATTCTCCAGAGCATTTGATTGGACAAAAATTTGTGTGGTGCAGGATGAGTCATTAGTATTTTTTTAAACATTTGTCAGAAGAAAATGGCTACTTTTCTAAATGTGGAAGATCTGCATAAATGTTTAGCAGTACATTGGCATATAGATGTGTCAAAGCTAATAGACATGGACACAAAGCCAAAAAAGGAAATGTGTGCTATCATGGGGCCTAAAACAAAATATGAGATTGTTTTTGCCTTCTTTTTTTTTAACTTTCCAGTGAACCTCTTAGGCTTTTATTATAATTGCATTATTGTGCTCCAGTGTTTCCTTTTTTTGTTTTTTATGGTCTCAGGGATGAGTCAAAATTCATTTTCTTGCTCTCAGGCCCTGCAGTAGTCGTACTCTCAGTGCTGAGTCAGGTCTCTGGTTAAGGAACACTCTTAACTTCTGCTCTGTAATCATTTCTCTTCTGTATCATGGCTGCTGATAGTCTCAGAATGCTCTCTCACAGATGTTCTCATGCTTTATTCATTGGTAGCCAATCAGAATGGTTGTGTTGAAGAAAATGACAGTGAGTAATTCCAAACGTGGCACTGCCAGTCAGTCATTTCTAAATCTCACTACAATCCCAGTCTTGATGTGTCTAATATTTACACAAACAATACATTAAAGATCTTGCCAAGCTATAAAGTTGAATCTGTAACTCAAAATTGCTTGTCTCTAAGCTTATATGATACTCAGATGAATTTTTAACAATAAAATCTCAATCTCTCAGGTTTGTTCCGTGAGTTTGGTGGAGCACGGTGCGTGCACAACATTGTGAAGTATCGTCAGTGCCGTGAGCATGCTCTGATGATCATTCAGCAGCTGGTGCTATCGTCTTCTGGAGATGATGACATGGGCACTCTGCTCGGACTCATGCACTCCGCACGGTCAACAGAACTACAGCTCAAAACTGACATTCTGCGGGTGAGGCACGTTCATAACTCTGAGAAGAAATAAGTGTGCACATGCAGCCCCAGTTGGTTACAGGTGCAGGTGACAATGGAGCAAATGTGGGAAAAAAATACCCGTGCATTTAAATTAATGTTGCAAAGTTTTAGTGAGCAACTGCAGTGTTTTGCCAAATGGGAGACCTACTGATCAAAATGTTTCAGTTTGGAAAATAAAATGTTGGTGCATTGATATGTAATATAATATAATATAATATAAATTAATATAATAATAATAAATAATATATACAAGACATATGATATATTTGTTTGCATATATTTACTTTTTTCCTACATTCATAAATCTAACACATGGTATTCACTTAAATCACTTTCTTTAAAAAATAAATATATATATATATATTTTTTATTTTTGTAAAAAAATAAATGTTATCTTATGCTCACCAAGGCTGCAAAAATAGAGTAAAAATAGTAAGAATGTGAAATATTTTTCAAATCAGTTTTCTGTAATAATATATTTTAGTATATTAATATATTAAAACTCCTGTCTTCAGTGTCACATGCTGATTTGATGCTCAATTTAGTGTTGAAAACAGTTGTTCTGCCTAATATCTTTGTGAAAACCATGGTACAGTATTTTCCGTTTTTAGAAGGTCAAAAAAGAACTGCATTTGCTCAAAATAGTAAAGCCATTACAAAAGATGTCACTTTTAATCAATTTAATGCATCCTTGCTGAATAAAATATAATTTCTTTGAAAAAAAAAAAAGAAAAAAGGAAAATAAAATAAACTTAATGAACCCAAACTTTTAAATAGTTATATAGTGAGGAGCATCCTTGTTGCACAATTAACTTCCATCCGTATGATTTAAATTTAAATTCACTTGACAAACTTTGTTTCTCATTAGGCTTTGCTGGCTGTGCTGCGCGAGAACCACCGTACACGCACTGTCTTCCGCAAGGTGGGCGGCTTTGTGTACGTGACCTCACTGCTGGTTGCCATGGAGCGTTCTCTCTGTTCCCCACCTGTCAGTGGCTGGGAGAAGGTCAACCAGAACAAAGTCTTCGAACTTCTACACACCGTATTCTGCACTCTAACAGCAGCCATGCGTTATGACCCTGCCAACTCACACTTCTTTCGCACTGAGATCCAGTATGAGAAGCTGGCCGATGCAGTGCGACTTTTGGGATGTTTTTCTGATGCTAAGAAAGTTGGTCCAGCAACTGTCTTCCCTTCAAATGCCCAGCCATTCCAGCGTTTACTGGAGGATGAGATCATACCTGCAGAAAACGTGTGTCCCACACTCAAGCACTGCAGCAAGCTGTTCATCTACCTGTACAAGATGGCCACCGACTCATTTGACAGGTGTGTATAAATGGAAGTTGTTGGAAGTTGACATTTTAATAGGACTTTAGTGAGGATGGGCATCTCGAGTGTTGAAAGTTAAAGGTGCAGATATTCCAATATCCAGATTTAAATATATCAAAGCTGATTGAACACTGATGAGAATATTGCTTCAGAATAAATTATATTTACAACACACAAAAAAAAAATACTCTGACAATTAATGGCAGAAGCTCATGAAAAGGCTTAATGTCGAGCCCTGATATACATACACATACAATGTACATGTATGTGTATGTATATATATATATATATATAAGCATATAAACTGCTCCTGATGAATAGAATGACCATCATTCCTGCATGCAAATCCTTCCCAACTTACACGTGAAGTACAAGTTATGTCATTTATTGGTACTTTTCAGTAATTTCATGACGAAAATAACGTTAGAATAATGACACTGACATAGCCTGACTGACAACATCTCATCTGACCACAGATACTGAATCAGGAGAACGTTCTTTTCAGGCACTCTGACAGAAGTGGGAATAGCTTTCACGAACGTCTTGCAAAATTAAGTCTCGCATCAGAAAAGTGTAGAATTACGTTTGTTGTCGTTTCTTTAACTGTACATTGCGGCCCACCATTTGAGATATACTGCATTAATGTATCTTTGTCGTTAGTCATGACCTTCCCGTGCTGAGTGTAGCTGTGCTTTGGGCTTGTGTTTTTGTTAGATTTGCATGATCTGTAGTTCTTCTGAGTTCTATGTGCGGTGCCCTGAGCTGTAATTCAACTGGAACTAACTGCCTCCCTCTCTTGCTCTTTTCTCATTTCTTTGTCTCTCTTAACCTATGGCATTGCCTTGCTGCACACGCTGGGTGTGTGTGGTATGGACCTGCTGTTTGTGTTTGTATGGCTGTGTGAACGTCTGGTCTGTCTTTATGTTGACTGTTTGGTCGTGACTCCGCGTGTCTGTGTGTTTGAATCGTTGTAGTCGTGCCGAGCAGATGCCCCCCTGCTTGACTCAGGAGACCTCGCTGCCCTCTCCTTGGGGCACGCCAGCCATCGCCAGGAAGAGGTACTGCTTTCTGCCACCTCTTCCTTTTCTCCCTCTCTTTTTCTGTTCTGTGCTTGTCGAGTGACCGGACCCATTTTTCCCAGTCTGTTTCCCTCTCTCTTCCTTCCTTTGTTCACTTTCCTCTTACACCTTCCTTGGTTATTTTGTTTCTGTCCTTTAAAGGGATTGTGTTGCCCCAAAATGAAAGCCAGCATATACTGTCATCGTTTACTGTAGGGATGTACCATATATTGGGACCTTATTGGTAATCTGCCGATATTAGAGATTTTTAATTTTTCATATTCCACATAAATACACTACCATTCAAAAGTCTTGGATAAGATTAAAAATAGTTTTCTTTGTCTCTTCAGATCACCAAGGTTGCATTTATTTGATCAAAAATACAGTTAAACAGTCATATTGTGAAAGATTATTACAGTTCAAAATAACTATTTTTCTATTTGAATATATTTTAAAATGTAATTTATTCTTGTGATGACAAAGCTGTATTTTCAGCATCATTACTCCAGTCTTCAGTGTCACATGATTCTTCAGAAATCAGTCTAATATGATGATTTGGTGCTCAAGAAACTAATTATTATCAGTCTTGAAGGTAACACTTTACTACACTTAACCATTGTAATAATAGTTGGCTACATTATGCACAATTACAACAAGTAACTAACCCTAAACATAACCCTATAGTAAGCACATGTAGTTAATCAATATTACTTAGTAATAGTTTATGGAATTACACTATAAGAACATCAACATTTGAATAGTAGTGTAAATCTGTTGATATAGTTTAATTAATCATGTTAATCATTTTCACTATTTTTCATTTTGATTACCTTTCACAGCATCTAATGCTCACTTAAAGTGAATTTTTAAAAACACTAATAATTTAAGAACACTGTTCAATGTAATATTTAGCAGAGCTTAAAATGAATAGAATTTTTTGTATATTGTACATTATAATTTTGTGATGCCTAAATATAAATGTTATTATTTTCAATTTATTTAGACAAAAGATTGTGTAGAATTTTAGTATGCATTAATCTGAACAGATATCACATAGAATTGTCAATAAAAAAAGAATGACTTGAAAGAGATACCTTTTTATCACTTTTCATGTAATTTTCTCTCGAACAAGCCCCAACAAGCAACAGGACATTTAGCTGATTACATGTAGCCCTGCTGCCCACACAGAAATGTCATTGTTTCAAAATCTTGCTCCTTATAGTTATAATTGGCTGTCATTGTGCTGTGTCAGGCTACATTTTTGTTTTCAGTGTGAACAAACAAATTGCTTGTCGTAGAAAACTCAGAGCATCACATTGGTTTAGGATACTGTTATTCATCTTCTCCCTCTGATCAGAGTGATTGCCTTCTGCAATTTTCACCTCACTTTTCCTCTCCTTGATCATCTCCTTTACCATGCTTTCATCTTCCTCTGCACCACCTCATCTGCCGTGTTGAGCTACTTTGCGTACCCATAAAGCTTTGCAGTTGCAAAAATGTCCACTCCTCTGGTCGTGCTGACAGCTTTTTTTCAGTAATTTCAAACTCTCTGTGGGGAGTTTTGATTCATAAGTAACATTATATCAATGCTGCTATTCTTTAAATGGAATTTCAGTGCTGTATTTAAGACTATGACCAAAAAATCCTTTAAAAAAAGCTGTCTACGCTTTTTCAGCGTTTTAGCTTTTATCTGGAAAATTATTTGGCCAAGCCAAAATGTGTGAATGACTCTTTTCAGACACTGACACTAAGTAATGAGACTAATGTCTCGTTTCCACTGAACGGTACGGTACAGCACAATACGGGTCGGGTCGGTAAACCATGATCCGGATTGCGTTTCCACCGCCAACAGCACCCTTACTTGATAGGCGTGGTGTTTGCCGGAAAGAAGCGATCGGCGTCATTTTCGCACGAAGAAAGCGACATATAAACAACAATGGGAGACATACAGCAGATCTTGTTCTTGCTTCTCGGAATGTTTGTCACAAGAAACAAGCGCTGGCATTAGGCGTTTCTCAATACCAAGTAGCCTACGCAAAGTCCGACTCAGCCAGAATTATGAAGGTAAAAGAGTAGCAATACTCGAGAGCATGTAGATGTGAATTTGAGAACTTGTACAATAAATACTCGTACTTGTATGTGAACATTTACACTCACAGCTCCAATGTGAAAACCTGTAAAATAAAAATCTGAACTTGAACGCTGAGATTTGCACTCGCAGACAATAGCCACAAACCTGTATTCTGAATCTGAAGCTGCAGACAAGTAGTCACAAATGTGTAAAATGCCATTCACAAAGATACAATGACAGTCACAAACATGTAAAATATATTTGCACTTCTTCTAACATTCAAATTCACAATACAACCTCAAATTGGCATTTGCAACTTCTCAAATCTGTCACTGCAAGTTCAAATTTCGCGTCTTGACTTTTGCTACTCTTTTCGCGATATATGAGGTGCGAAACTGATTTGTGCACTTGTAACTCAGTGGCGGTGAGAGAGAGAGGGGGGCGGGAGCGGGGGTGTTCAAAGGAGCCGTTTTATTGGTTGGCGCCCAGCCAATGAAATGGGACTTCTATTGTACGCGATGATGTCACGAAACCCGGCTCCTCATGGATGTTCTGAAACGCTAGCATGGCTAACATTAGACTGATTTAAAAGACATAAATGATATTATCAAATTTAGTAAACACCATACTAATAATGTATACTACAGAAAAACAGATGAACACAGAATATGACGATGATAATGTATAACGAATTGTGTTTTTTTTTTGTTTTTTTTATAACTGTTGGTCCATTAAGCCTCATTAAGCGTTTTCTTGGTTTTCTATGAGAGGAAAATGCTTAACGTACAATTAAACGAGTTGCGTTCATATTCTGGTCAATTGCTTTTCTGTATACTTTATTTATGGTGTTTCCTGAGTTTGGTCTTTTAATACCACTGTCTAAATTTAACGTGTTGTGTTCATATTCTGTGAAGTTTAAGTTTAATATCATTCATTTCTTTTAAATCAGTCTAATAATGCATTAAGCCATGTTAGCGTTTCAGAACATCCATGAGGAGCCGGGTTTCGTGACATCATCGCGTACAATAGAAGTCCTATTTCAGTGGCTGGGCGCCAACCAATAAAACGGCTCCTTTGAACACCCCCGCTCCCGCCCCCCTCTCTCTCTCACCGCCACTGAGTTACAAGTGCACAAATCAGTTTCGCACCTCATATATCGCGAAAAGAGTAGCAAAAGTCAAGACGCGAAATTTGAACTTGCAGTGACAGATTTGAGAAGTTGCAAATGCCAAATTGAGGTTGTTTTGCGAATTTGAATGTTAGAAGAAGTGCAAATATATTTTACATGTTTGTGACTGTCATTGTATCTTTGTGAATGGCATTTTACACATTTGTGACTACTTGTCTGCAGCTTCAGATTCAGAATACAGGTTTGTGGCTATTGTCTGCGAGTGCAAAAAAAAAAGTCCAGATTTTTATTTTACAGGTTTTCACATTGGAGCTGTGAGTGTAAATGTTCACATACAAGTACGAATATTTATTGTACAAGTTCTCAAATTCACATCTACATGCTCTCGAGTATTGCTACTCTTTTACCTTCATACAGAATGATTCCCGAGGACGCGAGTAATTCTGCTAATGGAACAGCGCGTTCTTGAAAGCGCCACTCAGCTCGCTCTGCTACTCCGGTTATCTCTCTGTGTAGGCTACATTTTAAGCAACAATAAAACGAAATATGTTATAAAACACAACTCTGCTTCTTTTCAATTTCATTTAAATACATTTGAAAAATTATAAGCACACAAATGTGGTTCAGGCAACGCATAGCCTATTGATTATATTCACTTCATATATGTACGGTATATATTTATAACAAAAATAAATATAAAACACAACCCTGCCTCGTTTCGTTTAGATTTAAAAATATTAAACCTATTCCAGGCAATATGTAATGTATTGCATATTGCATTGGTACAAATGTTGCAATAAACAACATAACAGATGATCTTTTAATAAAATAAAAAATGACAAAACGATCTCTTTTTGTTGAATTTCAGTTTTATCAATAATAGCCATTATAAAAGTATAAGTAAAAGGTACAAAAATCTATACAGTAAAGCTTTAATACCATAAAGCAAACAATTCAGTCAAATATACAAATTCAGCGCTCAAATATATGAAACTTCACTTAGCCTTCTGCCAAAACTATTGGCCACGAGCGCCGAGCGTCCGGTGATTGCTTGGAATAGATCTCAGTCAAATTATCATAAATCTATTAATAAACCACAGATTTGAGCTTTAAAAAAACTACATTCTCACCTGAAAAACTCTTAAAACTACATTTTGTGACACAATAACAGTGGTATTATATTTCAACTGTATATTAAAAATGGCGCTTCTAATGCCCTTGTAGCACGCGCAAGTGACGATCCTCTGTCAACCAATCACCGTTCTGCAGTGAGTCTAGCTCCAGCTTTTAGTACCGTACCACTGTGCTAGGTACCCCAATGGAAGGGTACCCAAAAAGTGGTACGGTACTGTTCGGCTTTTTGGTACCATTCACAACTTTTGACAGTGGAAACGCAAATAATTTCGAACTGTACCGTACCGTACCACTCAGTGGAAACGAGCCATAAGAAGAGACATTAAGTGATCTTTTTCTTTCCCAATAGACATGGCTACCACAGCTCATCCAACTCTGCTTCTAGTAAAGCCATAACGGACCTGAAGCTGCACTTGGGGAATCAGTTCCAGCATTCTTCAGACCCTGTAGTCATCCACCCTGGAGCAGTGCTGGCAATGATAGACCTCCTACCCTCTGTTTCTTCTGACACACAGCCTGAGGTACAAGTTTCTTGTAGACATGGGCTCTGTCTCAAAACCTAGTGAACTGACACATTGTTTGGTGTCTACATGAGAATGCCTAACTCAAAATCTTAATGTTGGCATGTAGCTAGGAGAGATAAGAAAGTGTTGCTGAGCTTGTCAGCATCAAATATGGTCAGTTTAATGATTTGTTACCTAAGCATAATTTTGTATTTCACCTACAGTAAGTTGTCAAAATTTAGGGATTTTATCAGAATGAAACCATGTTTTGGGGATTTAGTGTAAAGGTGTGTTCCCACTTAAGCTCTATCGACATCATTTTTGTTATGTTTTCCACAATTACCACAGAAACGAATCTAAGCTGCTCCCCGGAGAGGTACAGAGAGTATCCAGAGAGTTACATGCTTACAATGAAAGAATGTGAGGCAACACATCGGCTTAAATGAAATTCTGTGGTAATCGATAGTAAATGTGGCATGCTGATGACATGAATGAATTTGTATGTAACCTAGAGCATTCCTTCAAGGGGTGTGTCTTCTGAAATCAGGCCTATAAGAAATTTGGTTTGAGTAAAATTCTTATACACTATCAAATAAATTAAACATTAGGACCATATTGGATACTACTGCAGGGTTCACAATGAGAATCTGATACACTGATGTTTTTGTTGTCCCTGTGATGAGGATTGTCCACAGAACCTACTTGACTAGTGATTGCATTCTATGTTTGGCTTGTGCGACTGCAATGTGAATTTTAAATTTCAGATTTTCATTGTTTATCTGAATGAAGTGTCCTGCAGCTCACTTCACCCTTGCTCTGCTCCTTAGCATGCTCTGGACCTGCAGCTAGCTGTTGCTAACATTCTGCAGCTGTTGGTGCATTCGGAGAGGAACCAGCAGATCCTGTGTGAGGCAGGTTTGCACTCACGCTTGCTTCAGCGCTGTAGCTGTGCTTTGGGAGACGAAGATCACCCACTCCACCCACCACTGCAAAGGATGTTTGAGCGACTGGCCTCCCAGGCTCTACAGCCGATGGTGCTCAGGTGAGTCCAAGTTTGCTCTGAAGATTTTTATTACGGATTTGTATTACTAATAAAAAATATTATTATTGACAAGTATATTAACATAACATACCGTAACGTAATATAACAGGACATTGAGGCCCTCCCTGCTGCTAGCACAATAAAATACAGCGTATACAATACATTACACAACTGATACAGTGCAGATTAGAGGGCCAGCTCTTTGTCCAGTACATCTCAAGGCCTCAACAATATTTATTTAAGTGATGAATATTTATGAATAGGTTCTTAATGGAGCATGATCCTGCCCTCAGCCTTTTATTGATTAGTCTCCCACAAGTGAGCTCTTTTGAACTGATTTTTGTTTATACACGTACCAATCAGTTAAAGTCTGGCTTCGCGATTCAGTCTGTTCGGATTCAATCTTATCACCGCTGCATGTTTGCATAAAAGGAAAATGATCAAATTAATATTATACAAAGCTCTCCATGGGTCTCCAAGTCAAACGGATTAGCGATTTCAATTTTCCGCATGGCTGGTCAAACGTGATGAAGGATGCAGACTCGGTTCACTACAAAATAAAAAACAAAACAGCAGTTCACAGTGCAACAGTGCAAATTTGAGCATGTCTTTGCGTCATTACGTCACATCTGTACACATAAAAGTCAGGCCCATGCGAATAAAAGGATAAATATCGGAAGGGCATTAAATGTAGTCACGCAATGCTGATGTTGTTAACATTAACAATTTGAAAACAAAGTATAATTTGCACGGTTTGACGTGATATGATAAGCAACCGTATGAAATTTTTTCCCTTAGTTGGTCAGAACAAAAGTGTATGTTACTTGAAAATTCTTATGTTGGTCATACTTTCAAAAAGTAGAACCTGTGATTCTGAATGCCAGTATCCACACCAGCACGGTGACTGACAGCACATTCTCCTCAAAACATTGGATTCATCCACGCTGTGCCGTGCCGAGGCACAACCCACGTAAAATTGATAATTCCGCATATAACTGCAATTGCAGATTTTGAACAGAGATGGTGACAAAGAGGAAAAACTGCGGACTGCAGCTTTAAGTGATTAATATGTATTGTTGTTATTATTTAATGTTTTTAATTGCATTTATTTTTTATTATTTACAACAGTGGTGTCAAACCCAATTCCTGGGGGGCATGAGCTTTGCACAGTTTAGCTCCAACCAGCTCAAACTCACACCTGCAAGGAAGTTTCTAGCAATCCTGAAGACCTTGATTAGCTAGATCAGGTGTGTTTGATTAGGGTTGGAGCAAAACTGTGCAAAGCTCTGGCCCTCCAGGAATTGAGTTTCACACCACTGATTTACACTCTTTCTCTTAATCTATTTCTTAATGTGTTGTAATTATGCTGGAAGATCAGGCAACTGTTCATTGTGTGGGATATTGATGTTGCTTTAAAATGTTTTTATATATTTTCTAGGGAATTTTTACGACTAGGGAACCCTCTGAATTGCGGTGCCTGGGACAAAAAGCTCCTGAAGCAGTACCGAGTCCACAAGCCGAGCTCCCTCAGCTATGAAGCTGAAATGCGAAGTAAGGAGAAAAAAATAAAGACTGTTAGAACTGTCAGTGTGCTTTTGTACCATCCCGTAAACAGTTTGTGTCAGTGTTACGTGGTCTTGTCTCTGTGGTTTCTCTGTGGGCCAGTGAAAGGAGGGACATTACTTCAGGCTTCACTGACTGTGGTCTTTGGTGAAATGCCATCAATCACCATCAGAATCAAACAAAACATTCTCCTCTCGGTCTCCTCGACTCTGCCAGCTGAGAGCCGTTCAATTGAACAGGGTTTTGCCGGAGATGAGTTCCCAGCTTCCCTAATTACCAGTGAAATTACTTTTCTCCAGCTCTCCATGTCCAGCGAGTCCCTTTTGAACTTGCTAATTTAAAGGTTTCCTGCTTGCTTAGTAGAAAATCTCAGGAATACTCCTGTGTGTCGAGGCTCCAGTGAAAGCAGATATTTTTGTTGGTTATATCCACAACAGATTGTCAGAATGAGGTTATTTAAGATAACTCTAATTTAAACAGAATGAAAAGATTTTACGGCACAGGAAGTTTCTCTGCTTCTAGGGTGACGAATTTACAACTTTCAACACTCACATGCTTTTTATACCTTTAGCATTCTTTTTTTTTTTACCTTTTCTGTTTCACTGCTTGAATCTTTAAACCGCAACATTGGGTGAAAGTGAAATGGCATTTATTATGTATGGGAATTCTTGATAAATTGACTGCATATTTTATATAAGGTACTTTCACAAATGGGGTACAAAATAGGGCCTGAAATGAAATGTTTTATTTTATTATTATTATTATTTTCAACTAATGGCTAGTAAAATGAGAGAGGTGCTTAAAACAGGTGCATGAACTTCAGAAGGGCAGACTAAATATTATGAGTGATTTTTTAATTTATGTGAAATTTTTATTTCTTCCCTGTTACCAAAATTTGAGACATTCCGTGTTGGGTAATAATAGCTTACAACCGTGATTTTCTTTTTTTCAATAAATAAATACATTTAAATAATTCAAATATTATGTTACATATTTATGTAATAAACATAAAAAATATAAAAATTAAAAGACAACATTTGTTACATTTATTAATAATAAAGAAACAACCATTTTCACCACAGACATTTAATGTGATGCTTTTCATGCGATATTAATATTATATAATAGTTTATCAAACATATCTAACAAGAAACATAGGATTTGTGCCTCCTAATGTTTCTTTAAAAAAAAATATAAATGGCACATATACCTGTTCCTAATAATGTGGTTGAGGTGAAGTATAAAGTCACTTACTAACAGAAATAACTGTTATCTATGTTACATCACAATTGACCATTAACTCATTCTAATTAATAGTGTAATACTAAGCGAGCAGGAGAGTTTACGGAACCAGCCTAATTGTACATTTGACGTTTTGCACCTCCAGACAGCATGACCCTGTCCATGGAGGGTTTTGGGCCGGATAGCGTGTTCACAATTAATGAGGACAATAGCCAGTACCGGATCAGTCGAAGTCTGGTGCGATCAGCTGAGGGCAGCACTGTGCCCCTCACCCGAGTCAAGTGCCTGGTCTCCATGACGACGCCCCATGACATCCGTCTCCATGGATCCTCCGTCACACCCGCCTTCGTGGAGTTCGACACATCATTGGAGGGATTCGGGTAAGGCTGTCAGCGCTAGTCTAACCTAGCCTATTTTTTCAAGATAAAGATTGTTTGCACAGTCACTGTTTGCCGACAGACACCCATTTAGGCATCAGAGACTTCTTGGCTTCAGTTCAGAATGTGTTTATCAGATATATGCGTCAGTCAAACATTTATCTGGTGTTGTACTTTTAAAAGCTTGACCTAGTTTAAAGCTCACAGAAAAACAGAGGCTTGAAATACGCTTACATCTCTGAACGCATCACAGTTCAAAGCGCAACAAAGACTCCACACTGAGCCTCCATCTGTTTCTGTTTAACATAATCCCATCAGGGTACGTGCTAAAACTGATAATAACAGATCTTTAATATTTCATTTTTTCATTAATTATGAAAGCACAATGATCATCATTTGTCATCTTTCCAAATTATTAGCTGCTTAAATGGGAGATTTATGTGTATGAAATGGGTCAACAGTTCTGTTTTTGCACCAATCAGACATAATAGAGAGTCCCACATGCTTCAAGTAATATCAGTTGTGCACAGATTGAATTTTGTTAGTCTCCCAAAATGGCTTTTCTATTGCTTGAACAATTGTGCAGCAGTTCTACCGACTTAAATACCACAAATTCCCATTAAATCTGCATTTAATGCACAGACAATTCAAATGATGTGTCTTTTATGTGTCTTAGTCAGGATCATCCTGTGTCTTTAAATACTTCCTCCTACATCTGAATAGGACATGCAGTTTAGAATAATTGAAGATGTAAAAATCACTTGTACTGGCCCACATTTCATCTTGCGGATGCTGAGAGAGCTCTCATGTGCACACACGGTCCCCATCTGCCTTCATGAAAAATTCATGTAAACACGTTCTGTATTGGGCCATGCAGACCAGCCTAATGGTGCTGCCACAGCTGGGATAAGAGCTTTTTTGGTTATGAGGAGGACGACATTAATCCCTCTGTTTACACACATACATAGACTTCTATTTTTCTTAGTGTTTATCTTATTTAAATAAATTATTATTTAATCATGTATGATCAGTTTCAATAATTATATTAAGTTTTTTAATGAAATGTTATTTAGTTGTTGGTATGTTGTTTTTTCCCCTCAAATAAGGACGTCTCCAAATGTTCTCGAGGGAAGTATTGTCACATGAACTAAATTAAATCCTTCCTCACTTCCATGTCTGGTGGGAGGTGTTCATGTTTCACTGTTTTTGGGTGGATGTTTGTATTGTTAGTGTGAAATGGGATGTTTATTTTTTTATGCCACCATTTTTTCAATATTAAAATGACATACGAGGCTTCCTTTGTCAGGGTCAATTAGCCTCCAAAGAGACTCATTTAGCTGTTTTGAGTGACACTTGGTGGTTTTCTGTTTAATTTAATGAATGGCAGACAGTTTAATGAAGTAGGAGTCTTCCACTGGGTCGCACCCGTTTTCATTATTTGCTTCTCTGACATTAAGTAATATCTGCTGGTGTTTGAATCAGTTTTATTAGTGGATGTTTGTAACCGATGTAATTTAGTGCTGTTATGATGAGCACACTCTGTCATTGTTACATAAGGCATGCCACCCACAAATAAACATCCACATCTCCTCTTTATGCAGAATGTGAAATATTCCCACATTTTATGACTGTTACTGAGAGACGAGAGTGAAATGTGTGAAATGTCTGAGCTGCTGGGATTCCTGATAAATTTAAATTAGTTTTGAAATTTTCCATCTTCTCTCTCCAGCTGTTTGTTTTTGCCTAGTTTGGCCCCTCACAATGCATCGTCCAGCAATGCCAACACATCTGGAGTCAGTGACGGGGCGGTGGTCAGTGGCTTGGGAAACGGTATGTGCTCATAAACGCACTGTCCCCCAACCCTCATGATTTGCATAACAGCAGCCAGCAGCTTCCCACTCTTCGGAAATCTTTATTAAAGGGATAGTTCTCCCAAAAATGAAAATGTTGACATCATTTACTCACCTTCGTGTTGTTCCAAACCTGTATAATTTTCTTTCTTTCGTTGAACAAAAAATATGATATTTAGAAGATGACTTCCTTGACTTCCTTAGTATTTCCAGTATCCATCTATCTGTCTGTCTGTCTCCTGTCTGAATACTACTAAATATTTCATGAGCACCAACTCAGCATATTAGAATGATTTCTGAAGGATCATGTGACACTGAAGACTGGAGTAATCTCTGCTGAAATTGTAGCTTTGCCATCAAAGGATTGTGTTATAAATTAGAATATATATTTTAAATTGTAATAATATTCCAGATAATATAATAATAAAAAACAATATTACTTTTTTTATTAAATAAATGAAGCCTTAGCTACAGTATTACATGTTCTCCTCCATTTTAAATCCAACTATGTTTTTGTAACTTGTTTTGACTGCTCGGCTTTATATGTATACTAGTCTTAAATGTTTTGAATCACAAGATGTTGCCAATTAGCTATTCTAACTTGTGTTGATCTAAGAAGGCCATGGGATGATATGAGAGAGATAAAAATAGCACTGGTATGTTGCGGTATGTGGACAATGGGGATATATAGTTTATCAGTTATGTTATTGACCAATCAGAATCAAGTATTCCAAACTGCTGTGAATTTAACATGTTTGAGTAGGTTTTTGAGTTTACAGACGTGGGATGGCAAATGATGGCATTGCAGCTTGACAGAATTTTTGAAGCGTCTTGGCTCATGACAGGCGGGAGGTAGAGGGAACAGGAGCATAGCACTGTGACGGAATCTTAGCAAAGATGGTGGAGTCTAGAGAAAAGAGGCAAACTTGACAGAGCTTGGCAGAAATTGTTTGTGTGCCTTTGCTCCTGTTTGAGCACCACCGGCTCACAGCAGCCCTGAGTGGGTGTACAAGTGCCTATGTAGTATTAATGAGGCGATTCAGGGCTCGCTGCCTCTCCATCTCCCTCACTTCGTCTTTTCCTTTATTTTACTGTCTCTCTCTCTCGTTCATCCTCCCAATTTCCTCCTCTCTCTCTCTCTCTCTCTCTCTCTCTCTCTCTCTCTCTCTCTCTCTCTCTCTCTCTCTCTCTCTCTCTCTCTCTCTCTTGAATGTAAATGGATGATTTCAGTATTTATAGATAGACTCCTGCATCATATCCTCTGACCTATTTTTGTCTATGACATCATAATTTCTTCCTTCGAGAGTTTCATTCAGATCCCCTGCAGTTTAGTTCATTGTTCCTGCCTCTCTTCCATGGGTTTCCTGGGTTTAGGGTACAAGCCAAAGTGGATTTAGTGTAACTAAGTAGCTTAGGGTACATTTTCAAGAATCTGTGCTTGATAGATCATTATGCAAAGTCCAGGGAGATTTATTCAGTGAAGATATTGGTCCCAAGACCATTTAAAAAGAAAAATTTTAACGTGAAAATAAATTATTAAAATATAAAAAAATACAAAACATATAATAAACGTTTTTCAACATGCAATGTTTCTTGAATGCCAAATCATCATATTAGACTGATTTCTGAAGGATCATGTAACAATGAAGACTGGAGTAATGATGCTGAAAATACAGCTTTGTCATCACAGGAATAAATTGTATATTGAAATGGAACACATTATTTTAAATTGTAATAATATATTACTTGTTTTACTGTATTTTTGTCAAAAAATTGCAGCCTTGGTGAGCATAAGAGACTTCTTTCAAAACATTAAAAAAATTACCGACACTAAACGTTTGAACAGTAGTGCCATTTGTAATGAAAAACGAACAAAAATGTTTTTTTCGAAAGTGGTCTCAGACTTTTGGAAACCCACTGTATACTTTTCTAATAGGAAACACTTTACAATGCATCACCTGTCTAAGCAGCATCAGAATTTAAAAGAGGTCTAAAAGAGGTATTCTAAAAATAATCAACATTATTATTCATATAGCATTGGACCGCTGCTACTGTTATGTATCTTTTAATATCCAATTGAGGCAAAAAGAGAAATGAATTCCTAATATTAAATATCCTAATTTTCATCTCTCCAGGTGAGCGTTTCTTTCCACCCCCGTCTGGCCTGAGCTACTCTACGTGGTTTTGTGTTGAGCGCTTCAGCACGCCACCCCAGAGTCACCCTGTGCGTCTGATCACGGTGGTGCGACGGGCCACCTCATCTGAGCAGCACTATGTGTGCCTGGCCATTGTGCTTTCTGCTAAGGACCGATCTCTCATTGTGTCCACCAAGGAAGAGCTACTTCAGACCTACGGCAAGTGTTTCTTACAACTTCCTCTTCTAGCTCAAGTAGTTCTCTTAGTCAGCGAAGTTTTAACGTTGTGGAATGTTTGTGAATTAGATGACCATTTCAACCTCTGTTCCTCTGCGCAGATTAAATAAGCTTATTACAGCATATATTTAATGCTGTTGTTTGTGAACACATTAAACAAATTAAAACATTTTAAATAAAATTTAAAGTCCCCCTGTAGTCAATGATTTAACTCATCTTTGATCACCAAAATGACATATTTAAATGTTTTTTCCCTTGAAAAAGGATGGCATCCGTGCCTCGTCTAGTATACACAGTTCTATGAATATGCAAATTAGCCCCACCTCCACTCACCTTGACGTGATTTGTTACAAGGTAGCTTGTGACTTCAGAAACAACGCGATTTCAAACCTTGATTTTGAGACTGTCTTTGGTTCACTGCGGTTTTAAAGAGAAAATACTCCGCAATGGTGTTGACTAATGAAATTGTACATGGTTTGTCTTAAACCATATTAAAAACACCACATAGACCATATAAACAACATTAAAAACTTGATTTTCATCACAGGGGGACTTTAAATATTAATTTAGCTTTTGATGTCACCACGCTTTTGCTTCGTTGGCAAACTGTTAGTAGACAATTAAGCCATTTTATGTAGCATTTAAGAGCCTGTTCCTTCTGAAATGCAGAGGAAAAGTTCCTTTGTCTGTGGTTAGTGACGTGACATCATTTCCTCTCTCCCCTTGCAGTGGATGACTTCAGTGAGGAGTCCTCCTTCTATGAGATCCTGCCCTGCTGTGCTCGCTTCCGCTGTGCTGACCTCATCACCGAGGGACAGTGGCACCACCTGGTGTTGGTTATGAGCAAAGGAATGCTGAAGAACAGCATGGCGACTCTCTACATCGATGGCCAGATGGTCAGCACGGTCAAGGTGTGGCCCAGCTCCTGATGTGGACACCTTTGTTTTGTTTTGACTTAAGTAATGGAAAACATTACTGTGGCGTTATTATCTTTTATTCACAAAGGTCATCTTTTTTAACATAGCTCAAAACTGGTGTTTTGGCAAACAGATTAACCAAAACATACTTTGTCCTTGCCTGTTCGTCACACACAAATCATATGCTGGGGGTAAAACCTCAGCTGTTGGCTAGGTACAATAAGGGATTTAAGTCTTAAGGCTGGAATACACTTTTTTTTTCTGCCTAGATTTTTCCCCGTTTTTAGTCTGGACAAGATTAGATCAAAGCCAGTTTGATGCAAATTTGAGTTGACCGATTGTACAGAAATTTGCGTAGTGTATGATGGGCACAGGCTTTGATGTTTTAGCTTCAGACTATGAATCCATCCAGTCAGAGTATATATTAAACGTTTGATTCTCACAAGCTCACAACGCTTTAGACCCTGTTTACACCTGTATTTAGCATTATAAATAAAATATGACTTTTTTTTGTAAAATAACATTTGAAAAAATAAATAAAGTGCCACCCTGCAAACTGATAAGGTCACACTCTCCTCTTTTGTTTCTCATTGTGCTTGTCTTTGTAGCTGCACTACGTTCACAATGCTCCCGGTGGCTCTGCGTCCACAAACCCACCTGTGATGAGCACTGTGTACAGCTACATCGGCACACCACCGGCCCAGCGCCAGCTCTCCACTCTGGTCTGGCGACTGGGGCCCACTCACTTTCTGGAGGAGGTGCTGCCTGCGGCCAGTGTGGCTGCCATCTATGAGCTGGGACCCAATTATGTAGGCAGTTTCCAAGCTGTTTACCTGCCGTGTAAGTACCTGTTATATCACACTAGGTGGATAACTAGAGACTAAAAGTAACTAATCTTAAAAGTAGATTTGTATTGTAAATGAATGGGCGTTGTACTGATTCAATATTTTATCTTGCATGTGTTGTTTAGCAAAATGCAGGTATTAGTTGCTTGATAATAGTGACAGGGTTTCCTGTCATATCTCCAGGTAAAGACTCAAAGACTGAGGCTGTGCCGCCCTGTCCTGTTGCATTGGTCCCTGAAGAGAAGGTCTCCTTCAGTCTCTTTGCTCACTCTGTATCTAGTCTCACTGTGGCCAAGATACGAAAGGTCTACAACAAACTGGACAGCAAAGCTATCGCCAAACAGGTAAGCAGTCTCACCCTCTTCCTGCTTCTCAATGCTAAAATTCGATGTATTTTTTATGCAATACATTTAATTAAAATAAATAAATTCACATGATCCTTCAGAAGTCATTATAATATGCTGATTTCTTGCTCAAATAACATTTCTTGCTATTATTAATGTTGGACACAGTTGTGCTGCTTAATGTTTTTGTGTAAACCATTTTTTTTTAGGATTCATTGATTAAATAGAAAGCTAAAAAAAAGATTGAAACAGATTGAAGACATTTGTCTTCATTGTCACCTTTGGCAATTTAATGCATCCTTGCTGAGTAGACGATTCATTTTTTTCAACTTTTCAACTAAAAGGTAGTGTATGGGATGTGCAGATTTTTTCTTTCTTTTAAACATTTGATGCAGAATTCTTCAGGGTAATTGTCTAATGCAGCTTGTACTGTACTTTACTGTTATTGCAAGCTGAAAGCCTAAATCAACAAAACATCTTCAACTGATATAAAAAAATTTTTACCCATTGTTCATCCCTTTTTTAAAATTAAACAGCTTTTTGTGGAAACCGGCAGACTTATAGATATTTTCTTTACTAATTTCATGGGATCATCTGCTGAGTTCTAGTATTAGCCACTTTTTGGTAGTTGAAAGTTAGCCAAAATATTTATTAAATAAACATGCAAGGGCTTTCCAGAATGTTCTAATTCAGCAGAACTTTTCAGTGCAGGCCTGCCCTTATGTAATTATTTGAATTATTACTTTTGGAAAGCTGCTCAGAGTGATATTTTCATCCCCTTTCAGCTTGGGGTTTCCTCTCATGAAAGTGCCACACCAGTCAAGCTCATCCATAATGCAGTGGGCCATCTAAACGGACCGGCCAGGACCATTGGATCTGCAATCATCGGTTACCTGGGTGAGTGTGTGTGTGCTGTTTTCATTAGGACAGTGGAGATCTGCGAGGATTTTTTGCAGAATAAAACATTTGAAAAGTTCATAAATGGACAATGGAAAGGTACACCACTGCTTCTCCAATAAACCAGCCCTTTCACTCAGTGTTCATGTATTTATAGCTGCAATCTTGTTCCATGTAGGTGTTCGCGCCTTTGTAACCAAACCAGTGGCCACCAACCTCCAGTACATTGGAGGAGCAGCTGCCATTCTGGGCCTGGTTGCCATGGCATCAGACGTAGAGGGCCTTTATGCTGCAGTAAAAGCCTTAGTTTGTGTTGTCAAGAGCAACCCGCTAGCTAGCAAGGAGATGGAGCGCATCAAAGGCTACCAGGTGGGCTGTAATAACAATTACTCTGTGAACTTTGAACTGATGGTGTCCTCTGTTCTCTGCAGCTGTAGCTATAGGATGTTATGAGCCAATGGGGTGGCAAATTAAATGCTAACAGCGAGCCTGGGCTGTTGTGACTGGTGACAGCCAACTGATGTGATAAGTGGGGGTTCGTATGGGGGGGGCATGCTGGGATGTGCTGGTTTAAGCATAACAGATGGTGCATTGTTTTATTTCTCTGCTGCTTTAATGGGGTCTGTATAGAGAATGCAATGTTTCATAGAGCTAATGTTGATTGTGGTGTCACTGTGTAAGGAAAATGAATGAATGTTTTAAACTGATCGGTTCACTGAATCCTGAAATGAGTAGACTAACAAAAAATATAGCAGATCATTCTTTTTACATGGGCCTTCAGTTGTTGTTGTTTTTCCTGTCAGCTTTACATCATTGTCTGAAAGATCTTCTTTAACTCAGAGTTTTCTGTTATAGCTGTTGGCTATGTTACTGAAGAAGAAACGGCCTCTGTTGAACAGCCATATCCTGCACTTGACCTTCTCTCTGGTTGGAACTGTCGATAGTGGCCATGAGACCTCCATCATTCCGAACTCCACAGCCTTCCAGGACCTGCTGTGTGATTTTGAGGTGCGAAGCTCACACGAGGAGCCTTAGTGGTGCTGTGATATTTCAGTTACTCTCATCCAGCAGATGTACAAAGAATAACTGACCTCTTTTTTAACACCTAGTCAAGATCTATACATATCTCAGACTGACATGATCAGTGACACAGGCACTTGTTTCTGGCATAAGAAATCCAACAGTTTTGCTGTTGCAACATAGTTTCAGTGGTCCTGTTTTACACTGGTCACTTCAAGCGTATTCTCTGTGATAGCTATCCGATTGTGAAAAGACCAGGTGTAAATGCCCTCCAAAACGCTTTTGAGTTAAATACAATCACTCAAAACACTTCAGGAGGTGGTTTGAGAGGCATTCCAGATGAAACTAGACAAATGCATCTGGTTGTTAAAGCCACATGTAAATTTTACTCCTCCCAAAATGGTAAAAAAATAAATGTGAGAGAGCGTGTTATACCCACTCCCGGGAGCCAGAGATGACATCGCTACTGCAACGCACTTCGCCACAGATATGGCCAGGGCAAAATCACAAACCATCGCAAATAAACCTGAAAGTTCGCCGATTCATCCTGAAGCTCAAAACACAATCGATTTCATTAAAGCAGGTGTGAATAAACTTACCAGTGCTGATGCCGCTTTCTCTCCTTTTGCAGACTTTGAACTTGCAATTAAGTGATGATCAATAAAATACAGCTCAAATCTGTTGCTTTCGTTTACATGAACTCTGTTAAATTTGCATATAGCATGGGAATTGAAGATCGGATTTATATTCGTTTTGCTGTGACACATTTATGTGGCCAAATGTAAATGGAATCGTTTTAACAAATACACAGTAAAACAGTAAAAACACATGAGGTGGCCAGTTGTAAATAGGCTCAGTAAGTGGTCTTTCATTTCTGAAACGGTTTTGTCTCAAAAGATCAAGAAAAACTTTTGTTTTTCATGATATCCATTTTTTTTCCCCAAAATAATTTGGGTTTTTTTCAGGTTTGGCTTCATGCTCCCTATGAACTGCACCTCTCTCTCTTCGAGCACTTCATTGAACTTCTGACTGAATCCAGGTAATCCATCTGTGCTTCAACATACTGAATCTTTAATTCAGGGCAATTTATTAAAATCTTTCTGCAATGTAACTTTGAAGCCCTATCGAAGGTTGATATTGCACATTAAGCATAAACATTATGATGGAGACCCAGAAGCAGTTATTGAACTACATATGCTCTTATGCTCACCACGGCTGCATTTATGTGATCAAAAATACAAATAAAAACAGTAATATTGTGAAATAGTATTACAGTTTAAAATAATTGGTTTCTATCTTATATTTACATTTATAATAATTTAATTTGTTCCTGTGATGGCAAAGCTGAATTTTCAGCAGCCATTACTTCAGTGTCACATGATTCTTCAGAAATCATTTATAATATGATCTAATGTGATGCTAATTTGATGTTTTTCACATTATGATTGTCTTAATGTTACTTTTGATCAATTTAATGAATCCTTACTGAATACAAGTATTAATTTCTTTCAAAAAATAAAAAAAAAAATCTTACTGACCTGAACTTTTGAATGGTAGTGAATTAATCACATGCTATATGAAATGTATCAAATGGATTTTTGAGGTCTTCTGCCATTTGTACATCATAGACAAGGGGAGAGAGAGTATGAGAGGACATCTGATTTTATTCAAGATTTTATTCTTATCTGATGTTGCTAAATTCATAGACATTAATTAAACTATTATCACTAACACAGTGTTTAATTGTTTCTGTTCTCAGTGAAGCTGCTAAGAATGGCAAACTATTGCGGGAGTTCCAGCTGATCCCCAAACTGCTGCTGACTCTGAGGGATCAGTCTCTGTCTCAGCCCACCATCGCTGCCATCGGCAATGTCCTCAGTCTCCTGCTGCAGGGCTTCCCCAACTCATATGACCTGCTCAGGTAGACACAGAGATGTAGACATTTTTAAATGTATGAAAAGAGAAGACTGAATCTGAATCAGAATTGACACAATCAGATCCATTTGATTTTGGACAGTTTCAGCTGCCACAGAATATACTGTGTTTAGAAGCAGAGGTGACTTGAGGAATCATTTCTGTTGTCTAAGAATTATTTGGATAGATATTACAATAATAAATACATTTAAAACATAATTATCTTTAAAAAAAAACTCTTCAATTATTTGTTCATTTGTTTATGGCAAAGGTTTGGCCAGTTCATCTCTTCAACATTACCAACATTTGCAGTCTGTGAGAAGTTTGTCATTATGGAGAACACCAACGAGGAGAAGATCGATAGAGGTTGGTCATCTTTTTTTAAGTTTCAAATAAGCTTAGTATCAAAGAAACATTTCATCTTAACATCACTCTCTTAACAAATCAGACCCTTTCAATCTAAGCAGCTTTATTTTGCTCAACATCAAATCTGTGTTAAATAAAATTGGATATAAAATGGAAAATCTGCATGGGGAAGTTTCACTCTTAAAAAAAATTTCCAATCATGCAGATATCAATTGAAATGCCTGGATTTCACCCACAAAATTTCACCAAGCAGCATTAAATGTGACCACCAATCTTCTTCCTGGGTGTTTGTCCAGGGGCTGATGAAGAGTTTGGAGGCCTCCTGTCATCCAACCTGATTCTTCTGCGGAACAGACTGCTGGATATCCTGCTCAAACAGCTCTTCAGCTGCAAAGAGAAGAACACTGTTAATGCACAGTGAGTGATTATTAAATCATGGGGGGATTATTAGACTTCAGAGAGCCGCACTGCATTTTACAGCATCTGTAACATTGTTACCTGAGCCTGCTGATTTAGGGATGATATCTTGGACTGGATACAGATGGAACTGGACACTTCGGATATTTATCCAAAATTATTTAGTGTGGCCCAGGTGCTTTTATTGTTTAACAGTGCACTTTGTGTATGAAAAAATAGCAGGAAACACCATTTAAGCCTGTTGACTTAAAACATTGTAACATACGTTTGTAAGTTTCTCCTTCATATTAATCACCCTACCCCTAAATTCTTTCTGCTTCCTCCCACAGAGCATGTGATGAGCTTGTGCGCACCTTGGGTTTTGATTGGTTGCTGATGTTTATGGAAGAACACATTCACTCTAGCACAGTGACGGCAGCTCTCTTGATCTTGGTGGTGTTGCTGAGTAACCAATCCATCCTGAGCCGGTTTAAAGAAGGCCTGTCTGGAGGAGGGTGGCTGGACCACACTGACTCTGTGCTCTCTAATAAGATCGGCACTGTTCTGGGTGAGAAGAGACATAGCCTATATGATCATATTTAATGCTCTGTCAATATATATATTAAACAGTAAAGATATTTGATGATAATAATAAGAACAATACCTAAGTATATAGTATTATCATAATTTGAGGGCCATTTCTTTTACTCTTATCTCCTTTCAGGTTTTAATGTGGGCCGCAATGCAGGGGGCAGGTCGACGCTTCGTGAAATCAACCGAGATGCCTGCCATTTCCCAGGATTCCCAGTGTTGCAAACTCTACTGCCCAAACACACCAACGTTCCAGAGATTTACTTCATGCTCATGGCCCTCTTCCTCCAGCAGCCAATCACAGAGCTGCCTGACAGCCTGCAGGTACATGTCAGTATGCAAACCTTTTTTTCCCTACTAATCAAACTATATAAGATCATATTATAAGATTATGAAGTGTATTTAGGGTTTATTTACCAAATAAACATTTATGTATGTGTGAGTGTGAGACCACAACTAAAATGCTTCTATTTTTCAAATTTATAATTTCACTTTATACATTGTTTTTAAATGATTTATATTATCTACATTTGAGTGTATTATTCGCAATTTGTGTAAAAACATTGAACTGAAAAATTAACAGTATTTTCCTTTTTTTTTAATCTTTTGTACTCATGATCATGTCACCAATTTTTTTTTGACCCAGAAATATTGCAGAATCTGAAATAATTTCACATCAAAATCCTAAAACTGTTTATTTACAAATTTAACCTCAGATCTTTACTATATATAGTTTACTATTTACTTTACTAAACTATATATAATATACTGAAATTTTCACTTTATCATCCATTTAGTCATGCATACTTAATATAAATGTTATACCATCTGCACTTGTCTTCTCTGTGATAGAGCATTGTAATGTCACCACTGTTCATGCTTTTACTTTGTAAATTAATAATTATTATTTAATTATATTTAACAATCATTTAATGCAATTTAATCATTTATATAATATATATTTAACAATAATTATTGAATAATCCCATCTTCTCACACAGTTTGACCTGGACTCTATCTGGTCGTTTATATTTGGCGTCCCGGCCTCCAGCGCTACAGTGGTGGGCTCCATTCACAACATGTGCACTGAAACAGCATTCCTGCTCCTGGCCATGCTGCGCAGCATGCTAAACCTAGTGAGTCGCCAACTCGCCTGCCTCAGAAATAGGCAGAGGAGCAACTGTTGTTATTGTGATGATTAATGTGGTTTTCAGTTGGTAGTTTATCAAAGATTTTATACTACAACTGAAGAACAATTCTGGATAAATTGGGAAATGAATAACAAATTGATGCTCAAAGTAAAAAATTAAGGAAATGGTAAAATAGTTTGGTAAAATAATTGATTCCCATGACCACGCCCTTAAAATAAGCTGATAGTGTAAACTGACATAGTTTTGGATATTTCTCTTTATCTAACCCACAGCCTTGGCAGTCAGAGGAGGAGGGTTCCTGGCTGAGAGAATATCCCATCACTCTCATGCAGTTTTTCCGTTACCTCTATCACAACATCCCAGATCTGGCACCCATGTGGCACAGCCCAGACTTCCTGTGTACACTTGCTGCGACAGTTTTCCCCTTCAATATACGGCCCTACTCTGAGATGGTATGCTCTTGCGCTTTGTCATTGTACCTGGCTTTTGGGACTTAAAGGCCTTTGAGAATTTGTCCTTTTGATCTTCAAGGTACAATTGAAGGTTACTGTGTAGCTGAAAAGTGTCTTGTTTTCCCTCAGGTGACTGATTTGGATGATGAAGCCAGCTCCCCAACTGAAGAGTTCAAAGCCTTTGTGACAGATACAGGCATGAACCGCAGCCAGTCAGAATACTGTAATGTAGGCAATAAAACCTACCTGACCAATCACCCAGCCAAGAAGTACGTCTTTGACTTCATGAGGGTCCTCATCATGGACAACCTGTGCATGACACCTGCCAGCAAACAAACCCCCATCATTGATCTTCTGCTAGAGGTAAGATCATCTCAGATATCTGCTCGATCACAAGTAAATTGTGATTTTTGCCTTTATTTTGTATCGTCTTGTGGCACATTGCATGCTGCTTATTAGAAGCTAATGTGGGAGTGTCCATCTGTTGGGCAGAAACGCTAGCTTTGCTCTCTGTCCTCAGGCCTCACCAGAGCGCTCCACCAGAACCCAGCAGAAGGAGTT
Source organism: Meda fulgida (assembly GCA_030578275.1). Classification (NCBI taxonomy): domain Eukaryota; kingdom Metazoa; phylum Chordata; class Actinopteri; order Cypriniformes; family Leuciscidae; genus Meda; species Meda fulgida. The sequence continues at coordinate 24,516,198 of CM060620.1, forward strand.
TCAGTCCTACACCCTGGACAGTGTGATGGAGCAGCTTCTTGCAGCAGATGTTCTGTTGGGTTAGTTGCCACCCTCAATCGTCAGGTTTAGCTCAGGGAAATGCGTTGGTACAATGCTTCAGCCAAAAATGAAAATACTGTCATTTAATACTCAATTTCATTTTGTTCCAACCTCTGTGGTTTTTGATGCCAGTGAAGATCAGTCACAACATATGCAAAAAACAGGTCTCGATTGACCATATTTCAGGAGTTCTCAGCCTTTTTGATTAAAAGTCCCTAACGTTGTCCAACACAATATACCAAAAAACCCACCATGTAGGTGAAGATATTTTCAGTATTTTTGGTGTTATAATGGCAAAGCTTTTTTAAAAACTTTTTTTAAATAACAGAGACTGTGAGTGTTATATTAAATGAATTAACCATGATTCATTTTGTGATTCCAGAAGTTTCAAGAACTGTACTTCAATGTACTTCAATAACAATAGTTGTTGAGGGGTACAAATATGATTTACAAGTTTAGATCTTAATTTTATCTGACTTTTTAGCCTTGAAATTTAGAGTTAGATTATTTACAAATGAATAATAATTTATTAATTTATTAATTTAAATACTTAAGGCATCTTGTGCCTGCTGGTTGAGAACCACTGCCATATTTGAATGTACCTAGCACAAATTAGATTTTATACCTATGACAAATGGTATGATATTCAGAGAGTGATGATCTATTTCTAATGTTTCTTATATGGGTTCAGAAGGATTGTAATATCGCTCAAGTGTCAGACAAACTACATTCATGGGACTTTATTGGTTCTTTGTCTCATTTTTGGCGCTCGACAGCCTCAGTCCCCCAAAAAGAAAAAGTCTAGTTTGTTTCATGTAAGAAAAACATTCAGGGTTTGGAATGTCATGTTTATTCGTTTAGCTGCCAGTGTGCCCCTGAAACTGGTGGTGACATCTGTGACCCCTGACCTCCACCACATTTCCCCTTGTTCTAATGTTCCCCAAGTAAAAATTATATTAACCATTTCTTCATTGCAAATCTTTCATGATTGTGGGTCTTTCCTCCAACAGGTGAGGAGGCATCATTGCCCATAACGACAGGAGGAAGTTACCAGATTCTGGTCAACAACGTTTTCTACTTCACCCAGCGTGTGGTGGATAAGCTGTGGCAAGGCATGTTCAATAAAGAGTCCAAGCTAGTGGTGGAATTCATAGTTCAGCTGGTCACCCAGGTGAGCGCAGCCCTGTAACCTCATACTAGGGCCTAACCTCCAATTATGCTTTCACACCGCCTACATCATAAAAAGCACAATTGTTCCCATTGCCAAAATGTCTCTAAGGAATTATTAAAGGAAAATCAAAATTAGGTGATACAAAGGCATGGTCTTGCTGTAACATTTTTGGTTAAGGATAGTTCACCCAAATATAACAATTCTATCATCATTTATTCATCCTTGTGTCGTTCCAAACCCATAGGACTTTCATTCATCAGAATGCAAATGAAGTTATTTTTAATAAAAAATCTGTGCCAGTTCTATCCCTCCATTGACAGCTACGCAACTACCACTTTGATGCTTCAAAAAGATCATAAAGAGATCGTAAAACTAATCATAGTAATTTAGCGGTTTAATCCAAATTTTCTGAAGAGGCACGCTATATACAGTATATAATATGGCCAAATACATTCCATACAAATTAGTACTTTAATGGACATGCCTTAAAGATATACTCTCAGAAGGTTGGGGTCAATAAGAATATTTTCTTGAAATAAATGAATACTTTTATGTAGCAGTGAAACTTTTACCTTAATCATTTAAGAACAATCTAAAGGACCTACAATGTGATGTCATAACCATATATATATGGCAATATCACACGAGTAGCTTGTATATCAGCACGGCTGTGATTCGGCCGTTGGTAATGACAGCCGTGCTGATATAGAGCCATATTGCACGGCTTCTAGTTTGATATTGCGTTTACACTACATTTTGACGCCATGTGTGTAAATAAATAAGAAACAACAACAGAGTGTCTTTAAAAACTCTCTTTTGTGTGGAACTACTTCCTTCTGCTACAGATTCAAATCTAAAGATGACAGTTTAACAGTTGAGCCAGAGCCTCCGTTACTAATTGTAAAATGTCACTTTAGAACTAGCAACGAAGGAACGCCGTGTTGCTTCGTTGAAGTTTATTGTATTATGTAGAACAGAATATTAGGCGAGAGATGGACTTAAAACAAGTGCATTACCTGCATCTACTGTAGCTGATATTCTTCTGGTCAATCTTAATCAGTTTGAATGTCTGCTGAGGAAAGTGGTATCTTTGTCTTTGTCCTTGTCTATAAACATTCTGTTAGTTTGACAATGCTTTCTCGCTCTCTCTTTCTTTTAGACTTCTTATTTGTAAGACTTTTGTTGCATTCCTATGTGATTTACATATTTTCTAATTTCTTCTGTTTTTTTGTCCCTCAACAGTCTAAACGCAGATCACAGGGTTTGTCTCTGGACTCAATCTACCATTGTCTGAACCGAACGATACTTTACCAGCTCTCACGACCACACAAGACTGTCCCGCAACAGGTCACCCTGCTGGATTCACTTCGTGTGCTGACGGTAAACCGAAACCTTGTGTTGGGACCCGGCAACCATGACCAGGAGTTTGTGGCCTGTCTGGCCCACTGCTTGATCAACCTGCACACGGGGAGGTGAGAGAGACGCGGAGTCATGAGATGTTTTTAGGCACTTTATGTGAAATCAAGGGTTTATGAATTTAGAGCGTATGGATGGACATGCTAGTCTCTCGTGCTATGGTTTCCGTTTGACATGTCTCTGGTTCAAATCCAGACTTTTGTAATTTTCATTCAAAATTCATTTAGATGAACAGATAGATGGTTAGATGTGTGCTGACAAAAATAAATGTAATAATAAAAACATATAATACTAGATTAATAGACAGAGTGTGTGTGTGTGTGTGTGTGTGTGTGTGTGTGTGTGTGTGTGTGTGTGTGTGTGTGTGTGTGTGTGTAAGCAAGCTGTAAAGCAAACACAAATTTAGATGTATAAACTATATATGAGCAGTAAAAATAAATACATTTTGATTGATGGACATTGTATATATGATATGAAAAATAAGTAAATAAATGTAGTAAATAATAAGTAAATAATTTAATTTAAAAATTTATTTCTTTAATAAAAAAATAATCAAATACATTTAGATAGAAAGATAAATGGGTTGACATTCTGTAGGAGCTGTAAAAATGAATAATTTCTCTTCTCAGTCTCAGGATTGTTAGTGATTGTGCAGCTCTCTGCTTTTCTCTTGTGGGTCACTGAGAGATTTGAGGGGGAGGTTCACGTTGTCATGGCTCTGCATCTAGGCTGACTCAGAAGTTTGGCTTCAGACAGACTGAGAAATGAGAGCAGCTCAGAGAGAGTGAGCAGAATTACATTAGTTTGCAGTGCTGATACTCTGAGCTCTGCTGACGCAGGGAGATCAATAACTTCAACTGATTTGATTTCGAGTGTCTGATGTGCTGTAATAATAGTTCATTATTCTTACTGTTTGTGATTTGACATTCAAACTCATATTATTGACTGACAGGATGAATGCTGGACATGATGTAGCACTGATAATTCATTGGCCAAAAGACCCTGGTGTCTTTAAATGTCTGAGAATCGTATGCTGTATCGCTGAGCCACAGGTCAGTTCTCTTTCATGTTCTTTTACAGTAGTGTGGAGGGCTTTGGTCTGGAGGCGGAGGCCCGTATGACCACCTGGCATGTTGCAGTTCCTTCTGAGAACGAGTCGGACAGCGTCCAGAGCCAGGATGTTAGCGAAGGTTGTTCTTTTTCTGACATTTCTGGGGGAAAAATCTGTGCTGGATTAAAGCATTGAGTTTAATATCTTAAACACTTTTACAAACCCTCATAAAAGCATCATATATTATTAATATCTAGCTTATTCTGTCCTTCTTGTTTTGTGTGTGTTAGGTCGTCAGTTGCTGCTCAAGGCAGTGAATCGTGTGTGGACGGAGCTCATGCACAGTAAGCGACAAATGCTGGAGGACATTTTTAAAGTGTCTCTACCTGTCAATGACAGAGGACATGTTGACATCGCCACCGCCCGACCTGCTCTAGAGGAACCTGCTGCTAAAAGCTGGCAGAGCCATCTGGGTGAGGAAAACCTCCAGTCAAACACCCTCAATCAAATATTTACTTTATAATTCCATCACATGTGCAGATTATTTCAATTTTAGCAGTTTGTTGCTTTCACGCTCTTTCCTGTGTCTATCTATGTCACACTGCTTTTTTTCTCAATCTGTTGTGTTTCTCTTACTGTGTTGAACAACTTCTGTTTTCCTTCTAGTCCATGAGAAGAAATGCATCAGCAGGGGTGAGACTGTTGCCCCAGCGAATCAGTCCAAACTGTCTCGAGTCAGCAGTGGCTTTGGTCTGTCCAAACTGACCGGCTCCCGTCGCAGCAAGAAGGAAAGTGGAATGAACAAGAACAACCTTTCTGCACAGGTAACTGACAAAACAACTTTCACAAATGTGGAAATGAACTGATCTTTCGGACTTGCACAGGCAGTTTGTACTCACATTTAGTTTTGACTGTCCACAGGAAACCTTCCAGTGGATGTTCACGCACATTGCTGTGGTTCGGGACTTGGTAGCAATGCAGTACAAGGAGCATCAAGAGGTAACCTGTCCAATTTCAAACATGTATAGAAAGGTTGCATAGATTATTTTTAGAACAATAATAATTGGTTAAATGTTTTACATGGGGTAGTCATCAAAAATGTTTTCCCAAGCCTGATTGTAGTGGAATGACTAATAAAAAATAAAATAAAAAAATGTTTGTTCCAAATATGCATTTGTTGTTTCACAGAGACAGCAGAATGCACTGAAGTATGTGATGGATGAGTGGGCAGGAATTGAATATGAGCTGCTTCGGGAAAGGGGTCTCTGGGGGCCTCCTATTGGCTCCCATCTGGATAAGTTTCAGTTGGACATGACCGAGGGACCCTGTAGAATGAGGAAGAAAATGGTTCGGAATGACATGTTCTACATTCATTATCCCTACGTGCCTGATCCCGAGACCAACGCAAGTACTCAGGTTAGTTTAGGCCCTTCTTACCCCTTTTTTGTTGTAGCTTTTAATTAATGAGGTACCTGTAGTGTATTTTTTATCTCAGATAAGTTTTGGGACAATACTATACTGTTGCTGTCAGGCAGAAATCTTTAAAAACTATACTTTTCAGGATTTTTTTTTTTTTTATAATTAATCACTGCGTTGTCAAAGTTGATATTGTGGCTTTATATATGGTTAGACACTTGCATGAGTCATAATATTATTATTATAATTATATATTATTAAATTATTAACATTTTACTAAAACTAAGTTCAAATGGTGTTACAAGGTTTTTGATCAGAGAAAATGTAAGACATACGTGTTTTGTCCATCATTAGATTGGCCACATCTGAGGTATGCTAGTAAGTGCATTGCTTTACGCTTTCAGCAAATTACAGATTATAAAGATTATATATATATATATATATATATATATATATATATATATATATATATATATATATATATATATATATATATATATATATATATATATATATATATATATATATATATATAGGTCCTTCTCAAAAAATTAGCATAATGTGATAGTTCATTATTTTCCATAATGTAATGATAAAAATTAAACTTTCATATGTTTTAGATTCATTGCACACCAACTGAAATATTTCAGGTGTTTTATTGTTTTAATACTGATGATTTTGGCATACAGCTCATGAAAACCCAAAATTCCTGTCCCAAAAAATTAGTATATCATGAAAAGGTTCTCTAAACGAGCTATTAAGCTAATCATCTGAATCAACTAATTAACTCTAAACACCTGCAAAAGATTCCTGAGGCTTTTAGAAACTCCCAGCCTGTTTCATTACTCAAAACCGCAATCATGGGTAAGACTGCCGACCTGACTGCTGTCCAGAAGGCCATCATTGACACCCTCAAGCAAGAGGGTAAGACACAGAAAGAAATTTCTGAACAAATAGGCTGTTCCCAGAGTGCTGTATCAAGGCACCTCAGTGGGAAGTCTGTGGGAAGGAAAAAGTGTGGCAAAAAACGCTACACAACGAGAAGAGGTGACCGGACCCTGAGGAAGATTGTGGAGAAGGACCGATTCCAGACCTTGGGGGACCTGCGGAAGCAGTGGACTGAGTCTGGAGTAGAAACATCCAGAGCCACCGTGCACAGGCGTGTGCAGGAAATGGGCTACAGGTGTCGCATTCCCCAGGTCAAGCCACTTTTGAACCAGAAACGGCGGCAGAAGCGCCTGACCTGGGCTACAGAGAAGCAGCACTGGACTGTTGCTCAGTGGTTGCATGTCATTCGGAAATCAAGGTGCCAGAGTCTGGAGGAAGACTGGGGAGAAAGAAATGCCAAAATGCCTGAAGTCCAGTGTCAAGTACCCACAGTCAGTGATGGTCTGGGGTGCAATGTCAGCTGCTGGTGTTGGTCCACTGTGTTTTATCAAGGGCAGGGTCAATGCAGCTAGCTATCAGGAGATTTTGGAGCACTTCATGCTTCCACCTGCTGAAAAGCTTTATGGAGATGAAGACTTCATTTTTCAGCACGACCTGGCACCTGATCACAGTGCTAAAACCACTGGTAAATGGTTTACTGACCATGGTATTACTGTGCTCAATTGGCCTGCCAATTCTCCTGACCTGAACCCCATAGAGAATCTGTGGGATATTGTGAAGAGAAAGTTGAGAGACGCAAGACCCAACACTCTGGATGAGCTTAAGGCCGCTATCGAAGCATCCTGGGCCTCCATAACACCTCAGCAGTGCCACAGGCTGATTGGCTCCATGCCACGTCATTTCTCCAAAAGGATTCCCGACCAAGTATTGAGTGCATAACTGAACATAATTATTTGAAGGTTGACTTTTTTTTTGTATTAAAAACACTTCTTTATATATATATATATATATATATATATATATAGTGTTTCTTGAGTAAAAAAAAAAAAAATCCGCTGTACTCAAAAAAACAGTTCTTTATTTACCCTAGCACAGCAAACGATAGAGGCGGGGTAGAGTTATGAGGTTTGACCTACAGTTTGAGGATCCAATGGAGTTACAAGGTTTAGTCACAAGCTCTTTTTAATACTTTTCATTGGTTAAATATTTGCAAAAACCACAGACAAACATTAAGGGTAACCAATAGTAATGATTTATGCAACAATTTTAAAATGACAAAATACTGTCCACCCGACAGTGATGATATGCTACGTGTATCATTACTTTTGGTTAAAATGCAGGTTGTAAATTATGTCCATTAGTTAAATATAATGTAAGAATATTATTTAATTAATTTTTTTCTTATATTCAGCACAAATCTGACTAAGAAATAAATAAGTAAAGTTAGATAGAGATAGTCATCTACAAAGATTTCAAGACTTGCTTAAAAAGAAGGTAATTCTGACTGCCCGAAATAGAAAATAATCTTATGCAATTAGGTTTAATCTTATTTTACCCCATTAACTGAAACAAGTCTCTTGAATGTGCCTATAGTTCCTGTGAAGGTCAGCGTGTGTATAGCACTAATGGCTGATAATATGCTCTGAATGGATCTTTTGTGAACTCTCAAACTTGAATTAGCAACATTAGCCATATGATGGTAATGAATGCACATATGGACCCTTAAATGCTTTCATATGCTCCTCTTCCCTTAACCCATTTTTCCCTTTTTAGAATCACTCTCAGGTGCCATTACTGGCCGCTGTGGTTAACTTAACAGTCCAGGTACAAACTGAAGTGTGCCTAAACTACAGTCTTGCTGTATGCTCTCAAACAACTGCATTGAATGCTGCTGAATGCTTAACTGTAAAATAAAATGTCCCCCCAGACCTTCTACATGTGCCTGGCTCATGACAGGGAGGTGTATGTGGATTTACGCCTCTGCAGAGCTTTTAAAATGCTGGTTGGAGATGTTTTCTCTGCTTTCATTCCTGTTGAATATATTATATACAGTACAGAGAAACCTCTAAGAAAATAGATTTAGGACAGCTCCTTCCCTCGTTTCCTAATCCTTTTTAATCCATATTATAGTACGTGTTGTGAAGTTAAACAATATTCAAACAAGAATGTTGCATAGTACTGTTACAACTTACTAAAAATTGATATTCATGTTGAATTATGTAATAACTGGCACCAAACAGAACTGCAGAAATAAAGACTGTTTCACATACTTCACCCAACTTCCATTGTTCAGCATACAGATACTGTAGCCCCGCCCTAAACTCTCGCCATTGGTTGAGCCAGTGTTACATGTGGCCCATTTGGAACGCTCAAACAAACAAATTGCAGTTCTGTTTGGTGCTGCTAGTTGTGCAGAAATTACATTCTTCTCCTTTAATTATAGATTCCTTCCATTGTATTTAGATGGAGGTTGATAAACAGCATGTCCATGCAGATTGTTTTTCTCCCCAAAATCAATATTTAAAATTTGCATACCGATGCTTGACTGAATTTGAATCTTGAAAACTTGCTGATCTAAAGATGTTTAAATGCTTGAATGATCCTTTATGGGTGAATATATAAATGGTGTCTAAATATGAATTACACAATAAATGTGAATTGTCAGCGTGGGAATTTCTTAAGGAGTGATGCTCATGTGTCGAGCCCAAAGTGTGTTTGCATGCCTCTGACTGGATTCCTCTGGCTGTCACTGACTTGCAAGAGCATATTTTTCATTATAAAGGTTTTCCATCAAGGGTGATATAAACCCAAAAGAAGTGAATTAATCCTATTAAGAGTTCTTGTTAAATTTCAATCCTCCTAGAAACCAGTGCGCTACCGCCGAGCGATCAGCTATGACAGTCAGGAATATTACATGCGGCTGCTGTCAGGGAACCCGGGGATGTACCAGCACTCCATAGAGCAGAACACAGAGGGAGAAACCACACAGCAGGAGCCTGAGCATGGAGAGGACACCATCGCAAGGGTCAAAGGTCAATATATGTTACTGTGAAACTACTCCAGAAATTAAATGCTCACTGATTTGTATAAAGTTGAATATGATTGTCTGTCTATTAAAACTGTGTGTTGTATGAATTGACTCAGTGTGCTGTGTCATGTTTTAGGTTTGGTGAAGGCCCCTTTGAAACGATCCCGCTCCACAGCAGATGGGGCTGATGAGGATAGTCAAGACCAGCTGCAGGAGTTGCTGGAGTCAGGAGCTATGGACGAGGAACAGAAAACCGACAACACCACGCTGCTCCGCCTGCTGGAGGAGGGAGAGAAGGTCTGCAGCACTACACGGCTACACAACATCCTAGTCACACTGCTTAACAACTGCGATTTGTTTTTACTGGCAGTCTCTGTTGCTTAGAAGATTTTTGTCTTTGTATAAAGTTTAATTTTGATCATTACAATTGCGATAGCTGTCAGATTATCCCCCATTGGTATAAGGGAAGTGATAACTAAAACTAGTCAGGTTGTTATTTTTCTTCATGTGTAATTTGGATTGATTGATATGAATGATACTGAGAATGTGTTTCCTATGTTTGTTCTGATAGATCCAGCACATGTACCGCTGTGCTCGGGTTCAGGGTCTGGACACCAGTGAAGGACTGCTCTTATTTGGGAAAGAGCATTTTTATGTGATCGACGGCTTCACTATGACTGTCACCAGAGAGATTAGAGACATTGAGACACTCCCTGCAAAGTAAGAGTTTTTATGTTTGGTTTTCTGGTCACTTGTAGCTGATAATCTGGTAAAATTCAATATTCTTTTCTACTGGCCCAAAATGCAGATTTTCTGTTTATTACATACATATATACATATACATACATAGTTTAAATATTTTAACATTATTGAAAAAAAACAGCCGTATTCATTTTTTTATAAATAATAAATTATGTATTAATATTAGTCATTCTGTGGCCCCTTTGGAGCTTTGCTGATGCATCCTGGTTGAGAACCACTGCTTTAGTGTTTGCACTTTGTTTTTGTGACATTTGCAGTATGCATGAGCCTATCATCCCCCGAGGGGCCCGGCAGAGCAAGAGTCAGCTGAAACGAAGCTGCAGCATCTTTGCTTACGAAGACATCAGAGAGGTGCACAAACGTCGCTACCTGCTTCAGGTATGCAAATGAACCATTTGGCTTAATTCGTTGCTTGATCCCAGATAACATTGGGCGGCTTTCATGTTAAGGCTGATTATGAATTTACATTATGCTGTCTTCCTCACAGCCCATGGCAGTAGAAGTGTTTTCCGGGGATGGAAGAAATTATTTATTGGCTTTTCAAAAAGGAGTCCGGAACAAAGTATATCAGAGGTATTGAAAACACTCATGCCTCTTTAGGCAGCATCCCACTTGCCGACAGCTCTTTTTTTAGATGTTGATGTCACAGGTTTTGATCATATTAGATGAAATCTTATCTTGTCCTGTCAGATTTTGTCACACTCGGCTATTAAGAATAGAAAGGGGTGACAAACTAAATGTCTTCCACAGACATTTCTCTCAGATTCCCTGTCACACACTCCAGCTCCCCTTTTTGGCAGCAATTCATTGTGAAGTTTGACATTTGAACAGGTGTACTGCACATTCATAAACAACTACAATAGACTACATTAAGATGCTGTTCATTAAGTGATTTTACCCAGTAAATGTGTTTGTCATTTTGTCCTTTCAAAACTTAATTTAGTAAATGAGAGAAATGCATACTACCTCTTCAAACTTTTGGGGTTGATATTATATTTGACTTTTTTTTAAACACATATCTTATAATCACATAGGCATCATTTATTTGATCACCAATACAGTACAATACAATAAAAAAAGTAATTTGTGAAATATTTTTACAATTTAAAATATAATTTATCCCTTTGGCAAGGCTGAATTTTCAGCATCATTACTTCAGTCTTCAGTGTCACAGGATCCTTCAAAAATTATAAGTTGAAAACAGTAGTGCTGCTTAATATTTTTATGCAAACTGTTATACCTTTTTTTTTTTTAGATATTATTTTCTATTGATAAATATACAGTTCAAATGAACAGTGTTTATTTGAAAAAGAAATCTTAAATAACATTGTAAATGTCTATAAATGTCTGTCAATTTAATATATCCTCAAGGAATAAAAGTTTTACTTTAAAAAAAAAAAAAAACTTTGAAACGGGAGTGTATTTCAGTGGGAAATTCTATAAACTGACTGTTCTGCCTTCATTATCTTTTTTTATTAGTCATTTAAGTGTAGGAGAACCTCAGAAAATAGCTTTGTTACACTGTCACCACTGATTTCAATCAGAAATTGCGCTTTTCATCAGCTAGTGGAACGCAGGAATTAGCATAACATATTTCCTAACAAGGTGGTTAAAGACAAATCTTGTTTTCTAGGTTCCTGGCAGTTGTTCCCTCACTAGCCGACAGCTCAGAATCGGTCTCTGGGCAACGTCCCAACACTAGTGTGGAACAAGGGTAAGCTACCATCATATTATAAGATTATAAATTGTATTTAGAGTTTATTTACCAAATAAACCTTTATATATGTGTGTTTGTGTTGTTAATAGGTCTGGTCTTCTTAGTACGCTGGTCGGAGAGAAGTCAGTGACCCAAAGATGGGAGGTGCGGTAGCTTCACATTAAAATGTTTTTTCTCTTTGTTTTGTTTTTGCAGTGTTGCTCATGAAAGACTCTCTTTATTTGCAGAGAGGAGAAATTAGTAATTTCCAATATCTAATGCATCTCAACACATTGGCCGGCAGGTCATATAATGACCTGATGCAGTATCCAGTCTTTCCATGGATCCTGGCAGACTTTGATTCTGAGGTACAAACATGTCCTTGATCATTCCTTGTAATTAAGTACTGCAGCAAAAAAATGTAGGCAGCCACACTGTTACACTGTTAAAAGTACATTTACTTTCTGTTGGAGCATTAGTACCAGTTTTTAGTTTTTTCTTCTGCAGTCTGAGCTTAAATCTTCCTCCGCTAGTTAAAGATGTTTAATTATTTCACAGGAACTGGACCTCAACAATCCAAAGACATTCAGAAACTTATCCAAACCAATGGGAGCACAGACAGATGACAGACTGATCCAGTACAAGAAAAGATTCAAAGACTGGGAGGATCCTAATGGTGAGTCAAAGACCCCTGCTAATGATCTGTGTTTCGTGTTGATTATGCAAACATTTTTTAAACATGTTTTTGTTTCTTCACAGGTGAGACTCCGGCGTATCATTACGGCACCCATTACTCCTCTGCAATGATCGTGGCCTCATATCTGGTCAGAATGGAGCCGTTCACACAGATCTTCCTCAGGCTTCAGGTTCGTCCTTGCTTTCTTCTCTTTACTTTTGTTTTAGTTATTCTAGTTGGGAGTTTTTTTCACCAACTGTGGGGCAAAGATGGGGAAAAAAATGTAACCTTCTAAAGAAACCTTTTTTTATGAGGCTAGATTGGGGACAGGACTTAAACAGGAAAGTCTTGTCATTGTTCTTTCATTCTTCTACACCCATTGTTATGCAGGTGGAAATAGATTTTGTAATAAATGTTTCTAAATAAAGCCTCCACACAAAATAGACTGTCTCCACAATAAACATAGCATCCGCTGCACTCACAAATATTTACAGAGTTTTTTCCTATCCAAAGTTTATAAGCATTAATAAAGATATTATTTTGTTTCTGACAGGATTTAGTTATTAGACATATTAGCGTCCACACACTATAATGACAACTATATTAGCATCTGCACCAATGGATGAAAACATTCTATTTATTATAAGTTATGTCTCCTGCTCCTTTAATTGCTAAATCGTTTTAAAGTCAAGTGGATTCTGATTGGCTGTCAATGTTATTATTGTTTATTAGAAAGATTGTTTCCAGCTGACGGTGATTCCAATGATATCGTTCCTCTGTCATTATTGTTATAGTTGTGTATAGGACTTTCCTATAAACAGGCTTTGATCCAGATTGAACATGAGAAGTTAAAGCCTTTGGTTACATGTTAGTTTAATTTGTGTTTTAGGGAGGGCATTTTGACCTGGCCGACCGAATGTTTCACAGTATACGAGAGGCTTGGCTCTCTGCTTCCAAACACAACATGGCTGATGTGAAGGAACTCATCCCTGAGTTCTTCTACCTTCCTGAGTTTCTGCTAAACTCCAACAACTTTGACCTGGGTGAGGACAAGCTGGACAACTATTCTCTACCCTAAATACAGTCTCTCTCTTTTATTTTTCTACAAGTATGTAATTTAATTTGGTTAATCTTTCCTAAAGGGAGTAAACAGAATGGCATTAGGCTTGGAGACGTTCTTCTGCCTCCGTGGGCAAAAGGAGACCCGAGAGAGTTCATTAGGGTTCACAGAGAGGTAAAACATTGTCCCTAATGGAGCCTGTGGTCAGAAAGAGACTCTGTGTGTCATTGTTTCATCCGCTCCTTATACAGATGTTTAATACTGTTCTCCTAATCCCACTTTTAACCTAAATGTCAGAGAATAACTGAAAGCCATCTCCAGAAACAGGTTTGTAACCTTTAGGGTTTGTGTGGGGTTTTTTTTTCAGGCTTTGGAGTGTGACTATGTCAGCTCCCATCTGCATGAATGGATCGACTTGATCTTTGGTTACAAGCAGCAGGGTCCTCCAGCGGTGGAGGCAGTGAATGTCTTCCACCATCTCTTCTATGAGGGCCAGGTGGACATCTACAACATTAATGACCCACTTAAAGAAACCGCTACCATTGGATTCATCAACAACTTCGGCCAGATCCCAAAACAGGTTTGCGATTTAATTTTCGAAAATGACATGAACGACATTGGTGGTTATTCTGCTAGAACACCTGTGCAGACTTCATACATCTGGTAAAAATCACAGTGACACCAGTCAGGTAAAAGTCATGGAAAGGAAAGTTTTTTCTGAAAAAAGCTCTATCCTCATTTGTTTGCCGATGCCATTTGGTTTGATATTCTGTGTTTAATGTAATTAAATTCATGCATTATGTATGGCTTAGGTGTCCATATTCCTTTTGGTACCACTGTACAGTAAATTTTTGTTTTTGATTTATTCGGCATCAAGTTTAACCTCTGTTTTCTATTATTGTAGCTGTTTAAGAAGCCTCATCCTCCGAAGCGGGTGCGCAGCAAGTCAAACGGAGAGGTGCCTGGTGTGCCTGTTACAATCAACTCCACCTTAGACAAGATCTTCTTCCATCATCTCGACAACTTGCGGCCCTCACTCACTCCTGTCAAAGGTGATGCAGATTGGATAGAGCTGTACTGTAGAAATGTAATGATACACTCATGTCACGATACGATACAAATCGCGATACTGAACTCACGAAATGATACTATTGCTTTGAATAATCATACTACTAAATAAATGTGATATGGTGATTTAAATGATGTTTGCGCTTTCGCTTTGAGGAGTGCCGTTCCGGCAGCACATATTTGCGCTTCAGATGATAAATGCAATCAATCACGGTTCTAATCGCAAGAAAGCATGTCAAAATGACTATTCCTAAACCGTAAATGATTAGTTCATCCAAAAATTTCAATTCTGCATTTATTCGCTTTCATGTTGTTTTCGCGCGTCATGCAAGAATTTGAATGTCCGTGTTTACTACAGTATGCGCATCGTTGTAAATCTATTCAGCATATAAATCCATCGTGTCTCTTCAGAAGACTTGGATTTGGATTCGACTGCTTCTATAATGCCTTTATGACATTTTAAGTTTTAGAGGAATGGATTTTAAATGAAGGGACAGAAATCTCTCAGGTTTTATAAAAATCTCATAAAAAGTAGCATTAGATCCTCTGTGATGACCAATCAAAAGTCAGATCCAAACAGCCCACGTTTTGTATCGCATACCATTTTTTTATTGTCGTTACTACTAATTTTATATTCTGTCATATACATTATATATATATATATATGTATATGTGTGTATATGAATGTGTCTGTCAACTATTTAATTTAGTAACTATTCATATATTAAATGTAATTTTTATTTGTTAAAACTTTTTTTTTAGAAACAGTTCTGGCCATAGAGAGAACCGTTCTAGCCATACAGTGATGAGCATTTAAATGAGCTCTGTGTGTGTCATTTGTGTCGTACAGAGCTGAAAGAGCCAGTGGGTCAGATCGTGTGCACTGACAAGGGCATTCTGGCTGTTGAGCAGAACAAGGTGTTGGTTCCTCCTGCCTGGAATAAAACCTTCGCCTGGGGCTACGCGGACCTCAGCTGCCGCCTCTCCAACTATGAGTCTGACAAGGTCATTTGCAACATACAAGTTCTTCTGTTTACTTGCAGTGCTTTCAGCAGCTGTTGTGAATGGCTGTCAGATCCTAAAATGCGTTTGGGACAAGAGCTTCTGTAAGGCTTTGCATATTCATAAAATATGTCTTACAAAAATGTTAGGTTTACTTTTATAGTAACTACAGTTGAAAAGTTTGGGGTTGATTTTTTTTTTTTTTTTTTTTTTTTTTTTTTTTTTTGAAAGAAGTGTCTTATGCTCACCAAGCCTACATTCATTTGATCGAAAATTTAGTAAAAACTGTAATATTTAAATATTCAGTGTCACATGATCCTTCAGAAAACATTCTAATATGCTTATTTGGTGCAAAGAAACATTTGTCATAAATTATAAATGTTGAAAACAGTTGTGCTGCTTAATAGTTTTTGTAGAAACTGTTTGTGGCGAGCAGGGAGGAGCGGAAGCATAAAGGAGGAGTGACGACTGCTACCTCATGAAACAAAACAGCAAATAAAATCCAGGCCTGGCCTCTCTCGTCCTTCACCGTCGTCACTCCTTTTCTGCTTCCGCTCCTCCGTGACAGATACGAGACCGGTGCGTCACGCAGGTGTCGCTCATCAGCAATCACGCCGTTCTCCCACGGCCCTCGACCTCGTCCTGCTCACCACACTGTTCATTCTTTTTTTCAGGATTCTTTGATGGATAGGTAGTTTAAAAACCGGCATTTATTTGAAATATTTATTTTTTTGTAACATTATAAATGTTACATGATAAAATGTTTCTTTGTCACTTTTGATCAATTTCTTACTGACCCAAGACTTGAATGGTAGAGTGCAGTTTTTTTTACCGAGTAGCAGCATTTATAAACAGTTTCTTTGACATTTTTTGCAGTATTTTCTTTCTATCTTTATCTTCTCAAATAATTTCTGTAGAGATACAGTATACAATGTTGCTGTGGGAAACATTCTTCTCAATGTTGTTCAGATGATTTGCATTTCACTAGCTGTGTAGTAGTGCCCACTAGTTGTAGTGTTTGGTTGCACTTGCTTGTGGTGTTGGTTTATTCTAAATAGTGGGTATAGTTTTCAGGCTTAGTTGTCTAATGTTCGTGTGTTGCGTTCATCTCATAGGCAGGGATAGTATATGAGTGTCTGTCTGAGTGGGGACAGATCTTGTGTTCTATCTGCCCCAATCCCAAACTGGTCATTACTGGAGGATTCAGCACAGCCATCTGTGTTTGGGAGACCGGGACCTCCAAGGAGAAAGCCAAGACCCTCACACTCAAACAGGTAACTGCTATTAGCACATGATAGCTTTTGTTTTGTATTTGATTTAATGCTGCTTGCTTGTTTGATTCATTTTACTCCAAATAATATATTTAAGTTTTCTTTTAGACTCATTTTCTAAACCTACTTATGTTTTGTATGTTGATTAATATATGTATGAATGTTTCCAGGCTCTTCTGGGCCACACAGATGCAGTTACATGTCTCACAGCGTCATCAGCTTACCACATTGTTGTGAGTGGCTCTCGGGACCGTACATGCATCATTTGGGACCTGAATAAGCTGTCTTTCGTCACCCAGCTAAGGGGCCATCGGGCTCCAGTCTCGGCCCTCTGCATCAACGAGCTTACTGTGAGCCCACAATAATGCTTTCTGAAAAGTCACAAATATTGTTTAAACATTTAATAAGCACATACAGAAAACTACGGGGAAAAAAATATTTTTATGGATTATTGAGACAATAAAATATTTTTTAATAAATAATCATAATAAAACTATTCCTATAAAATATAATAATGTATTATCAGTATTGCTATTAGTATTATTATTGGTTGATACAGAATTTAAAATGATTACCAACCTATTATTTTTTGGTATGAAGTTAATTTGATGTAGTCATCAAACTCTCAGAAGCTGTAATGCATTAAAAATGTGCTTCCCTTTGAAAAAATCCTGAAAATGAATTCATTTGTGAGATTAACTAATATATATTAATATAACTATCAACTAGAAAAGTATGGATTTTTTTGTGCATTTTTATAGTTTATTGCCTGAATATGAATTCATTTCTAATTAAATTAAGTAATTTTTAATAAAATAAAGTGAAATGCTGTTTACGTTATTTATAAAAAAAGATAAATAAAAAAAAGAGAGAGAGATCCCTTATTTAGTTTCTTGCTTTTAATGATGCCTCAGAACTAACTGAAGTATTCTGTGATTTGGTTATGACTCTGTGGGTGTAGGGTGATATAGTGTCCTGTGCTGGCACCTACATCCATGTGTGGAGCATTAATGGAAGCCCCATCGCCAGCACCAACACCTTCACCGGCCGCAGCCAACAAATCCTCTGCTGCTGCGTCTCAGAGATGAACGAGTGGGACACACAGAATGTTATCGTTACAGGACACTCAGATGGTGTTGTCAGGGTAACAGCCTTCACCTGAATTTACCTTCTTTCTTTCCATTCTGTCTGTTTAAAAGTGTTCAACAGATATCAGTTCTTGACAAGTGACTTTATGTTGTAGTTCTGGAGAACCGAATTTCTGCAAGTCCCAGAAACCCCTGCTCCAGACCCTGTAGAACCCCCCGAGGTGCCAGACTGCTGTGGAGAGATTGGTAAACCCCCCCCCCCCCCCCCATGACATCTTTCAATTGTCATTTGTGCTGTAATATTGCAAAGTATTAGATCAAATAAATAATAAATAAAATTGATTAACTTTGCTATAAATAGTTTTAGCCTGCCTTATGCATAATAGGAATTTCTTTGGACTTTTATTAAATCTTTTCATATTAAATCTTGTTCTTCCAGAGGGTCGTGACGCTCCAGACGATGACACCAGTGAGTCTGAGGGAGAGGAAGCCAGCCTCAGTCAGGACCCCAAGCCTCGAACCTCAAACAGCCAGCCCAGCAGTACCGTCCACAGACCCAAGCCTCGCAACGGAGCCTCCTGGTCGGTGGACAGTGGCTCTGACGACTCCCGCCGCTGGTCAGACACGCTCAGCATTGACGAGAAAGACGGCTTTATTTTTGTTAACTACTCAGAGGGCCAGATTAGACCAGGAATTCTCTCGCAGCCACATTCCCAACCGCACTCAGCACCGTCACATGGGCCCGTGCCACAGCCTCTTCAGCCCAGTAATATAGAGGCTCGGTCCTACAACAAACTCAAACCAGGTGCAGTAGATTAAAACCAGCCGTTTCATTTGATGACATAAAGAAAATTGGTATAAAAAAAACTACTAGTATATAAAAATACTTTTATAATTATATAAAAAATTCTAATTAAAAATAATTCAATATAAATTTAATTTATTTCTAATTAAAAACTAATTTAATATAATTAATTCTAATTTAATACTGTGTTACTACAAATTATGTTATTGCCATAACAATTTACATGAAAAGATGAAAGCGATATCAGTAATTCCTTAAATGACCTGGATTTTAATTTATGTAATCAAAATGCATTTCAATTAATAGATTTCAGAAGTGTGGCTATTTACTCAGTTAAGCATTAGCATTTTTATGTGACCAAATGGCATGTTCTTTACGGTTTACTTTGTCTCCTGAACAGGCTACAGATGGGAGAGACAGCTGGAGTTCCGGAGCAAACTCACCATGCACACAGCGTTTGACCGCAAGGACAACGCTCATCCTGCGGAAATCACCTCGCTTGCCATTTCAAAGTAGGTGCTCTGTGTTTGTGCTGGAATGTGGATAAAAGAAAAACTGGTTTCTACTGTGTTTCTGATGTGATTTAACCTTTGCATCCCAGTGTTTGCTCAGAGGGCATCAAATGAATTGTTTCTTAACAAGATAACGGTTGATAACAAGCTGTTCTTGTGTACTCAGAGACCACAGTAAGATCCTGGTAGGCGACGGCCGTGGCCGTGTGTTCAGCTGGTCTGTCAGTGATCAACCAGGACGCTCCACTGCAGATCACTGGGTGAAGGACGAACAGGTGGACAGCTGCTCCGGATGCACAGTGCGTTTCTCCCTCACTGAAAGACGCCACCACTGCAGAAACTGTGGCCAGGTCTTCTGCCAGAAGTAAGAGATTATTTGCCATAATATATAGACTAAATCCATTTGAAGTTTTTTTTTTAATTATTATTATATAATATAATATTATTTGTGTGTATATATATATATATATATATATATGCGGTGTGTTTTTTTTTTTTTTTTTTTTTTTTTTTTAGAATTGTTTTGCTAAATCTTAATTAGATCATTAGAATGACTATAATTTCAGTGACTAAATTATTTTCATCTGATTTTCAGTGTTTCACAATTTGTTGCTCGTCCCCTTTAGGTGCAGTCGCTTTCAGTCAGAGATCAAGCGTCTGAAAATCTCCTCTCCTGTGCGTGTGTGTCAGAACTGTTACTACAACCTGCAGCATGAGCGGGGCTCTGAAGAAAGCCCGAGAAACTAGATCACCTCTTCACCCTGCGTCACATGCCCAGAACACCCAACCACCCTCAAAAACCCCACAACACCGCTCCCCTTGCAAAATCCCATTGGTAAATCACTGACGTAGACCAAAATGGGATCACTAATGCTCATAATTTCATATACTGCAGAAGTGTCAACATTAAAGAGAGACAATTGTTAGTTTACTTTTCCATTCATGCAATTTCTTTTGCAGTTTGCTCCGTCATCTCATTGCCATCATCAACCAAGTCAGCAATGTTTAGATTTTAGAAAAAGCAATGCATATAAAACGCTTTCTGATGAAACGAGATGACATTTGTTTATATTGTAAATACTTACAATGGCATTTTTAACTTGAAACAGTGAAACAAAATTCATTATTAAGAGATAAAAGAAGAAATGAAAACAACACATTGCTTGTAATATAGTATTACAGTATGTTAAAAATCACTCTTGGCTTTAAAAGAACAAAAATGTGAGTGTGTGTGGGTGGGTGTATGTGTGTGTGTGTGTGTGTGTAGTTAATGTCACAAGCCACAGCATCCCAGCGGGAATAATATTGGGGACTATGAATGTTGATAAATGTTTATGGGTTGACATTACTAGCTTGTCTAGTTATGCAAATGCTTAATTATTTTGTTTGTTATATGTTCTGTTGAAGTGTTGCCCACAGTATCTGCCAGTTGCCATAGAGTTTTTTCGGTTTCAATTTTGTTGCCAAACTGCCTCGATTTGTAATTACTATTATATATTTTAACAGTAGGTCAGTGAACGTATGTAAATGTTGAATTTAGAATAGATCAAAGACTGATGATTTTGACCTCTGTAAATCATTTTAATGACACGATTCTTTCAACCTTTAAATGATTCCACTACCTTTTTATATACGTTTTAAAGACAGAAAGTCAATTGATAGACTATAATATGTAACATGTTTCTGAAATGTCAAGAGTTAATACTAATTTCATATTGGATGTTATACTGTGGGACTTTTCTGACAGTCCTTAATGGAATTATTTTTCTGTTATTCCTAACTAATATGAATTAGATGACTTAAATGTTAATTTGACTCTAGCTTTGTTTTTTTACTTTTTCACTATTTCACTATTCTTATTTTTAAAATCTCAATTTTAACCGTTTGCGATGTTGCACCCGTTTAAACGTCTAGATTATGAAAGCAATAGTTACTGATGATTTCACTCCACATACATTTGATGAAAGACTAGCTTGAAAGTTATCATGTGTAAAGAAAAAGGGATTGAACACTTTTTGATGGACTGGAAGCCTACCTTCTCTGTACCTTAAGCAAGACTATGAAATAAAAAGTTTGTTTCATCTTTTCTTTTTTGTTTGTATGTTTGTTTGTTTTTTGCTTTTCTTTTGATACTGTGGGCAATACCTATCAAAAGTGCTGCTTTGATTAATAGAGAGAATATCTTCCTCTTTCTTCCTTTAAACTGTCCGACACTTACAACTTTAAAGAGGAAAAATTTGTTGCAGTTTTATGTATGACCATTACCACACAACCTAATATGCACTCATTATAGTTGAATTATTTTGTATTAATGTACTGTAATTCAGTGTGCAATCATAACATCACAAAGCTGTTGGGATTTTGCTGTCGACAAGCAGCTCAAAGATCAAACGGCTTTATCAATCTGAAATTATTTTTGCACCTTGACATGTAGAGACATGGAGTAATCATTGTTTTATCAGATGCATTTTTATGTTGTAGGCTATTATTTTGAAAGAGTGCATTTCTTTACAGTGAGATGAACTGTACAAAGTATTTATGCAATTATAAGGTTTTCTTTTTTTATTGATTTTTGTTTTGTTTGTAATTTTTCAGCAAGTTTGGTTACTTGTTGCATGTCTAACACAGCTGACTTTCTGTGTCAGTGTATTGTACATGTTTTGGCAGTTTTTTCTTTTTCTTTGGCTCATTTTTATGGCATTATCTAACGAGTCAATCCTAAAAGTTTTGTGTACAGTTTTAGGCAGATATACAGAGAACATGTCCCATGACTCTGGAATGACTTTTATATTCTATGTATGGATGTTGAGGATTGATCTCAGAGCTGATGAAATACACACGGATTGTCCCTGTTTGGTGGTCTTGTGATAGACTGCATTACTACAGTATCTAGTGTGCAAAACTGTGGTAGCTGAATGTTCATTGTATTGTGTTGAAAAACAATTATATGAAACCCCTGCCCCCCATAAAAAAACCCTTATACCTGTTATTATGACGCAATACATATGGTACTCATACTTTTTAATTTAATTTCAATAAAATACTTGCTGTTTATCACCACCAATGTCAAATGAGTTTTTTCCATATTAACTTCCAGTGTAGTGAATGAATATCAAATCTAGGTGTCCAAGAACTTCATAATGAATATGAATAAAAAGAACATAGGACAAATGTGATTTCACACTTTTGAAATTGAACTAATTTGATAAAAGCGGTTTAATCGAGACCGCATTCATTGTGCTTGAAAAACTCATGTTTGCCTTGATCGCTAACAGCTACAACAAAGTCAAAGTATTAAGTCTCTGGTGAAAGCACTGAGGTGTTTGATCACTGGTTTCCGGGAACACCGCTGAATGCTCGTGTGTGAGGAACGATCCATTCTATGGAACATGAAATTGGGTGTCCAGTAAACCACTATACTGAGAAAGCAAGGAAGTGAGAGACAGTGTTGTAATCTGAGTGACGTGCCAATACCACTCATCTGTTTGTTTGCTATGGCATTTTATAATATCCTGTATTACTACAGAGATAAAAATACAAAGTAATTCATGTATATATGTTCTAAAATATAAAACAGCATCATGACATTTCTATTTGAACACAAATGAATGAAAGTAACCTGTAAATTGTCATGCCTTGTGTGTACACCATTGACCTATATAGACAAATATACATATATCTCTGACATATAGCTCTTTTATAGATCAGTGGTGTACTGTTATGATTCACTGCTCTGAGACTTTATGAGCGATCCAAGTGCATATCATATATCCATAATAGTAGTCAAAAACAAGGAACACTCCAAACTATACGGAAACACTGGAAATGCAGTTGTAGCCTAACACTAACAAGGCTACGCATCGAAATCAAACGAGAACACAGCTTAAATAGGCAAACACAAACAAGCTAATGGTCCACAGGTGGGACAAATCAAATCCTAATGAGTTCGGGCAAAGCTTTATGGGTAACGTAGTTAATAACGGGAGCGCAAAGGAGTCGACAGGAGTGTCCTCTGGTGGAGATCATAGGCACTCCAACTAGCACATTTTTGATGACTTGGCAGTAAATAAGAAACATGAATGCCACAAATTTAACTTGACTGCTGTTCACTTATAAAAAATTTTAAAAAAGCCAGAGACGCATTATCTTATGGTACTGCATGAACATCTAAGCCTATATTCCGGTTCTGCACACACTAGAAAGATTTATTGAGAATTCACTTATTGATTGACTGTTCACTGTTGATTGAATTCGGTTGTAGGATATGGATTTCACTCATAAGTGAACTGTATACAGTAAAAGAGTGACAACCATATTCACTGCAGTGTGTAGCTGCCATACAAGGCTAAAGTAATATATATATATATATAGTCATCGTTTATTACTCTAACGTTTTTTCAAACCTGTATGACTCACTTTCTTTCGACAGTCATATAGTCCACCACCATTCACTTTCACTATATGGGAAAAGGGTTATACAAGTGTGGAACAACATGAGGGGAGTGTGTGTGGAGATACACTTTTTTCAGAATTATTTTTTTTTATTTTTTTTCTGGTAATTGCATTCAAAGAGTAATCAAATATTTTTATATTTTTAGATCTGTAGGCTACATTTAAAAAAAATTCTAAAGGAGGGCTTAATAGATATTAGGCTACCATAGCTTTATGTAGGCTAAATGAAACTTCCCTTGGAGAATTATTAACTTCAATGTGTTAACAATTATAAGAGAGCTAGTATTACAGTCCAAGAAAAGACTGTGTGAGAGTTTTAGGTTCAAGGTTACAAAAATAACGCAAGCCTATGCTACAAAGAAACTCACAAGTTACATGCTGAAACAATCACATATGGACTGTCGTAAGAGTTTGAGAAGTGAAGTGAGCTGAACTCCAGCCGCAGAGTGGAGCAGTGTTTCCTCTTTATGTTGAGTCACTGAGAGAGAGAGAGAGAGAGAGAGAGAGAGAGAGAGAGAGAGAGAGAGAGAGAGAGAGAGAGAGAGAGAGAGAGAGAGAGAGAGAGAGAGAGAGAGAGAGAGAGAGAGAGAGAGAGAGAGAGAGAGAGAGAGAGAGAGAGAGAGAGAGAGAGAGAGAGAGAGAGAGAGAGAGAGAGAGAGAGAGAGAGAGAGAGAGAGAGAGAGAGAGAGAGAGAGAGAGAGAGAGAGAGAGAGAGAGAGAGAGAGAGAGAGAGAGAGAGAGAGAGAGAGAGAGAGAGAGAGAGAGAGAGGTTGGTCTCTCACTTAATTAACAAAACAGCAGCAGATCTGCGGTTGTAAACAAATGCACGCAGGCTGTCTGTCCCTCCACCTGCCGCGGGAGATACTTTGATGGTCGCAGTCGGTTAAATTTACCGGATTATTGAGACTGACACGAACCCCGCTCTGCTTCATTTTAACGCGGACCTCCGACGATATCTATGTATAATTTAGACTGAAATAAGCAAAAATGACGGAGCTGAGACGGCGAGGAGGAGGAGGAGAAGACCCTGACAGCACGGAAAACATCAGTGACAAGGTAATTTATGGAGAACACGTTCATTCAGGAGGCTTTATTTCTCACAGTCGATTGCGAATGACCTTCTAGCTAATCAGCTAACGAGCAACCAGTAATACCGCTTCAACCTGAGCAGATATTACACAAAAACAACTCGGTTAAGGTAATATTAGGATTATATGGGGTGACATTTGTGTTATGGGACTGTCCCTTTAATTCATTTTTATCTTTAAAACTGGCGGTTGCCTCATGAAGTTGGTGAGCCAAACACGCCGCAAAGCCAGCCAGGGAGTCAGTGGCTGTGTCGCAAAACCTTGTGAGCTGCCTAACTAGACAGCATTTTGGGCTTCATAGACGTGTCTGGAACGTTCTGAACACTTTGACCATCAACTAGGTAACGTAAGTTTCAAAAATAATGTCTGTAGGCAGCTCAATAGGGTCTGAGACACGGCCAACTGTCAGAATGAGCTGGTGTGTCATACAGAGTTGTTTAATGTAATGTCAAATTAGAGTTCAGGAACCAAAGAAACAGTTCACCCAAAAAATAAAATTTACCATTTAATCACCCTCATGTTGTTACAAACAAGCACGACTTCCTTTCATGGAACACAAAAGGATAAGTTGGCAGAATGACAGTCTCTGTCTCCATTCATTTTCGTTGTTTCTTTCCATACATGGAAGTGAATGGTGACTATTATATTCCTTTTTTGGTGAAAGAAATCATAAAGTTTTGAAATGAGGTGAGGGTGAGTTAATGAGGACAGGTTATTTCGCTAAGGTCAGACAGTGCATTTGTTGCTGTTTTTACATAATTTTCTATATTCCTTTGTATCAGTGAAATTGTAGTGTAAAAAGCATTTTATGGCAACTGTTTCAAATAGGCCTATCATTAATTTATTGTGAAACATATTGGGTGCCTTTGAACGTGTTATAACAGGACTAAAACTGTGTTTTTGCAGGATAGTAAAGTGAAGTCATTATGCACTCTTGAGCTGAAAAATCGATTTAGTTTTAGAGGTAGGCTATATATTTGATATATTGGGAAATATTTATTTAGAGTTAGCTGTGTCGGTGAAGTGTAATTTAGTTGGTCTCAGTTAAGAAATGTCAGTGTTTTGTTATCAGTTCCTTTGTTTTTATAAATACTCTAGACAAATTAAATGATTAGCTTTTACGATATCTAACAGAATCTATTTACAATCGGTTTGCTCTTTTTGTGTATGTGATTGGGCAAGAGCCGTTTCCTCTTCCCTGGAAAAGATGTAGTGATGATGATAGCTGAGCTGGGGTAGATCACATGTGACAACGAATCACTTGGCCACAGCGTGAAAAAGTTGAGATGGGAGTAACTCAGTACAGCAGCCACCCTGGTAATGGATGATTTGAACTCATGACTCAGTAGTTAAATGTTTTTAGTCACAGACCAGGCTTTTGAAGGAGATCTGCGTGTGAAGGCTTCCTGTCATATAGTCTTATAAAGACCATACACTGGACCATTAGCTATACTGTTTCCCCTGGAAAAGTTTCCTAGAAGTGGGTGTGGAAAAAATTAGTGGACCAGCACTTGTCTTATGATTACAATAGTGATTGTATTGGGCCGAGAGCATCATGGGTCTTCAACCTTTACATAAGACAACCAAATTTGAAGAATGTATATATTTAATATAATTCTACTTGTTTATTTAAACAATAATGAAATAAAAATATGAAATTATTTAAATGAGGTCAATAATATTATACAGTTATTATTTTACTTTGTCTGAAAACAAGAATATTATTTTTTAAACTCTTTTTCAGATAGCATAAAAATAAATTAAAAAAAGTTGCCAGCCACCAGCTTTTTTGGTCATTTTCACAAAAAATGTCATGGCCCCCAGAATATTTTTTTGTATGAATATCTGAACATGCAACATATAAAAAGAACAAATAGACCCCCTTCTTTTATTTATAAAAAAAAAAAAACTGTTTTATTCTAGCTTCGTGCATTCCTTTTTATCAACACTTGAATGTGGGTCAAATTTCTTAAAAAAAGCAACATTTTGAGCAAAAAGCTGAGAAAATCACTTTTTTGTTATTGTCAAAGACTACATTCAGATTCAGATTCAGAACAATTATCAAAACACAGATGGAGTAGATCGAGTCCATCAACACCCCTAATGTTGCACACTCCTATGGTGGCACATGAACGCCACCACGTGTTGTAAATATGAGGGGAAAGCTCTGGATTTGGTTTAAGCCCTGATCTTTACGAGTTGGGGGAAACATGGTGGAATACCACAATACTTCAAGGTATTTAGCAGTGATATTGTACGGCTTTTCTATTTACAGCGAAGTAATCTAATTGCCTGCACAGAATATGATGGCATTATAATATAACAATATAATATGTAACAATAAAGTTTGCAGTGGCTTCATAAATTAATTAAAAACATAAACTAAGCACACCTGATGCACATTTCTTTGTGCTTCATTTTCTAGATCTAGAGTTTAAGAACCTTGTTGTATTTTTGTGTAATTTATTAAGAGAAAGTACACCTCCATCTTACTCCGACCAAAGTGACTTGAATGCACCTGCCGTCGTAAATACTTCCCAGGAGGACTTGAACGCACCACTACAGCTCGTCCTGAGTCGACATTTCATTCAGTAACATTAGGCAATTTGATTTATATGCTGTTTAAAGTTGAGGATCGCATTATTTTACTTAAGCATATGATTACATATTATATCGCTTATTTCTGCATAATCTTCACATGTCTTTTGATCAGGAGATGCGTAATAGCGCCATCTACGGTACAACAGTGAAAATACTGAAAGCCGGAAAATTCCGTCAATGGCGAGGAAAGAGTTAAAATGTTGTCACTGTGGATTATGCATAAAATAATTTGAGCTTTTTTTTATTGACAAATACTTCTGCAAGGGCAGCTGGTTAATCCTTTATATGGAAATAAATGCCACGATTTAGTCAAAGAAACAGTCTCTGAAAGAACATTGTGTTTTCGTCTTGGAGACCACTGACCTTATAAGACTAACGCTGATGTATCACAGGCTGAGCTTTGCCTGTCCATCTAGAGCCCCTCAGCCAGTTCTCTCAAGGTCAATCTCTTTCCATCACTCATAGTAACTAGCAATATTTACAGCCCTTCACTTTCACTGAAAGAGCTGAGTGTTATGGTTTTCAGTTAATATCTTGTTTTCTTTTCCCTTAACTAAGAGAAGCATCATTAGCCTGAGTCTCTCTGGGCTTTAGCATGGTCCTCTGCTCAATGTACCACCTCAGCTGTGTTTGGAGTTCAGTGGACCATCATAGCCTCTGTGCAGCACATCCTCCTGCCTGACCTCTGCCATAGAAATGCTCTCTTCTCGTGATCATGTCCTACTTCTGCAATTTACCACAGAAAACTGGTTTCTCTGCACCTTTTATAATCAGACAATTCGGTTTAGGGCTGGTAGTGTAGATTATTATTATTAATAAACATTATTATTATGATACAATACAACAAATAAGTTATTTTACAGTACAGCAGTAAAATTAGAAACATTATGTTTTGATTTCTTTAAGTTAAACCCTCAAGCTTTTATTTGGAAAACTGCAAGGAGACCTTTAAGTTTATGTGACAACAAGTTTACAAACGCTTCTCATTACAAATTCTCACTAGTTTGCTGCATTTGCCGCTGTGAGTTGCTGAAAACACCGAATCTTGAGCTACATGAACACAAATGACACGCTTCGCTCTGAAACGCACTATACTTTTTTTAAATTAAAATATGGTACACGCTGCGGTGTTTGTCAACTTGATGTCAAAGAGATGAGAGTGAGAAAGCACAGCTGGTACCAGTGTATCAATTAGAGCTGTGTATCTGCAACAAACTCACATTACAATATGTATCATGATACAGAGGCCGCGATAATTTACAAATCCCGATATGTGTCAGTACTGAACTAAAATTCTCAGCAGAATGTAGTATAACAGCTCTTTATTGAACACTGCATACAGGCCTGCTGCTAACTATCGGCAGAGTAGGACCTCTGCAGTACAGCAGAAGTTAAACAATAGGCCAGATACAATAGAAAGATACAAATTAAATAAACAAAGCTTTAAGTTTTTTTTACGTAAGTCTATGTAACGGTATAGTATTTAGCTTGTAGACTACTACATAAATTGAATAAAGTAATCAAATGTAAATCCTCGCCAAGACAGGCATTTTGACATGCTTTTGTGTGTAACAGCACAGGTAGCTTAACTCAGCTTAACTCACTTTTAATAACTTTTTTTGTTTTATCAAGTATGTCCGGTGCAGACTTCATATTACAAAAGTCACATTACAAGATTTTACTGGTCTGGGTTTAAGTTTGGGCTTTTAATGAGAGGCGAAAGCACACCACTTTGAAGTTGGGGTAAGCTATATTTCGAAAACGCTGTTGGACATTGTTGATATTTTTTTAAATCAAACCAAACAAACACACCCCACTCTTCATTGCTCCGCCTCCAAAACTCACACTTCAGTCCTAACCGCCCTGCCGGTCTTGAAGCCCTATCCCCCGGCATACGAGGCGAGTGCACTAACAATGACGCTAAACACTGCATTCCCTAGCAGTCGTCAGGGCTGGCCTCTGTTACGCACACAATCCATGAGTGGATGTCTGTTTATCATAGCAGAAGCGCAACTTAATAATGCTTCACAAAAAATAAAGCGCAGATGATGAATGAATGACAAGGAAGCACAGAAAAATGAATGTATACAGTATATAATAGTAATTACAAACAAGAGTTGGTTGTTAGGCGCTAACAGACACAGCAGCTCCAGACAAACAATGACACTCAAACCCAGTGTTACTCACGTGTGGAGCAGAATCAAAGCAACGTCCACGTCTGTTTTCTGACCTTCCCACTTAGCTCTCTCCAGCGATGGAAAGCTTTTCTAATATTAATGCTGGTCCTAAAGCTCTTGCCCTGTCATAACACATTCATTTTCCAGTGATTTCTTCTGAGCTTTTCTCTTTTGTATTGTGTCTCTATTTCTGCAGTCTTTCCTGTTCATTAATTTCAGAGACCTTGCACTTTTCAATTCCTTTTTATATGCTGTTCTTGTATTTAAATGAAGCTCAGTCAACAAGTATGTGCATGTGCTGTGGAATTGATACAGAAGTAGCTTTATTGATATTCATATTCGCAAGGAGCGTGTGATGATACATTGTTGTATCGATACATTGAACACAGCCCTAGTACCCATGCTGTAGATAATTAGTATTTAAACCATTTCAGATATTCAAAAACAATATTATTAAATATTGTATAGTTGTTACAACAATAATTGCTAGTTCACAAGCGATATTTACTGGTTAAAACTGCTGAAAGTAATTTCATATAACTTTTCCAAACATATTTCCCGAACAGTCCCCCGTCTTCTTTGTTAGACCAAACAGGTAGTCCCACCTAGAGTGTTTTGATTGGCTAACACATGTTGGCCATAGTCATTTATCAGGACACATCTTTCAGAGTAATCTGTCTGGTAATAAGGGCATGTGTTGTATTCTGCAGAACTCATGTGTTGTATTCTGCAGAACTCATGCTGGAGAGCAACTGTGCTGGTATTTTTAGCAGTGTTTTTCTCTCATAATCCAACAGCGGACTAATTAGCACAGAATACAGTACACAATGCTGCGTTAGGAATTCTGCTGCATCCACTCGCCTGCATCCGCTTTTGACATCAGCAGTGAGCGTGTCCATTTTGGTATTTGCTGCAACAGTGAATTCCTGATCAGCCCTTTTTTTTGCCACTGCTGTAAAGTATTTAAAGGGACAGTGAAAACTGGGCCAAGCTGTCAATTATCCCTGGGAAAAAGTCTGCAGTCAAGATATCGTCCTTTACTGACACTTTATTTTGACCCTTGAAGCACTTCAGAGAGGATTTAATAGGCAGCTAAAGTGATGATTTGGCAGGTTATTTGGCATTTCCTCTGTTCATTGGTTATATGATCTCTGTCTGTTCAGCACGTTCTGTTACAGATACCGGCTCTGCAGGTAGAAACCGAATGAGAGATGTGGGGACTGATGGCTCCATTTGTGTGTTTGTTTTGGTGTGTGCCTTCTGGGGTGGAGCTGGACTTGGGCTTTTCCCTCTTTCTCTCTCTGGGATTAGTGTAGTCTCATTTATGGAGCAGCTAATCAGCAGGATAGTCTTCTTATCCCCTCACTTTCAGGACTCATATAGGCTGGAGGATATATGTGTGTGGAGCACACAGCTCTTAAGGACACATACACACACATTTCTCCCGCTTTTAAATGCCACATATCATGGATTTTCCTTGCTTGCTTGAAATAAAAGAGTTCATTGTTGCGTAGAGACATACTCTGCAAAGCTGCCCCAAGCCGGCAACAAATTCTAAAATTATTCTTCTGTTTCAGTAAAGGTTTCCTTTTACTGAAATAGAAGAACATTTTTAGAATCTGTTGCCGGCGTACAGCAATAGCATATTAACATATGACCAGCCAAATTTGCATATCAATGTCTGTTAAGGAATGTAGTAATAATAATAATAATAATAGTTATTATTATTATAACCATATTGTGTTTTTTTAAATTGCAGTCTAATATAGTTATTATTTTGTCAAACAGCAGAAATAAAAGAATAAAATCAGACATTTGAACAAAAATAATCTGTATTGGTAACAACAAAATCGTTTCATCTTGAAACAGTGAGTGATTTGATGCAAGACACTGTCTAACATTATAAGTGGACATTAGGGAACAAAATAAAACACTGACGATGTAAAATAGCCCATTTGAAAGTACACTAGTTGATTCGTTTTAGGAGCTGT
This sequence comes from Meda fulgida, assembly GCA_030578275.1. Lineage (NCBI taxonomy): Eukaryota > Metazoa > Chordata > Actinopteri > Cypriniformes > Leuciscidae > Meda > Meda fulgida. The sequence continues at coordinate 24,547,477 of CM060620.1, forward strand.
TGGTATAGTCACAGTCCCTTTCAAGGAAATTTTGTTAATTCGGCAGCCATATCTGCAACACTTCCGTGCAGCTACTTCAGGCATACAAGAGCAAGTCTATCTGAATTGGGGAATCTTGAAACCTCAAAAACTGCTTGCCAAACTCGCAATTAAATAACATATTTCAAATCAGCAACAAAATCTTACATGAACTGTCCCATAAATATAGTTTTTTTTAATGCTCAAATAGCGTATTTTTCATGAAAAAACAGCCAATGCGCATGTTCAGTCGTAAACGCGAGTCTGAGGTTTTTGATGGGAGCCGGAGCTTCTAACAGCAGCTGCAGTGATGTGATGGCTTTACTAATCAGTGATTGGCTCTTTAATTTAGAAGGTAGTTGGATGTATTCCCCCATATTGTAGTTTCTCCCAGTTTCTTTGTATATCTATAGACATTGGTTTGACTATTAACCTGTTTAGTGCCATTTAAATAGTGGAAATATCAGTGCACATTCATAAACACAGATTTTTTTTTTTAAATGGTCTGCAGTGCGCTACTATGCTGCGATTTAGTGAATCAGTATAATAATAGGTCCACTCATCTGGAGCATTAGAAAAATGATCTCTTTTGATCTGTCTGTATGAATGGGATAATGGGTTTGTTTGTTGCCTTCAGTTTTCTTTTTTCAGAAATAATCATTTAATTTTCGACAGTGTAATTTTGACTACACTGATGTAGCTGATAGCTGGAATGAGTGTTGCTCAGGTCTGTACATTTGTGTGCCCTCATTAAAAAGTTAGCAGAGGGTTTCTTTTACCACCCTTAATCTGAGCCTTGTTTTAGACATGAGTGACCTCTCTACTCTACCTCTCAGCGCAACTTGCTCCCAATTACCTCCTCAGCACAGTTTCTGTCTTGGTCTAAAGACTTTGGCTAATTTTGGAAATTATACTGTTCGTCTTGTTCTTACATGCCCAAATTAGGATGCCATTAAGGGGTTTGACAGAAACGCCACCAAACATAAAATACACAAAAGCTATGAATAATAGAGCCAACATAGACTCACAGGAGCCTGACTTTTGACTGGCATAATGTTTGGAGCACATTGTATCTTATTCAGGCCATGAACTACTTATGACAACCGTGAATCTTTTATGTGACCTTTAGGGTTTGTATCTGAAATTCATATTGATGCATTTGACAGACACTTCTATCCATAGCCTGTCCTTACAGTGCATTATTTAATACAGTTCAGTCAGAATTTCTGTCCATTCAAAAATAAGTAGCATATAAATGTATGCCTATGAGGATTAACCTAGTTAGAAGAGTAACATACCAGTAATGTTTTTTTTTAGAGCATTTGTGTAGGCCGTAGAGGAACATTACTGCTATGTAGTATTAAATATTAACTTGTGTTGCTTGTTTTCTATGGCCCTTTTTACATTTAGGTGCTGTAAACAAGCTGCTGTTGGGGTCTTTTTTTTTCAGTCTGAAAACCAAATGAGCTACTTTGTAAACGTCTCAGTGATCGCAGTGGTAGACCAGACTGTCAGCACAGCATTTAAATTCAGATTACAGATTTATTGAAGATTATGAGACAATTAAACATCAGGCTTGCCAGGTTGCTGCAGTTGTTGCCACATGAAGAGGCTTTCAAATTGGCAATGACCGAACCTGGATCGGCAGCAACATTCCCCTGTGATGATGATGTTATCTGTGAACATTAGGGATGGGTATTGACACAGATTTGATTCTTATTCACAAGCTCTTGATTTGATTTCAATTCAATTTATTCATTTGGATCATGTAAAATACACATAAGTGAAAAAAATCTCTCTCAACTGATGCTGTAAACTATAAAAAGAACCCTGTCAGTTTATGTATTACTATAAGATTAAAGGTTAAAATTAACAACAGAGTCTACATTATTAAATGTAAGTGCTGTTTATTTTTAGTTCAACTAAAAATGTAAAACTTTTTATGCATTTTGGCTCTTCATTTACACGACAACAGCGTTTTGGGAGCTCAAACTTTTGAAAAAATGGTTCCAAAGTGCCAGTTTTTGAAAACGGTCTCTGTGTAAACAACAAAAACGCGAATCTCTGAAACCGATGACGTCATGCACATGCTTGTTACATGTTCAGTCTATAGTGTTTCATCGCCGTCTAATGGTAGCAGAATACAGTGTTTTGTGTCGTTTTTGCGGATCCGTGTGAATTCGGAGTTGCATGTGCGCTCAATGCTGCCGCTTCACTTGAACTGAGGCGCTACATTGATCTGTCGTGGCACATTAAAGATTGCAGAGATAAAATTGACAGATTTTGAAAGCTGAGATGTTGTTTCATATCAAAAGTAACAAAACAACAAGGTTTAAGATTTATTGGATGAGCTAACTTTTCCTGGGTCAGAAATTGCCTTCGGTGGTGGCGGACCACGGCCGTCCACACACACAGTACAAAGTACCCTACCCATGTGAACAGCGAGCCCAGTACTGAAAATGTAAAATAAATGCAAAGAAACTATTTATTCATGAAATAAAAAATAACTTAGTGTTATTTTTTAATAACTAAAATTGCTCAGAACTATTTTATATTTGAAAATCTGTAAATTAATATGTAAAAAACACTGAGTGACTGATTTGAAAAGTTAGTAATAACATGAAAAAAGTGTCTATTTTGCATTTACACTCCAAGACTTGATTCACAGATCATTTGACAGTATCAGATTGTTCTGTCAATCTGATTCAATCGCGCATTTAAATATATTGTCAATCCAGAAACTTTGCAATGTATAGTTAGCAGCATGAAAAATAGATATTATATAGGCTACAGAAAGCGAGAACGGATCGCTGCCTATATAATCACCGAAACTGTCAATTACTACACAAAGCTGCACTCTTGCGAAAACTCATGTTATTGTTATAATCAATAACGATAATATAATATTATGTCTACGCTGTACTATGAGTCCCTTATTGACATTGTTTATACTTTGTTGGTTATAATAAAAGGATTTGTGAACTGGGCAAAACGCACACTGAACAAAAACTCAGCCGTTTTGACAGATGTGTGTGATTGGCTACAAAGCTCAACACTGCAAAAACATATTGTAAATAGAAACCTTTGACGCTCTTCGCAGAGCACTTTAAAGCAGCCGGCTATCAGTGGGTACCAGTACTGCAGAATGGCAGGTATCGCCACATTAAATAATTCTTTGGCAGGAGATAAATTCATTTTGGCAGCCGCCAAAATAAATAATTTCAATGCAGAAAAAACCCTAATTTAGTAAAGTTTTTTTTCCCACATCTACAAAAAACATCACAGAGTAAAAGATTGATCTTGGGATTTAAGAAACTCAAGAGAAGGCGACAGGAGTCACAACATTACCAGCCATATTTTATTCTGTTCTTTAGCTCGCATAGTGGTGTGTTGGCCAAGACAACAGTGAAAGATGAGAAAGCAGCTGGGTATCTTCAGTCTAATGTACTGCACTACTCAAATGCCATGTCCTCAAGCCCGATTGATTTTCCTCAGAGGCATTTGTCTAGCATTTGCATAAATTATGCTGGCTAATATCCTTTCTTCCATCGCTCTACATTACTTTGACTGGTAAATCTGTGATTTCCATGAAGAGCTGCATTTCAATGTGATTGCAAAAGACTACTGGCTTATTGACATTGTGACTTGTGTGTTTTGTTTCGTTTAAGTGTCTCTCACCTAGTGAGTGTTCGGGGTGTGCAGCACTACATATTTTCAATACCACAGTTGTGTTAACTGAACAACTAGTCACCTAATCAGTCTTTCAGTGTTTTCGAACATGTTTCTTAGTGGCCATTTATTTACGTAAGACTAGAGCTGCATCTAATGATTATCAAATGATTATTTTCATAAACCATTAATCTGAATGAATCGAATGAAAAGTAAAAAAATATATACATTTTTAAATTGTTTTTTTTTAAATTCATTAATTTGAATCATTAAAAAAAAGCCCAACGTTGTCCTCCAAACAATGTGCAATATAAAGGTTTTGATAACAAATCTAGCCTACTGTAGTGAATGTATCTATGTAGGCCATGCTATAAATAATTAGCAAAAAAGGTTAAAATATAAACATTACTTTCTAAACCAAAATACAACTGATTGCTTACCATTTTAATGCAAAAGTTAAAATGGCTATATTAAAAATGATAATAAACAAAAACAACTTGTACACGAGGTATGAGGAACACACATTCCCTCATTTGAACAAATTGTATTATTCTACTCCAACAAAAGTCCCTTTACTGTAACTACTAAAAATAAAAATATGATTAATTAACTAATTTTAAACCTACATTAATTTCTAACAAGAATTTTTTTAGCAAAATGTATGTTTTAGTCAGAATTACTGGGCTAATTCTACTGTGCGCTGTTTGTTTGGTGTGCGTCAGTGCTCGTTTATTGAAGACTGGAGTTTAATGGAGAGACTTGCTGCTTGTCAGATTATGCAAAATGGAAATACTTGCGGGACTCTCTAACATTAACGGGTAAGGATATAACCATAAAATGGAAGTTATGTACTGAGGAAAACATGTCTCAAAAGCATTAAACAGATGCATCTGTCAAAGCATGACAGGGCAAGCCACGGTAAAATGTTTGAAGCTTATAGAATGAAGAATATAATATATGTTTCTGACAACTTAGGTCATGCACATTTCCCACAGCAGCAGCTCACTCTGTTTCGCTATTTTTTTTTTCCATAAGCGTTATGTGCATAGAAATGTGTTTTTCACTACTGTAAAGCGATGTGACTGGCTGATGGTTTCTGGTGCACAGCGTTTATCGACTAATCGATAATCAAATTTGTTGTTGATTATTTTCATTATTGATTATTATCGATCTTATCGTTTAGTTGTTGCAGCCCTACTGCAGACTTACAGAGAGACATGACTTAACATTCATCTTAAAAAGGCAATGTTCATGGTGGGATTCATAAAAAACAACATAAGATGCAACCAAAGACTATTTAATGCTCAAGACAGTTCATCCGTATTACTATGAATGGGGGAAACTGCAACATGCAATAAAATGCTGGAGGGACGTATTTTTGTAGGCCAAATCACGGAAATGAGTTAACATTGTAGCATTGGTTCTTCCGTCGTCTTGACGTCAATGGGTTTTTGGTTAAATGCTCAGGTTATTGTCACGTTTTTGTTACGTTTTTACTCGTCTTGAAAATGAATTTCTAACAAGTGGCTAAATGGGGCTAAACTACAGAGGTTATCAGGGACTTTAAACGTCATCATAGGGATAATGGTTTAAAAATAAAGAGAGTTGTCGGAAGCTTAGCGAATTTGAGGTAATTTGACCGCGTTGTAGTTTGTTTATAGCCTACGTTTAGCTTTTTACTTCTGGCGATTGTATTTAAGCTTTAAAATTATAATTTAGCAAAATATAATTATCTTCCCTGGAGTAAGTGCATGAATTATCTAGTTAATATAATATTTTTCTCACTGTGCGTGTTTGCACTCTGCAGGAGGCATATGGAGATGACAGGCTTGCTTTTCCTGGTGAAGGGGAAGGAGAAATGGAGGGCGACTCCAAAGCGGACACACCAGACATGCCACCTCCCACAGATAACACTCCACAGTGTCTCAACAAAGCCCTGGAGGGCTTGTCATCTAGGTACCCAATGGCACTGAGCTCATGAGCAACTCCCCAAACAGTCTATGTCAGCATTATGTATGTTTAGGCCCCAGTACAATACGCACGGGCAACTATGAGTCTCTAAGTTCTCACAAACTAGTTGAACCTGTTTTTGCTGGGAAAAAGGAAACCAGTGCACTAATATTCTCTAAAAACAATCCTATCCACGTATGATGTTTTTTTTAGTAACATAAGTACCTTGTAAAAATTGATTTGGTTAATCTTTGAAAGCAGACACATAACCTTACAGAATGTCGTATTGCTCAGCTATTTACTTTGATTCTGATCAATAAGAGAGACTCTAGTGATATTTGATATGCAGATGAGGTTAGGGGGGTAGGTCAGTCGGTAAAACACTCCTAATCCTCGTCAATTTTGCTGCTCTGTTGGTGGGATTTGCTGCAGTCTCTTTAAAAGACCGCAGAGGCGCTGATCCAATGCAGGGCGACATGCATGAATGCCGGTGCCTGGCTACGCTTTATGATGATGCTGTGCTTTTTCCCCTCTCCCTCCCCTTTCTCTTCCTCTCTATTGACAAATCTCCTCTCATTATTTTCATCGGCATGCATGAGTTGTGGCACCTGCAAACAGTGTATTACACTCTGGGCCAGAAAACGAAGAATTCTCATCTCTCATGGAGCCTCATTTATTACATTTATGGGGCCATCAGCATAAAGCGATCTCATCCGTTTTGTTCTCAGAAATCTCAGAACATCAAAAATACAACTTCAGTGATCAACAGTGGAAGCTCAAATCAAACTGAAATCATTGTTCTGTTAAACAATACATTATTCTGTTTGTGCCATTTCATCCAGTTTAACACATTTGAGGATAACCACTGGGTCATCAGTTTAACATTTTTACCCAGCTTAATTTCCACCTCTTTCACTGGCTTTTATTTATACCCTTAAAAGTGGGGATGTGCCAGCACTTATACATGTATTTTTATTATGTAAACTTTCTCAAAGGGTTTCCTACTAAACTGTAGTCTTGATTCTGCAGTTTTGGTTTAACTGTTGATTCCTAATGCAAATATGTTTTTATGAATTAAAAAAAACATATCTCGATCTCGGCAGGTGGAAGAACTGGTGGATAAGAGGCATATTATCAATGACAATGATCATTGGCTTCTTCCTCATCATCTATTTGGGACCCATTATGCTGATATTTGTGGTAAGTATAAGTACAAACCGTATGTGTACCACATAAAATTAAATTAACATGACTAACACACTGACCACCAGCGTTTGTGGTTCCTAGACCAAGCATTTACACAACATCCGAGCTGCCCTCCCACAAACCCTTTGGGCCATTTAGCTTATTTATAACCTCACTTAAACTGACATAATGTAGATATTTTTAATTAAAAGTCAATATGAATCAATCAATGCAGTGATTTTATAATGATGTTTGACTCATACAACATTTTTATAATTCTTTTTTATAGGTTATGGGTGTTCAAATCAAGTGTTTTCATGAAATTATAACCATTGGCTACAGAGTTTACCGTTCCTATGATCTGCCGTGGTTCAGGACTCTAAGCTGGTAAGTAAAATGGAGACAAGGCACTGTTTAAAGCTTCTCTTCTCAATATCTCTCCACCCTTTCCCCCTTCTCACTGATTAATGTACTTTACATTCATGTACAAACAAACATACACCCACTCTCACGTTTTACCAGTCACCTTTTGTCATAGATGAAGTAGTGATTAACTGGACTTGAGCAAAGTGCACTTCCATGTTGGAACCTAGCATAAAGTTCACCCCACCTGCAGACTTTATCCAAACAAATCAAGACGACAGCCAAGTGGAAGAAAGGAGCCATGTATTGTTAAAACTCAACACAGTTTCTGTCAAATATGTGTCTTTCACTCAAATAGTCAGATCTTGACACAAATGCACCTTGTATTTCAGGTACTTCTTGATTTGTGTGAACTACTTCTTTTATGGAGAGACAGTGGCTGATTATTTTGGCGCACTCGTCCAAAGGGAGGAACCTTTGCAGTTCCTTGTGCGTTATCATCGGTTTATTTCTTTTGCAGTGTATTTGGCAGGTGAGTGTAACTGAAAGCTTGCATAAAACACTCCAACGAGACAATCAGAGACTTTTATGACTCTAGGTCAAACGGCCATAGTCCACAATTAGATTTTTTCCATAATTTATTATATTCTGAATGATATTCAAAGAATTGTTTTTATGAAATGACTTCATGAGAGATACATGCTTGGTCACATTTACAAATGCTTCAACGTGAATATGCTGTTCTTCTTTGCCAACAAGCTATTGAGCTGCTGCTACACTAGTGTTCAAAGGTTTGGGGTCAGTCATTTTTAAATAAATTAATACTTTAATACTGCAAGGATACATTAAATTGGCCCAGCACATTTATAATGTAACATAAGATTCCCATTTTAAATAAATTAAAGTTCTTTTGAAAATATTCACAAAAATACATTTCCACAAAAATATTAAACAACAGAACAACATCCATTCCAACATTGATAATAATAAGAAATGTTACTTGAGCACCAAGTCAGCATATTAGAATGATTTCTTTAGGATGTTTGCCATCACAGGAATGAATTAACTTTTAAAATATATTAAAATAGTTATTTTATATTGTAATAATATTTCACAATAATACTGATTTTATAGTATTTTGATCAAATAAAAGCAGCCTTGGTGAGAACAAAAATCTTACCGACCCCAAACCTTTGAAAGGTAGTGTACAGTATATTCACAATATAGCACAACCTTGAGCGCTGCAACTATTTAAGTAAAAAATTGAATAAAGACAATTCAACACTGCCATGCCAAAAAATAAGTCGCTGTTTTGATTTATATTGGCACATGCTTAAGCGTCTAAGATTGGATCGTTATTGCAGTGATCATTATGTTTCTAGCATGTTATATGTTTGGCAACAGTTCTTCTAACCATAATTGATGGAGTGTGTAGCTTTTCATTTCTTAAACAACCATGTTGGAAGAAACATGACCATATTCCAGATGACATTAACAAGATTCATCAGGCTCAAATTGTGAAAGAATGGTTGGGAGGGAGCATGAAGAATCATTTTCACACATGAATTAGCACCTTTGAGTCCAGACCTTAAATTCATTGAAAGTCTTTGGGATGTGCTGGAGTTGACTTTATTTAAGACTTGACTCTTGCATTGTCAATACAAGATATATTGACCAAGTATTATTTATGCTCCCTCCCAACCATTCTTTCACAATTTGAGCCTGATGAATCTTGTTAATGTCATCTGGAATATGGTCATGTGTCTTCCAACATGGTTGTTTAAGAAATGAAAAGCTACACACTCCATCAATTATGGTTAGAAGAACTGTTGCCAAACATATAACATGCTAGGAACATAATAATCACTGCAACAATGATCCAAACATTGACTTTGACCTATTTAAATCTGAACAGTGACTCTATTTTTTTTTTTTTTTGGCCGGGCAGTGTATTTGGTGTGTCACTCTTTTGCTTTAATGACAGCATCACTCTGCATGAACTCCACAAATTTCATGAGTTTGGACCAGCCTAGGGCTGCGACAAAGTCAGTGCTGCAAAAGTAGATGTAAATGTGTGTTCATACCCAGGACCAAAGATGCATGTACCTCTGCCTCTGTTATGGCCATAAATCCACAGCATGTTGGAAGCTGTAGCACTGCAGTCATTTTTATTTTCACTAAACCTTGCTTTCTCTTCAATGCTTCTCTTAATGGTTGTCATCAGGACCCTGTATATTAGTGAGAGCCTTGAGTATAATTATATAAATCACATTATACAGTCTAAAGAATAACTCAATGTGTTTGTTCCAGTATTTTGTAGATGAATGAAAACAAAATGTGTCATAATGTTGTGTACTGCTTCTGTCATAACAGTGATACGGAATGTTCCCAAAACAAAGTTAAACTTGTAATCACTCTATACTGATGAAAAAACTGTTAATACTGAAAACAGAATGATACAGTAAACCGTGATCAGATTTATACCTGTATTTTAGGAAATTAACTGCATGTTTTTTGCTTTTTACAGGTTTCTGCATGTTTGTACTGAGTTTAGTGAAGAAGCATTACCGCCTGCAGTTTTATATGGTGTGTATCAGTCTTTTCTGTGCCAGCCAGAACTAAACTGTCCCTTCCATTCACAGTCATGTGCATCTCATATTCTGGACAATTAGATACTCACTAGTCACATGTCATCATATCACATTTAAAAATATTTCTGTATAGTTGGTTGATATTCAGATATCTTGGGTGTTGTGAAAGTATTTCAAAGTATGTTAAAATATATTTATATTAGGTGCTGATTTAAAAATAAACGTTTGGGGTTGGTAATATGTTTTAATGTTTTTAAAATAAGTCTCTTATGCTCACAAAGGCTGCATTTATTTGACAGAAATACAATAAAAAACTGTAATGTTGTGAAATATTATTACAATTCAAAATAGCTATTTCCTTTTTTTAAATGTATTCCTGTGATGACACAGCTGAATTTTCAGCAGCCATTACTGATTTTTTCAGTTCTTTGATTGTTCAAAAGAACAGCACTTGTTTGAAATAGAAATCTTTTTACCATTATAAATGTCTCTACAGTTAATTTTGATCAGTTTAATGTCTATTTGCTGAATGATTTTTTTTAAATGTAATTTATTTTAGAATTTAAAAAAAAGCAACAGAAGTGATGATGCCATTGCGATATTTGGATAATGAATATGTCTTCTTTCTTGCATTTAGTTGCATAATTAATTGTGATTGATGTTTTCATCGCACTCTAAAGATGGTGTCTCATAAAGCCAACCGAAAACAAGACGCACACTTAGCATCGTGACAATGGCAATGGTGGCTCTGATGCTTTTTATTGACATACACAACCCTAATTCAAAGCCTGAATTCAAGCCTACCAAAAACATTAACACTAGTCATCTGCTGCCTTGCTAGCACTGATAATTCCTTAGGGATATGCAAATAGTGTTGGGCTTCTGGGTTGAGTCCAGCCACAGCAGTTCAGAAAATAGGCATAAACTGTGCTTACTTCACTTACACTACTGATGTCAGCAAAATGTAGTTTTCTTTGTGAGTGTAACACATAATCAACTGCCACAAGAAACACCCGGCAACAAAATACTTTTTGTTCCAGCCAAGTTTGCTTTAACAATTTGTAGTCAAGTATTTATACCAGTTTGTTTTATTGTATAGTCTTAGGACAGTCTTCTTAATTAACTTTTGAGAGTTAAAATTGTTTATCAATTTAACACATAATAAATCATGCTGTGATTGTGTTGAGACATGTTGCAATTATATATCATCAATGTTTTAGTGAATAGACAACATTTCAACTGTTCACTCTGAGTTTGTGTGTGTGTGTCTGTATGTGGGTGACCATTGTGTGTGTGTGTGTGTGTGTGTGCTTGCCATTCCAGTTTGCTTGGACCCATGTGACCTTGTTGATTGTGGTGACTCAGTCACATCTGGTTATTCAGAACCTGTTTGAGGGAATGATCTGGTAAGCCCACCTGACCTGACAGACCTGTCTGAGGTTTCACCTCATTCCTACTTAAGTTTCTCAAGCTACATCCCTTTTTTCCTGATGTTTCGCATGATAACATATCTGGCCGCTCAAGGGAGAGCAGTGTACAGTACTCATTTCTATTCATAATTGTTCATGTTTTAGTTAACAAGTTAACATGTTTTAGTTATCAATAATTCTCTGATAAAAAATAATAAATTAAATGAATGTGAACTTTCTTCTTTCCCTTGTTTCTTTATACTTTGTTGTTCACTGTTCATAGTTTCTTCTCTCCTACAGTTTGTGTTTGTAAAATAAAACTATAACTTGTTCTCTAGGTTTATTGTTCCCATCTCTATTGTGATCTGTAATGACATCATGGCCTACCTGTTTGGCTTCTTTTTTGGAAGAACACCACTGATTAAGGTAAACCTGTGATATTTATATGGTAGACCTTTCATGCCTTCATTTTCTGAAATGATGAGTACATTTTCCATAAATTCATGCATTGTGGATAAAAATGATCTTATGTGCTTATGATCTCTTTGCTCTCTATCAGCTTTCCCCGAAGAAGACCTGGGAAGGATTTATTGGGGGATTCTTTGCAACAGTGGTCTTAAGTTTCTTTGTAAGTCACCATTAGACCTGTAAGCAACACCAACATCATATCAAAATCAACACATAGCCATCAAGATATGACTACTTGATGTCTTCCCCTTTTTCCAGTTTGCATACCTGCTATCCCAGTACCAGTACTTTGTTTGTCCAGTGGAATACAACAGCGAGACAAACCGCTTTGCAGTAGAGTGTGAGCCCTCAAATCTGTTCCTGATGCAGGAATACACACTTCCTGCAGTGGTGCAGAATGCAGTTAGCTGGGTGAGCACTGGACAGGGCAAAATGTCATACTGTAACAGTTAATAAAGCTCTGCTTAATGCATAATATTTGGGAGGGGTTGTTTTATTCCTGAATTCTTTGAAGTGATAAATAAACATGAATGTTACAAAATGATTGTTGTATTGGCTGATGATCTACATCTTTCTTGTGTCTGCAGAAAACTGTGAACCTTTACCCATTTCAGATCCACAGTATTGCACTCTCTTCGTTCGCCTCTCTGATCGGACCATTTGGTGGATTCTTTGCCAGTGGCTTCAAGCGAGCTTTCAAGATCAAAGTTAGTTCACGTTCAGTCGAAGTCACACATAAACCCTTTTGTCTTTACACAGTCTTTACCTACTTGGAGTGACCGTTACACTGTGAGCTTGTGCTTTTTCATTTTGTAGGACTTTGCGGACACCATTCCTGGTCATGGTGGAATAATGGACCGTTTTGACTGTCAGTATCTGATGGCGACGTTCGTTCATGTTTACATAGCAAGTTTTATCAGGTGAGGAAGTCAGGTGATCTCTTTACTCTTTTGGTTATAATTTATTATTTAGAAACAATATATATATATATATATATATATATATACACAAATCCATAAAATAAATGAAACTGGAAGTATGACAATACATTTTTTTTTAATTAAACACAGGGTCCAAAATTAACAGACCAAGTGCCAAATGTGTGTAAACATTGGCTTAATCCAATAAATAAAATAGATTTACTCATCAGTGGGCTGTTACCTTTATAATTACCTACATCATAATACAATGGTTGAATCAAGCTATACAAGATAGTCTGATCCCTCCTGATTTAAGTGACACAAGTGTTGTGGCAAAACTTCTGTTAAACATCATCACTGCGTAAGAGACACTCAGAGTCAAATTAATTAAAAGAGAAGTATTTATTCTTGCAAGAAGGCCCAGTCGCCATCACAGCAGTTACCCTGTGAAGTGAGTGACGCCCACCAGGAAGACATGAGACAGCCTTTATACTCTTTTCAAGGTTCCTCCTCACCCGCTGTACCTTTCAGCCACTCAGATAAGGTCCCCACTGCTGTTCAGTTTCTACTATAGGACACAAACTGGTACTGAAATGAACTAGCCAAATCTGACCATTCCTAAGGTCAAGAGGTCCTGTCCCATATATTCCTGAAACGTCACGCACAAGCACGTACACACATATACTTTTACACATTGAATAGGTTCAATCCCTTATGATATCTGTTGGGAATAAATGACTATTAAAATTTCTACAACACAAGCAATTCAAATTAAAGAAATACAAAACGTCCATCCAAACATCTGTCGAGACTCTTCAGTTAAATAATCCCATTGTCAATAAGACAAATATATGTGACCTGCTCCATCAATTTTAGCACATTGTGAGTTTTATGCACTAATTTTTAAAGAATAGTCTAATCCAACATTTACATTATCTTGTCTTGGCATTGGTTTGCAGTAGAAATGATGTGTAAACAAACAAAAAAGAATATTATTAAATGTTTATATTATTTTATTACACTGTACAGCTTCTTAGGTTTGTATATTTTACAAAAATATTTGATTATATTATCTACTTTATTACATATTTATTGATTTTTAATGGTTTTTTTTATTAAATTCTGTTTTTGATCGCACCATTAATTCACACTGTGGGACGGGGAAATCTTGTAGCAGATCCCATATATACATTTTACATAACATTTTACATTATTAGAGCACGTCTCTCCCTAGTCTGTCTCAAACAGGCCGTCTAGGTCCTGTTTCGATGAAGACCCTCCTTCTAAAATATGAAATGTGCTGTGAATGGTTTGCTGGCCCAATGTGTTGTGATTGGCAGCGCTTAGCGGGTGTTTATCTCCTGCCCCTCCATAACTGCGAGTTCTGCTCTAGTGTAAATATTAAGGATGGCTTCACTCAATTTCAAACCAATTCGAACTCGATTCAGACCCTGACAATGTTAACGAATGAGGATCACACAGAACGGATTTCATGCACAGACGTTGCAAGCACGGATTTTACAGGACATTTCAGAGTAGTTTTTTTTGTAATGTTTATACATTATAGATACAATTTATTATCCACCATTTAATTGTGATATTTCTCGGAAAACTAAGGTAATACAAACAGTAATCGTATAACAAAATTATGGTTTATTTTCCTGAGGAGCGATGAACCGTCTTACAGAAGCGAGAGCTTACAAAAGCTACAGAAATGAGCTGTTCTCTATAAAATGTGCAGCGCAAAGATAAATGTTGGGTTTACATTACAATGTTCAACACTGTTACAATGTACAACACTGTTACAATGGAAAAGTGTTTAAAATACATTTTAACCACTCTAAGTTTGTCCACCAAACAAAGGGGTTTTGGAACCGGGGTGGGGAAAAAAGCATCTCTTCGACATAGCAGCAACACTCTTCAGCCCTGTCCCAAATGGCACCCTAAGCACTCGCGGTCTTCCTACGAGTCCACATTTTCGTGATGTAACGCCACTTTGACTGTTGGGAAGAAGTCTGCTGTGAAGCCCCCATCAGTGCAGGCTCGGCAAAAGTGTGCATCAAGGGCGTATACCGACCGCAAAGGGGGCGCTCGTGAGCACCCTTCTGAAACCTAAAATGACAAGTGGGACACACTACGGTCTCATAGACTTAATGGACACGTGCACACCGCAGCCATTGTAAGTCCACAAGACCGAAAGTGCATATGAAGTGTACCATTTGGGATAGGGCCGTCATCTCTAGCGCAGCTCAGCCATGCCTCCCCAGTATTTTGTGGGCACGGATTATTTAAATGAGTAACATTGTGACTTCATAAGATCTGGAAAATCCCTGTATTTGCTCTGTTGCAGCAGCAATAGTCTACAACTAAAATAATCAACTGCTGCAATATCTATTCCGCTAAGATTAAATACATATATAACATTGTCATATCCATTACCAATGTAAAAATCTTCTGAAAGTTGTCACGATAAAAATCTGTATTTTTTTTTTTAAAGAAGCCAAAATGTAGATGTTTTCACTTCTGATATTTTGCAAAAGTAACTATTGTTGTTTAGCATTTTGATTTAGACATAAGCACTGAAATGTAGTGAAGCATGTATGACACTGTTTTGATGGTCGTTGTTCTCTTTCCCAGGGGGCCGAACCCCAGTAAGGTCTTACAGCAGTTGCTCGTCCTGCAACCAGAACAGCAACTCAGCATTTTCAACACGCTGCGCAATCACTTGCGAGAAAGGGGCATGCTGCCCCCTGCTGTGGAGGAAGCCCAATGACGGACAGCTCCACCACAGCAGACAAAAAACTGTTGATGTCCTGTTGAACTCTGCAAACATTCACTCATGACTGTGATCACAAGAGACACTCCCAACTGACCGCAGGAGCTCCCGTACAATAAGAGAGTGTGACATCTGCTGGAAACCAAACTCTCACTATTAACCCATTACAGACTTAGGTTAAGAGAACCATGTCGCCCTCTTGTGGTTGAGTCACTGTTTGGGAAATCAACATCAGAGGTCTTCCAATCAACAACAAACATGCAAAACAAAAGATCCAAGCACATGGTAAGTGAATGTACAGTATAGCACTACAAGAAAGGCGCTTCAGCAGAGTGACATCATTGTTCTGATTTTGATAGTGGCTGTGGCCTGATTTATGAGTGTATGATTTGATTTGCGAATGCAATAACTCATGGTGGTGACTTTAGGTAACATGCCATTATTCTCATAGTTAACATTTAAATAAGCTTGATTTATACAGGGGTGCTAAACTTAAAGCATTGGAAAACAGTGAGTCTAAAACCGAAGCATGTCCGTAAGTCCTACTGTTGCTGCTTTTTCCATTCCACATTACTGAGGGTGTTTGTGTGAGTGCTAGAGTAACTCACTTGTGTGTGTACTGTACATATCATCATATGTTTTTCTGTACATATATATGATATACTAGATCAAATATAGTGAGAGATTATACATTTATTACAATAATATATGAGGCTTAACATATTCTATATTATAGTAAGTTATGAAAATGATATGCAAGAAGACCTCGACTCGTCTTCCAATCCAGCATGGCTAAACTTCTCTATGGGTGGAGAATAACTTGAATGGGTTGTTTTTGGGGGAGAAACATCCTTTTTGAATGGTGATCTGCTGTTCCCCTACGTGCCCATTCGTTTTAGTTGCACTGTATCTACACGAGTCGAAAGATTCACTTTGAACTGTTTTCAATTAGCTTTTCAGGTTTTAATATCAAAAAGCACTGGTGCTTTTTTGAGCAGATATCCAATATTTGAAAAAAAAATGTTTTAAATGTGCTTAAATTTACGGAAAATGGCAAGTTGATGTTTATATGCTTTTTGTTTTTATTTTGTTTTTACAATATCTTCCCTGCAATATTGTTTTTAGCTGCTCTTGTTTTAAAAAACCTGAATTTTCATGTTAATTTAATTAGGTGAAATCTTTCTGAATTTTTTACCAAACAAATGTGTACCAAAGCACTGCAAATTTTGCTGTGAAAAAAACCCCTTAAACACACAATGATTAACATTAGTAGTCAAATACTACAACCTTACAAAAGAAAACCATAAACTCCTGTAACAATTAATAAACCAACTGAATAAATTGGGTATTTATAGTAGTTAAAGGCACTTTAATGAAAAAGATTAACATTACTCTTGGTTATTGTAACTTTGTTCAGGCTTTAAGTTAAAATTTCAGATCCAAAACATTTGCCCTAATTGCACATCAGGGACTCAGTAGTGTAGTTTTGGACCAGTTATGTGTATTGTAAATCCCCCCCCCCCCCATATATATATATATATGTGTGTGTGTGTATGTGTTTCGTTTTTTTTTTATAACTAATTATGACCCCTTACCTTATTCATTCCTGTCTGCAATAGGTTTACATGTTTCTTTTGTTCACATCTGCTGTCCTTTAGACAGTTTGCAGTTATTTGAGAATGTGTTGTTTATAGAAATATGAATCCTATCAGACCAAACAGAGAAAGGTGGCTATAGCTTATTTTGTGGATGTCACAATTGTATTAGAATTTTAGTTTTTGAGAGCTACTGTACAATTTAAGTTATCATGTTACCAATATATAATATTGTGCAAGCTTATCCTGTTCAGAAGCTTAGCAGAAAATGGGTTTCAAATTACTTATCATGGTTTGTGTTATTCATTGTTTTAAAAAATGGGAACCTTCATATATGTCTGTTTGATTTTCAGATTTAAAAAAATATATAAATTAAGTTTTCAGTAGCAGATATTTACCAGAAGACAAAGTAATAAATAATGGGCAATACTGGGAAAAAGTAACAATTATTATTATATTACTGTTATTATTATTGCAATGCTACACTTGGTGAATAAACTTAACTTTTGACCTACTCTCACTGTGGTCACATTTATTACATGATTTCAGTTTCCCACCACAAGTACAGTATTTCTGCAAGCAGCAATTAAGTGTTTATTCTCAAAATTATATCTTTGTTTGTTGTTAAACAGTAACATTTTGAACAGATAGCAAATTCCCAGAACCAAAGCAGACTGTTAATGTGAAGAGAAGTAGAATAATCAACAACAACCACTTAAATGTTGGACAAGTGCATTTTACATATAACATCTTGCAGTCAGTATAGTGATAACATTTAGATAAAATACAAACCAAAAGTAATCTCAAACACCACAAACAAACAAACAAAAACATCTTATAATGGCTTATACATCTTGATTTTCATGATCTACCTGTTCCATCCAGGTCAGACTGTAAAGTGCAACGGCGACTTCATTATTTATCTAAGGAGCATCACTGGTTTCATTGCCACACAAAATGAACAATTTTTTTTTAGAGCATTACAAAACATTGACAGAGCATTCACCTCAACCTAATGCTTGATGTTTTGGACGTTTATGCAGCTGTATGAACAATTTCTGCCAACAGAACCAGCCGAGACCTGAATCATATCTCCATTAGAATACGAAATCACCTTTAAACCGCAAAACCTAAAAAAACAATGCAAATCTACTCTTCTCAAAACTCCAGCTCTTTATATATGATCATATTAACATTGCAAGAAGGTACAAAAGTCAAAATAATTAGGCTAAAAAATAAAATAGGAATTCTAAAACCAACCCAACCTAATCCTGGTCTTAAAAACTCTGTAGTTATTTTGAATTAAATGAAAACCATTAGGTAACAATTCATATTCAAATATTAACAAAAAACAAAGACAATGTTTTAGCATGCTAATGAAAACTGTAAGATGCCGAGAAACTTTAGTGTATTTCTGTAAGGAGAAAAGAAATCTCTTCCGCAACGACATTGAAGACTCATCGTGATGATGACCAAGCGCTTATCACACTACATCAATCGCTTCCACTGTCTATTACACTAAATAACTGGAGATCTGACCCAAACGGATGCCTTCTACAGCACAAAGCTGTCAGTTGCAGCATTAATTATAAACAATGGCGCTGGAAAGCTAGCCTAAACTTGATCTTAGGTCAAACATCGACGTGTTTTCTTCTTCTCCGTTCACTGCTAAGTCAATACATCAGCAATAGGCAACCTGAAGTCCTCTTCCTCTACTGGAACACTGTCCAAGACATTCCTTGCAGAACAGAAGAGCCATCTGAGTAGCGCCAGCGCCACACGGACCAGAAGCCTCAGTAACAGAAAAGCGAATGGTACACCTATCTCCATCATGTGAAAGATGGGCGCGCTGAAGCGGCTCAGGATGCAGGTGAGGAAGAAGGTCCCGAGCGCCACGCAGGGGTAGAGCGAGAGCTTGGCCAGCATAAAGGTGTGGTCTCGACCGCCGTAGCGCACGTATGGGTGCAACGTCTCGCGCTCCGTGAAAAGCGCCACCACCCACATCGCTAGCTGGAACAGACCTGCGAAGAAGATGATGACGCAGCTGATCTGCACAGCCTCCAGCTCATTGCGGGAGCCTCTGGGAAACTCGTGCGTGAGCTGGTAGGCGAGGGGCAGGCCACCCACAAAGGCCAGGGAGAACGTGTTGAAGAGGCCCATGAGGCGCGTGGTCTTGGTCACGTGCAGGAAGAGAGAGTGATGAACGAACCAAAGCAGCCCGACGGTGACGTAGGAACCGAAGTAGGCCAGGTACTCGGGGCCGTACTCCTGAAGTGCAGCAATGAGGCTGTTGTTAAACTGCTTCTTCACCACAGAAGGATCAGGCACGTTGTCTTCACTGTGTAAATAGACAGTTTATTAAGCTCTCAAATCTACTTTGACATTAAAGGATTAGTTTACCCAATAATGAAAATTCTGTGATTAATTACTCTCCCTCATGTCGTTCCGAACCCGTAAGACTTTCGTTCATCTTCGGAACACAAATGAAGATTTTTTTTTATTAAATCTGAGAGATTTTTGTCCTTCCATTGGCAGCTACACAACTACCACTGTAACGCTTCAAGTTAAAAAAAGAGATCGAAAACTAATCCATATGAATTAAGTAATTTAGTCAATTTTCTGAAGAGCCCCGATTGCTTTACATCATAAACAGATTTAATTTTATTCACATATAAAACATAATCAAACTCAAACATCAGTTGTGGTAAACCAACAGAAGCTCAAGCATGTTCGCTTGATGTGCGAGAACCAATGAGGTTCCTTCTCGTGTTACGCAGCACGTTTGAGCTTCTGCAAGAACCAATGAGGTTCCTTCTCGTGTTACGCAGCACGTTTGAGCTTCTGCGAGAACCAATGAGGTTCCTTCTCGTGTTACGCAGCACGTTTGAGCTTCTGCAAGAGATTTGTTCTCGTACGTCAAACAGGTTCGGTTGAGCTTCTGTTTGTTTGCTGATCAATGTTTATATGTGAATAAAACCTTAAATTCAGTCTGTTCATCAGGTGATCGAGTCTCTTCAGAAATTTTTTACTAAACCGCTCAATTCATATGGATTAGTTTTATTATCTCTTTGTGAACTTTTTGAAGCGTCGAAGTGTCAAATGCCAAGGACATAAATCTCTCAGATTTCTTGATATGTGTTCCAAACATAAACTAATGTCTTGCAGGTTTGGAACGCCATGAGGGACAGTAATTAATGACAGTAATTAATTATTTTTTTAGTGAACTATCCCTTAAACAAAGCTTTGTGCCAACTTTGATGCTGTTACACAACTAGTAGCCTGTCCAATAGAGCATTGACAAAGCCAATGCTGCTGACTACATAGTAAACTGTCATATTACTTTGGAGGATAGTAAACTACAAACCAAATGTCTAAGATGAGCAGTGTGGCTACGATTGCATACACCCCATCGCTGAACGCCTCCACTCGCTCTTTACTCAAAGGTTCACTGGGCTGATACGTATAGAAGAGCATTGAATCTGGACTGTCTTCCACCTGACCTGAGTTTATAGAAAACATGATATAATGCAGATTACAATTACATTACATTTCAAAAGTTTGGGATCAGTAAGATTAAAAAAAGAAGAAGAAATGAATCATTTTATTTAGGATGCATTATATATTGACCAAAAGTGACAGTAGACATTTAGAATGTTACAAAAGATTCTATTTAAAATAAATGCTATTCTTTTGAACTTTGTTTATCAAAGTATTCTGAAAAAAATGCATCATGGTTTCCACATAACTATTAAGCAGCACAGCTGTTTTTAACATTGATGATAATAATAAAAAAAATAATGCTTTTAAAGCAGCAAATCAGATCATATTAGACTGATTTCTGAAGGATCATGTGACACTGAAGACTGAAGTAATGATGTTGAAAATTCAGCTTTACCATCACTGGAATAAAATACATTTTAAAATATATTAACAGAAAAAGGTAACTTTAAATTGTAATAATATTTTACAATAATACTGTTTTTACCGTCTTTTTTTTTTTTTTTAATGAATGCAGCCTTAATGAGAATTAGAGACTAATAGTTAAGGAACTTAAATGAACAAAATTAACATTACTCTTGGTTATCGGAACTTTTTTTCAGGCTATTTTCTTTCAGAAAACACTGAACCAACCCCAAACTTTTGAACAGTAGTGTATGTAGTAAACCAATGAAAACAAAACACCTATCCAATGTAAGAATAAGAGAGAGAAGTGTTGTGACATTTTGATCTCACCACCAATGGTTTTATTCCGGATCCATTTTAAACACTCAGAGATGTAGGGCAGGAATATGACAACAGCCAAAATGACGTAGGACTACCAAGAGAAAAAAATATATACAAAAATACTTAATTAAATATTTATATATAAATTGTTATAAGGTAAAAAGGAAACTTGTAATAGTAATAATAATAGTAATACATACATAAATACATACAGTGAGGAAAATAAGTATTTGAACACTGTGCTATTTTGCAAGTTCTCCCACTTAGAAATCATGGAGGGGTCTGAAATTGTCATCGTAGGTGCATGACCACTGTGAGAGACATAATCTTAAAAAAAATATCCAGAAATCACAATGTATGATTTTTTAACTATTTATTTGTATGATACAGCTGCAAATAAGTATTTGAACACCTGAGAAAATCAATGTTAATATTTGGTACAGTACCCTTTGTTTGCCATTACAGAGGTCAAACGTTTCCTGTAGTTTTTCACCAGGTTTGCACACACTGCAGGAGGGATTTTGACCCACTCCTCCACACAGATCTTCTCTAGATCAGTCAGGTTTCTGGGCTGTCGCTGAGAAACACGGAGTTTGAGCTCCCTCCAAAGATTCTCTATTGGGTTTAGGGCTAGGCCACGCCAGAAACTTGATATGCTTCTTACAGACCCACTCCTTGGTTATCCTGGCTGTGTGCTTTGAGTCATTGTCATGTTGGAAGACCCAGCCTCGACCCATCTTCAATGCTCTAACTGAGGGAAGGAGGTTGTTCCCCAAAATCTCGCAATACATGGCCTCGGTCATCCTCTCCTTAATACAGTGCAGTCGCCCTGTCCCATGTGCAGAAAAACACCCCCAAAGCATGATGCTACCACCCCCATGCTTCACAGTAGGGATGGTGTTCTTGGGATGGTACTCCTCATTCTTCTTCCTCCAAACACGGCGAGTGGAATTATGACCAAAAAGTTCTATTTTAGTGTCATCTGACCACATGACTTTCTCCCATGACTCCTCTGGATCATCCAAATGGTCATTGGCAAACTTAAGACGGGACTTGACATGTGCTGGTTTAAGCAGGGGAACCTGCCGTGCCATGCATGATTTCAAACCATGACGTCTTAGTGTATTACCAACAGTAACCTTGGAAACAGTGGTCCCAGCTCTTTTCAGGTCATTGACCAGCTCCTCCCATGTAGTTCTGGGCTGATTTCTCACCTTTCTTAGGATCATTGAGACCCCACGAGGTGAGATCTTGCATGGAGCCCCAGTCCGAGGGAGATTGACAGTCATGTTTAGCTTCTTCAATTTTCTAATGATTGCTCCAACAGTGGACCTTTTTTCACCAAGCTGCTTGGCAATTTCCCCGTAGCCCTTTCCGGCCTTGTGGAGGTGTACAATTTAGTTTCTAGTGTCTTTGGACAGCTCTTTGGTCTTGGCCATGTTAGTAGTTGGATTCTTACTGATTGTATGGGGTGGACAGGTGTCTTTATGCAGCTAACGACCTCAAACAGGTGTATCTAATTTAGGATAATAAATGGAGTGGAGGTGGACATTTTAAAGGCAAACTAACAGGTCTTTGAGGGTCAGAATTCTAGCTGATAGACAGGTGTTCAAATACTTATTTGCAGCTGTATCATACAAATAAATAGTTAAAAAATCATACATTGTGATTTCTGGATATTTTTTTTTTGATTATGTCTCTCACAGTCGACATGCACCTACGATGACAATTTCAGACCCCTCCATGATTTCTAAGTGGGAGAACTCGCAAAATAGCAGGGTGTTCAAATACTTATTTTCCTCACTGTATATATATATTTATATTTGTTTATAAGTAAATGTTATATATAGATACATTTACGTACCAATTGGAAGAAGATAACTGAAAAAATGCTGGCAAACAGACACATGATAGGAACCTTCATGATGACTTTGAGGATGTGCTGCTTGTAATAAGCCTGATTTTCAGACATTTGGATCTGGTCATTGAGGAGGAAAGGACGGCTGAATCCATACAAGACAATCAAGCACTATGGACGGAGGCACACAAAAACATAAGACAGTAAAAACCAAACAGTGTTCAAAATAATGGAGATGGCGTTATCTCAAAGAATCGTATGCTGGTAATGTTCAGCACATGCACACATTCTCACCTGAATTAAACCGATCACCATGACACAAGCACAGAAGAGGAGGATGCCAAGAATATAATTAGGGAACATTGCCATGAGAGAGAACTGAGAAGATAATTAATAAAGTAAACATTAAAAAACAGTCATGAACAGGCAGAGACATCCCTTTTGCCTTTTATATTTTTTAAGAGAAATAAAGTGAAGTATAATGTTGTCAAATTGTGTCGAACTAAGAAATCTTTCAAACATGAGTGGTATGACTCACTGTGTATGGTAGAAAGGTTATAAGCATCATACATGCCTGAAATAGAATAGAAATGAGCTGTTGAAAAGTCATTAAACTCTTTCAAAATGAATATGCAGCTACTTTACATGAATTATTCTTGTAAAGTTTAGGCAATACTTTTTTGTGTGTTCTCACCAGGTTAAGCAGTGCAAGTGTGTCATCAATGCGTTCAATGACTTGAAACAACCTGAAGACAAATACTTAAATGAAATCTCTATGCAAATGAATCAAACGAGCTGTTACATAAAGTTATTCCTTGATAGACTGTAGCGCTCTCACCGGATATGTGCAGCCCAAGCAACAGTGACAATCAAAAAAGTCATCAAGTAGACAGCAACCTTGGTGGTGAGCAAAGCCTGAATACTCTGTTTCAGTTCCTGAATATAGAGCGATCATATCAGTTAGGAGATAAACAAACATACATAAACAAATTGTTTTTCATTTGTATTTTGTCTTAATGGAACAGCTCACCCTAGAATGATTTACCGGTATACGCCCTCATGTAGATCTAAACCCATTTGACTTTCTTTCTTCTATTGAACATACATGTTCAAGACAATATACTTTGTTCCACAAAAGAGAGAAAGTCATAAGTATTAGATCAACATGAGGGTTTGTAAATGATAACTGAATTTTTATTTTTTGGGGGGTAAACTGTCACTTGAAGGCTATATTATATAACATGTTGTTTTACCTCATTATCCTGAAATGTAGTATGTGCAACAGGCAGTATCTGTGAATACAAAATTCAAGACAAGTCAAGGGCGTTTTTTTTTACATGCATATGTTTTATAAACCAATGATTTTAAGGGATCCACGAGAACAGGTGAGTTACAGAAAATGTCAGCGGTTTATCATATACGATCTAAATGTGCATTCAAGACATTAAATTTAAGTCCCATCTTTTTCGCCTGCAGCAGCTCTGTGAGTTCCCTCACCATGACAGTGGCGATGATGGAGATGAGCGCATCACTGTAGGCGAGCAGGCGGTGTGAGGACTGCGTGCTGCTGTGTCCCTCCTTCTTCGACAAGCTCTCCAGAAAGGAATTCGAGTGATTCCTCGGTGTCCGTCTCTTCTCCATTTCTTCGTCATCATGGTGCTCGATTATGTCGCTTTCATCATTTTCGCCCATGACCGCGGCGGTGTGTGGTGTCACTGGACGGTGCAGGCATGAAGCCACAGTATATTTGTTTGCAAACACCGATGATTCGATATCAGCTGACCGGAAGTTAGCGATGTCTGTTTCGTGAACAAATCTTTTATTTGAATCGGATCGTTTTAATGAATCAATTGAACCAGTTCACAAATCCGGACTGAACTGAGTGGTATTTTTCGTGATAATCAGAGAACCGACGTATTTGGAGTGAACCTAGGATTTGACTGACCGGAAAAATATGTTCGGTTGGGTTAATTCATTAGCCAAATAATATAACTCATATTATGTTTTATGTAAATATATATAATTATATCTAAATATATGTATGATTTTATTAACTAAATAGGGGGTGAAACAAAATGAATTTGAAATGTATGTAAAAGCGCCAATTGAATCGTTTTTGAACCGGTTCTTTGAGTCGGACCTCGCATCACTAAAATTAATGGCGAATGAATCAAATAAAGAACAGCTGACCGGGAGAGTGTCAACTTCCATCCAGCTCTATTTCGCACAGTTATATACATTATATTAACCCTGTAATGTTTTTATTTTTTATTTTATTGATTACATCATTACACGATTAAATATAATTTATGTAAAGGGAATAATAAGTAAGGTAAGGTAGACAGTGACGCAATGTTTCCTAGAATAAAACATTTTTAAAAAGATAATTTTATCTCACAATTGTGAGCGTAGGCCTACATCTCGCAATTCTGACCCTTTTTGTTCTCAGAATTGCGAGATATAAACTCTCAATTGCGAATAATAAAGTCCAAATTCTGACGGGAAAAAATACAGCATTTTTATCAGCATTATATACCTCGCAATATTGACTTTATATCTCACAATTCTGAGATTAAAAGTAAGAATTACGAGATGTAAATTCGCGATTGCGAGAACAAAACGTTTTTTTTTTTTTTATTCTGATGCGGAAACAGTTAACTCATACAATACCCTGTGCGCATTTCTTTACATTAAAGGCGGTATTTGTGTTCACACACACAAAAAAAAAATTCTACAATTTTCTTCTTTCATTTTCTCACAAAATGGCTTACCACTCAATATGAATCAACATGTTAAACATAATGTTACTATGTATGGTCAAAAACAGCATTAGATTTTAATAATAGCCTTCTGTAATTTGAGGAAATGCTACAGAATGGGTTCAAATGGATTCAAGTGAAACAGAATGGCAAAGTACCACTAGAGGGAGACAAAACTTTGTTTACTTTGATGGCAAGAACCCGAGTTTATGCTGTCCTCACGTGTTATCGGACATTTCCTAGTAAGTTACACTTCTGAGTCGTGATTACGAGCTCATCGCATTCAATTTTTGACTTGAGAGGGCGTTCATATCTAATTTTTTAACTAGACACATTTACGATTAGTCCGATTGCAATTATCTCATGTGAAGGCATGATCTCGAGACACCAGGCCACAACAGCTAAATCACTGCCAGTTTCCGAATAATTTGTGTTTGCAGTTTTTTTGTTTTTACCAATTCGTCATTACTATAGAGGCAGCAAAATTTGGCTGTATTTCGAAGATGAATTTGCATTTTGTATTGCCACAGATGACAGTAGCCTAGTGCAAAAATAGAGTGAAATCTAAATCACGAGGCGCATCACGGTACGACTAAATAATGCTCTAATCCTGCTTCTTTGAGAGATAGAACGAAACAGAGGAGAGGAGAGAAACTGTCTGTTTTTATGAACCGTTTTAGTCCCCGCAAATCAACACAACCCCAAACAAAGCATTGGGAGGCAGCAACAGAGAAGGGCTTCTTTTGTAAATAATGGAATTTCAATCAAAGTGGCCAATTACAGAATGGAACAGTAACCTAGCAACTAACAGTCAGTCATTAACAAATAATTGTAAAACCAAATATCACATTATATAATTATGCTCATGCACACATGCACAAATCATTTGTGTGAGAGAACAATAAATTATTATTTTTTTAAATTCCCAAATAAATCAGTACAAAGGAGGAGAATCTGAATAAATTATAAATTATCCATTACATTTAAATGATTCATTAATAATAGATTTGTTCCATTGAAAACCAATCAATTTCTGAACATATTCCAAAATTATAAGCATGACCAAAGCAATATTTCCACAAAGACATCCATCCATCTGTCTGGTTGTTGTGATGTGAAACTTTATCTCTTTTTAAAATAAAGCTAATCAATTTACCCTGCATTGTAATTCTCCAATGGCAGCTTATCCATCTGCTCCTCTGAGAATAATTTGCCACCACTCAACAACAAGCTTAATTTTACAAACATTATATATTTTTTGAAATTATTATTCATATTTTCTGTCCCCAAATGTCTGCCTTAATTAAATGTAATGCCTTTCCTGAGACATCTGTTTTCATTCAAGTATAATGTTTATTCAGTGAAAATTAGTATCCAAAATCAGATTTCGAGGTTTCAATGCCTTTCTGTTGTTCTGCTTTGTTTTGTTGATCATTAAATAACTTGACAGAGAATGAGGCATTATTGCCTCAAAAAAGCTGTCGCACACAATGTGCTTTTACATAAAATTCCAGTAGGCTTTTTTTTTTCAGAGCTAAACATTGGGTTCAAC
The DNA here is from genome assembly GCA_030578275.1 of Meda fulgida. NCBI lineage: Eukaryota > Metazoa > Chordata > Actinopteri > Cypriniformes > Leuciscidae > Meda > Meda fulgida. The sequence continues at coordinate 24,574,814 of CM060620.1, forward strand.
TAACTCTGTTAAACTGTTGTTTACATAACACATTAATACCTTTACTCCCGTGCCACATTTAGCATCCCATTACGTTGCTCTCTGCTGGCATGTCGTTTTTGTGCTAACTCAACAGTGCAGCGTTACAGCAGTACAACGCTATAATATCACTGAACACTGACATACAGTGTGTGACGTGTTATAAAACTGCTTTTGCTAATCAGTCAGTAAAATAATGTCAAACTTTGAAGCACAACGATGCTGTAACATTGGAAACCTTTCTTTATGCCTGTGTAAGACCTCAGCAATTCTTTACAACAGTGCAGGTGATGCCGGGACGGTCAATCCTTGTTGTTTCTTGAAAAATGAGTTCTGTTCCATTTGAGAAAATGATCAAGTGCAGATTAAAAATAACCTGACAGATGATAGGACAGACAGCTCAGAATTACATATCGCAATTTATAAATGACAACCTTGTATGAAATTGACAGATTTATTATTTGCTTTCTTTCCTTATTGAAAAAAAAAAATATTTACTATAAGGATGACTCTTGTATCCTTCTTGTGGCACTTTATTAATTTTTAACTTTCCAGTGTGAGTTAAATCCGTTTGACCCATTGTACCTGCAAAAGAAAACCTGCTTAATAATTATGCACATCTGAATGAGTCATTTTTTTTACTTCCAGTCCTCGCTAACAATTATATCACTTATAAATGATTATTAAGATTGATGTGATTTGGAATTGGTAAAATGTGCTTGGAAAAAAAATTTGATCAGAATATCGCCTTGCCTATTAATTATGCACACGTAAAGTATTAAGTGCTACTTCTGGTATGGTTTGTGTGAACACAGCTTACAGTATGCCTTGGTTTCTAAGTCAACTGCCACTGAAGAACAGAGTTGAGCCAAAATAATCCCTCAGTCTGGAAGTATGGATCAGCAATACTTGATGTGGTGTCATTCGTGCATGGGGACTGGAACACAGGAAGATGCTGAGCTCTTCTGCTCATAGAGGCTGTAGTAGATCTGTATTCATTCATTTATTGGTGAATTTTCACTGCATTTGCTATTTAAATCTGATCAATGTCTCAACCAGTGTTGTTATTGTTAAATGAAAACAAAAAAGGTTTTCGTTAATTGAAATTATGCTGAAATAAAAATAAAATTAAAATATCAGATAGAAAGGCTACAATGCTGAAGTGCTAAAATACTTAAACTTAAGTAAAAAGAAATCAAAGCTAAACAGAAATAAAAACAACATTAACTAATACAAATGGCATAAACACATAACAAAATTACTCAAATTTAAATGAAAACTGAAAATATAAAAGTGAAAGAATATTTTATTACCAGTTTGCCTATAAGTTTGCATGTAACACTTACCAAAACAATTCAGATGAGCTAGAGGTGACTAAAAAAAAGTGTTGTCAATGACAGCCTAAATTATTCTATTGATTTGGCGTATCTTATTCATAATCATAAGCAGGAAGCCTGACAAACAAATCAACACAAAGTAACATCCGGTGCACTGAATACAGGAACTGTCTGTGTCTCTTGTCTATATTAACTACTGCCAGCCCAACCTGTCTACCTGCCAAAACAGCAGTTAAAAACTATTGTTGTACAGTCAACTAGAACCCACAACCAGGCATGCATCCGTATGTCGCCAGCATATCAACATACAAACAAGCCCATGTGTTTTGTTCTAATAATAACCCGTTACAAAATATTAAAGAGCATCCAGACTGTTTTTGATTTCCTGAGAAATTAATCATGAAAGTTAAAGTGAAAATCATTGTAATACTTCGAGTCATCTTCAATGAGAGTAACGGATTGCGACATGCTGTTAACATACTGACATACTGCGCTTCAACACACTATACAAACACAAGTTCAGGTTAGTTCATTTCACTATCACATCACTAATTGTGGAGGTTTACAGGATTAACATTGCATCCAAGCCACAAGATGTAGGAATTAGGACAGACGCTTTAAAAAGTAAAAGTTTCCTAATTTGTTTTCTAATCCATCTCACCCAAGGCCTGAGGAAAGAAAATAGTCCTTTTATGTCCCATCATGATGTGTTTGGATGTGTCACTGGATCATTTGATCTCATGGCAGCAGACAGCCCTGACAGGTATCTTTCCCTCTGGTTTTTGAGAAAAGGAAATGTGCAGTAATCACTTGACCACACCAGATTGACCATCAAATGGAAGAAAACTGTCCCGCTGTCCCCCATCAAATCTCATCCTGCTTTTCTGAGCCAGAGATAGGACAGAAGTAGGTCAGCATCACATCTACTTCCCCTCCTGTTAATCTGTAATTCGTAGAGTGGCTCTTAATTGCTCTTGAATCTTTAGACGCTGCACAGGAGCAGCTGCAGAGGGAGGGGTTGTGGCGCGCACATGCTCTTTAAGGAGCACAGGCTGCATTAGCACGCTAGGCAAATCCCTTTCTGTCTAAGTGAGCAGTGGAGATGGATTAGATCTGATCACAGTGAGGCCAGCAGTGCAGAAACACAGTTAAAAAAAGCTCAAGCCATAACAGAGGGAGCATGGCCCAATGACACATACTAGGGGAATGTTAGGTTACTGTTTTCAGTTATATTTTGTATCTGTCTAATTATAGATTGTTAAGTGACATTAGCAATCGCATAAACCTGTTAAGTAGAATCTATTAACTTAAAATATTAACTGTTAACCAAGGACTGTTATTATGGCTCTGACAGTTATGAAGAATAAAACGAAACCGTTTAAGGGGTTATTTATAGCTGAACGTCTAAGCAACTGTTTCAATAATATGAAAAGTGTCAAGGAATATTTTCACCAAATTTATAACTTTCCGTTTATTCCACACACAAGCCATAGTATGGCTTCTGGGGTCATTTACACACACTATAGTGTACAAATAGTTTATTCCATTCCCTAACCCTAAACAGAAGCCTCACAAAAAACTTTCTGCATTTGTACAGTTAATATGATTTATAAGCTGTTTTCCATGGGGACCAATACATTTCCCCACAAAATAAAAATGTCTGGTATTACTATTGTGGGGACATTTGGGCTCTACTAATGTAGCGTTTACCAGGACCACGTATACACACACACACACACACACACACGTTTGTTTTGGTCTTTCTTCTTGCTGTGATATTTTGATCCATACTTCCAATGGTATTTTCTATCCCCTAACCATACCCCAAAACCTATTCTTCACAGAAACCTTTTTGCGGCTTTACATTTTCAAAAAAGCATAATTTAGTATTTGTATTAATCCATCTCCCTCAGGGGGATCGCTGGCTGGTCCCCAGAATGTAGATGATCTCAGTTTTTATTATCCTTGTAGGGCCATTTGTTCCCCACAATGGAAAAACATCTGTACACACATGCACACAGTGAGGATTATTGGCACCCTAAGTAAATATAATAAAAATTTAAAAAAATTGCAGAAATCTAACCTAAGTAAAACAATTGAAAATGGCCACAATAATTGGCACCCCTAGAAATTCTTAAGAGCAAAATATCTCTGAATTCCCATTCATATTTACGTTTTTAAGCACACCATGAAATGAGGAAACACAAAGGCCAAATTCCCTTAATCATCCATCACAATGAGTAAAACCAAAGAATAGTTCTGATGTGCAGCAAAATATTGTTGAGCTTCACAAAATAGAAAGTGGCTGTAAGAAAATAGCGAAAGCATTGAACATGTCCATTTCCATCATCAGGGCAATAATTAAGAAGTCACAATCAACAGGAAAAGTTACGAATCTGCCTGGAAGAGGACAGGTGTCTATATTGTCTTAATGCACGGCGAGGAGGAACGTTTGAGTGGCCAAAGACTCTTGAAGGATCACAGATGGAGAATTGCAGAGATTAGTTGAGTCTTGGGGTCAGAAATCCTAAACAATACAAAAAATATCAAACAACCCCTACATCACCACATGTTGTTTGGGAGGGTTTCAGGAAAAATCCCCCTCGCTCATTTAAAAACAAACTCTAGCAAATGCAGTTGTCAGACAAGACTGGAACTTTAAACGGCACAGGATTCTGTGGTCAGATGAAACAAAAAAAAAAGCTTTTTTGTCAGCAATCACACCAGATGGGGTTGGTCTGGTGCACACAAGGATAAAAGGTACTCCATGTGTACAAATAAATATACCGCTGGATTTTTATTGTTGTGGCCTTATTTTTCTGCTGGAGGTCCTGGACATCTTGTTCAGATACATGGCATTATGGACTTTATCAAATATCAACAGATCAGAAAATCAAAACCTGACGTCTTCTGCTAGAAATCTTATAATGGGCCGTGGTTGGATCTTCTATTAGGACAGCAATCCAAAACAAACTTCAAAATCAACACAAACTGAAGCTTCTGCCATGACCGTCCCAGTTCCTGACCTGAATCTAGAAAATGAGTGAGGTGAACTGAAGAGGAGAAGCACCAACATGGACCTGGGAATCTGAAGAGATTCTGTATGGAGGAATGGTCTCTGATCTCTTGTCCAGTGATTTCCAAACTCATCAGGCACTATAGGAGGAAACTCAGAGCTGTAATCTAGGCAAAAGGAGGTTGCAAAAAGTATTTTTAAAAAGGCGGCCATTAATTGTGGCCAACATGGATTGGGGAAAAAAATCTATTTAATTTTTTTTTTTTTACCAAGTATTATTTTTTTTATATATATATATATATATATATATATATATATATATATATATATATATATATATATATATATATATATATATATATATTTTTTTTTTTTTTTTTTTTTTTAGCAGAACCAGTATGTAATAATTGCTGGACTGGGATACCACTGTCTCCAGAGGGTCCCACAGAGTCCTCAAAGCTCTGCTCAGAACAGTTCCAAGTAACAGCCATGTAATCACCTGCGACCTGACAGCACTAGCAGAGCTCTTTCTAGTTCCCCAGTTGTTTGAAGCTGTCAAAGCCTGGAGCTTTTAGATCAAGCCAACAAAGAGGTAGTGAGTGTATGAGAAAAGAAGGGATAATCGTTCTCTCCAGGGCTATTGTACTCGAAATTCTGACTGTTGAGGAGTTGGCAAATAGGAACGCTGTTTTGAATCGGTCAGTAATTCATCATCAAAACTCCATCAAAAATGAAATGATGTCTGTAATTTCTGACCGGGGATATTCAAATTAATTAACCAAGCATTAATACCATTGATCAGCCCTACCAAACATGGATGTTTTTTCACTAAGAAACAAACATTGTTATGTTATTTGATTGATATTGTGAAGCTGCTTTGATGCAATTTATATTGTGAAATGCGCTATATAAATACACTTGACTCGACTTGACTTGACTTGACTGTCTGTTTCACCAATATCCATGTCTTTATGGATGATAATAATCAGAATCAATCAATTTATTGACAATATCTATTCTCAAGCGATTCAATACGTAATACAATAATATAGAAAGGGGGTGTATTCTTCTATAGGGAGTTTATGCATGTCATTGCTCTCTGGTTGTGTAAAGGCACAATTCTGTAAATCTTATTACAATATTTTCTATTTTTTAATAATATTTTATTTGTTCAGTTCAAATTTGTTATTTGTATAAAAAGGCAAAATATATTTCATTTACCTAACACCAAATGTATTTAAAATATATTGCATAATATTTTTTCTCACATTATACATTTTTTTTTACATGAAAAAAAGTGGATCCCTTGCAAGGGTATTATTTGGGGGTCCCATGCCATAACAACTTTGAAAATCCCTTGGTATATATTTTCCTCTATGATCAATTGTCTGCACCTATACACTATAAAAAATTATATGATCAATAATTTATGACAACATATGTTTTTACATTACTTTAACTCATCAAAATAAGCTAAGCAATTTAAAAAAAGTAAGTTAAACAACTTATTTTTTAAAATCAGTTTAATGTAATTTAAGTTGAAATGACTTAAACGTCCAAGTTGATTGTACTTAAAAATTTAAGGCAGGAACTTTTTTTACAGTGCCATGATTTCCTCTACGGTATGCCTTTGACATTATTCATTAATGCTGTGGAAGTAACATTGCAGATGATGTGGGCTGCGAGTCTCTGAATTATTGAAATAAATTAAGATGCAGCACAGATGTGAAGTGTGCCGTATGCATGTTTGTCTTAGTGTGTGGCCCGAGATGTGGGTATTTGGCTACATTAATATTAATAATGTTTTTCCCCTTCTTTCTCACACACAAACACACACCCTGCATCTCAGCTCACTCATGGCTTATCGGTATGAAAATTCTGCCAAAATTCATAGATAAAAAAGATCTAAGTAAAAAAACACACATGACAGCTGACAGTGAACAGTAAGCCTCGGAAAAGCTCAAAGACGCTCTGCCCAGCGGCTTCATTTGCCCCTTACATTCAGTCATATTTCTGTGAAAGCTACAAGCTTGTCTTTACTCATTGCCAGAGTATGTGGCATCAGCCTCTCTATAGTAGTAGTGAATTGAGCAGCAGGGTTTGAGCAGGGATGAGTGTGAATTAAAGGTCATTTGTTGATGGGCCTGTCCTCACCCTGAAAGCAGCTAGGGGCGATAAATCAGGTGCTGCTGCACTGCAGCGTCATTGCTGCAGTCACCACTGCTTTATGGGCCTATCCGAATGCCAGTTTGGAACACGGCATATCCGCAATTGTAAGATAGAAAAAGAGCAGCATCATTAAGCATCTCAGCAGGACGTGACTGAGAGAGAGAAAGCCGGGGAGAGTTTATCTGAGTATGCCTGATTTTATCTCTATAATCTCCCACATGACGGGTTTTTACCGTCACATGCAGATGCAGATGCGAAGGCCTTCAAAATTTCCTTTCATCTTTTTTAACCCTCTTGAACTCGTCACTGAAGAGATTTTACAGCAGGGGGTCAGTCCGTGTACATGATATCCTGGACCATACAGCTGTGAGACCATGGGAGGATCTTCAGGGCACAACATGGAATCTGTATAAAACCCCTTTATTAAAATCACTGCACGCTTTGGAGCTTTCGTCTTATCAACTGCCATCTTATCAACTCTGTGTAAAGAGTACCTGAAAACCATACTTGAGTAAAAGTACAGATAGCTTACAGCGAAAGGGATTCCATTAATTTACAAGTCACCAATCCCAATCCGTCTTGAGTCGTAGAGTATCTGGTTTTAACAGAACTTAAGTATTTTACTCTTACTGAATGTTGGCTCAAAGATGCTCTAGTCCTCAAACACCAATAAGAGACATGCCAGTGAAAACAAGAAACAGTTGATTTATGAGGAGAGCAATCACATGTTTATTTTCTAAAATGGAAATGAAACTGAACACCACAATATTGCAATAAATCAAAGTGGACACAACAGCCTCTTAAACATCTACAAACACAAGTGCTCAAAAAGGGCATAATTAAGCCAATATCCTTCAAAATTCCTTCAATGCCCTGTAGATGGCCATATCACGTATTTTGTTGCAAAAATGAACTGCTGCAGAAAAAGTTAGGTGCCATGCAAAATGTAATAAGTAATTGCATTTCTTATCAAAAATGTATTGGAGTAAAGAGTAACTACATATACTTATTCAAAAATGTAGTCAAGTAGAGATTAAAAGCTGCGGTTATACTTGATAGCAAACTACAAAGTAGCCAAAAAAGATACCTATGTACAGTTACAAATTACATTTATTCAAATACTTTTCACCACAGTCAACTGCAATGCTTGGAATTGTGGTTGATCATTTCAGTCAAGCAAGCGGTTTAGTCAGTGTGTACATTAGTGTTTGTGTGATTAGTCAGTGGCAGCCGGCTGAACAGCAGGCCACCTGCACATGAAAAGCAGAGACACACCTGTCTCTACTCCAATGAGACCCATGGAGCAAAAATTAAAGAGAATGAAAATTAAAGAGAAAGTATTTTGTTGTTTTCTTTATCTGATTCTTTTAGTTTAGCATGTATTTAGGGATTTTCAAATGGGGTTCACAAACCATTAGGGGTGCTTCTTATATCTTATTTGTGCATCCCCGTTTCCTTTCCTCGCATCCAGCTCCACCCCCTTAGGATCAATTTGAGTATTGAGATGAGGGAATTGAAGGGGGCTGTGATTGAAATGCCAATGTTTAAATGCAACTAAAAAAAAAAAAAAAAAATTAAAAATGTGATGAAAATGTCACAAAAAATGTGAAATTCATATTTTAAAGGTTAAGTGACTCTACATTATCCCACCCACTAAACATACTTACCAAATACATAAATGCACAAATATGAAATATAGTTTTTAAAAGGTTATATTATTTTAATATTTGTGAAGACAACAGTCACTTGCTGTATTAAAATACAAAAACATCTGACCACAGAACAGTGCTGTTGACCAATGAGAATTCCAGCAGTATTCCAGAGAGTCATGTAATAAAGTTCTATAAATACAACACACAAATTCAAAATCATATTGTAATTGATGTTCTGAGGAACTATGTGTTTCTAAGGAGCAGTGCGATCTTCGTATTATCACAGTCAATGTCACGAGAAAGCAAATGCAATATTACCATGGAGACCTCTTTCAGCTGCTTGGATACCAGAGAATTTAAAGCTGAGTACATGACACACCACACACTAAAAAATATTCACACATCCACCGAAGTAGGACAGGATCAAACATACACACATCTGTCAAATCCAACAGTCATAAAAGTTTTTAGCTTTAGTATTTATAGTTTTTCTATCTGAACATATATATGATTTATATAGCTGTTCAATATAAGACTGACAGGACGTCCTCAAAATGCAGTGCCAATCCCTAAAATAAACATATAAGAGAATATAAACCCCTCTTTTGTCATAAGGCCATATATGCCTATCCAAACAACAAAACGGTGGTCATGAAAGGTCACTGTAAACAGATGGGACCCTGTTCATAGGGTGTAAGAGTGAATGAAGGATTAGACGACATTAGATACCTGCTGCTGCCAATAAAAAAAGAAGGGAACAAACTGTTATAGAAATTGTCCTCATGTTAGATATTAAGGTTTTTTCAGAGGTGCAGCAGTTTGAGCCTTATAGGACACGTGAATCTGGATTTTTAACAGCAATGGCAAAACACAATTTCCATCAAATGTGCCTAATCACAGACTGCCAGCAGTCACTGCCACACACATTCTTATGATCACTGGGCAACCATTTGATTTGTGATTCTCAATCACATTTGATAAACATTAAAGTGTGAATTATGATTTTATGCCAGGGACAGACTGAGTGCGAGTCTCTTTATCTTGCTGTTCTGTTTGCATTATGTATGTTCACCAGTCCATCAGCCTATGTTAAAATGCTCTGAACACATTTGGGAGCACATTTGAACTCAGGGTCTTTACACATTTAGGTCATCTCCAGGACATGAAGAAATTAGGTCTCCAGAGACCCCATCATGAACTGCTCTCGCTGCTTCCATCAGGCATCATGTCCTGCATCAGCAGGCTGGCATTATGACTGAACACCAACCAACCTATCAGCACTAGGCCTACACTCGAGTAGTCTCACTCCACTGTATAAATAATGCTATTTATTATCACCTCATCATAAACATTATTAAGGTAATTACTGAATCTCTTACATCATGCTCCATCTGTATACAGTAACCCTAATATTTATTCAGTCATTGCATTGTACATTGTATTCTCTTAAAGAGAAAGTTCACCTAAAATGAACCTTCTGCCACCATTTACTCACCCTCATGTCATTCTCTATGACTTTTTCCTCGTTTTTAACACAAAAAGGAGACTATAAATAATGTAGGCTACTATTTGCCATTTTCCACGGATTCACAATGATTGGCGATTGGAGTATTTAGGCTTCGAAACTGTCATAGAAGTGAGGCAAAATAAGTCAAAATTGTGATAAAAAGTTGCAATTATCTTTTACATGTTTTTTATACTACAGGGCTGTTGAATGCCTGATTCTGATTGTTTGACGAACGTTCTAAGGTGTGCAATCATTTTCAGGGAAACTAAAGTAAAGCTAAAGTAGTTACAGGCATGTATTGATGCTTTACAGTTCCATATCACTTCGCCAAATGATTTCAGTTAATTCAAAGGTCTTTACAGCCTACAGAACAAAGGATAAAAACGTCAAATTATTTTTTTTACATTTTCCACAATATTACACTTTATGTATTATGCATTTGTATAATGAAAAGCACATCTCTTTCTCATGCTCTCACACTCCTACTCGTGCATTTTCAGCACCGCTCTGACTACATGGCGTTTCTCACTAGCGAGGAGCAGATAAACGTAGCTTCGCTATTACACTGGTGCACTAGTAGATAAACGTAGATTTGCACTGTAGCCTATACAAGACGCACAGCCTCAGGTAATTCACACATGCTTAATCTCTCTCTCTCTCTCTCTCTCTCTCTCTCGCTCATAACTTTATCAGTGGCTCAAGTATCCGTTATAGCTCTAGAATGACATTTTGGAATTAGCAATGAGATGCGTAAGAAATTAGTCTCACACACAATAGCATTTTAAGGACAAAAACCTGACAAACACCTTGAAATACATCATCTGAACAATTTGTAAGGGGTGGTAACCGTAGTATAAGCGGAAAAATTGACTCCGGCCGTTATTAGAAAAAGAATGCACACCCAAGGTGTACAGCCACTGCATTACTTAACACCTCAGGTGTGCATTTTTTTTCAACGGCCGGAATCAATTATTCCTTACTTATTCCATGGCAGAAACAAGCTTGTGAATGACAGGTTGTCCTGCCCTCGCGCCAGTAAATCATCCGAGATGAGAAGAGATAGCCTTGCTGCAATTGGGAGGTTATTTTGATTAAAAAAATAGGCCTACTACATGCACATACCTCTATACAGATAATGATGTGCACGAATAAATAATTTATAATAAATAGCCTACTGCAATAGGCTATTACATAACATTTTTTGAATTGTCCATTTTAATTTCATGATGATTTTAAGTCATTAATCACTAATAAATTTCCCATCCAGTGAGACAGAATTGAACCGAATTTTGAACGAATTTCTCAAAAGCATCGTAGGCTAAGCCTAAATTGATCGTAGAGAAACAAAGCCCAGATAAATTTAACTTCGGTTGCAACAGGTTTATATTATCTGTGCACTATTCTCCTAAGGTGAATGAGTGATGCACCTTTGAAGACTTCGAGTTCGACGTGAAAGTGTGGTCTCGGTAAAACAGAGTCAGGAAACTTCCTTTAGATTCCAGAAAGAATCAGGCAACCTGTCTGAGATTTAAATGTGTGTGTCTGGCGTCCCCTCACCGATCCTCCCTCCCCTACACGAGGATTACAAGTGGCGTTCAATGAGCTCGACTCCAACTCCGCAAGCAGACACGCGCGCTCTTCACTAGACAAAGACAAAGCTGTCACACCTTTAGAATGACTCCTATGTGTTCAGATTGAAAGAAATGCTGAAAGGAAAATCCAGGGAGCGAAAAATCGGTCTGTTGTGCAGTAGGAAACCGCTGCTGGAACAAGATAACCTGTGGGCACCATAGTGAGAGAATAGCAGCCAGCGGTGATTTCAATCTTCCGGCGGAACACACAACACATATTTATATGGCAAAGTTCCTTGCCGAGCTACTGGGATGTACACTGCCCGAAAAAGGAGCATCTCCCATATTCGAGGTGAGATCAAAATGCGTTTTGTCGTAATCTGGTTGCTGAAGCTATTAAAGTGATGCTAGAGGCAGAGTACCTTTACTGCAGTTCGTTAACGCTGCTGCCACACAATGGGTGGCTCACCTGAGCTGTGAACAAATGGTTCAAGCTTAGGCTATATCCTGTTTACCTAAACAAACACATAAAAAAGCTTTTCATGTATAAAACAGTGTGCTCGGGTGGACATGAAACCTAAATCGTTAAATTGTAATGGAAAGGAGACAGCAATGATGTCCAGCTCCAGATTGTTTTTGGGTCAGTGTGTCAGGGCAAATTGCACCTGTACACAAAATGATGTTTTATTAACAAAGTTCGGGAGAAACACGTTCAGATAATTAACACGGATGGAGAGCACTCAGCAATCATGATTAAAACGTATATAGACTCAGCAGTCTCACCTCATTTATCAGACAGTTTAGCAGCGTCCCTCCACCACCCCTTCTCCACTAGTCCTAAACGCCAAATACGCATTATACTTTATTCCCTTTAATTGTATGTAAGTGTGAACTCGTGAAACAGCATGTCTGGAACCTCAAACACAACATATGAGGAGATGGATTGCATGAAATATAAGATTAGTTATTGAAGTCTGTGTCCAAAAGATACAAAATTTTGTCAAAACAAAACCTGCCAACCAATATAACTAAATTTACTGCAGATAATTTATGATTCTAATTGGACTATCTTTGTAATATGAAAATGGCATGAATCAGTCTAATTTTTTTTTTCATTTACAGGTGTGCTTTGCATTGTGCTGCTGCTTCAACTGTGCAGTCAATGGATTATGAATAAGCACACATATACTTTGTATCCTGGTAAACCCCCTCATATGTGTGCACCTTGCACATTCCATGTCTTATGAAATATGTTTGTTTGGATGGTTTGTTTATCATGTCAGCTGCTGCTTGATTTACTTTATAATCCCCCAGATTAAGCCGTTTCAAATCAGTGTGTGTGAGCACCAAATGAATCTATGCTTTTCAATTATCTCTTGAAATGTGTTGGTGATGGTCATAATCAGCCCGTAATGGCAGTTCCATTGAGTGAAGAACAACTGCAGTACGGTGGTGTTGAGGGATTAGCGCCCGGGCCGTTATATAAGAGAATATTCTGTTTGAATCTGCACAAAGCCATCAGATCAGCCTTTGCCTCTAATCTCATCATGCCTTTCTTCCCCTTGTGTTGCTGTTTATATTTTCTCTGTGTGTCTTGTGTCCTGCTGTTTTGCATTTATCTTAATTGATCTTTTTCTTTGATTAGGGAATGTTGTAAGAATAACAGGCCTACAGAGTCGTTTCGGTTTTTGGGTTTTGTCCAATACGTTTAGGTCTGTTGAGTGCAGTTTGTTTTTGTTTGACTTTAGTTTTAAAATGGATCAACACTTTCTGTTCATAAAAATAGTTTGAAATCAAGTAGTGTTGTCATATTGTCAGCAGAAATACTTTAGGAAATATCTTAGCCAATATGGGGGGGATATATTGTCCTTTTGGTCTAAAGAGTTGAGAGCCACTGGGTTAGAGATTAGTGGTTAGATTAGGTTTGGGTTTGTTGTATTGGTTGTTTTAAATTTGACATGGTGTGTTTTTGTAGCTTACTTGGGCTCAGGAATTCGCTTTCTAAAAATGTACAGTAAAAGAGTTGAAATGATTGGAGAATGTGGCTGGTCAGATTACTGTGGTGTGGAGGGCGTAGGTGTTAACAATTACATTTAAGAACTTAGCAGATGCTTTTATCAAAAGCGACTTCGTCATGATGCATTCGTCAAAGAGCCAACAATTGTTGTTTTACACAATGCCAGGTTTATTAGACAACTAGTTTAGGATACTAAATGCAAAAAACAGGTCATTGAATGTTGAGTTGGCTCAGATCAGGTCCTCATTAGTGTCCTGTGGTCACTTGTTTGAAACTCAGCATGAGATTGAGTCAGGCAAGGTGAGCACACATGCACACACACAAACATTACACACACACCATGCCTTGCCCCCCACATACACGCATGGCTGCTTGAATTATTATTATTTATGACCTAAAATCAAATAGTTACAGTTTAATTTGTACTTGCATCCTAATATAATTTTGATAAATTTTATAGCAAAGTTTTATCATTTATAACAAATTGATTAAACCTAACAAAATTATGAATGAATTCATGTATACATTTTTACAGCATTTAAGCCCTTTTAGTCCACCCCCTACAGCTCAAGCATGTTCGCTTGACGTGCAAGAACCAATGAGGTTCATTCTCGTGTTACGCAGCACGTTTGAGCTTTTGCAAGAGATTTTTTCTCGTACGTGAAACAGGTTCGGTTGAGCTTCTGTTTATGTTTGCTGATCAATGTTTAGGGGTTTGGAACGACATGAAGGTGAGTAATTAATGACAGGATTTTAATTTTTGGGTGAACTATCCCTTTAATTTAATGAAAAAGGAGAACAACTGGTTATTATTACTTCCTTCACAAAACTTCCATACATATAGAGATGAGTGTGATTAGTGCGGTTATTAGATGTGAGTTCTCAAGGTTAAAGACAGCTCAGCATACAGAAAGGGTGTTGCAAATATGATGCCTTGACCATTCTCAGCCTGATCAGCATATTTCAATTTCTGCATATATTTTAAGGAATAACACAAGAGACACTCACTGGAAGATAACGATTTCCAGACAGTGGAAGCAAGTGACATTTAAGATATCAAACTTTTTCAGTTAGAAATGTCACGGATTCAACAGAATATGCTGCTTATTATTTTTACAATATCTGTTGAACAAATAACTTAAAGGTTGTGAAAGATAGCACATTTTTCTATGCACTCACTAATGCTCTGATGAAACACTTCTGTGTTTCTGTTAGTTTTGCTTTACTCAAAAGTCTGTTGGTGGAAGTTAAATTCATAGATGATTCAATGTCCTTCAGCATTGAATGTGTTTTGTTCCACAGCTGAATAGCTGAAACTAGCATGTTTGAGTTTAAACATGGTTGACTCAAGAAAATAAAATGCTGTGCAAAATAATGTGCAAAGTAATGGCTTTCGCCACAATCAGTCATGAGGTAACCACAAAACCAATCTTTTTTTTTTTTTCGTAGTGGAAGGGAATATAGTTTATGCTGAGTAGTACAGAGTCGTGTGTTTTTCTTCCATCTTCATTCTGTGTTGGTGGTCTAGTTTAAAGCATTTTGTCTGTATTACTATTGTTCTTTTTTCTATGACTGTGTGCGTGTTGGAGATTAATTTGACCCTATTTCCTTTTTTCATGCCTTTTATGCTGAATTGTTGTTTTTGGGTCAAAAGCTCAGTGTTGATAGTGCTACTTCTATACTATTGGTATCTTAAGCTCACCAAAAAACGAAATTTCTGCCATCATTTACCCTCATTTATTTAATTCTAGTAAGTATGACTTTCTTGCATGGTGCACAAGAGAAGTTATCTAGCAGAAAATTGTTTTGTTTTTTTTCATCGGATGAAAGTGAACTTATCACCCTATCAAAGTGTTTCCAGAGGCAATGGTTAAATCAACACACGATTCAAGTAAAATGTTAAAGTATCACCAATCATGAATTTCTCAGACCATGTAAACATACTTTATGTATTGTTAACAATTTGTGGCTTTAAATTGACATGATTATTAAGTAACTGTTATTTGTTAGATGTCATGTTTTAATGTAAATTATTCATAGCTGCTTGAAACCATAAGGTTTATAATAACATCGTAATTGCAATTTTGAAAAATATGGAAATCTGTTCAGACATTATACTGGCTTATAATAATCTTGATAATTGCTCATATAATGGTTTAAATCACGTTTTAACATTATTATGTGCTTCTCATGTAGGAATGATTTCATTTTCATAAATGTATTCTCTAAGGTCTCCGTTTGTCCTACAGTATGTGCAGCTCTTTTTGAGCTATTTTCTGCTGAAAGGGCTTTGAAGGCTTTATCTCTTTTTGTGCCTATTAAGAGTTTTTAATTGACCTTCATTGACTCTTATCTGAGGCAATTTCCATTTTAATGAAAGAGTCTTGACTTTGGGGTAATGGATCCCTCTTTCTTGGGCGTAATTCTGGCTTTTCACTTGAAGACATAAGCATACTGAGAAGAGAGTATAGTTATACTCCTTTATACCCAGACCATTAATATTTATTGATTGTTTTCTGTTAAATTAAAAAACAAACAAACAAACAAAAAATATTCCTTGTATGTTGATTATGGTGATCAAACATCAACATCACAATTATGTCTAAAGATACAACAAAATGGTTGTCTTCAGATTCTCTAACACGCATTCAATGCTCTATTTTTTTCTTTATAAATGTCCTCTTTCCTCTCACAGTGAATTCATTTGAAGGATTTTTTTTCCCTGGGAAAATAGGGAAAGCTTCGGTTTTGTTTCTACAGCGTAATCTCATCCAATAACGCTTCCCTTGGAGACCTTGTCCTCCCGATGCCGTGTGTCAATCTTCTTTGTGTCTCGTTAGTCATGAACAAAGGCTCCGCTCAATCCACCTGCTGTTTGGAACAGGGAATCATCAGGCTCAAGGTCTCAAAAGAGAGCCATGTCACTCACACATAACAAGCTGATCAGCAAAGATCTTGGCGGCGAATTACGCGAAGGGACTTACAAAGGTGCTTGCCAAAAAGATTTTTAATGAACACTTGGTTGCCTGCATATTGTAACTAATGCCTCTTGTGCTTTCATAAGCAGCTGTGTTTCTAAATCATAGGAAGCTCTCTCAACCTAAATAATAAGAGCTAATTTGCACAAAACTTGGTTAATTTGTATAAACTCTGTTTCAGTCCTCTCAAATACGCCACAAGGGGGCTCCGTACATTTCTAAACTCTGTCCAAAGACCCACTTTGAAAAGTGGAGATAAAACCATCAAGTGATAAATTAAGTAGTGCATTACAACTCTGACTTAGTGTTTTAGAAATGTTTTGCCTTTCATGGAAAGGTGAAGTGGGGTCCAAATGTCTGAGACCACTATTACATTTTTTTTTTTGCATTTGTCTAATTTAATACTTTAATACTATATATACTATATATCTATATACTATATATCCTACAATACAATTTCAGATTGAAAATGTAAAAGAACAGCTGATCTTTTATACAAAGGTCTTCACGTGGTTAATTAACTTTATTAGTGGCCAAGACATTAAATCCTAAAACTAAATCCAAGGTTTAGCTAAATCCAAAAACTTTTGTTATGTCCAGGTTTTATATAGATTCTGAATGCCAGCTTTTCAATGTTATTCTGACCTCTACCATCTTCAGTAATTCAGATCTCCATCTGTTGAATATGCCTTTTATCAGGGCTTTTGTAATGAAAGCTCCAATACTTCAGTGAGCCTTCAAGAGCAAGACTGGGGTAATAAAATATCACATTGGCTTTCTCTCAGGACCTTTCTCAAGATTTCAAGGCAATTCATCCTGAACTGTAAAAAAAAAAAAAGAAAAAAAAAAAGACCCTCTACGTTATTTAGTCCTTTTGTTTTATGAGGCATGTTCTGTGCATTTGCTGCCTGTCACACACTGTGAGAGAGGACTCACAGCTGGGCAGGCCAGAGGTGAGCAGACACTGTCAGGACATCAGATGTTAGTGCACTGATGGGACCTCAGCCTGCCGTATCTCATCCCCATGACAGCCATGCACTCCGTCACCCTGACACTGATAAAATGGATGCCCGCTGGATGGAGCGGCTTCCTCTGTGCCATCCACACTTTCACCAGGCTTGACCGGCTGCATCAGCCAAGGTCAGCTTAATGTAAGTGCTGGTGCTTGTCTGCTTGAAAAGAAGGGAAAGAAAAGGGATGGTGTGTGATAATGTGGTAATATACCTCCTGTTTAAATAGTTTAATTGTTTTTAAGAAAATATTTATATTAATTCTGTCTGCGAATTCCGAAAGTCCTCTGAAATACTCTGCATAGCTTTCTTTGACCCTGATGAAGAAACACTTTGGTATTGGATTGTCTTCAAGTGTCTCCAAAGCAGCTGTTGCTATGAAAGCGTTATTATCAACAGTTTTACTCCATATAAACCCTGAAAGTCCCTTAAGGAAAAGTAGGGCATATATATATATATATATATATATATATATATATATATATACATTACCATTTAAAGTTTTGTTGTGGTATCAGTATATTTTTTTTAATGAAAGACATTAATCGTATTAAATTGATCAAATGGGACAGTAAAGACATTTAAAGTGTTATACAATTTTTTTTTGAATAAATTTACGTTTCTAATAATCAAAGAATCCTGAACAAAACAGTTTACACAAAAAATATTTCTGTCATGACAACTGTGTTTGGCATGGTAATGGGTAAGGGGTGTGCGATATTGACAAAAAATGATATCTCGATATTTCTGTGATTTTCTCGATGATAATTAGATGACATGAGTGTGTTAATTGTTGTTACCTTGGCAGGTTTAGGGCTGCCGTGGACAGCTGACTTCTAGAGTTTTTAAAATTCTCCATATTCTGTGTGGTGGTTAGTTCGCAGCAGTGATGGACATTTTTTATGGGCATTTTTACCTTTTATAATGCAATTTTAACCTAATTAAATGTATTTACGCCCATCTGTTCGCCCATGGCGTGCTGGTCTGAAAATGAGGTGTGTTCAAGCGCATTGCTATTTTGAGACAACTGAAATAGATTCAAAGTCAATGGCGCAATATGTTTTTTGTTATTTAAAGAGTGCGTTAGTAATGTGAGCCTATAGGTGGGTGCACAACACGTAGCCCACTCTGCTTACACACACAGGGACGTGCAGCCAGCAGCACACAAACATTCCATATATATATATATATATATATATATATATATATATATATATATATATATATATATATATATAAAAAAGGATTACAATGTAAAAGATTATTATTGTGGAGCTACATAAAGATATGGTGGAATTCGGCTTGTACCGTAGATGGTCTGCTTAAGAGCTTTAACCTAGCGCACGAGCAGATCCGTTTCCTCTCTGGAGAAGCGTTCAGTCTTTCCGCTTGAAATTTCCGCAATGTAAATAGCAATCAACCATGGCGTGAGCGCAACTGTCTTTTAAAGGGAATGGGAGATGAGACTCTGATTGGTTTTATTGCACGTTAGGCCCAAAATACACCCATTAATCATTAAGAGAATAAGGATAACCCTTTTAGACCATGCGCCGGGCGCGCCGACCATTTTCCCCGTTGTTAAATTAGCTAAAGTGAATTCGGACAGGCCCCAAGTGCACTTGCATTGTGTGCTTTAGACCATGCACTTAGATCATTAAAATAGGGCCCATTGAGTTTCATTTACATTTACATTTATTCATTTACCAGACGCTTTTATCCAAAGCGACTTACAAATGAGAACAAGCAGTTAAACTAACAGTAGGACAACAAAATGTAAGTGCTATAACCTTTCTCAGTCTAATCTAACGCAGAAGCCGTAAAGGTGTTTTTTTTTTTTAATAGAAAGGAAGATAAAAGTGTTTGTATTACTGGAACAAGTGCTGCCGAAAGAGATGCGTCTTCAACCGTTTCTTGAAAATGGCTACGGACTCCGCAGCTCTGGTTGAGTTGGGTAGGTCATTCCACCAGCGGGGAACAGTCATGGTAAAGGTCTGAGAAAGAGATTTTGTGCCTCTTTGACATGCCACCACAAGACGACATTCTCTTGCAGAGCACAAGTTTCTGGATGGCACATAAGTCTGAAGTAATGAGTTTAGGTAAAAGGGAGCAGAGCCATTGGTTGTTCTATAGGCAAGCGTCATTGATTTGAATTTGATGCAAGCTGCTGGCAACCAGTGCAATTTTGTGAGGAGAGGAGTGACATGTGCTCTCTTCGGCTCGTTAAAGACCACTCTAGCTGCAGCATTTTGGATTAGCTGCAGAGGTTGATCGAGCAAGCTGGAAGACCAGCCAGGAGAGCATTACAGTAGTCCAGTCTGGATGGAACAAGCGCTTGAACAAGGAGTTGTGTAACATGCTCTGATAGGAAGCGCCTGATCCTCCTAATGTTGTAAAAGGCAAATCTGCAGGACCGGGCAGTTCTAGTAATGTGGTCTGTGAAGTTCAATTGATCATCAATAACAACTCCAAGGTTCCTGGCTGACGTTGATAAAGTTATGGATGACGGACCTAGCTGAATAGTGAAGTTGTGATGAAGTGTCGGATTGGCCGGGACCACAAGGAGCTCTGTCTTGAGAGTTTCAACCGATTAATTCAAACGGCTGATTCATTCAGGAACAATCTTAATGAGTGAGTCATTAAATCATTCATTCAAAGTCAAACGATTCGTTCATTCACGCAGTGTGTTGCTCAGAGACGCAAAACAATCCTTTGTTTGGAACTATTTTCATTGGCGAAATAGAGCAAAAACAGACAATATTGTTTCTAGCATGTAAGTCTCTAAATATTAACTTCTTTTTTAATTTCTTTTCTTATTGAACTGTTGTATAAAATCCATATTAAATTTTGTAATAATTCTGATAGTAGGAGAAAAAACGCCACTCTTCATGAAATATTGATTAACTATATTAAATAAAAGACATACAGAGGCATTTTTGCACCCTTATCTTGAATATTGGGAGCATTCTGATAAATGCTTTTTAGTAGACAATAACTTGCTGTGGGACTTGCAGGACTTGCTACTGCCAGTACATACATGACACACTGCTGTGAGCAAGTAAGACATGCTGCTGCTGTACAGTATAGCGTACATGAAAGATCTATAAAAGATCTATAAAGGTGGATCTGGGGAAGGTGGAGGTTTTCAGAAAGGGCGCTTCACTGCTAAGGCAAATATTAACCCAAGTATTTGAAGGTCGAGCACGCAAGCTCATTGGCTACTGATACAGCAGGACCCAATCAGCTGTGCTCTGTAGAGAATGAGTGATTGCAACCAGTTTGAGTTAAGCACCTATAAGCCTGCACCATCTAGAGTTTCATGACAGAACTTTGTATTAAGCAGCACTGTTATCAAAACCGATAATTAAAAGAAATATTTCTTGAGCTTCAAATCAGCATATTAAAATGAGGATCAAAGGATTAAGGATCAATAAGGATTAAAAAAAGGATCACGTGAGACTGAAGATTGTATTAATGGCTGCTGAAAACTTAAATTGTAATAATAGGCTATTTAAAAAATATTATTGTTTACTCTATTAAAATAAAGGATCAATGTTAAGCAGGTTAGCATGACCCAGTTAGCCTATTGTACACAAATTGGATTTAAAGATGACAAATTGCCTATTTCTTGCTGCAAGCTGCTGCATGCCATTGAGATGATTGGAAATGTTAATGGATAACCCTCCACTCATTATGGACTTTGTGGCCCTATGCATTAAAATAATGCAGTGGTTTTGTATTATCACTGTCCTGCAGGATTTAATGTTTACATTTTAAAGGAGCTGTATTTGTTGATAATTTGTGCGCTATAAAAGCAACAGCTATTTGAGATATTTATTGTCTACAAATGCTATGAATTGTACTTAAACATTCATTGTCCTGAACTGAAACTATTATTCATGCTGCATTTGAATTTGCTTTTGAGATAACTTGATTGTATTAATTACAGCGCTTTATTGGGTTTCTTTGCCATTTACTGTAATGATATTCTGCATACGCCCTTTTGATCCTTGCCGTCCTTGACATTTGTGTCTTGCATATAGATGCTTTTACTTCATTATCTCAGTCTGGGGTTTGGTTTGATTGGCACTTGGCATTTAATGTGTTAATGATGTCAGCACCCCCTCCCAACCACAACGATTTAACAAAAATGTTAAACAAATATGCTGAAGACACCTTTCATACTGCCTTATTTGTCGGTGATTCTAATGTGTTCCATCAATCCATGAAGTATTGGGTAAAAAAGAGAGAAACATGATTGTATTGTTTGCATTTGAATGCAAATGCACCACCACCATTATATCTCCTCTCCTTTGACCAGAAATGTAAGATCAGAGACTTGTCATCCACCATGTCCTTGAGAGGCTGCTGTTCATGGGTTATCAGCTGTTTTGAATACCTAAAACACACTGATGTAACTGTAAAAAATACATAGTACATCCACATTTTAAATGTGAAATTGTCATTAGATTGAATTGGAACAATTTAACCTGCTTTCCAGGTTTTTCTATAGCTGACATAAAGAAAGTTATGACCATTTTTAAAGAGAAAAAATGTGATGGCTAATGCCGGGGACACACTTAACGACTAGCTGAAACATTCTAAGACTGAAATGAACATGGCCCTCTAATACCCCTCTAATGCCCCCCATTAGCGCCGGACCTGTTTGACGTGTAGTGTAGTCTAGCCTCTAAGAACATAAAAACACATCATAAAACATAAAAAAATATAGTTATTGTTTTTATTTTTACATTAAGTCAGCAATAGTCTTCTAAAATAAGGCATTTAATTTTTCTCTTGTATTTTTAGATGAAAATGATGAAATGGTGTTTTTTATACTCACTTGTAGTGAGAGGGACTCCCTGTTTTCTGAAATTAGCCCTGCTCACCCACTGTCCCTCCCCTTATCCTCTCAAATTTCTGGATCCTTATGATACAGAAACCATTTAGTTAAGGAGTTTAAAAAGCTGCTGACACAAATTATTATTTCTGTGATCTGTATCCTGTTGAATCACATGCCCACTGCACAGAAAATTGGAATATTTAAGTTGAATTCTCCTGGAATAAACTGCGCTGTCAAGTTCTGTAATGTTTTCTGATCAGATGACCTTTGTGTGGTTGCCATGTTTGATTTGTGTTCACAACTGTCATGTAGTTTATAATACTGCCTTCTACAAATATCAGTTCAGATTATATTCACTGAAGTTCTCTGAAACCTTTAGAGAGTGAGAAAGCAAAAATCTGAGTCTTTTTAAGATGTAGAAAAATGTGTCTCTGCGTTTGTACTAGAACAATAAATTCTTTGTTTTCCCCTCAACAGTGCAGGAGTCAGCCACACATCGGACTGAGGCATGTCACCAAACAACGGGTATGTTCTCCGTCTGTTTGCCTGTGTTATGTCTTGTATGGAACAGGAAGTATTGATTTTGGAGATTAAGCTGCTGTTACCCTGAGGCAGGAAACATCAATGATATTTTCCCATCACTGATTTTTGACAGCCAGACCATATATACCAAACATAGGTTTATATTGTAACGCACACCTGATTTCTTGAGTAGTATTGTGAACTTAATCATATGTTATGAATATGTTAATATGGCAATATAGACCAGGTTGAAATCACAAAATTGTGCCTAAATAAAAATTAGGCATTTTTGAGTAAAAGTTGGCAAATAGACTATTCTAGGGGTATTTTTTTATGCTGAATCCATTTTTGCTGTTTGCCAAGCTGTATCTCTTACGTGAAACTCAGTAGAGTGTAAAATCCAAGATGACTGCCTCATACGCCAAAATGAGCAAATTTCTCAGCACTGGCTCAAAGATAAACTGTTTTTATTGTGATAAAGCATTTTTTGAGTAAAGGAAACTAAATGAATAGTCAGAACAAGTTAGTCATTCTGTCTTACAATATTTCTGGTAAACACTGACCTGTTATATTGTGTATTTGAGTGTGTCCATGTAAGAACATCAACATCATGCTGGTGGCAGCAAAAGCCCTATATCTTAAACCATCATCCTATTATATTATGTTAGTGTTTATTACTTTTCAACATTTACATGTCCATGTAAACAAGTTTAAGGACTGAAATTTCACCAAACTAAATTTTCTTTTGGTTTATTTATGCAAAATATATTCCCAGAAAGATTGGTTGTAAATTTTAAGAATTGAGACAAATTAACAAATTAACAAAACATATCACGGTAATGTGTCACACCACTAACATTAGCTTTGAACAGATAAAGGAAATAAACACGGTAAACTTACCATAAAATTACCTTATGAAGTTGGACATAACATTAGCTGGATAATTACTAAAACATGAACTATAAAAGTGAATGTTATTTATTTAAACAATGGTACGACAAGATTCTCCAATATGATCACAACAACACAGGGCAGTGCTCTTATTCAGTTCAGCGATTGCTACATTCTGCATCACTTGTCTTGCACTTGCATGCAGCAGAGAAACGCAATTGGGAAATATTTCCTTTTTGTAGCTGTACCTGCCTTTATCCAAATCTTTGAACAGGGCAACTTAGGAAAATGGTCCAGAAGCAGTACAAGGACATCTGTATCTCTTGCAGCAACCACAATGCTTAAGGATTGGTTTTCCATACAATGGAGAACAATTCTTGTCTGCTTCTTCACGGAGAGCTCATCTTACAGCTTATCTTACCTGTCCTTTGATATTGATGGAGTTCATGTTAAGCCTTCGTCATCTGTTCTTAACCTTTTTGTCTTATCGACTCAACTCTATCTTTTGGCTCTCATATTTCTTCTCTTGTGAAAAAATAGTTTTTCCATCTTCGTAATATTGCACATCTACGATCTTCTCTCACTTTAGCTGATGCTGAAACCTTAATTCATACATTAATCACATCATGTCTGGATTATTGCAATGCTCTATTTCTTGGTCTGGCCAAAAACTTTACAGTATTACAGTATGTTCAAAACTCAGCAGCAAGAGTTCTCTCCTCCACCGGGAGTTCTGCTCACATTGCTCCTCTGCTTCATGACCTTCGCTGGCTACCCGTGGCATCACGTATCCACTTTAAGGTATTACTTCTAATGTTTAAGGCATTAAAATGGTCTTGCACTCCCATTCCTGTCTGATCTACTTTACTCTTACCACCCTGTTAAGTCCCTTAGGTCAGCTGAACTTGGTTTATTGTCCATCCCTCGTTTCCAGTTGTCTACTTTAGGTGGAAGGTCCTTTAGTGTTAATGCTCCTAAATTATGGAAATCACTACCCCTTACACTTGTAATATCTCATATGTGGCTACATTCAAGACTTAGCTAAAAACATAACTATTTAACATGTATTTTGGATAATGTAACTATATGTATCCTATGTGACTGTAATGTGCGGGTGTGTAAATGTATTGTAATGTACAATGTAAAGCGACCTTGAGCTAGGGAAAGGCACTATATAAATATAACTTTTTCTTCTTCTTATCTTTCTTGGATTCTTGGCATATAATGCAAGTATCCAATGACATTGACCGGTCAGGCTTAAAACTACACACAGTTTCTATAATGGTGATCTTATAATCTGACCCACTTCATGGGTACAATTCCACTACTGGAAATATTTTGTGTCGGTTCATGTCGCAGAAATTAATTCTGATAAAAAATATGATGTGTGGAAATAACTCCAGAAAGTAATAGAAATACAAAGTAGAATAAAAAACCTCTTGGATATCTCCAAACTCAATTCACACACTTTGATCCAAAGACAATAGTATGCATGTGACTCCAAACAAATTACTCTCGCATTTTAGATATTCTGTTTGTCCATTTGAAATATAAGGATAAAAACAGATATTTTCATGACTACGAGAAATAATGCAATTATCATTGTCACATAGAAGTAGCTTAATTCCCACCTAAATAAACTTTCTATACTCGTTAATTGATAGTCTTTGCATATTAAAAAATGTAACTTGTGTCATCATGTACTCACCCTCATGTACTGTAGTTCCAAACCCAAAATGATGAGCAGATATTTAAAAAAAAAAAAAATCTTCATTTGTGTTTTGAAGATGAACAAAATTGTTATGGGTTTGGAATGACATGAGGGTAAGTAAATAATGACATATTTTCCATTGATGGGTGAAACACACTTCAGGATGAAATATAGAATATATAGTTTTAATATAGAGAAAATTAAATGGTTTTGTATTAAAGGAACATCTAATCTCTTCTCACATCAGTCAGTCTCATGACATCACCTGTCTAATGAAGAAGGTCTTTTTTTACACTTGTATGAACAGCATGACACCAAAGCACCAAAGCACTCCATATAGCGAGACTGTAGCCTGATCCACTGTCTCTGCCCTTTAGACAATGCAGCAGTGATGGGGATCAGGCACAAGCTCTCCATCAAAGCCCAGAGCTCTTCCCTGTCCCCATTAATACAGGGACCTCGGTGGCCCCCACACACTCCGCCATCAGCCCGGCACTGGAGGCGAGGCTTTGATCTTCGCGCGCATAGACAGTCACGGTCCTTCTGAAAAGTGCGTCTAGGAATGCTTAAACATGACTTTCATCTTCCCAAATTCAGATTCTCTTTTTGTCAGCATGTGCTCCACTTGTTCTCAAGGCAGTCGTGCCCAGGCTCAGCCGCACCCAAGGTCGACTGGGTTTATCTGACTCTTTGATACTATGCATTTGATGCCAACTTTTTTTTTTGAGAGAAGCAGCTGAGTTCAGAAAGACAGCGTTGATGGGAATATGGAGTATGGATCGTGTTGCAAAAGCTTTAGATGAGACTCACCTGACTTTTAGACTTGGTTCACAGAGCCAAATTGTAATAAAGCACTTCATTAAAAAGTGACATGAAGGGGAATTTATGCAGTGAGAACTACAGTTGGAACTAGTGAAATTTGACGTTTAAAGAAAAAAAAAGATTTTGTTTTCACTGAAGGTAAGACTGTGGCCCTGAAATGGGTGTATGAGACCAGCATTATGGGGGTCTCGTGTTTCATTCCGTGTGGTTTTCTTTGATATCAAAAGGCACCTTGGACTGTGCTTGTGTTTTTGGTTGCACCCTTTTCTTTATGAGCTCACTCCTTTTTTTTTTCACCAGTGGAGGGTTAGCATGCTTTATACCTGTATGATCAAAACATATTCTTTACTTATCAAGGAAAAAAGGAGCTTTATTTTAATACCTGCATATTTTATACTTTGACGGACCATGAAGTTAGATTACTAAAAAAAGTAAGATGAAAAACAAAAGTTTGGAATCTCCCTAGACAAAATGGGTGTTTGGATAATATCAGCATAAATCTTTACTTTGTGATGACTTTACGTTGGTTACGGTAGAACACAAATGATTAAAACATTAAAAATACAGGGACATACCTAATGGGCATGTCTGACTGGCACACGTACACTACCATAAGTTTGGGGTGATGTTTTGTAATGTCTTTGAAAGAAGTCTATGCTGCATTTATTTGATCCAAAATACAGTAAAATAGTAATTTTGTAAATATTATTACAGATTAAAAATATCGGTTTTCTATTTGAATATATTTTAAAACATAATTTATTCCAGTGATGGTAAAGCTGAATTTTCAGCATCATTTCTCCAGTCGTCAGTGTCACATGATCCTTCAGAAATCATTTTAATATGCTGATTTGGTGCTTAAGAAATATTTCTTATTATCATTGTTGAAAACAGTTGTGTTGCTTAATCTTTTTGTGGAAACCATGATTCTTTAATGGGAAAAAATGGGAAAAGAGTCATGATTTGCAGTTGAGAGTATGAAAGGATAAAGCAAGCGCTTCAATCTCTGGGATTTGATTGATCAATTCTCTTTTCTTTATATTAATATACAGTAAGTGGACTATCTATAGGTCACGCCAGATGTTCCGCTCACATCTAAATGATAATACATTGCACTCAACTAATAAAGAGGTCAGAGGGCACGTGAGGGAACTATAGCAGGGTTGTTTCCTCTGCGGAGGTAAGGGAAGCAGCGCCTCTTCAAAAAACTGGGTGAGAAAATAAAACATCACAAATATTATGAAACACGACATCAAAAAGTGTATAAATCCCTTATTTTTCTTGTGACACTAGCTGTTTCCATCTACCTATTTTTTTGTGCATTTTTGGATATTGCATAAAAATAAATACATTCTAAAAATGCACATAAAAAACGTATGTGCTCAATTGAGCAAGATAAATGTTTTATCTGATTAGAAAACGTGAATAAAATGTGACGGAAACACTGAATAAATTCCTCGATACGCATCAAAAACATCACGTGACTTTGCACAATGGGACGAAATGTGATTCAATATAATTTCCCGCCAGAATTGACTTACACGACTGCATTCCCAAACTGCAGAGAATGAATTGGGAAAAGTCATGTGATAGGATGCAATGACTCCATGGCATTATGATTGAACTTTTGTGCTGTTCACGTGCTAAAATATATAATGGTGTCAATAGGTAGACTATGGCTGCATCCGAAATCGAACACTTCCCTACTATATAGCATGTGAAAAACAGGATGCCAGTACTTAGTATGTAGTAGGCGAAAAAGATGACCTACTTCCGGCGAGATTCTGAAGTGCTCATTCGATGGACACTTTACTATCCCATGAGGCCACAGGATAGGATTTAAGAATGGAGGTGAAGTGACGCAACTGACGCTGGTAGGTCACATGATAATGACAACATGGCGGATGTAGTATGTCTGGATTTCATTAATACTACACACATTCATACTATATAGAACATACTTTTTTAACGGAGCGAAGTTCAAATTCAAATGTAGTACCTACTCACAGTATGCGATGAATGTCATGTTGCATTCAAACTTGAAATGACTTTAAATGTGATCTGTGAGTTTTTTTGTGTGTGAGCAATCACATGAAATTAAAGGCACATCTCCGTGACCATCATGACACCTGCAGTGTTTACCGAGCTTTGATGACTGATGATCCGAAAATATGTTGACTATACAGCTGAATATCAGTTGAAATTTGTTACTTTGTTTTTATAGTTATTATCTTGGAATAAATGTAAAAATTACCAATTTTTATGAATTTCAAACCCTTGTTTTAACAAATAGACCAATAATTACATTAATGTAAAAATACAAAATATGGTTGTTGTTTAATGTTTGTTTATTTATTTAACCTGAAAATGTCAACATTAAGTGTAACTGGAATTAAGTTTGCCTCCTCATTTCAGATCCCCACTGCATGCCATTGCATTCTACTAGCTATATTAACATCCTTTATAAATTAAAATGACAGCCACACACAAACAAGCTATACATCACTGCCAAAGGTTGCTGAACAATGATAACTGCATTGACTCGTCACTGGAACTTTGATTAACCTTAAAACAAAAGCATGTCTGCGCCTCTACACAAACGTGCTATGCTGAGATGCTAAAAACAAGAAAGCTATTGATTTTCTCCTTTTTCATGTTACAAGCGCATGAGGATTTAACAGACCCTCATTATGCCACCACATGCAGTTGTGGAGTTTCACGCACGGATCTCTACTCCAGCTGATTAAGAATGGGATGGCCAGCTTGATTCGCTTGCACAGAGCTCCAGCTGCCTTCATTTGATGTCTGCTGCTGTGGCAACCTGTGGGAACTGACCCATGTGAGATTCCCTGTCTGACCAATACACCTTACTGTATATGTGTTTGACTGGAACTAACTCTTAATGTGCTTGCAGGAACGTGTGTCGAGTGGCATATAAGACTCAGAGTACTCACACTTTTTTTATATTTTTTTATTTTGATACAAGACCACATAAAATGTGTTCTTAGTCCATATTGTATTAAACATAATAAATGTTGATTCCAGTCAGTCTTAGTTTCATGTATTCAACAGTTTAACCCTTTACCTGTCACCCCCCCTTTTGATAATTGACATTAAAATGCACTATACAAACTTAAATTGTTGTAATTCAAGAATGCTTTGGAATATAGACCTAAGTTTGGTCTTGTTTTAAAGAAAACAATCAGCAGATTATTACTGAAGTGAAAGCACTTCAAAAAATTAAAGTATGAAAAAGTTATGGAAGTTATAATTTACAGTAAATCAAATATACTTTATTAATATATATTTTTTTAATATAAAATAAATATTTTACAAAATATTTTTTACAATAAAATTACTATAAAATGAAAGCTATATATCTAACCAAGTTGTGTTCCAAATTTAAAGTTGATATCACAAAAATTGAAGTTCCCATGAGATTTTGTTTAGGCGTAATACCAAAAATAGCCACCGGGTGCCATTGAATTCCATTGAATTTAATTGTATGCATTCTGCCATAACAAATTAATACATTTCTATCCAAATATCACTTCTGTCACTAAATATGGAACCTTGAGACCCAGACCTTTCTGACAATATGTGTTTTGTCAAGATTAGAAAAGGTTTTGATAATAAATTATGAAAGATGATGCCCAAAAGGGAGGGGGCCTAATAAAAAAAATACAATTTCTATGGTAACGCAACGTCCAATTTCAAAACGGTTTTCACAGGATGAATTCTGAGTTCGTAAGCTTTCAAATGATACCCTAATTTATGATAACTACTAAAATATGTGATATAATAATAATAAAAAATATATATATTATATATAATATATATTATACTTTTTAGAGGACTTCTTACTTTACTTTTTAAAATATAATTTTATCTTTTTTTATTGACAAATACTAGATTATGTTTTATTATGAACTTTTAGCACTAAAAACCAAAGTTTCAATTATTAAAAGTGTGTGCGTCGACTTTTTGTGACAAAGGTCAGAAACTCCTGTAATGACGTTGATTTTTTGAGGCGCACTCTTGTCATAAATTCATATATTACTGTTCATTCGTAATTTGTAAGAAAAAAACAACGCTAAAATATCTATTTAGGAGTCTTGGACCTTTCCAACGATATATAGTTTGTCATGACTAGATTAGGATTTAATAGTAATATAGTGAAGTAAATTTAGTTTGCCCGTATACGGGCAAGTGACACTTTGACACATTCAACTTAATGAAACATTTTCACTGCAATAAAACTACTACAAAAATCTACTTTAATAAATGAATCATTAAAATTGTTATCAATTATTATTATGTGCTGCGTAATTATCTACACACATACACTACTAAAACATTTTACTTACCCCAAAACCTTTGAATGGGAATGTTTTTGAAAAGAAATCTCTTATGCTCACCATGGCTGGATTTTTTATTTAAAATAAATAGTGAACTATTATTAGAATTACTTTTATATTTTAACTTTTAAAATGTAATTTATTAGTAATACAAATCTATTATTCCATTATTGTTCTGCTTTCTTCTATATATTGTTTCCTGTCTAACACAGTAATTGTCTTGAAACACTGTAAAAACTTGATTTTCACCACATAACAGGGGGACTTTAATCTAATTAAAAAATGCTTTAACATTGCAATAATGTAAATAATATAAGCTTTGTCATCATCAGTGAACACAGACAAGTGTGTCATGGATTCTGGGTTGTGTTTCTCAGTTTTTTAGCGTTTCTCAGATGGTGTGGTTGATAGTTGATGTGACTCCTACTATACGTTACCCCATCTCACGTGGCCATTGTATGTGGGTGTTCTTTGGAGTTGATGTAGTTTGTAGTCTTGCATTGTGCCCACAGAAGACCCCTTTGAATGTTTTCTTACTGATGCCATTGTAGAAATACTATATTTAGATGGGCCTGTTTCTGCTCTAAACACCAGTCTCTAGCACTTTGCTAATTCTCTATTCACATGATTTTGGAAATTTCTTCAGTTTGAGGGGCACTATTGCATTGCGAATTGAGGTTTGAATTCCAGAAGAGACACAACACTTCAGATTGACCTGCCAGACATCCTTCAGCTGTCTGCACTCAGAGACAGAGATTTATAAGTCAATGCTGAGCATTGATTCAGAGCTGTCTAAGTCTAAACAACTGGAGATCCATTCAGTTGAGAAATCTCTCTTTGACCCTTTACCCTTTTTACTATTAATCCATTCACATTGTATACAGTAAATTCCACTTCAGCCCACCAAGTTTGCTCAAGGTTCACATTGTTAAAAGCAATCACATAATTTGTTTAAAACACACACAAGGGGCCACCAGCTGTTGCATGCATTGGCTCATAGTTGTGTCTTAAAAAACTCATAATCATATGGAGTTGAATTTATGTTTTGACAGTTTAATTGGCAGTTGAAGGTGGATGATTTCATGATGCATGTCTTGTTTTTCACTATATTTTAGTGTTACTTTTTTTTGTATTTTTAGTTAAAAGTCGATTCTTGAATTATAGGGAATGCAATTTCCTGAGATAACATGTAGGTGAGCATCTGTTTTTCACACACAAGCACTGTGACAGAAAAGGCAATCATCTGTGTGATTAGAGGGGTCTGGTGCACCTGTGGCAGCAGCATGGATTCCCCCAGTGTTTCCATTAAAGCAGAAACCTCAGTAGACACGGTTTGGCCCATTCAGTGCCAGGGACTGATGTTCCAATGAACAAACAGAGTGTGAAATGTCGGGTTTCTGGCACGAGGATGCCAGGTTCCCGTTCTGCCATGTTGTTTGCATGGTTGAAGATTATGAAGATTACCGGAAAACTTGAATCTTGCCTTAAAGCAGCCCGGACATGCTTGGCAGTTGTTGAAGCAAACACAATGTGTTAAATCCAAGTCCTCGAAGCATTAAGAGCCATGTTGGCCTGAAGTTAGTCCCTACATGCATTTGTTAACACTTTGCAATAGGATTTTAACATTCATACACTAGATATCATGAACTAATGAACCACAAATCTTTAAAGCAGTTTTGAATTTAGACTAATGATAATTTATAAATATATTATTGTAACTTTAATATATTGGTACCATATAACATATCAGTCAATACTAGAGATTTTTTAATTTATTGGTATTGGCTTTTCTTCCTATTTTTGCAGTTGAATTACCTTTGCTGTTATCTAACTCCAATTCAGATTTAATCCCTAAAAACACAATAGTAAGTTCTGTAAATGTATTGATTATTGTGATTCCATGTTAGATATTGCATTGAGCTGGTTTTAAAGTGTTGCAATTAATTCTGAGCTCAAAATGTAGCATTAAAAACAGGATGTGGAACAGAAGACGGATTATAATTAATAGGCCGATGAATGATTCAGCCCTCAGATTATACATGAGATCACATTCTTTCCAGCTGTGCCAAACTCCAAACATCCCCCTGATTAAGTCAACATGGATTACCTTTATGACACAGACAACTACAAAAAATGCAAGACAGGACTTGCAACTCAAGTAGTTGCTGGGGAAGAAGGATTGTTAGTGTAGCCCATTATGATTCCAGCCGTTGTATTAGTGGAATGGTTTTAATTACATGCATGACTTGCTTTGCTGCCTATTCTGTCATTTTCTCCTTCTCTGCCGGAGCCAGCGGGTGCTGTGTTAATTGCTTTGGATCACTGACCGATGGACTTGCAGGGCGAGATGCATTCTGCCATGTTGTCTCATTTGTTATTTGAAGGTCTAGACTTTAATTAGCCAAACAAGCTTCTTTTTCATCTGTCTATATTACAGTCACACAATTTCCATTTATCTTGACATATAGACACCTGCTCACACAAGTAATGAATTCTGCTCTTTTATTATAGTCATTATTCCTCAACCACAGTCATTAAATATCACCAGGGTTGTTAGATTTGAAGCATCCTGCGTTCTGGACAACAGCCTCAGGAAACCTCGTACTGTGGAATATTAATCCACTGCAGGATCAGTCTGATTTATTAATTATTCTCTCAAAGGTTGATGTTGGCCATAATGATTGCTTAATTATGAAACGGTTCAAAAAAGCTCATAAAACAATCTCTCTTGCCAGTTTTTTTTTTGCCATTTTTGCCATTTGTCATGTGCCAGTATCACGACAAAATGCACTAAGCTTGGGAAAGGATTTAGGGACCATGATATTGTTGGGAAGCCATAATTGGCTGTGAAGTAAAACATATTTTTGTGGTGCGCAAAATCTGATTAATAAATCATTTTTCAAAGCTCAGTTAAAGGCAAACAACAATGCAATGATCAACCATTTTTAAGCTTTAATAGAAATTTTGTGTAAAAACAGGGAACTGTGTATTTTAGACAATATTTTCTCTGCCATTCTCTGAAATGCCATGGGTCTGTGGAATTTGCATGAAGTAACTCCGGCCCACCTCGTGGGTATAAAAGGAGGACGCCGGCAACATGCAGTTATGTTTTCGCTTCGGAGCCAAGAGTATTTCTTCACTCAACAGCTATTTATGACTTTGCTCTACGAGACGAGCCATTCTCTCCGGTGTTGGTGTGACGGCGATCTGCAGCGAGTTCACATTGCCTGCTGATCTGTGCAGTGATCTGCCAGTGAGTGTGTTCTCCCCGCTCGCTTCAACATCGCAGTTTTTTTCTCCTCTCACAAAAGAGCTCGCACGCGGCACGTCTTTTTAAAGATGGCTCGCCCGTGCATTTAAAAAAAAAAGTGGTTGCGGCAGATTGGTATCAGACTCTGATGGGCACGAGCGCTGTCTAGTGTGTTTGGGCTTTGATCATGCTTGTACAGCAGTCGTGGGTGATTCATGTTTTCTCTGTGGGAACATGATCATCGCGTCATTTAGGTCGAGACTCGGTGAACTCGCAAGAGTGAGAGTCCCCTCATCCACCCCCTGATTTTCGGCTGGTGGCCAGGGTGACCTGACGGTGTTGGTCTGGAACAAGGCGCCGACTCTGTGTCCGTGACCCCAGCCCCCCTCTTCAATGACGGTGCCCGTTAGCGATCTTGTGATTCCACGAGTCTATCTTCGGGTGGCCCGTGTGTTTTCATTTGAAAGCTACAGAGGATGGTGGTCTGTAGCAGCATCACTAGGTGGGCTTTATTCTTCTTGAAGTGACGACTCGTCACAGCTGCCACCTTCTGGTGTGCTATGCTGTGCCTGAGTCTGATCCGGAGATGTCGACCATGCTTTCCTGGGACAATTGGTTTTTGGGTAAGGCCGCCGACCCGCGTCCACGGCAAACCCCAATATCTTTCTTCCCGGACGTGCATGATGAGATCTCGACGTCCTGAAAGACCCCCCTGTCTTCTCAGGACCGCTCGTTGGTCTCATCCGCCTTTCCCCCCTCAACGGGGCCGCTGCCAATGGGTACACTGGGGTCCCCCCGGTTCAACGCTCTGTTGCGATGCTACTGTGTCCTCGGAGTGCTTCCCGGCGAAATCCTAAGCACCCGTCCGAAGCCTGTAGTTCTTTTCATCTACACTAATCTGTGGCGAAATCCTATAGTGCCACAGGACAGGCAGCCGCCTCACTGCATCCCATGACCTTTCTGTGGTCTACCTGGCCCAGATGCTCATGGTTATGCATGAGGGCGGGACTGACTCGAGGCTCTTTAATGAGCTACCAAAAAGCGCGCCGCCACTGACCTTGCTCTCCGAGCGATGAAGGTGGCCGTGTGCTCTCCGAGTCAGGTGATGTTTACCACTCTGGGGCTGACCGGTCTGATGTGCAGGATGTCGGCGGACTCGTCTGCTCGACACCCCCACATCCCAGGTCGGCCTCTTCGGCGGTGCGGTTGAGTACTTCTGCCCAACAGTTCTCAACCGCCCGGGAGCAGATTGAGGTTATTCTGCCGACGGCCCCGCCGTCAGCTCAGGTCCCTCAGTCTGCCAACCGCCGCCCGTTCACCCAGGCTGGCTTTGGAAGACCGTGGGGGGATGCCTCAGCCCTCTCCAGCCCCGCCCCCCGCTAAACGCCGGGTTAAGCGCCGCTTTTGAGATCGGCTGCTCAGAGATGGGACTCAGTTCTTTAGGAAGAATCCTTATTCAGAAAGAACTGACTCTCTCGTCTCTGAGCACACAGAGTTCTCGGACGACACAGAGCGCCGCCCACAAGCCGTGCTCTCCTCGTCCCCCTCTGTCCCAGAGTTGGTTGACACGGGTGCCGTCCACGGACCGTTTCGTCCCTGTCCCACTCTGTCGCCAGACCCCTGGCAGAGCAGGCCCCCGCGTAACGCTGGTCCTTCCCTGGCCTCCTCTGTTAAGGCACGGGTGTTAACTGTGCCCCCACACCGGGCCGCTATGCCGTCCACGTCTGGGCCAGTTACTCCGCTTCGCTGCCCCTCCGGGGGGACGCCTGTGGTTCGCATGACCCCGCTGGTTCAGTTCCTGGGAACCTGGCTAGAGCTTCCCCGTCTGTCCCGCTGGGTCGCCCGAACCATCAGGCTCGGCTATGCGATTCAGTTCGCACGGTCTCCTCCCCGCTACAGGGGAGTCCGCTCCACATTGGTCGGTGGGAATGCCCCCATCATGAGAGCAGAGATTGCCACCTTGCTGGCGAAGGGTGCAATCGAGACTGTCCCTCCAGCCGAGATGAGGTCCGGCTTCTACAGCCCTTACTTCATTGTCCCCAAGAAAACCGGTGGGTTACGACCGATCCTGGACCTGCGCGTGCTGAACCGCTCCCTTCACAGGATGCCGTTGAAGATGCTCACCGCCAAACGCATTTTCGAATGTGTTCGGCCCCAGGATTGGTTTGCAGCGATCGACCTGAAGGACGCCTACTTTCATGTCTCCATTCTACCTCGACACAGACCGTTCCTCCGGTTTGCTTTCGAGGGGCAGGCATACCAGTACGCGGTCCTCCCTTTCAGGCTAGCCCTGTCTCCTCGCGTCTTCACGAAGGTCGTCGAGGCAGCCCTTGTTCCCCTTCGGGTTCACGGGGTTCGCATCCTGCACTATCTCGACGACTGGCTGATCCTAGCTCACTCTCGAGATCAGGTTTGCGAACACAGGGACCTTGTGCTCCGGCACCTAGCTCGTCTGGGCCTTCGGGTCAACTGGGAGAAGAGCAAACTTTGCCCCGTGCAGAGGATCTCTTTTCTCGGTATGGACATCGACTCGGTCGCCATGTCCGCGCAGCTTACGAGCGAGCGCGCGCAGTCACTGCTGACTTGTCTGAGACAATTCAGGGCAAGAGTGCGGTTCCACTGAAATATTTTCAGAGGCTCCTGGGGCATATGGCATCTGCAGCCGCGGTGACGCCGCTCAGATTGCTTCATATGAGACCGCTTCAGCTTTGGCTACGCGACCGAGTCCCGAG
This sequence comes from Meda fulgida, assembly GCA_030578275.1. Taxonomy (NCBI): domain Eukaryota; kingdom Metazoa; phylum Chordata; class Actinopteri; order Cypriniformes; family Leuciscidae; genus Meda; species Meda fulgida. Next base: position 24,611,215 of record CM060620.1, read on the forward strand.
GTGGGCATGGCAACAAGGCATGCTCCGAGTATCAGTTACTCCGACCTGCCGTCAGACCTTCACCCCGTGGTCGAACCTCGGTTTTCTCAGGGCAGGTGTCCCCCTGGAACGAGTTTCCCGGCATGTTGTTGTCTCAACAGATGCCTCCACCGCGGGCTGGGGCGCCATGTGCAATAGACATGCTGCCGCGGGCTCCTGGACAGGACCCCAGCGCCTATGGCATGTCAATTGCCTCGAGTTGCTGGCAGTACGCCTTGCCCTGCACCGCTTTTGGGCGTTGCTCAAGGGTCAACACGTACTAGTCCAATCAGACAATACTAGCGTACATCAACCATCAAGGTGGTCTACGCTACCCCCGTATGTCGCAACTCGCTCGCCACCTCTTATGGAGTCAGAAGCATCTGAGGTCCCTTCGAGCCATTTACATTCCCGGAGCCCTGAATTGTGCAGCCGACGAGCTCACGGCTTCAGCCTCCCCGGAGAATGACGACTCCATCCCCAGTCGGTTCAGCTGATTTGGGACCAGTTCGGGGACGCACAGATAGATCTGTTTGCCTCCCACGACTAGACCCATTGCGACCAGTATTATTCTTTAACCGAGGGCACGCTCGGCACGGATGCTCTGGTGCACAGCTGGCCGCGGGGCCGCAAATATGCGTTTCCCCCAGTGAGCCTTCTCGCGCAGGTCTTGCACAAGGTCAAGGAGGACGAGGAGCAGGTCCTTCTGGTTGCGCCGTACTGGCCCACCCGGACTTGGTTCTCTGAACTAGTGCTCCTCGCGACAGCACCCCCTTGGCCATTTCCTCTAAGGAAGGACCTCCTTTCTCAGGGACGGGGCACCCTATGGCACCCTCGTCCCGATCTTTGGAACCTCCACGTGTGGCTCCTGGACGGGACGAGGCAGGTTTGAGTACCCTACCACCAGCGGTGGTGGCTACCATCACTTCCGCTAGAGCGTCGTCCATGAGGCACGCCTACGCGTTGAAGTGGAACCTCTTCGTCAACTGGTGCTCTTCTCGCCGAGAAGACCCCCGGAGGTGTTCGATCAGTTTCGTGCTTTCCTTCCTTCAAGATGGGTTGGAGCGAAGGCTGTCTCCCTCCACCCTCAAAGTTTATGTTGCCGCTATTGCCGCACACCACGACTTAGTGGAACGTAAATCCTTAGGGAAGCACGACCTGATCGTCAGGTTCCTGAGGGGGGCGAGGAGACTGAATCCTCCTCGCTCTCCTCTCGTTCCCTCTTGGGACCTCGCAGTGGTTCTAACTGCCCTGCAGAGTGCTCCCTTTGAGCCTCTGCAATCAGTGGAGCTTAAGTTCCTGTCAATGAAGACAGCGCTCCTGGTTGCATTGGCCTCTCTCAAGAGGGTCGGGGACCTGCACGCATTCTCCGTTGACGAAGCGTGCCTGGAATTCGGGCCGGCTTACTCTCACGTGATCCTGAGACCCCGGCTTGGATATGTGCCACTCCCTTCCGGGACCAGGTGGTGAACCTGCAAGCGCTGCCCTTGGAGGAGGCAGACCCAGCCTTGGCACTGCTCTGTCCAGTACGCGCTCTCTGCGCCTATGTAGACAGGACGCAGTGTTGCAGGACCTCAGACCAGCTCTTTGTCTGTTATGGTGGGAAGCTGAAGGGAAAGGCTCTCTCCAAGCAGAGGTTGTCTCAATGGATAGTGGACATCATTGCTTTGGCATACCAGCAGCAAGGTCGACCGTGCCCCCTTGGTGTGACTGCCCACTCCACCCGGAGTGTGGCATCCTCTTGGGCTCTAGCGCATGGCGCCTCGCTAACAGACATCTGCAGAGCTGCAGGCTGGGCGACACCGAACACATTCGCCAGATTCTACAATCTCCGAGTGGAGCCTGTGTCCTCATGTACTCGCTTCAACTAGCTAGTACTGGACCTGCTCAGGTGTCTTCGCTTGCTCGCCATTCCACTCCACGGACTGGATACGTGCGATATTCTCCTCAGGTGAGCTTCTCCGCAAGCCCTGAGTTCCTCCAGCACCCCTGATGCTAGCGCCAGTGTCTATTGCCTGTGCGTCGGCTAGGTGCCTCCCATGTGCATGGTCCCTCCCCGGAGCTACCCCCACATGTGTATTTCCACTGTAAGCCTCTCTGAGCATGTGTCTTTCCCTTGGCAAGCCACCTTGCCACCCTTGAGGTGGAAATATTCCACCTGCGGCTGGACACCTCAGTATTCTCCATATGTTTCCTTCGGGTCATATGTGTATTCCTAAATGCCCCCTCTCTGGGTCGGTGTTAATTGCATATTTCCTCTAAACTATGGGATATGCTTCCCAGTGTATCTTGGTATTCCTGTGTTAAATAGGGGTCCTTCGTCCTTACAAGTCTTACAAGGGCTCAGATTTACGCAGGGCACTGGAAGACAGCTGTGAAAGTGGCGTGATTAGACTGATAACCCCATTCGTCGTCATCCGACGTAACTCGGAGTGACAACGAAAGGGAACGTCTCGGTTACGTATGTAACCCTCGTTCCCTGAGTAGGGAACGGAGACGTTACGTCTTCATGCCACTTCCGCTGTACCGCGGGGATCGCCTGAGCTCAGTCTTGGCTCCTCAGCGAAGAAACATAACTGCATGTTGCCGGCGTCCTCCTTTTATACCCACGAGGTGGGGCGGAGTTACGTCGTGCAAATTCCGCAGACCCATGGCATTTCTTTGCCATTGGCTCGTTTTTGTATACTTGAAGTCGATAGGTGTTCTAAGCGAAACCCCATTCGTCGTCATCCGACGTAACGTCTCCGTTTCCCTACTCAGGGAACGAGGGTTACATACGTAACCGAGACGTTTTCAGTAACTAACTAGTCTAATGATTTTGTGTCAGCTTCTAATCTGGCTTTGCTTATCTGTGAACCATCTGAATCATGTGATGTTTACATCCCCATTTAATGTAAAAGGAAACTTAAACTTGTTGCTCATGACCTGTGTGTCAACTTTTGTGTTCCTCTATTGATTGATTGATTTTCTTTTGCAGCCTACCATATTTGGGACACTGATTGAACAACCACTGGGGGATCACAATGCAGTAAGCAAATCAACTTTTCTTTATCCTGTGTGTATTAATGTTTGAGGAAAAAACGGGCGACAAATGATGTAATGGATAAAACATGGTTTTGACACATTTAGCCTTCATTCAGTTTCCTGAGTGTGTGTGTTATTCTTATGTGTCTGTTCACCAAGCATCTAGGCATTGCAACAAAACTTTTTATTTATTTATTTATATGGTCACTGATAATGTTGCTTTTTATTAACATAGATACTTTTGTAAATCAAAACAATTTTGTATTATTGTTGGTCAGCCAGCACCGATATTCAATCTTGACTGACTAACCACATCAGACAGAGTTGGTAGAGTCAGGAAGAGGAATGCAAAGCTTGCCAAGTAGAAAATGTTCAGTTACTTATGGAGCCAAGTGCATGAGGTCATAGACAGCTATATTCTCTATTTACCAAATAAAATCAGTTTGTCATAACGGTTTGTCATGTTGCCCCGTGATGGGTTGTGATGTTCTTTACTGATCTGTCATTTGTGTGTAACAATGATGGCCAGGAGTAGTGCAGGATGTAAATCAAGCAGGATGTGATCAAGAACATTTGCACCACTTTTGTGTGTGGTGTTTACAAACAGAAAAACAGAATTTTATTAATTTATTACATTTTTACCTGCATTTTCATATGATTTATGATTTCATACTTAATTTAATTTATTAAGTTTTGTGCAAACCAGTATTCAATATACAAGTGGTTCATGTTCATTTAGGTTTATGTTCAGGGCTATGCAGCATGCAGTTGCTCTTTGAGGCAACTCTCTTTGAGTCCTGAGGATACTCACAGCTGGAGATCATATTGTATTCAGTAAAGTTTTAGGCACCAGGCATACTTTATCTGCCTAATGAAACCTAGGAGAATCCAACTTGCCCACAGACACACAGGAGGATCAAGGCCTGATATTATGCTAACGTATGCGTGTCGAACAATGGCTTTCTCCATGGACTGTGAACCAGAGTCAGTCCACACATGAGATCAGTGCAGAAGGCTTAACTCCAATGAGATGAGCTTTAAGGATTAATGCAATTACAATGTGCCAAAACCAAATTGATTTTTTTGCAGTGCTTTTGTTCTCTGCAAACGTAAGTTTTAAGATCTCTCATCCACCTTTTCTGGTGTAACGCATGATCTGTTTGCCATAGGGATGAAGGCAGATCATGGGTGATTTGTTTTAAAAACAGAATGTCTTAAGAATGATTGTCTTTGGCCTTGTAGTTAACGGTGACCTTATATTCACCTTATGTGAGTGCAGGAATCAAACATTTTGACTTGATATTATAGACAACATGGATTTTCAACGATTTTAGCTGTGACCTTTTACAACAGTTAGTTCTGGTCCACGAATTTCATTGGCTGTGTGATGCTTTAAGAGTCAATTAAACATTAACATTAAACAATTTAATAATCAATTAAAAAGGAATTTATACTTATATGTATGAAATTACTCTGTAGCCACTTTGGACCAGCAGCTGCGGGCACCATCTTCTGGTCGGACGCAGGAATTCATTCGGCACGTGGCTCTCACAGTGCATTAGGGGTATTCTGTAGCCGTTGAGCGTACATCGGTTGTACACTCGTTATTGCAGTGCACTGTGGGATTCCGTGAGAATGAGTGCACATGATAATGTCCACAATGGTTTCGGACACAACTACAAATGGCTGTCCCCTTAAATACTGTAGTACCCTATTTAAGGGTATAAGGGGGTGATTTCGGACACAGCCAGTGGGTCATTGCCCCAAATTATTCATTCAAAAACACAGATTCATTCAGGAACTTTTTGTGCATTGCTTGCTCAGTGGTTAATTTGACTAATCCACACATTTTCATGTGCCCTTCTTTAGAGCTATTTTCATTTGTGAAACACAAATAGACACAGTAACTGGCAATATTATGTCTAAAATGTAAGTTTTTAAATATTAGCTTTGTGTTTATTGTACTGTTGTATAAAAGCAGTGTCAATATCACAATATGCTGGTGGACTGTTTTATTAGCACATCTGTGATTATGTGCGATCTCTGGTGACATCATAACAGCAGGATTGCAAGTGTGAAATTGCCTAAACATATTTAGTGTTTTTGAATTGGAAGTGTATGAAAAAATAGCTATGGAATAGGAATATTTTCAGCAGTTTATTGGTTGACTTAGTCTGTTTGTTGCTAAATGCATAACAGACCGGACAATGTCTGTTGTTGGTGCAAATGTTCTTTTTAAATTAATTTAAAACAATTTTTTAAAATAAAAATTAGGTTGCACTTTATTTTACTCTATGTGCACTTTTAATGTACGCACAGTGTACTTGCCTACAAACGTACTGAGTAGTGTAAGATTACTACATAAGGTTTAGGGGTAGGTTCAGGGTTAGTACTTAGTTAGTGGCATTACTAAGTGGCCTAAATAGTATGTTCATACGAAACAGGACTGTAAAATAAAGTGCTACCAAGAATCACATGGTCATAGCAAGTGCATCAGAAGCGAAGGACAATTTGTGTTGCAATAGTGTATCATGAGGATTTGACTGATGATTGACTAGCTGCCAGATGTTGTTAATTTTGGTTGGTGTCCCATGACAGTGGCAGGGCAGCACGGCTGGAGCTCTGGAATTTTAATCAGTGTTTAAGAGTTTTGAGGGGGAAGTGTCTGATTCCCTGGACCAGTTAAGGACAAGCTTTATAGTTTGAACACATCCGTACACAGTCTGAATAATACAGTAGTGACCATCAGCATAATGAGCTGAGCAAACTCAGCAACAGACAGTTCACTGTATGACAGGGAAGTTGGAGAGGGCCTTACAAGAAGTGCCTTTTCATTTCATTAAAAGACGTTAACTTCATGTGTTTTAAAGAGGGATATATATATATATATAGTAGGGTTATAGTTTAATACATCATACATTGGTCTGTTGGACGTTCATCTGTTTATGATAGAAAGTTTCATATAATTTTTGACAAATCTCAGACTGATTCTTAAAAATAGAATATTCATGTTTGTTTGTTTTTTTGTTCCCCTCAGTTGTGTTTGCTTGAGTGTTTTTTTTTTCCGTGAGTTATTGGTTTTGATGCCTCTGGGTCCTCGTATTTTGTAGGTTTTTCTAGGTCACCAGTAGCTAATGTCAAAAGCCTTTATTTGATGTCATGTGGCTGACTGCATTGCTATGGCAACAAGAAAAGCTTTTATGCCCACATGCATTCTTTGAAACAGTGTGTCTTCAAAAGAGGAGAAATCATTTTCAGGGAACTTTGCATCATTGATAATACCTCTGTGGTTAATAGACATAATAGTTTAACTAGTGATGTTCTACTCATTACCTCTCATTGTATTTTACATGAATCATGATTGTGCATGTTTGTGAGAATGTGTTTCATTTTGGTCAGGAGTCAGGACTTCATATCTATTTTGACACAAATATGGAAGCTCATTTCTGCCACATAAGAACAAAATAATACTTTTTTAATCATAATTATTACATTAAAACTCATGATATCAAAAGTAGAAATTGAGATACTAATTAGAGATAAAAAGTTGAAATTATGACATAACATACAACATACAAAACATATAACAAAACCTAAAAGCAGATTTAATCACATTACCAATGAGCATCAGCAATTTTATAAATGGCAGAATATATATAATGAAAAATACTCAGAAAGCTTTATTTAATGAAGTATCTGTCCATTTAATTTTTGTAGTAGGCAGACATACTATATGACATGCATGCTTCAGCTGGTTGAGAGAAATCCAGGAGGATTATCATGGAGTCTGCCAGGCTTTGGTGCGCTGCCAACTGATGCAATGCCACTCAGTCAATCTAACGATGATGCATTATGTAACGAGTCAGAACTTGTTATTAAGCCCTTCATTTGGTCTACGTATATAGCAGTGCTTCTCTCAAATCATGACCTAAAAAGTGCTCTGTTCTAATGTACAGGGGGAAAAAGAAACAAAAAAACAAAAACAATGCTGAATGCAAATAATAAGATGCAACTAACCATACAGTAGTACATCATTTGGATAACTTGATCATGTTGTTGTTTTGTTGCAAATTCTGTCACTTGAAGTTAGACAAATAACATAACACACCAACATCCTTTATGATAAATAATGATGTTTTCTTTGGGGTCAATTATATAAATAAACAATGCTGTTCAACTTTGGGGTTGGTAAGATTTATGATTTTATTTGATCAAAAATAAAGTTTTCTTTCATCATCTCGTGTTCGAGATCCACCTATGGGAAGGGCATCCGCACCTGACCTCTGCAGAAGCATCCAATTGCACCAAGTCTGGCTTGACAGACAGAAGCGCGTGTCCAATGCCCGGTAAGGGACCCGCCCCTTACCAAGTGTATAAAACACTAGCACGCGCTATCTTACCTCAGTTGTTATTCGCTTCTCACGACCTCTTGCTTCGCAGCTCTACGGTTTCGCTGACTTCACCACAGTCAACAGGAGGAATTATCTATTTCGATCAGCCTCCACCAGACGTGATTGTCAGACGGCTGCGTTTAGTTGCATTTTTTTTTCTGGTTGTAAGCCACCCACGCTCGCTACCGTTACCTGGAAATTTGCTCAGGCTGCCCGCCTGTTTCTCAGCTTTCACCTCTCCAATGGATCACAAGCTCTCCGGTCCCACTAACCCATCGGACGTGCAGTCGCGTGCATGCCCTGCCGCCTGCAGTTCACTCATTGCCGCGAGGGATGCCTATCCCTTTTGCGTGGTATGCATGGGATTAAAGCACGCGGAGGAAGCGCTTTCACTTCATGAGAACTGCAGCCATTGCCTCGCCCTGCCGAGGAAGCTCCTTCGACGTAGACTCAAGGTTGCGTCCACCCAAGGCACGAACAAACAGTACAACTCGGACGCTGGAGTAGGTGAAAGCGTTGCAGCTCCGGGGACTTCCCGGAACATGCCTGCTCTCAGTTGGGCTGACCAGTCTAACGAGGGCCTACTCGATGAAATCCTTCCCGGTATTTCCTCCCTCGACTACGAGCCGCCCGGCTCAGGCGAGGACCCCGCTATACTTGAGGGCTCGGACGACGAGGAAACCATCCCGTCCGCCCAAGCTCCTCCGGTGAGCGGCTCGGCTACACTGCCGCATGCTGTCCTTCTCGAGGTGTCTGAGCTAGTGGCCGCTCGTCTCGGCATGGAATGGCCGGCCCTCCAGAACGCCGCAGACCAAGAGAGGGATGTGTATGACGGCAAACTCCTAGGTCCCCTGCCCGGTCCTAGGAAGCAGCTCATGCCTATACTCCCCGCGTGCGCTAAGCACATGCGACACTATTGGAAAGACCCGCTGGATCTTAAGCACGGCTTGGCGGGTCTGGAGGTTAAGGATATGGCAGCGTGTGGCATGGGCGACCCTCCCACCATCGAGCCCTCGATTGCCAGACACCTTAACCCCTCGCAGGGAGGGTTACTGGCCCCTCCTAAGCCAGTTCTCCCTAATAAGATGGACAGATTCTCAGCATCTGTCTTCCAGGCCTCGTACAAGGCCTCGGCTCTCGCGGTACGGGCTCTAAATGTTTCCTCCCTCCTCTCGGCCTACCAGGCTGAGCTGTTGGAGGATATGAGTTCTCATTTGGAGAAAGGAGTGTCTTCACTGACGCTGTGGAAGGAGATTGTTACCGTGAACGACCTGGTCCTTCGCAATGCCCGCCAGGCCGTTTAAGCCGGCGGACGTTCTATGGCCCTATGTGTTGTGGGGGAACGAGCCCTCTGGCTCAATCTCTCTGGTCTGCCCGACAGCGAGAAGAGACGCATAGCAGGAGCCCCAGTGGAACCTGGCCAGGCTCTTTTTGGCCCTGCTGTTGCCCTCATGCAACAACGTTGCGACGATAAGAAGGAGGATGAGGCGTTTAAACTGTGCCTGCCTAGAAAGGCCACTCCACATCAGCCCCCCACATGGCCCCCTCAAGCCCCGGCCACAGGATGGCCGTACCATAACTCAGCCAGGCCTAAGGCTCGCAGCAGGCCACCCAGCCAGCAGCCCAGCCAGCAGCCCAACCATCCTCGTTAGCCCTGGGGTAAGACATCTTTGGCTGGGGCCGCAGCGAAAAAGCCCACCCACTCTACCCCGTCGGACGGGAAGAGGAAGAGGCCTTCCTTATGTTCAGCTCCAGGGGCTTCTCGGTCCAAGTTTTCAGGCGACCAGCCCATTGGACACAAGTTTGAGTTTTTCACCCCTTTACCCAAGAATAGGAAGTTCTCAACTCGAGGGCCCCTTTTCCCTCGTTCGGGTGCCCAACCCCAGTTGAATATGGACATGTCACAGGTTCAGGTGTGGTCCATAAAAAATTTCCCCTCCCAGCTTCCAGTTTCAGATCTGGGGGGAAATTCACTGTCAAAGAGTGCCCCACCACTGTTGAAAAGTGCTCAACGACAGTCTCTTCACAGTTTGCACAAACCACCTCACACACATTCAATAAAGGTTCATATCCCTGTGTGTGTTTCAAAAATAAAAACAACAAAAAAACAACAGAAATATCAAACACTGAGAGCGAAAGCTCTGCCAAGTGCTGTTGTTTCTCAGAAACCCTACATGTCGTCCCTAAGTTGTCCACTAGATGGCGCCATTGTATCACAAATGAACGATCCGGTTGTATCGCCAGCCACAAGCAACTCGCCGGTGACTGTGGGCTCTCTCACATCACACATGACAGCCTGGCAGTCTGTGTCAACTCCAGAATGGGTGATTCGCACCATTATGAAGAGCTACAGACTTCAGTTTGCCAGAAAACCTCCACCTTTCAGCGGAGTTATCTTTTCTCACACAGAAGAGAGCTCCGCGCACATTCTGAAAGACGAGATCTCTTCTCTTCTCGAGAAGGGGGCGGTGCGAGCGGTGCCACCGCATCAATCTCACTAGGGTTTTTACTCCCGTTATTTCCTGATTTCAAAGAAGGACGGTTCACTTCGTCCTATCCTGGATCTCAGAGTGTTGAACAAACATTTAAGGAAATACAATTTCGGAATGTTAACCCACAACGTTCTCTCTTGTGCAATAAAACCGAACGATTGGTTCACATCGATCGATTGATCTGAAAGATGCTTTTTTCCACATAAGCATTTATCCGCCACACAGGAAGTTTCTTCGTTTCGCCTTCCAAAGCATATGTTACGAATTCACAGTACTTCCGTTTGGCCTATCACTCAGTCCAAGAGTGTTCTGTGTGTGTGGGGCTCAAAATCCTGACTTATATAGACGATTGGCTGATTATAGCCGATTCGAGAGAGATCGTCATGCAAAACACTGCCCGTGTGCTCGCTCACATCACAGTGCTCGGCTTCAGAGTGAATGTGAGCAAGACCAATTTCACTCCTGTGCAGAGAGTTATTTTTCTGGGTCTGGAGCTGAATTCGGTTACAATGCGCGCGCGGCTCTCACAAGAGCGCGTTCTCTCCTTAATGAATTGCCTCTCACAATTCAGAGAAGGAACGAGAGTACATTATCACGCATGTCTCAGGCTACAGGGTCTTATGGCTGCGGCTATACATGTCCTGCCTTTGGGCCTTCTGAGAATGAGGGCGTTCATGAAGTAGGTTTTATCTCTTCATCTCAGCCCTTTAAGCGATCTCCGCCGCTCTGTAACAGTGACGCGCTCATGCACAGTAGCGCTGCACCACTGGAGGAACGCAAAGTTTTACGCGCATGGGACCCCTCTTGGGGCGATTATGCTGCGGAAAGTAATGACGACAGACGCGTCCTTAACTGGATGGGGAGCCACGCAAGAGAGCAGAACAGTGAATGGTGTGTGGCCAAACACACTTCACTCAGCCCATATAAATTATTTAGAGCTCCTCACTGTGTGGAAGGCTCTAAATCATTTTCTGCCCCGCTTGCAGGGGCATCATGTGCTGGTATGCTGCGACAACACGACAGCTGTAGCATTAATCAACCGCCAGGGGGTGATGCGCTCCTCCAAGCTGCATACTCTCGCTCACAGGCTATTAGTATGGAGCAGGCGGCACTTCCTGTCGTTACGGGCGACTCATGTCCCGGGCATACTGAACAGGGGCGCAGACCACTTGTCAAGGGGAAACCCTCTCTACGGGGACTGGCGCCTCGATCCTCAGATAGTGGGTCTACTGTGGAGGAGGTTCGGCCAGGCAACCGTAGATATTTTCGCCTCGCGCAAAAACGCCCATTGTGCTATGTTCTTCTCGCTACGGGACGAGGACGCCCCCCTCTGTGTGGACGCACTGGCCCATCCATGGCCCAACATGCTGCTCTACGCGTTTCCTCCCCTTTGCCCATAACACCGTCTCTGGCCAGGGTGAGGGAACGGAGCTTGACCATGATTTTGATAGCTCACAGGTGGCCCAAGGCCCCGTGGCTCTCAGCGTTCATCCCTCTGCTGTATGCCCAGCCATGGCCCCTCCCACTTCACACAGACCTTTTGTCCCAAGCGAACGGGGAAATTTATCACCCGCACCCAGACAGGGTGGCTCTCTGGGCCTGGCCCGTGAGAGGGCCAACCTAAACACATTGGGGCTCCCCCCACATGTTGTGGCCACCATTCAGTGTGCCAGAGCCTCTTCGACACGGTCCCTTTACGACTGTAAGTGGCGTGTGTTCGTAGAGTTGTGTGACGGGGCGACGGTTAACGTCATATCAGTGCTAACTCACTGACATCTTATGCTTTTTGCAGGACCTTATGGATAAGGGAAGATCCTTTTCCACTGTTAAGGTCTATTTAGTGGCCATCGCTGCATGTCATGTGGGGTTCGACGGCGCTACGGTGGGGCAACACCCCCTTATTCTTCGTAGGTTTATGAAGGGCGCACGCCGCTCTCTTCCAGTCCCCAGGAGGGTAGTTCCTGAGTGGGACCTCTCCATGGTGCTGGACGCAATGTCTCAACAGCCGTTTGAGCCTCTGGGGAGTAATTCCCTTAAGAATTTGTCTTTCAAGACAGCTCTGCTCCTGGCCTTGGCATCCGCCAAGCGGGTCAGTGTTATGCATGCACCCTCTGTTCATCCCTTGTGCACTAAATTCTCTCGCAGTGGAGATTAGGTTGTTCTCAGGCCCAACTCGGCCTTTATGCCAAAATGCTTCCCGGCATTCACGTGTGAGGTGATTGAGCTTTCCTCGTTTCACCCAGTTCCTTTCTCCTCCACAGAGGATCAGAGGTTGAACGTGTGTCCTGTACGTGCCATGCGGGCATACTTAGAGAGGACCAGCTCGTTTAGAAAAAGCGACCAGCTTTTCATCTCCTGGGGTCCCCCGCACTTAGGGAACCCCAAGCAACGCCTTTCTCATTGGCTTGTGGAAGCTATATCGTTGGCTTATGAATTCAAGGGTGTGCAGCCTCCAGAGGGCATCAGAGCTCACTCCACTAGAGGTATGGCTGCCTCTTGAGAAGCAAATATGCTCACTGAGGTAAGATAGCGCGTGCTAGTGTTTTATACACTTGGTAAGGGGCGGGCATTGGACACGCTCTTCTGTCTGTCAAGACAGACTTGGTGCAATTGGATGCTTCTGCAGAGGTCATGTCAGATGCCCTTCTCATACGTGGATCTTTCCACTCGATGTTTCAGAGAACCGGGGTTACGATAGTAACCTATTGTTTTCAGCAGTCATAACTCCACCATTACTCAACATGATCCTTTAGAAATAATTCTATGATCTGATTTGATGCTCAAAAAACATTTATTATTATTATTATTATGATCAATTTTGAAAACAGTTTTTTTGGAAATCTTGATGCAATTTTTTCATGATTCTTTGATGAATTTAAAGTTCAAAAGAACAGCATTTATTTTAAATAGAAATATTCAATTAAAAAAAATTATTATAGAAATATATATGATATGTATACTGTGTGTATGTGTGTGTGTGTGTATATATTAGAGTTGGGGAACTCGAACCCAATTTTGAATAAACTCGGACTTGTCACGCACTCGGATGAATTTGTACTCGGACTTGACACGGACTCGGACATTTTAGACTCGGAAAAATGTCCGAGTTCAGTCGAGTCCGGGCACTAGAGGACACAATATTATACAAAAACGAAACCAAACTACTTGTGTTGTTTGCGCGTTGAGCATTAGCCAATCACAGACATGTATATTAAGCGCATGAACAGTGGCAAATCAGAGGCATTTTAGAGTCAACATGCGGAGATTTCGCTTAAAATGTATGTTCAGAATCAGCACAAGCTTTATCCTTTCGCAAATCCCCTCATAAACAAAGTCTTGACGCGATATAAATGAGAGATTCACTGTGCAGTGTCGACACTTCAGTGTTTATGACGAGAGTTTTAGGGAGAGTGCAGAACGCGGTGGTGATGGCTTAAAGGGAGCGCTACTGACAATCTAAATAATACAGTAGTTTTGTTTTTCGTGCTTCTAGAGGACCAGTAGTTACGTTCACACTGTAAATTATAAAGAGTGATGAATGCATTTAAATGTGGGAGTGAATCCGCTAAATTTTAGTCCTGTGAGTCTTGAAATTGCGATGATTGACAAGACAGTAACCATAGCAACATGAGAAAGTGATAACCATAGCAACATTTTGGTGTCTAATAATTTAATGATTTTTGTTACATTTACACTTTAGTCATAAGTTTACATACACCTTTCAAAATCTCCAAAATTGAATTTTTATTTATTTATTAATAAGAAGGATCATAAAAACATTGTTTCTATTTAGTACTGCACTGAAAAAGCTTTTTCACATAACAGATGTTTAATAGCCTAGTCAATGAGACAAAATACAAACACAAAATACAAGACAAATTACTTGATTGTAAATATCATTACCTGACACACAATATTACAATCAAGTAATTTATCTTGTATTTTGTGTTTGTATCCACAACTGTTTTTTTTTTGTAATGGTTGTTCATGAGGAAAAATCCTCCAGCTCCTGCACATTATTTGCTTTTCCAGCATCTTCTGCATATTTGACTCCTTACTAGCAGTGACTATGATTGTGAGATCCATCTTTTCGCACTGGTGACAACTGAGGGACTCATACACAACTATTACAAACCCTGCAAACACTTAGTGATGCCCTAAGAAGTCCGTTAAGGATGAAACTGGATGTAAATTGTTCTTATTTTGTTGAAAAATTATAATAATTTAGTCCTGCACTTCAGAGGCTAAAAAAGATATAAGCATGTAAAACAAAATAAGAAAACTTTAAACATCACCATTTGCTCAAAAGTTTACCCCTGGCTCTTAATGCATCGTGTTGCATTCTTGAGCATTACCTTGCAGATTCTGAAAGATGTACAATAGGTAAACGTATGACTTTGACTATACATTGCAATCATGGTGTAAGGTTTAAAATATTAATATGAGAGCTCAGTGTTGAGACCTTTCGCCGGAATTTGATTGACAGGCGATCTGACCAATCATAATGCAGATACCGCCATGTTTGTCCGACAAACAAACCAAATCAGTTAGTAGATTAAAGTCAGTGGACTTGAACTTGAAAATGGTGTGTATTGATATTTTTTTGCAGTTCTGATAGTTCTGATTTTCATTCATGTTTAATTTGTGCTATAACTAGAAGAGATTATCAGTTCATGTGCTGCTTGAACTGAGGCCTACACATTAAAGCACCACAAAACAGTATTTATTGTTTGAATTTCATAATAATTATAAAAATTTAAAAGATGAGACTTTATTTCATACCAAAAGTAGGCTGCTCTGTCTTTGTATGTTGGCGCATTGTCAGTGTCCTCTTTGCTCCGCAATATATTTTTCACTGTGTGAGAACATGTGAAGTGAGAGCGGGCCATAGCAACAGTAACTAAGAGGGGCGGGTCTTTGTGAAAAGTCAATTTCAAATCATTTAAATCTTTGTGGACTCGGCTGGACTCGACTCGGACTCGGATGTTAAGGACTCGGACTCAAGTCCAACTCGGCCCTCTTTGGACTCGGACTTGGACTCAGACCCAATTGTTAAGGACTTGGACTTGACTTGGACTCGACAAAGGTGGACTCGGACCCAATACTGGTATATATATATATATATATATATATATATATATATATATATATATATAAATATAAATGTAAATGTAAATGTAAATGTATATTAATACATATATACATAAAATAAAGATGGCCATTGGTGTTGGATTGCCACTTGATTGCCATTGGTTCCTAAAACAAAACCAGTGAGAAGCACGAGCAACTCTCATCTTTACCCTCTTCTTCCTTCAGACATGTTGTTCTCAGAGTGAACATTCCTGTGGTAAGCTTCATGGAAGTTAAAGAGAGATGGTATATTTGTATGAATAACCTATGAGTGTGCTTCAGATTTAATGCAAGCAGAATGAAGTACTTGAATGTCAAATGACCATCTGGTGCTTCAGCGCAATGTGATACACTGTAATCAAGGAAAGCAAACCAGTCTTTCTCTTGCTTATAAGGTGTTTGTGTTTTTAGAAGGGAGGTGGCATGTATTCTTAGCTTTTTAATCCCAAGGCCTGTACTTGAAGTTACCTGAAGTTACATTTCTGTGTTTTTCTGTTTCCTTAATTCTTCTGCTGAAAGCATGTTCCCTTTTATCACTAACAGTGTTTTTTACAGACAAAATGCAGTGCTCATTTTGGCCCACAGCCTTTATACAATAAAGTCAATTTATCTTCTCGTGAAAAAGATTTACGTGTCTGTCTCTGACAGCAAAGCTTTTGTATTAGTAGTGTTGGCACAAACACACTCTGCAGCAGATCACATCAGCACAAAGATGCGTAAAAAGAGTAGTGTCTACACAGTGATTTGACCAGTCCTGTGTCAGAGGAAAAAAAATAGGAAGGCTTTAAATTTACACTGCATTTACACTGTGAAACAAATTGTTTGTTTTTGTGTGTGTGTGTGTGTGTGTGTGTGTGTGTGTGTGTGTGGGTGGGGGCGGGGAAGCGCCTACATGCTAGCTGCTCTGCTCGTAAACATGGGGCCAAGTGACCTTCCTCTGAGGATGTTTGTTTTCCAAGGAAAGGCTGCTTTGATGACTAACTGACTCAGCGCTTTCATACAGGCTGCGTTATGCCGTGTTATGGATGGGCCACAGCCCCCAGCTCCCCCTGCGATGAATTTCTCCTGTTTGAACTGTAATAACAAACAACCTTTTGTATTTAATGACCTAGAACACTGTGACGCAGTGCATCTTTAATATTTTACATCTTTGTTCAAAATGCGTAAGTGTTTTGAAAACAGAATTGAGGTCAGGGGATGATGAATACAGTGTTCATATGTTTAATACAATTATTGCCAGTGACACGTTCCAATGGAAAAATAGATCTATGTGATCTGTGACTCCAAGTCATTTTGAAGACAAATCACTTATGTTTATACATTTGACTGATGTTTTTATCCAAGCTGTACATATTTATCACTGTGTGTGTTATTTAGGAATTGAACCCATGACCCACATTAGATGAAGTCTGGAAATTTCCTTACACATCTTCGCAGTCCTGAAGCTCAGCAACACTATTGATCTCATGTGAAATGCCCTTCCTGCAAGTAATGTCTAGGAGTATCTATCAGACAGCTCACTGAATCTGTGAAGTGTGATTCTGTTGGACACACATTATCTTTCAGTCTTTAGAGGCTGCTCAAATCGCTCTTTGTTATATGCATGCCTCCAACCTCTTCCCACTTGCATGCAGCAATCCAGAAGGAAATTACTTTGGCGTAGAAACGTATGGTCCTAGCTTAGAAATAACACCGGCCAAGATATCATTGAACAGTTTAAGAGGATTAACTAAAATCTAAAGGGTTATCTAATTACATTGAACTATGCCATGAACCTGAGGCCCAGACTTTCTAATTACAGTTGCCTCAAAAAGTCGGACACTTAAACTACACTTAAAAATACATGAATTTCATTGCATTAGGCAACACAACTTGGAATCTTCTTAAACCAGGTGGCAAACAATTGATGCTAGAGCTTTTTTTTTCAGAACTAATGTAACTTTTGTCAGTGTTTAGAACAGGGCTTAAAAACGGAAAAATAAATCAATCGGGTCACTCTGAAAAGAATTTCTGCATTTCTGTTAATGTGTTCCCTCTGTAACATTACAGTTCTGAAACCGGTTTGATTAGAAAAAATACCTGTGAGTAACGTTTTTTTTGTGTGCCTATACCTTGAATAGCTTGAATAGAGCTTTATACTAAATAGCTTTATACTAGAGTTTGTGGCTAAACCTCGTAACTCCAGCAGATCCTCAAAACATTTGGCAAGACCTCATTCACTATAATAGCTCCACCTGCCTCAGTTGAGAATGAAGTGCTGGACACATTTTGGAGGCTGTCTCTCTGCTTGTTTGCAGTGCAAATTTAAATAAATAACTGGTTCTTTGAAGTATAGCGTTTTCTTTATTTAAAAAAAAAACACTATGATTGTAAAGGCTAATGTTTAATGTATTTGAGGAGCAGAGAAGAGAGTCTTAGTCTGGTATTAGCCCTCTAATCGCCAATATAGCCTGTGAATAGCACTTTATCTTTTATAACACAAGATTTTGTCCAAATTTATTAAACTACAAGACAAACGGAGCATCGACATAGCTAAACGTTGTAACTTGTAAGTTGATGAAAAGTGATTCTGAACTTACTGCCACAGATGCAACTGTTAATGACTAACAAAACACAAATCTCCGACATTAGCTGGTGGAAAAAACTCCATTTGAGATTGATTTAGCAAAAATTTTCAATATAATGACACACGCAAGTGTCTGATAATACATAAAGCCACAATACTAACTTTGACAACATAGTGTTTAATTATATATATAAAAAAAAGGTTCTACACTAATCTGCAATTTTCACTTGTTTCAAAACAAACACCACAATATTACCTGCCACTCATTTTCATAATACTTTAACAGTTGGTGACATATCCTTGGAAAAACTCCTGAGCCAGTGACTTGACAGCTGAGCATGGGTATTTCCCTGACTTTGGATGCGTCAACGTCACATTTGCATAGGCCATACTGTTTTAATTCATTATTGGTTGACTGTCCGGCAGATTGAACTGAGAAAGAAATTAAACAAATTTTAAAAGTTAAATGATGTGGAATTCACTGCCTTTCTTTCTACATCGACTGATTTCACCTGGTGACTGTCACATGTCCATCAGATTCACTTGTAGCACATTATACACTCACCTAAAGGATTATTAGGAACACCATACTAATACTGTGTTTGACCCCCTTTCGCCTTCAGAACTGCCTTAATTCTACGTGGCATTGATTCAACAAGGTGCTGAAAGCATTCTTTAGAAATGTTGGCCCATATTGATAGGATAGCATCTTGCAGTTGAGGGAGATTTGTGGGATGCACATCCAGGGCACGAAGCTCCCGTTCCACCACATCCCAAAGATGCTATATTGGGTTGAGATCTGGTGACTGTGGGGGCATTTTAGTACAGTGAACTCATTGTCATGTTCAAGAAACCAATTTGAAATGATTAGAGCTTTGTGAAAATGGTGCATTATCCTGCTGGAAGTAGCCATCAGAGGATGGGTACATGGTGACCATAAAGGGATGGACATGGTCAGAAACAATGCTCAGGTAGGCCGTGGCAATTAAACGATGCCCAATTGGCACTAAGGGGCCTAAAGTGTGCCAAGAAAACATCCCCCACACCATTACACCACCACCAGCCTGCACAGTGGTAACAAGGCATGATGGATCCATGTTCTCATTCTGTTTACGCCAAATTCTGACTCTACCACTGAATGTCTCAACAGAAATTGAGACTCATCAGACCAGGCAACATTTTTCCAGTCCAATTCCAACTGTCCAATTTTGGTGAGCTCTTGCAAATTGTAGCCTCTTTTTCCTATTTGTAGTGGAGATGAGTGGTACCCGGTGGGGTCTTCTGCTGTTGTAGCCCATCCGCCTCAAGGTTGTGCGTGTTGTGGCTTCACAAATGCTTTGCTGCATACCTCGGTTGTAACGAGTGGTTATTTCAGTCAAAGTTGCTCTTCTATCAGCTTGACTCAGTCGGCCCATTCTCCTCTGACCTCTAGCATTAACAAGGCATTTTCGCCCACAGGACTGCTGCATACTGGATGTTTTTCCCTTTTCACACCATTCTTTGTAAACCCTAGAAATGGTTGTGCGTGAAAATCCCAGTAACTGAGCAGATTGTGAAATACTCAGACCGGCCCGTCTGGCACCAACAAACATGCCACGCTCAAAATTGCTTAAATCACCTTTCTTTCCCATTCTGACATTCAGTTTGGAGTTCAGGAGATTGTCTTGACCAGTACCACACCCCTAAATGCATTGAAGCAACTGCCATTTGATTGGTTGATTAGATAGGCCTAATTGCATTAATGAGAAATTGAACAGGTGTTCCTAATAATCCTTTAGGTGAGTGTAATTCTACAAGCTCATAGAAAAACCCCTCACTCCCACTAGTTTTCAGGCTCCTATACCGGCATTCATTTAATAGCTGTCATGTGTCCGATTACATTTTCACAGACAGAAATAATACATTTACCCTTGGGAAATCCCCACCTTCTTTTTTCATTTCCTCTTTCTTTGAATTCTAAGAGAAGATAATGAAGTCAACCAAATTTAGCCGTTAACCAGCAGATTGGAAACCTCGGGACATGGCATAATTGCATACATTTCTCTGTTGAGGGGAGAAAATAACTTTCCATGACTCAAAATGTATACTCAATCTGGATGAACTTCTGGAACTTCTTGTACTTAGGAAAGCACTTTTAACAAGAGAAAATGCCATCTAGAGGGTTTATTTATGAATGGTTTGCAACATTGTGTATTAGAGTCTAGAGGACTCTATAGACGGGGGGTCTGGGTCGTGTAAAATCATCACAATAGGCTACTAGTATAAATAACAGATAAAATATGTCTAAAGCATGTTAATATTCAAAAGTAATATAGGCCTAGACCAAATTAGTCGAGAAAAAGGTGAATCTCCTGTGCCAGTCTCCCTCTGGTGCCACCCCTTCCCCACCTCCCAGTGGTCTGTTCGATTATGCCTCAATCAATGTCAAATTTGGCAGACACCGACCTCAGACATGGCCTCGAAAAGGCACCAAGAGTCGGGGGGCGGAAAAAAGGAAAAAGAAGAGACAGCGGGATGATTCCCGCGCGTCGCTTGCAGGTAAGACAATGTTTTAAATAAAATGTTAGTCTTGTAGCGCGGGCGCCCTTGCGTCGTGTATGCATGTCCAGGGGGGCGTCGCTAGTAGTGCAAATGATCCGGAGCTTTTTTAGCCCTGCATGTTGAATCTTGTATTTTAACGGGGGTCCGGGGGTTTCTCCCCCGGGAAATTTTGAAACTTGGGCTGTTTAAGATGCAGTTAGTTTGTTTGAGAAGAAAAGGAAGACCGAATTGTCAAATTATTAGGGCTGGAAAAGATTAATCGCATCCAAAATAAAAGTTTGTCTCTACATGATATATGTGTGTGTACTGTGTATAATTATTTTGTATATATAAATAAACACACACATATGCACGTATATATTTAAGAAATATTTGCATGTATATACTGTATATATTTATATATAATTTATATTATATATCAATTTAAATATTTTATATATAAATAACAAACATTTCTTAAATACATACATATGCAAATGTGTATTTATATATATATATACAAAATAATTATACACAGTACACACACATATATCATTCATGTAGACACAAACTTTTATTTTGGATGCGATTAATCTTTTCCCAGCCCTACAAATTATGTACAGAATTATTATATTGTGCCTCATCAGACCTCTTTTAAAGGTAAAATAGAGTTGAGGGGAGTGGGTGTGGGGGGCACCACCAAGCATTTGTGCTTAGGGCACCCAAATGGCTAGCGCCGGCCCTGATTAGAGTAGATAAACTGAGGTATGGCTTTACCTAACTAAGCAGTGTACGCTTTAGCTGAGACAATAGCCTGAAGGATTTATTAAAGGTTTCTTTTTTTAGATTCTTTGCTCTTTTCTTTTCAGTAAAAAGAGAAAGATAATGTTTTATTCATGCTGTACCGCCTGTGGCAAGTTAAGAATTTTCTGTGAGAATAGATATGTTAAGTCATTTGTTAAATTGTTCAACAGGATAATAGGCTTCAAATTTGCATACGAGGATTGCCTTTGATTACCTCATGTTTACAAATCTTTCAAATACAAACTGTAAGCCTGCAGTAGCAGATAATAACTTTCTTCTCCTGTGGGTATGAAAAGCTGACCTGTATGGAAATGTGCACTTTGCATCCATTATTATTTTGGGAATTTTCTCCTCCTCTAATTTGAAAGCCTTTTTAGGTCCTGTATGGTGAAAAATGGAACAAATTAATTCTTTATTGTAAACGATTTTCCTCAACTGTACACCGATGAGCCAAAACATTATGGCAAGCAGCCTAATATGCTTTTGGTCTTTCAAAACAGTGCCGACATGTCCTGTGGTATCTGGCACCAAGACTTTAGCAGCAGATCCTTCAAGTCCTGTTGGTTGTGAGGTGGAGCTACAGTGGATTGGACTTGTTGGTCCTGCACATCCCACTGATGCTCAATTGAATTAAGATCTAAGGAATTTTAGGCCAGGGCAACACCTTAAACTCTTCATCATGTTCCTTAAACCATTCTTGGATTGTGTGCAGTGTGGCAGGTGCATTATCCTGCTGAAAGAGGCCTGCTGAATAATGTCAAGGGGTGTACCTGGCCTGCAACAATGTTTAGGTAGGCGGCATGTGTCTAATTTACGTCCACATGAAAGGCCACTGTTGGTAAATTCTCACGACTGCTGACCGAGAGCAACCCACTAGCCTTGCAGTTTCAGGGATACTCTGACCCAGATGCCTTGCCATAACATTTTGGCCCTTGTCAGAGTTGCTCAGATCTAGATCACCTAGTTTTGAGTTCTTCATGGTTATGAACTGAGACCAATGTATGAAGAGTGTCCAGTTGGAGGACAGATATTTGTTCTTCACTCAGGAGACTGTGACTTCAGAAATGCAGTCTTTCATCTCTGGTTTTGTTTGAGTATCATGCTGAGATCGTGAATGTGATAAACTCCACCCACACAATACAATTTCCCTTATTTCCGGCTAAAATATTAAGTTTGCATGGTAGTACTGGGAGACGAAGAGAAGGCCCACATGTGAGATACAATATGAATTTGAGTGTTTCTAATGTTCATTTTGAAATGCACAAATGAGGCTCTTAACTGGTAATTGGTGTTTAATAACAAGTATATTGAGTTTGACTTGAATGTGTTGCATGGGGAGACTTTAAAATGATAAACATAATAAGGTAATTATAAATAATCTTATGCTAGAAACTCTAAATATGACATGTGAGATTTATGACATATATTGTATGCATGTGTTGGAATCCATTAAAATGCTTTTGATCAGCTTTTATGTTTTTTTTTTTACTGAACCAGAGATGGAGGATTCACAGTTCAGTCATTCTTTAAAACTTCAAAACAGGTTTGCTCTCATAAATAGATAATTGTATGCCTCATTTGTTGACTCTAAGCAAAATAAATGTGAACCATGACAGTTGAATTCAATTCGGAGTCAGACAAAGAGTGCTCTCTGATACATCAAAGAAGAGGGTTAGAAAATATTGTCTCATCATCATCATCATCATCATCTACTATTAAGTGACAAATCAGATTTGTAGTTATTTTGCAAAAAAAAAAAAAAAAAAAAAAAACAATTTTTTTTTTACTGGGCTTAGCAAGTACATTTTTGACCTTGTGAGAGACTCACCTATATATGTTCACTTATAAAATGAAGAGAAAAAAAACACCCCATTTGACTGAAAGGCACATGTGACAAAACATTATGGGTAGTCATAAAAGGTGTCAGTTTCAATTACATTAAACTGACTGTGACTTCACATAAATTGATGTTTGAAGGAGATGAAGGTAATGGAGCACCTGGGTCTCGTGAGGTTGTCTTTTTATACATGCTATAAATCAGAGGACAAAGACATTTATTCTGTCCATATGTGAATGTCTGATGTCTGAAAAATATATTTTTTTCCATTGCTCTCGATTACCCCCCACCCCCAAAATAAAAATTGTTCTGATTTTGCATGAGATAGGCGTAGGACAGGCGTAGCAGACCTGACTTTCTCTGTACATGCGTGAGTGTGTCAGTGTGTGATGGAAAGATGAAGAGAGAGCAGTCGAGCAGCCGACTCTTCCCTCGGTGTGTGAGTGAGAACAGAGAGGACAGGTGCAGGGGCCGACTGCGCTCTCAGCACTGTGACTAATGGAGCGGAGAGGCAGAGTACGACAGAGACAAGAAGGAAATGATGAGAGGAGGAGGACTGTGTAGTTGAAGGAGAGTTGAGTGACTTTGACTCGTGGGAGTGTGTCTTTCACTCTACACCCTGCATGAAGTGACTCTCACTGTCAAGTGATGGGCAAATTGCATTGTTACTGTTAATGAAATCTAGGACAGCATCCGTGGGTATTTCAACATGAAGTACTTCTACAGAGAGCTGATTTTAGGGATGTTTTAGTGGTGATTCCCAACAGGGGTACTTAAGGTTCCACGAAACTTTAAGATTAAAACTTTGCTTTCTTACAACTGAAAAAATATATTCAAATACATTAAATAGAAATAAATTAGAAAATAATACATTAATATCATGATTGCTTTCAGTTTGTTTTGAAGAAAAGAAAACTAAATACATTTGTGGATTAATGTGAAACATTTTTAGCAGAATATATGTGCTGCTTTGAGTCACAGTTATTAATACATTTTCTGACTTAATATTACTGACTACATATTCATAATATTACATAATCATAATACATATTTAATAGAGTTACGGATATTGGCCATATATGTGAATATATCTGTAAAAATATATTCTGTTTCCTTTTCTTTATGTGTGTGTGTGTGTGTGTGTGTGTTTGTGTGTGTGTGTGTGTGTGTAAATATACTGTTATATAATGTGGGTATATATATATATATACACACACACACACACACATATAGATGTATGTATAAAATATAACATTATTGTTGTTGTCAGATGTCTTAGGAAGGAAGTTTGGAGGAAATTCTAATGACCAAATCAAATCCACAAACATTAAAAAACCAAATGTTCTCTGCAGAAGACACAAGTAAATTGGTGGGTCTCAGGAGAATATAACAAATAGGATTGGAATACTCTGATTTAAACCCAAGCGATAGAGAACATTGAAGTTTACATATTGTCCCATTTGTGTGGCATATTATAATAAAACACTGATTAGACCCGGACAAATGAACCATTCATCAAACATTCACTCTTATTGTAGGGAGAGAATGCTGTGAATCTCCAGTGTTGTTTTCCCGCTCAGACTTCAGAGAGTATTTCTGGAGGTCTCACTGGGGACACTGGCACATCTTTTACTGTTGTCTGAATAGCAACAGATGAGAGAAGGGGGAGACTCAAACACGATTACTGTCAAATGTGTGTGAATGTATGTGTGCAAGCACTTTGTCTTCGAGCCTACTGAAGCATGTACACAATTCTCTTCTCAATCCTCTCTGTCTGTCTGACTCATAATGAGCTCATATCCAGTTACATCATAGCGAATCAGCCCTTTGAATCCAATAGGTAGCCGCTGGCTGAGAAACTCATTCACCCACCAACTGCTAAATTTGTGAGAGATTTATTGGCTTTCTGATATGTGGAAATAATTCTCATGGGTTTCATGCCACAAAATCGAGCTGGTTACAGTGTGGATGAGAAAACATCCTATCTTTTTTCTCCTCCTCTCTGTTGAGTCTGATTGACTTGCTCGAAACTCTGAGCCAAGTGGCTATTGTCGACTTTGCTTATATGTCTGTCTCTACAGGTTTTGTGTTAGGTTTTAGTTTGCTGATTCAATTTGGGAAAGTCCAGCAGAAGGCCTCAGTTATGGGTTATTAGTCGTAAGACAGTTTCAAAGAAAAAGTAGCTTCTCTTCGTTACTCTGATATTGCTCTTTAGTTTTGTTGATGTTCTTTTACAATACATTTTGTTTTGTTTCCATGCTACAAATAAACATTCATGTAAAAATTAAATAATGACTAAACTCATGAAAGAAGATGCTCTAAAAAATAAATAGGTATTGTATATTATACAAGACTACGAGACTTCTTACGGCACAAAAAATTGAGATCACATTTCTCCCATTTTAGCGACTTTACATTGGCTTCCTGTAAAGTTCAGAATTGATTTTAAAATTGCTGTTTTTGTGTACTTGGCTTTATCTGGCATTGCACCAAGATACATTTGCGATCTTCTGATTCCTTACTCTCCCCAAAGAACACTTAGGTCTGGTTATCAGCTTCTCTTTACTGTCCCACGTTTTCGCTGTAAAAAAAACTAAGGGTGGCCGAGCCTTGTCTTCTGCAGCACCTATACTTTGGAACAGTCTCCCCTTAAATGTAAGGTCTGCTCCTTCATTAGCCAGCTTTAAATCAGGTCTTAAATCTTATTTGTTCTCTCTGTCTTTTGATAAGATTAGGTTAGTTATAGTTTTTTATTTCTTAATTTTTATTGTGTTTTGTTTAATGTTATATATGTTATCTTATAATACATGTTATATGTTGTATGCTGCATGGTTTCTCTTTATGCTTTTCTTTTTTATATGCTCAATGTTTTATTGTACAGCACTTTGGTGCAACTCTGTTGCTTGGAAATGTGCTGTAGAATTATTTTTTTTTGTTGACTTGACTATATCAAATCTAGATATGCAAAAATCATGTTGTGGATTTACACCGTGTCAAATGTTGCCACAACATAAGCTTAAACATTCTCAGGAAGTGAAAGTACAGTGTCAGTTTTTTGGACAAACATTTCTGTGTTGTGTTCTCAGAACTCAGAGCAATTTTAGAGCAGATTTACTCAGACTGCTTATTTTTAGATTCACCTTTTTTTCCATGTTTTACGTCTCAAACTAGATTTTAAAGATTTTTTCCCTTTGTTTTATGGATACTCTTATATGTTATTGATTCTGAATTATATGAATTATGTGAGCAAGTGTGTCTTTAGTTTTTATGCAAGTTGCTCGTGAGCTTCGTGCTTGTGTCAAAGTCTAATTTGAACCTTCAATTCACCTTTTGTCAATTCATATTGTTTCATGTTGTATTGTGGATGAGCATATAAAACAGTGTCTTAACATTGCTCTGTAAACAACTGTCAGAGAAACGTTACCCAAGAGAGAGAGAGAGAGAGAGAGAGAGAGAGAGAGAGAGAGAGAGAGAGAGAGAGAGAGAGAGAGAGAGAGAGAGAGAGAGAGAGAGAGAGAGAGAGAGAGAGAGAGAGAGAGTGCGTGTGACCACAGTTAGTTCCAAAACACAGCCAGATAGACAAAAGGACAGGTCAGTGTAGTCATCAGACAAATATTGAGCTTTCAATTGCCTGGCATTGGAAAAAGTTCTGACCCCATCTTGGAACATAAAGTTCCTCAGAAGGTCATGATTTCCCAGACAATGATATTGCATCATCAATAATGCCGGGGACATGCACTTAATGACTTGCTGAAACATTCTAAGACTGAACTGAACTGAACACACTTACAGACCGGCAACGACTGGTGCAGATTTAAACACCGACTGTGAACACCGACTGAACTGATCGCTGTGTTTGGGCGTGGTCAGTCGTAAGTATCAAATCACATTCATAATCGGCCTTACAGTTGTTAAGTTTGTCCCCGCCTTTAGTCTTGTTAGCTTTTCTTATAGCTTCCTTATAACTATACTTAAGTTCTTGCAGAATCACGTCTGTAAAAAAAGCTATAACTTCATAATTAATGAATTATTAATTATTTATTGAGAAGCTCTAGAGTTGCAAAAGCACCATCGTGACTGATCATGTAACCCTGCATGATTCACTTCCATGACAAGTTTCCTTCGAATGCAATAACTAGGAAGTTGATTTGGCCCAGGTATACATTCTCTGCGTTCACTCTTTTTTCTAGTGCTCAAGTCACTCACACATGCGCTGTAGGAATGGATTAAAACATTATCACCAGCATTAACATGACATTTCCATCATAATACCATACTGTTACATTTAATGCTTTTAAAGGAATCTATCCCTGGGTGGCGAATGAAGTAGCATTACTGTAATATGAACTTCTTTACTATCATTGCAAATACAGTGTGATATTCATTTGAAGTATTAAATTACTGTTACTGGACACTGGACAGGAACACTTGTCAGCTTAAAGATATTTAACATTTAAATCATGAATTCCCTGAATCAGTCCATTCTAAATATTTTACATAGAAACAGTGATCAGTTTATAAAAGAGATCACCATCAGTCAAAACATCTGCATGCGATCTCTTTATGCTCTTAAACGTGTCGGTTCATTTGAACCCTCCTCAAGCTACTGGCAACACCGTCACTCGTCGTTACATTTTACTCCACATCTGCGTGGCCAATATGCACTCTAATGGTAAAAAAGTATAATATTTACACAGAAAAAGCAGATGAGCATTATACAGCACTGACTGATGTTTCAATGCATCATGACAGCTGTGAAAACATGCTCTACTCCCTTCTTACAATTTATATTACAGCTAGACAGATCAGCAAGCTATCTCTCTTGGTTGTTAAAGTGATGTTGTACAGACATGCATGCTGAGAAGAAAGTGAACATGGGCAGGTGCACTGGGGGAAGTTACTTGACTGACAGCACAAAAGCAGGGGTTTGAGTCCCGGCAGAGGTGGGCTTTGAAAGATTTCGGTCAACATTGTGGCAAGGAGCCCAGTTTTCAGGGGTACAATCCTGAAAGCATTTTAGTTCACTATGTACTGACAGACAAACAAACTGATAAATAGCTGTCATGTTATTGTCATATTATTATTATTATTATAATGTGTAAATTTGTTTGTATTCTTTTTAGGTCAGGAACCCCATGAAGGAAAGAAATCGAATAGGGAGTGTTGTAGTACCATATGATCTAGTACCATATTATATTATTACCATATAACTTTCAGTTCTGTTTTTACTCTGTATACATTTGTGATACTATTGTCTGTATTTATTCTTCGCATTTACTGTTGTCTTACTCCTTGTACTCTTTACTACATGTGTCACTGTTGCTGTCAGCACTGGTTCCAGCAAGGAAGAGTAGAGGCAGGATCTAATCGCAGCAATATATTTAATCATAAATCAAAAAACAAAACATGCAGGAGAACAAGAAAAAAGCAAACCACAATATAACTAACCAGTAACCAGACAATGAACAACAGAAAATGTGGAGAAAACAAGGAACAGGAACAAGGAACTAAATCAATCAATGATTAATAGTCAGTATCTAACCTAACGAAAATATATTTTTTTAGATACGTTTGGTCATTAAAGGGGCCATGAACTGAGAAATTAAATTTTCCTTGAGGTTTTGACATATAAGAGGTCATCATATTATAAGAATATCCTGAAAGTTTCAGAACTGAAAACTTCCTTGTTAGTCCAAAATCAGCTTTTATTGTTACCAGGCCCAGCGAACGACTCGTCCTGGAATGTGCCTCTTTATGACGTAATAAGGTAGTGAATGACCGCCTCTGCAGTAGAAAATCAGCTTTGCCCGGCCCACTGGCGTAACATGAGATGAGGAAGAGAGAAGAGCACAGGGTCACTCACTGGCCTAAAAATAACCTTACCTTCCAAAGGATCCTAATGCTAGGAATGTGGATATTTATTTTCAACAATGTGAATGTCTCAGTTGAACATTATTTATTCGTATTCGGTACATTTAACTGGATTCTTTGGTAAATCGGTCAGCAAACTCGGCGCTGGCCTTTACGATATGAACTTGACAGTATTGCCACATGTAAGTAACCGTGTTAATTCTAATGCCTGATCTGTGACCAGTCATTTCTGATGTAATGATTCATGTAGCTACAGTCAGATCTTCTTTGTCCTATCAGTAAATCAAACCAGTGACTAAACGGTCAACTTCACATTGTTTCTCTTAGTAGGGTGTATAATCTGTTATTTAAACTGGTTGACATATATAGAAAGCATCAAAGAATGCTCAGTTTACAATAGCTGAGCTGTCAATCAAACAGCGCAGTGACTGAGTTCTGGACTCGCGCCAAAATTCCCAACAAATCTCTTATTTACATTGTGTTTGCGCTGTTATTTATGATGAAAGCATTCGTTAGTGTGCAGAAATTGAGTTGCTTTTAGCCAATCACAGCAGTGGGTGTTTACACTGAAGTCTCACACAGACACTCCCCTTCAAACAGAGCGTTCAAATCAGAGGCTAAAATCAAGCTAGGAAAAATGCCTTTTTATTTCGAAATTATGAAAAAAATGTTAGTAAAATCATACTAATATTATAAGTGGACTCCTGAAAACATTTTGAAACAATAAAACAATGCAGTTCATGACTCCTTTAACTTTTAAATGCATAATTTTGCAAACACATGAGGAGAGTTCTCCGCATGAAATACCCACGACTGGCAGAACAACGTGCTACTACATTTATCTTCGAAACGTTAGGAAATTAAATTAAATTAATTATGATTTTAACTGTGACAAGATGATTGACAGGGCATTTTAAATGGTGACAAGACTTACGTAACTAAGCGACATAGCTGTCTGTTAAAGACAGAAGTATTATGTCCCAAAGCTTGCATATATACTCCTCTGCTAAACACTCAAAAGAATGTATTTTTTCTTCACAAAAACAGTATATACT
The DNA here is from genome assembly GCA_030578275.1 of Meda fulgida. Lineage (NCBI taxonomy): Eukaryota > Metazoa > Chordata > Actinopteri > Cypriniformes > Leuciscidae > Meda > Meda fulgida. The sequence continues at coordinate 24,640,923 of CM060620.1, forward strand.
TTTTGGGCATATAGTATATGTATATACTTAAGTAGGTAAATTCAGGGTCAGCAGACAACAAATGCAAACATACTTAGAATCCATGACAACGAAGGAAAAAGAAGAACGGGAAACAATCAGAAATAAACGAGAGGTCCATGAAACAGAAAACAGAAACTAAAAATGTTAGGTTGTTTCAACCCATATTTGGGTAAACTATGGAAAACCTAACAGTTGGGTTTATAAATTTAAATTAAATTTAAGCCAACGGTTTACATTTTTTTGACCCAAATATTTGACCCAAACATTGGGTGGAAACAACCCAGTATGGACTACAAGTTAAAGTTGTTTCTAAAGGAACGGTGTCGGTTTTTTTTGGTGTGTGTATTACATCATGGTATCACTGAGAATCACTCGATTACGGTTCTACATGTGGAAGATTATCATGATGAAACAGTCATTGTGTGACTGTTTTGAAAAGCAGCCTGAGTGCACAATTGCATCAGAACTTTATTGGAATAGATACAGTGTCACATTCATAAATAATGAACTATTCATGTCATTGTCATACAGTGATCACCTATTGCAAATAAATATTTTATTCGACCTCCACTACATGATGGTGAAGGCTTTGAATTTATTTTAAACAGACAACTGTTTCAAACATGCTCTATTATTGTTGCTTCTATAGGCGTTTTACTGAAGCATAGTAAATATCAATATGCTTTGGGGTACTAGTTTTTTTGCATGAGCTAAACCTGTCTCTTTAAATGCTTTAACTGAAAGATGAGTTATCATTCTCACTGGTGCCTGCTCTTCCTCTTTTAGACTCTTGTTCTACACAAGAAAATTATTTTTCATAATTGATAAAGATTTTTTAGACAGATCTATCCCCTAGTGGTTTTATCTAAAAATATAACCCTTACTACTAGCTTTAAAAAGAGATGTCGTTTTACTATAAAACATTTTTCGGCAAATAAAGTTTGATATCTAATATTTGAGTAATGATGCTCCCAGAATGCATCAGAAATATTTATATTTTATTCTTAAAATATAAGGGGTCAGTACATATATTTTTTCTAGTTAATATCTAGCAACCACAGCTGACTTTTTTTAACTGAACCTTTGCATACGTGTGTGCTTGATATGAATATGTGTTGTTAAAAGAAATCCTCTCTCTCTCTCTCTCTCTCTCTCTCTCTCTCTCTAAATATATTACTTTAACAACATGTATTCAAGTCTATCAACCATACAGTACACTAGAGAAATCTGAACTGTTTCACAAAGCAGAAGGATAATGATAGGAGGGTGTGTGTGTTGATAGCTCTCTGTGGTTGGGATGGGCTGTGCAGCTTCCGTTTCACTCGTCACCTCACCAGGAAAACAGCACGAGCACACACAGGCATTTGAACGTGACTGGAATCACCAAATCATCACTTTTCCCCACACATAAACCACAGAGGAATAATCAGGGCATTTCTGTTCTGAAAGGATTCGTTTTTTTTTTTCATACTGTAACAATCCATTTTAAACCGCAACATCCACATCAATTCAAACTAAGAAGTGTTTGATTTATAGCAATGTTTAGGAAGGAGAAGGTCACGATACAGCTGAACCCTGCTCAATATTTTCTTAAGAGTTGGATTTCAGGAAGAATTTATCACTTTACCTCTCTTGAATAGACTTTGTAGATTAACTGTTGCATTTTTTGTTTAATTTGTGATTTCACAGTGTTATGTTTTGTAATTATAATCATTTACAGATGTATATGAGGAATTTGTATGAGAAACAATAATCTTTTGTTTTTCTGTCACCCCCATCTTGTTAGGAAAACTTATTCCATACTGTGTATAAAGAGCTTATGATTACTTAAATTTCATTCTACATGAATGTGGGATGCCAACCAACTGTGTTTACTGATCACTTTGTCTCAATGTCTATTTTAAGAAAAGCTACTGTATATTCAAAACGTGGCTGTGAAAGCTAAATAGGAAGGAGAAAATGGCTCATACTCCTGAGAACCCAAAACAGTACCAAAGTGCATAATAGTTGCATTGTCCATCCAGTCTAACTTCCTATCCTTTTCAGGAGATTTGAACATTAGCAGATCAAAAAGAGAATTTGTCTGGACGAAAGAAGTGAGACGCGATCGGAAGGTCATATGTTCTGAATCCCCAAAATGTGCAATCTCTCCATACTCTTTTTTTATCAGGCAGATAAATCCTAGGCCGTCTCCATCTGGGACTGCTTTGTGTGGCATTTGGCGTGGCATGCCTGCCATCTGCGCTTGCATTGTTTCAGGCACTGCTGGCATGATGGAAAAGGCTGTGCGCAGGGTCAGAGCAGACAGTTTAGCGGCCCGTTTGAATATGCAAACACAACCTAGAGAAACTTTTGTGGAGACCAGTTCTAATGAATGACTACATGCTGTTACATAAATGGTCTGAATATTGCCATCTTCACTTGTCCGCTGCCTCAGATCGGCCAGTTGAGCCCCAGGCTGAAAGAAGGGGCAGTGAGGCTTATCTATTGACTTGGACGGCCATGAAAAGGGACTGATTTTATACAATCTGAACAGATTAGCTTTTATGTGGTGGACTACTTTATTTTATCTCATTTTGTGCCAGTGACATCATATCTATAATGTGAGATTATTCAGTGGGCAACTTTGAAAATCAGAAACAGCAGCTATGCAGCCAGTTGACTGAGCAAGTGTCCTCTGCAATGGTGGAATTAATGAAAGAGTACAAACACACAAGTGGGCCTGTTCAGCTGTTCAGCAGGGATGGTGGAACGAGGCGGGCCACCATCAGCCTTTACTGGGAACATCCATTATGACCCTGCTGGCAACATCATCTAGCCACCTCGCAGTTTCTGAAACCTGTGGCTGGAATCTCATGGTGAAGTTCTGGGGAATGTTTGTGCTGATAAGTGTTGCCTCATTATAATCTGACCATGTTTACATGCACATTTTCTGATTAAAGGGATAGTTCACCAGAAAAAGAAAATTCTATTATTTTATGGTCCATATTCTGGTTTAAAGTTTATATGCAAGAGCAGCATGAAGCATGAATTACAATGTTGCAAATATAAATTATGTTTCATTTAATGTTGTTGAAATGTTTTTGTTTGTGTGTGTGTGTGTGTGTGTGTGCTTGCGTGCGTGCGTGCCTGTGTATCTAATGGCGTTCAAAAGTTTGGAGTCAGTGTGATTTTTTTTAAAATGTTTTTGAAAGTCTCTTATAAACAGTAATATTGTAAAATAATGTAATGTATTCCTTTGATGGCAAAGCTGAATTTTCAGCATTATTACTCAAGGCAGTCTTCAGTGTCATATGATCCTTCAGAAATCATTCTAAAATATTGATTTGGTGCTCAAGAAAACATTTATTATTATAATCAATGTTGAAAAGAGTTGTGCGGCTTAGTGTGTTTTTGTGGAAACCTTGACACATTTCACTTCTTTGATGAATAAAACAACAGCATTTATCTGAAATAGAAAACATTTGTATCATTATAATGTTTTACCTGTCACATTTGATCAATTCAATGCATTCTAGATTAATAAAATTATTAATTTCTTTAAAACAAATCTTACTGACCCCTAACTTTTTTAGTGGTTGTGTATAACCTTTTACCTTCATTTATTTATTTAATGAATGTTCCGCAATGGTGAATATTCTATAAGGTCATTACATGACCTAATATTATGATAAATACTACTGGTATATTATTGTGTGCCAGCTGTCTTATTCATATTTCTAGAAAGCAGAATATTGGCTTAATCTTTATTTTGTTATTGTTATTGGTTGATGTGTTTGCATGACACTTACCAAATTCTGAATGTTGTTGTTGCATATAATTGACGTAATTCAACTTACTACAATGTTTGTGCCATTTGTCCCATTACGTGACACCGAGGAATCCTTTTCTGAAGTGCATAGTCTTCGTAGCCCTTGTTGATGAAAGGCAACACCCATAAGACAAAAGTAGGACAAAACAACTATGCGTATGTTCAGTGCAATGTGTCGTCATACATAGCTATTAATAGAATATCAAGCATTGATTTCTCAAACATGTCTTGTCTGACGTGTACTATGAAGGCATGTAAACAAAGTGGGCCTCTCACTGGTTAAGATTAGACCCTTGAAAATGTGACAAAACAATTCCTTTTCCTCAGGTGGTCTTCTTGTTTGTTTTGACAGGGGGGTGGGGGGGGGATGGAATGTCAGCTTTCAAGCCTTCTCTACTCTGAAGGTAGAGGGAAGACGGGGGAGGAAAAGGGAGGGTATGTGGGTCACAGCGAGGTTGTCTGGGTGTTGTCTTCTAGTTTCCTCCATTTCCTAGCCTTCCCCCAATGCCTCTCCACATGCACACATGCAATGTCTTCCAGCTGCTCTGTCTCATATGCTTTCGGACCCCTCCCAAAGCACATAACTCTGTTCTCAGAGGTCTTTTCTAGGATACTTATGTGACTTTTTGTTGACTTGATTTGAGTCTATTGAGTAATTTGTTGACTTATATATAAGTATTTAATTATATAAAATTGTATAATTTCAATTATGTATTTTATATATAATTAGATTTGGACATTTTCAGAGTTAAATATTCCATAAGTTTGGTTTTTTGCTTTGTCAGTGTCCATTTTCCTCCCTGTAAATTTAAACAAGAAAAAGCTTTTCTTTTTTTTAGGTCAAACTTTTTATTGGACATCATGCTTAAACCTACATATGTCATTTCATACGCCTCTCATTTAGACAGTTTTATAACCCATTCTCTTTTGTAGGCAGTTTTTTCCCAGACTGAGGCCTTCCGTCTCTTTCCTCAGTCAAAGATAATTAAAATGTCAGCGCTCCTTCAGACAGCCAAGTCTCAGATGGACACAAGACAGTCCTTTTCCCCTTGACTGACTTAAAAAACCAGCAGCCCATCCTACTCACCGTAGCATCCAGATGGTAATAGGAGATATATATGTGTCTTTATCTGTAGTTCAGGGCTTATATGTCTAAAGGTGGTCAGTGTGGTGATGGCTATGAGCTAATGATATGTGTCGGAACTGACAAGAAAATGTTGCATAATTCATGGCATGCATCCCAGTAGTGTGAACATTCATACTGCATAAACAATAGTGTATGCTGTACATTGTAATCCGGATGTATTTGCATAATTATTTATATGCAACTTACAGTAAATTCTGCCCCAACATCATGTGATTCTGTTTACCCCCGAGATGGGTGGGAGATCATGTTCTTTGGCCTTCAGTGTGTGTGGGAGTATTTTCAGGTTTCCTGTTCATTTCGCTGGCAGCCAGTCTCCCACACACCTGCTGGGCGGAGAGTGTTGCATCTATGCTTGTGTATGCATATACATGCATTCATATTAATATATATACAGGTCCTTTTCAAAAAATTAGCATATTGGGATAAAGTTCATTATTTTCCATAATGTAATGATAAAAGTTAAACTTTCATATGTTTTAGATTCATTGCGCACCAACTGAAATATTTCAGGTGTTTTATTGTTTTAATACTGATGATTTTGGCATACAGCTCATGAAAACCCAAAATTCCTGTCTCAAAAAATTAGCATATCATGAAAAGGTTCTCTAAACGAGCTATTAACCTAATCATCTGAATCAACTAAAACTCAGTGGGAAGTCTGTGGGAAGGAAAAAGTGTGGCAAAAATGCTGCACAACGAGAAGAGGTGACCGGACCCTGAGGAAGATTGTGGAGAAGGACCGATTCCAGACCTTGGGGGACCTGTAGAAGCAGTGGACTGAGTCTGGAGTAGAAACATCCAGAGCCACCGTGCACAGGTGTGTGCAGGAAATGGGCTACAGGTGTCGCATTCCCCAGGTCAAGCCACTTTTGAACCAGAAACAGTGGCAGAAGCGCCTGACCTGGGCTACAGAGAAGCAGCACTGGACTGTTGCTCAGTGGTTGCATGTCATTCGGAAATCAAGGTGCCAGAGTCTGGAGGAAGACTGGGGAGAAAGAAATGCCAAAATGCCTGAAGTCCAGTGTCAAGTACCCACAGTCAGTGATGGTCTGGGGTGCCATGTCAGCTGCTGGTGTTGGTCCACTGTGTTTTATCAAGGGCAGGGTCAACGCAGTTAGCTATCAGGAGATTTTGGAGCACTTCATGCTTCCACCTGCTGAAAAGCTTTATGGATATGACGATTTCATTTTTCAGCATGACCTGGCACCTGCTCACAGTGCCAAAACCACTGGTAAATGGTTTACTGACCATGTTATTACTGTGCTCAATTGGCCTGCCAACTCTCCTGACCTGAACCCCATAGAGAATCTGTGGGATATTGTGAAGAGAAAGTTGAGAGATGCAAGACCCAACACTCTGGATGAGCTTAAGGCCGCTATCGAAGCATCCTGGGCCTCCAGAACACCTCAGCAGTGCCACAGGCTGATTGCCTCCATGACACGCCGCATTGAAGCAGTCATTTCTGCAAAAGGATTCCCGACCAAGTATTGAGTGCATAACTGAACATAATTATTTGAAGGTTGACTTTTTTTTTTGTATTAAAAAAACTTCTTTTATTGGTCGGATGAAATATGCTAATTTTTGGAGACAGGAATTTGGGGTTTTCATGAGCTGTATGCCAAAATCATCAGTATTAAAACAATAAAAGACCTGAAATATTTCAGTTGGTGTGCAATGAATCTAAAATATATGAAAGTTTAATTTTTATCATTACATTATGGAAAATAATGAACTTTATCACAATATGCTAATTTTTTGAGAAGGACCTGTATATATATATATATATATATATATATATATATTGTTAATAATGTTTAATATTATTACTATATATAATGTTTAGAATTATATGAATTCATTTTATGACCGTTTCAACATCAATAATAAAATTGTTTGGGCTTCAGTAATTTGGTGTTGATTCTCTCAGAATACGAGCCAAGTCTCCGTTGGCTGTTACACCTGTCCTTTGATCTTATCCAGTCCATCTGTGACGTGTTGGATCATGTGGCATCTGTTGTTGTAAAAAGGGACGGGAGAGGCGATATCTTTGTGACCTTAAGGGCTGAGTTCAATGGGATATTATCTGCTGCAGTATCCTAATGATACATTTTCACTGCGGAGGTCACCTCAGAAGAAGCGCACGTCTTTGTGACAGAAGTTTTTTTTACTGTTGTTGAGCTTTTTTAAGGGAAGGGGGGGGGGGGATTTACTGAACTTCACATCAAGGTTTCTCAAAAGTCACTTTCCCGCAGTTAAAGATGCCCTATTTTTTGGTTTCTGGGATGTGAGTGGTTTTGTCAGACAGAGACATAAAGGCGTTCTCCTCAGGCTCACGCCAACATTGAACTAGGCCAACTATGAAAAAAGAATTGTGCTGCAGACATTCTTCTGGAAACGTATATATGGTCCACACTCTTGTCAAATTAAATCCAGTCTTATTTTCATAAGGTTTTGATCATCAGGTTACATTTGACTATAACTGGCTTGTGTAGTTGAGAGTCCACTTGTATGGTCTGTATCAGATTGCAGTGTGTATTGTTTCTCTTGAATCCATCAAGAGAAATCGACTGGGAAAGTGCCTCACTCATTCTTTACTTGCCAGTTGGGGCTTCCCTGGTATGTTTGTGACGAAGTCTATACATGAGTACAATTGATTGTGTCTAGCATGTTTTGTAAATGTTTAGAAAAGTGCTGGATTTAAGTGCAACTTAAAGGAAAAGGTAAAACCTAGATGTTTATGGATTAATCTTTCATAGAGAGAAATGTTCACAAAAGAGTTCAACAACTAGACTTGGATACTATATTAATTATGAATTGAGCAAATTAAGATGGCAGAATTACTTTTTTTTAATCAAAAAGTTAAAAATCAAAACAGAATGATGAATAAATACTGTAAGTGAACAAATTTACAAAACATTTTTTTTGACAGTGTTACATTTATGAGAACTATACAGAGTCACATATTTCACAAAAAGTTTTTTGGTAACACATTAAATGTCAGGAAGCAACACACACATATCTTGTTCCTCATTTGGAAGCTAATTCTGATCACTAGGTCACATTGGTTTCCATGCTTTGACTTTTCCATACATGTGATGATCTTGTGACGTAGCACGAGATGCTAATGAGGCTCTATGAATGATGACTGAGTAAAAAGCAGCAGACTGTAATGACCTACTTTTGCCCTTTGTCTGGAGTTGGTTGCCACCCATTGTTCCTGATTGGAGGCCAGTTTTATTTTATTTATTTTTCTCAATGATTGTGAAGTTAAAAATTGGCATGGGGAAGGCTGGTCTAGGGTCAGTACATGATCTGGCACTTGATTTGTTGGACTGGTGCTTTTCTTTAACTGCATGGCTTCCATCAGACATTTGAGTCAGAATTCATATATGATGCAAGTCAATCTCGAGTTAGATATGGAAAGTATCAGGTTAGTTTGAAGAGGCAAAATTACACCCAACGTGGCATAATATTATTTCTTATAATTGGTGAAAACGGAGCATTATAAATGATTTTAATGAATGTGCTTGTGAAATGAAGTAGCCAGCTATTAAACAACATGATAACAGAGTGACACCAAAGATCAAAAGACAAAGCCGATTGTGACCTCCTTGCCCTCTAGCAATGGAGATTCAACACACACATGATGTAACCATATGGTATACTAAAGTTTCTACAGCACCTTGTTTAACTACAGCTAACCATACTGTGGTTTTTAACACCGTGCCTGATCATCTCTGTCAACTGCTAGTGCATTTGTTTCCACAGAATGGATGTGCCAGAAATGTTTGAATGAGTACCCCGATGACAATTTCCATGTTTAGCATTTCTTATGTGTAAAAATGTTTACACACTCTACATAGACTTTTGTGTTTTGCAAGACTCTCTTTGTTTAATCAAGTGATCAAATTGATTTGTAAAGATTTGGAATATTAAAATACTTAATTGGGATAATCAACACATTTAGCTTTAAGCATATACTTTTTTAACCTTGTTCTATTTTAAGGATTTTTTTAAGTCAAACATGTAAATGTAACAACAGGCACAGTATTCATCATGTATTCTTTTTAAGCATTTCAAACATCTAAATAATTCATGTCTCTCTTTCACATTCATAATGCCCCATCTAGGACTACAAAACAGGGATGTGAATACCTCTGGAGCAGAAGGGGAGCCAAGTCAGACCGTCTGTGCTGACTAAACTTAAATGTGTATTTAACAAGACGAACGACTGTATTTGAATGAACTTGTAGCTGTTTCTCTTCAACTTTTTGTTATGTTTGGTTCTTGTCATAAGTATTAACTTTTGCAGAGAACTCAATTGTTAGCTCTTCATATCTTTACGAACACCTCCACAATTCAGCACTTCACAATGAACAATGACTTTCAATACACAGATGTTATATAAGGGTGGGCTCATTGTGGAGGTGTTAGCCAAGATGTGAAATCTGTGAATGGTTATTTTCAAGCATAATGCTCCCCACATTCAGATTTTATTCAGGCTGGTTATCAAAGGCATGAAGAAACATCTTCATTTTCACACCACATTTGAAGAGTCTTTTGTGATGCAGATTTTTAGAGATGATTCATACACATATTTCACATTAAAGCTTTAGAAATTTATTCTATTCTGCTTTTTAAACAAATGTTTTCGCTGTATGTTTATTCTATAGGCTCCCTCAATTAAGGTGCTGGTTTGACATCAGCTAATGTCTTCTTAATGTGCATAATACTTTAAATTGATGAATGTTATGTAGCATATTCCTCATCTTTTAGTTTAACCATTTAGGTGAGTGAAACGTTTAGCAGATTAATCAATTTGTTCTGTCAATTTAAAAGACAAACTGATAGGGTATGTGTGTTGTTAAAACATGCTATTGGCGCTCAGTTAGCACACCTCATGAAGGTGAGAGAGGTGATGACCTCTCAGCCCCCTGACCTGCAATGAGAGAAGGAAAACCTCTCTGTGAACTGTTTGAGGTAATCACTGTAGTATCTGATGTGGGGGTCGTGACTCGTGCCCAGTTTCTGTGAAAATCCAGGCATCCTGATACATGTCTAAGAAACATGCATGTGTAAATAGCACATTATCAAAACACAAGAACAATTCTAAGATGAGAAAAGGTGGCTTTAGAAACTAATTATTGTAGTGGGTTTTACAGATTTAGTTAAAATTAAGCTAAAGATAATGCAGGTAAACACAAAAACATGGTAAATAAATAGGCCTATATTATCAGTCTGTAACCTTATCTGAATTTGATCAAAAATGAGACTTGAGGGAAGATTCCCCAAATATTCCCATTCACATCAATGATGATGACATTAAACTCTTTATTTTGTTTCAATACATAGGCTTACATTCATTTATTACCTTTTGTGGATTATGAGACCATATCAATTCAAGTTCATGGTATCCCCACCCCCATTAGCCTACTACTACTTCGTGCAAATGAGACAGCTGTGTTTCTGGATATAGATTTATGGCAGACTTGTAAGTAACCAAGAAAATTATTTTCAGGGGATTTTCGCTGAGACAGTCATTTAGTTCTTCTTTCAGTTGCCGTTTTAGTGAAATCGGTATGATTTCGTAAACTGATGGGCGCGCGCTGACATGCACGCGGATCTCTGGTGCTGTCCGCTGATTGGCCACCTCGCATCCCACAGCTCAGCCTACTCTCATTTACTATTCGCGCGTTCAGTCAGGATCCGCACGCTTAATCATGACTGAATAGCGCGTCGCACATACTCGCTCCTGGAGATATTTATAAAGATCATACGCTTGAATTTCACAGTCGGTATCCGTATGATCTGGGAATACACAGCGTGGTTTAAGACTTTTTAGTTTCATATGTTTAAGAATCTTTTTCTTTGAAGCGTGTGATTATATGTTCGGAGGTTCTTGCTCAGCCATTCAACGCCAAACTTCTGCAGAGCTGATCTACAGCGGAGTATCGGTCCCTTTCGAGGTGAGAAACGCAAGCGATGTTTAATGCGCTTTGATAACATAACCGCTCATATGATGCCTTTTAAGACCCCACTTGTTTTTGCATGCATTTTGATATTAATTCACAGTACAACCTTCTATATCAGTCAATACATTTCATGCAAACAAGGCAGAATCCAGTTTCTTATATTTGAACATACCCACACACATTCGGTGCTGATACTATTAATTGCTGTCTTATTGCTATAGTATATTAATAAATAATCTATCCTGTTTGCGGTCCTGGATGTGATCTGTCACAGCTGATATCATATGCACAACAAATTCAGTACCATGTACCATAATGGATAATTATAATGTATTATTGGCTATTTATTTATTCATCTAGTTTTGCCTTTTTGACTGGTCTGATAGTTTGATGATTTAATTGACAATTTAGTTTAATGTATGTGTCATGGTATTACCATGATACTTTGATGTATACTATTTTAAAGTGATTATAATGCTTATACCTCACTAGTTATATTGTTAAAGAGATAAGGAAGTCTCAGGGAATTAAAAAATTGTGAAGTCTGGAAAAACCCATGGGGCTTAGTGAAATCTTATAATATATATATATATATATATATATATGATATAAAATTACATTAAATTGGCATAGGAATATAGTGTACATAATGTGTACTAAACAGATGGTGTGCACTGCAGAATGAAGATGGCAGCTTTAGAGTTTAGTGTGTTCAGTGGGGAAATCATTTTCATTTATCCTATGTTAGAGTGGTAGTGGTCTTGTGGTGGGTGGGTTTTGGGAACTGGAGGGTTGTTGCTGAATATTCATTCCCCTGTTGATTTCAGATGATTATTACCCATGTGTTCCTCTCCACTATCAAATAAGTAAGCTATTTTGGGAATTAAACAGATTGTCATATCTACATGATAAATCTGTGTTGTTTATTGTACCTTTTTTTATTTACTGAATTTTATCGAAATAAGGGATTCTTGTCAGGTCAAATATTGTGGAAAGAAGTGTGTCCGAGACACTTAAATTTGTTTTAAAAATGCTGTTCTGCATCTGGTCGCTGTGATTTGGCTGGACATTGCCCCTGTCATAGAAGTCATGCAGGTAGCTCAAAGTGCTTTTACAGTGGGGAGGACAGTATGCCCTGTCAGACAAGCCCTTTATTTACTCAAACACACTTGAGTAGTTTCAATGAAGCCATAGCTCCCTTCCCCCACTGTCTCACACACACACACACACACACACACCTGCTCATTTCCCAAGGCTAACATATAACCCACGTTGACATAAACAAAACAAAAAAACTAAAACTCAATTTGATTCTTTTGCTCAATTTATTTGCAAACAGGCAATGTTGTGTCATGCTGGTGTCTATGACAGTGTCTTGAGCAGACATGTTTATTTCCTCATTTCATAATCTTTGTAACGTCATTTTATACTAATTTGTCATTTTACATTGAACTCTGAGTTGTATGTGTGGACCATAACAAAAAAAGTCATTTGAATATGGCAGGCATTTGTTTGTTTGGATCTTTGATTGTGAGTGGGAATCATGTCTTCCTGTCAGCACAGCAGTGAACAGTCTTTCCTATTTGTTAGAACTTAATCCTTGGTTTTTTTCATGAAGCGACCTTTAAATATAAGAGAACAACTTGCCACAACAACTTTACAGCTTCTAAAATCATGCCAATGAGCTCAATAAACCCTGTTCTTGAGGATGCAGTTTCAAAACAGCCCAGAATGTTTGGGTTTTGTTGTTTTAACCTCTACATTTGCATTAGACAGGATTCCCACTGCCATGGAAAACCTGTAAATTTATCAAGGCATTGTAAAATTCATGATTACCATGTAAATTTATCTTAATTCGTGGAAATGTCTTGGAAATTTAATTATTTAAATAAGAATGTTATTTATTATTATATATATAAGAATGTTATAGTATTTATAAAATTTTCTATTTTGTCAACTTTGTGACCGTAATCTTAATATAAAAATAATCTTTAAATCCAAATGTGTGGAAAAATCATGGAAATTCATTGGTCAAAAGGTGTGGGAACCCTGAAGATCAGACAGTTTATTTATCTTGCTTAATGTTGCTTTATGCTTGAGGAAGTCCGTTGTGATCGAGAGATACAGCAATCAACACGACAGTCAACATGTGGGTGGGACTGAATGTTTTCAGCTTTCTGACAGTCATAACTATTTAAAATGCAGCCCTGCATCGATGCCAAATATTCTACATAGTCAAAATAAAAGCTCTGACACATACAGTGCAGTAATTGTGTGAAAGAAAGGACCTTTTTGTATGCTTGTACGCTATGCAGTCCCTGTTGTGAAGGCTGTGCTCAGTGTTTGTTTAAACAGGAGAGGGGAGAGGACATGTGGCTGGCCATACTTGACACCTGCAACCAAAAAGTAAACACATCCAGATTCCCTGCTACTAATCAGCTTCTGCTTTGTTTTGTTCACTCACAGAATTCATTTGGGCTGCAGCTGGTGTGCCTAGTGAGTTTAAAAGGGCTTTGGCTTTTTCTGTTGCAGTTTTTAGCAGATTTGCATTGTGGCCTGGGGGCTTCGCTAATAGGTTTGCATCGGCAGATGCGCCGGAGGATCCTGCTTTTTGGCCATGTAATGAGTTGAGTGGACTTAAGTCAACACTGGTTGGTCAAAAACAACAAGGTGGGTTTTTCTTTGCATGTTTCTGGCAAATGCTGTCACAGAATGTGAGACGGAGAGTAAAACTGTATGTGGTTCCCAGAGGCATCATTCATACAGGACTTGACAAATTGTCAATTTCTGGTGATGAGAGCAAAGTCACTCATGACATCAGTTGGCCTTCCTCGCTTTTCAACTCATTGACTTGCTCAGATGGTATAACACATGGTAAAGCAGATGCGCAGGGGGCGTTTGCTGCTTTGACCTATCGGGCCTCCATTTTGATGCTAATGTCTATGGTTTTATGAAGGAGGTCTCTGTGGGGGGGCCATATACCTCATCATACGACAACCCCTCCCTCCTGTGCACTCCCGTCCGACTCTGGCACCCAAACGCCTGTGAGCCTGAATAGGCAGGCGGCCATTGGGGCCACACATTGTTTGGGGTGTCCCTTGACGCCCTGTGCCTTAGCTGTGAATGCCTCCATTGAGGGGCCCATATGCGCAGTGTCCAGGAATCTCATATAAAGTCAAGAGCTGAGCTCTGAAATGGCACCGAAGCTCGTGCTGGCATGCTGGAGCCGCCCGCGTGATTAGGTGATGCATTGACGTGCAAAACTCACTTTCTGCTGTTCCACAAGAGCCTGGAAGATACAGAAGTATGAGGGGGGAGGCAGTGTGAGTCAGAGCTCTTTGTGTGGGTAAAGAACTGCATTTGTCTGCTTATCACCTCTAGCTAATGCTGACCGACTCACAGGACTAGCATCTGTAAAGGGCCACGTTTTGGTTTTTTTGGGGGGGGGATAAGATAATCCTTCTTTTCAGAAGCGCTAGATCTCATAGGCCATCGTCTTTTTTTCCATATCAAACCATAGTTAAAAGAGCCTCTGTTTTGTACATCCACGTGAGGTAAAAGCAGCATGAAGATTCATTTGTTAGTGTTTGTGAGTGGTGATACGTTCAGCTGCTTTATGGTGGATTAGAGCTAGTGAGTGTGAGTCTGCGCACTGAATGGAGATTAAATTCAAGTTCTCTCAGGCTCAATCATGGAAGGTGTTTGCACATTGAGATTAATCGCAACGTATTCATCCCCATGAGTCGTCCATCTGAGGAAGAGTCATTTTCCACTCAGTTTCCTATAATGATACTGGGGACTTTGTGTTTTACACAAAGGTAAACAAGCTTTTCAGAGGAAGATGAAGGCTCAGCATTAACGAATTGGTTCATAAGTTAATGTCTGTTTTTGATTGTATTTGCATTTATCTGAGGCTCATCAGACTATGTTTCTTTATGTCCTTCAACAGGACAAAATGCCTCAAACACCACCCTTTCCAGTGATGTATGGGCCCAATGGATACAACAAGAATATTTATAAGGCCAAGGAAGAGGACTATGAAGGCCTGTATTACCATGACAACAACCTGGTGTCCGGGTCCTTGGAGGCTCTTATTGAGCACTTGGTCCCTACAGTGGCGTACTATCCTGATGTGAGTATATAGATTATCAGAAGTATTCAGCCTTATTCTAATATCGGATTTTGAATATTGAAAACACATGGACGCTCATTTTTATGTCTCAAATAAAACATTTTAAATGTCAAAACTGTCTAACAATATCCAACATACACTGCCGTTCAAATGTTTGGGATCAGTACGATTTTTTTAATAAAGAAATTAATACTTTTATTCAGCAAGGACCCATTAAATTTATCAAAAGTAAGATTTCTATTTAATCGGTTGTTCTTTTGAACATTCCATTCATCAAAGAATCCTAAAAAAAACTGTTTTCAACATTGATGATAAAAAAGAAAATATGTTTCTTGAGCACCAAATCAATTATTTTTGTCACTGAAGACTGAAGTAATGATGCTGAAAATTCAGCTTTGCCATCACAGGAATACATTTATATTAAAATAGAAAACGGTTATTTTAAACAAATATTACTGTTTTTGCTGCATTTATGATCAAATAAATGCAGCCTTGCTGGGCAAAACTACTTTTGAAAAAACAACAACCCCAAACTTTGTAACGGTAATGTAGCTAACTAGTTAAATTCTCCAGGAATAAAAATGTATGTAGTTAACACTTAGATTTATTTGAGTCCAATACTAGTTTTGTTTAGAATAATGAAAAACGTATTATTGCACCAACTGTGATCACATTTTTATTGACTTGCAGAGGACATACATCTTCACGTTCCTGCTCAGTTCCCGTCTCTTTACTCATCCATATGAGCTGATGTCCAAAGTGTGCCATTTGTGCGTGGACCAGCAGAGGCTCAGTGATCCTCAGGCAGACAAGGTAAAGTCAGTGTATCATTACACTGATTAAAGGTGTCTTCAGTCGTCATGGTTGCTTTAAGAATTTAGGGACAATAATTTGCAATTACATTGTTTGTTTATTTTTTACTTTATCTATAGACAAGAGTCCGGAAAATTGCTCCTAAGATCTTGCAGTTGCTGACTGAGTGGACGGAGACGTTTCCCTATGACTTCAGGGATGAAAGGATGATGAAGAGTCTGAAGGAACTAACACATCGTCTGAGTACTGGAGATGAAGTAAGTCTGCCACTTCCAATTTTTAGGTGATGATTACAGCAGAAACAATGAGCTTTTTATTCATAAGGAAATGTCAGCTAAAGGGCAAAGCCGTTTTAAAATAATAGTCACCTGAAAGGTGGGAACACTTGCGTCAAAGACATTAGCGTTTCTTTATCCCTTTTAGTACCACTATTAGCATAGACAGAATAAAACATCTTTGCATAAGTCTTAGCGTGGCCTCTTTAACATTCGGCTGCTTAAGACATAAGCTGTAACACGCTGGGTGAGAAGGTGTCAACACCTGAGCACTGGGGAGTGAGATTTCTTTAGACCTAAAGTGCTCTGACAAGAGGAGCGAGAATAAAGCTCTTTTGTTCTGCTGCTTTTGTCTTCACTGGTGCTTTTCCACAGGCTGCATTTAAATTGTTCCATTAGTGCGGACTCGTATGTTACCATGTTCTAGCTTAGCATTTTTTTCCTCTAAGAGACTTTTTCACAACATTTGGAATCATTTATGCTAAATTCTTTTTAAACTTTCAGGGGACACAAAAAACAAAGCAACACTCTTTGGTTGTGTTACATGATTAGATTTTATTTTTTGCATCAGGTTATCGTCCTTCTGTTGTGCTTATGTACTTTTGCTGTTTATCGGTTGGAGCTGAGCCTGTAACTTCCTTTTAAATTTAAGTTGGCAGCTCTCATTAAGCTTTGTCCTCGAATGTCCCTGTGGGCATTTGTCTCCATAGTCCGCAGTTGAACAGTCCTCCTCTGTCTGCAATTCTTGATTTTGTGTACAGTGAAATAAAAAGGATTTGCTCAAGCAAGGTCTGGTCATCACACAAATTTGTGAGCATTAGTGTAATGACTAACAGCAGGGAGCTAGTTAGAATAGACAGTTTAAGATGGAGGATGCTGACCCATCAGATCCAAGCGAATGATGTTTCTCTAACCCGAAAAGACAAGCAGGGCTCATCCTCTGGTGACTTGTGTAGTAAACACATGTGTGGCTATTGATCTGCTTCATCCTGACCCTGGAGATCGATGACCTTCTGCGTCCCCACTACGCTCGTCGAAGAAATGTGTTCGTGTTGTACCTCCTCTTCAATCTAGTGAAAGGGTGATAAACTAATAAGACTGCATGTACAGTCAAAAGATAACATGGGAAGCCATAACTGTATAAGGGTCAATGATTTATTTATTTATTTAAAAATTAATTAAAACCCAATTCATACATACAATAACCTGAACACACCTCTTATATGATAAATTAAGTTTATTTTTCTATCAAAAATGTTGAAATGAGACAATGGTCTTAATATAATAAATAAAACAGCCTAATTAAAGGATGAAAGAGGTGATGCATTACACAACATAATTTAAATTTAAACTATAAAGCACTATATTTAAAGTATATATTTTTCCTTATGTATAGTTTTACATGTCACTGACCCATAATGAGGAAATGAAATGTTTACACTGTTTCAAAACTCATCAAAGTCTCTTTGATCTTTACATCTACTACATAGGCGAGACAAATTTAATCTGAATGTGAGTTGTGGGGTAATGAGTGTCTGTTACAGTAGAGCACTGACTCTACATTGACGGGGGATTCACAGCAGTCAGAGCCACACAATAGACAATAGGTGTATTTATAATAATATTTGAGCCCATGAGACAAAATGTGGTGTATTTTAAAATGTACTCTCCAGTGCTCCCAGCCCATCATAACAAGATCACTATGTAGTGGTTTCCAGTTAGGCCTTTTTTGTTTTGACCTCTTCTGGACCTCATCGGTCCTGATGAGTTTGCCAGCAGTTTGTTGACCTTCTGTTTTTTGTCTTTTTACTGGCAATTGCATCGCAGATCTCTTGCTTTCGGTGCGGGAGCTGAGAATAGAGGTTGTAACATCTGTGTCCAGACCGCAGTTTGGTCTTCAGGCTTCTGGTCTGCTTAGATCGTCATTATGCATGTGGTCTTCTGTATAGGAAAGGCAGGGCGCAGTTGCACAATTGCAGATCCAAGCCTTTGGTATCGTTCGTTAGCTGAAAAAAATTCTTAAATTATTGGAAAAAAAATAAAATAAACGACACATACTTCTTAAAGCCCACTGGTGATGACTGACTGATTGACAGCCTGAATGATGTTGAGCAACAGGGCATGACCGCTGCTGTCCTCTTCTTATGCAACAGAAGTCCAGAACTGTGTCAGGCTCTTGTTATTAGATAAGTCAACCTCATCTTGTGTTACGAGGGGGAATGGAAGGTATGCAGGGCTCTTGTGAACCTTTGAAGGCCATGAATGAAATGCTGCTGTTTCGTAATCTTCCATTCACTGTTTATGCAACATACTCAAGACCCTATCTTGGAACTATAGACCATGTAAGCCGAACCACCGTCATTGCTGACCAATCAAGAGGAAAGGGCTTTTTTTCCACCATTATACGCACGAAAATCCATTAGATGTTTGCAGGGCAAATACTCTGTGTATTCCCTCAGCTTTTTTATCAGTGCAGGACACATTTATCTGTCAATCCTTTCAAATGAATGATTAGCAGGACATTCTGGTCAATAAAAGCATGGTTGTAATGAAATCCACGACTTCTGTCTCCTGTCTTTTTTCAGCTCTATCGTAAGGCGGTGCAACAGATGACACAAACGCTGATCCGTAAGCTCACCACACTGAGTCAGTATGAGGAGGCCTTGGCCAAGATCAACTCGTCTGTGACCGACAGACTAACTGTGCTGAAGACCAAACCTCAGTCTATCCAGAGAGACATTCTGACCATCTGCAATGACCCCTTTACCCTGGCACAACAACTCACACACATTGAACTGGTGAGAGGAACTTCCTCTGTTTACATGACCTTACATTCCTCACCTCACTTTGGGTTTGGATGGATTAATTTACAAAATCAATAATACGTGTAGTTATTTTCAAGGCGACCATTTAGACTTTCTGCAAATGTTACATTGACATCATCTTTATTTTTCAGGAAAGACTGAGCTACATCGGACCAGAGGAGTTTGTTCAGGCATTTGTTCAGAAAGACCCTCTTGATAACGACAAGGTAACAGTCCCATCCTGTTTATGGTCAGCAAGGTTAACTAAAAATACATTCAACGCAAATGTTATGTCTTTCGCTCACTACAGCAAATATCCAACTTGGATAAATCAATACGCACAATGTTTAAGTTAACTCTCGGGTTCAACGCTGTGTCACCTTTTTCACACAGCGTTCACAGCACATTCCTTGTCTAATCTGTCATTGTCCAAGTTTCCCTCCTCACGTTCCTCACAGTGTCCTTTTGTGGCCAAAGCCTAGCAACTAGTTTCTCACAATAACCCGCCAAAAGTTTGCTTAGCCCTGCCTCGTAATGCTCATTGCTGCCTGGCTGCTAGGCAACAGCTTGTATCAAGGCGTTACTGGTGCGATTTTTCTCTTTTGTTTTGGTCGCCGTCTCTCCAGAGGGTCCTTGTGCACTGTCATGGCTCTCTGATGTTGTCCATCAAAGATAGAGTAGATTGTGCATTGTGTGACGGGACGGCACAGTCAGACTGTAGGAATGTGAGGAATGAAGGGTTAGAGTGACCCGAGCTTTCAGACAGAGCGTCTGCATACATTCCCTTAAACCGATAATAGCTCGAACTCTCTGATTGAATGCATTGTTGGAGATCATCAGTCATCTCAGAGGCCTTTGTTTCTTGGGTTGGGAATGTAGGAATCGCATATCCCCGTATTCAGAGTTCTGTGAGATCACTTCAAGAGCGATATTTCACAAATGATGAATTTTTAAAATATATTTAAATGCCTGTCAAAATTCCTGCAGTTCAGAATTTAGGATAAAAACTATATGCATTGATATTGAAATAAATAAATACACAAGATGATTAAGTCAATAAATACAATAATCAGGACAGATGAAATCAACACATACATTTTGACAAATAGTTCCATTAATAGTTCAAATGAGCGCCCACTTAGCTAAAACAGGAAATATAAAACGGCAAACCCCACGTAAATATTATAAAATGCATAGGAATAGTAGGAACACAGTAAAAACAGTGATGGAAGACAACTTCAAGGCCTCTCCATCACAGATATTTTATATATTTAACTCCTTGGTTAAAAAAAAAACATGAAAATGGCTGATACCGATGAATTAAAAACACAGATAATGGCAGATAACCAAGATGGTGTCTTTAAAAAAACAACAACAAAAAAACTAGAAAACATTGTGGTGCGATGTTGTAAATTAAGCACTTGACTAAGCTCAAGCCTCAGTGTAATTATAATAGTGATACTGATCTTTGAAATTTTGATTCTTGCAGAGATGCTTTAGTGATCACAAAAAAGCCAGTAACCTGGAGGCTTATGTGGAGTGGTTCAACAGGCTCAGCTACCTGGTGGCGACGGAGATCTGCATGGTAATTATCTGATCTTATACTATGACTCACCTAGCAACTTACATTTCTGTACATAGTTAGTTGTTTTGCACAATTAGTGATTCTAATGTGATTTTTAAATATAGGCTTTATAGAAAACACACACTACCTTTCAATAGTTAGAAAATTCATGTTCTATTCATAAAAAGAACTTAAGCTGCACAACGGTTTTAAAATTAAAATTTAAAATTAATAAATGAGCTGCAAATCAGCATGTTAGAATAATTTCTGAAGGATCATGTGACACTGAAGACATCAGGGGAATAAATTGCATTTAAAGTACATTACAATAGAGAACAGTAATTTCAAATTGTAGAAATATTTCACAGTTTTTAGTAGTATTTTTTTTATCAAATAAATGTAGCCTTGTTAGCATGAGGCTTTCAAAAACAGTAACAAATCTTAACGGCCCCAAACTTTTAAATATATCATGAAAGGCTCTGAAGTATTTAGTATTTAATGATCTTTGAAATCAGTTATAAATATCCCTTTTTGATGTTCATAAATTTCATAAATTTCTTATGCAGCCTGTAAAGAAGAAACATCGGGCTCGAGTCATTGAGTTCTTCATCGACGTGGCACGAGAATGCTTCAACATTGGCAACTTCAACTCGCTCATGGCCATCATTAGTGAGTATTTTGATGTCCCTTGCAACACTTTGTTACAGAAAGCTCTCTTGTTCCTCACAAATCTGTTTGGATAAAACAGTTTGCCATTTTGGCAGGATTTTGTTTGCTTTTATAATCCTAGATCTTGCACGCTTAACACACACAACAACGTCACGTCTCTTATAGACTCTACAAACAATTCATCAGTTTATTTGTGTTTGTGGATTGCTGCTTGAGTCTTTTGTAGCTGTGCATCAAGTTTTAGATAGTACATTTACTGTATATTATCTGTTCATTGTTTGGAAAATCTACAGATAATCTTTAGCTATATTATAATATAGCTATATATTATCTAAAATATATTCCAAACATTTGTATATTTGTTTGATTTCTAATAATATATGATGCATGCTTTTATTATCAAAATAATAATTTAAAAATAATGATTTGCTGCATGTGCCTGAGGCATTATGGGTAGGGAAGCAGGAGTGGAGAGGGCCATGAGAGGAGGCAGCTGTTCAGCTTGTGTGAGTGAGAGCTGGAACGAGGGAGCGACATCCTTCAGGCAGATGGTCAGTGCTGACCAATCCAATTGACTGAGAGAGGGACGGACTCATTGAGGAGGGGATTGTGGGAGGGAGAGAGTGGAACCAGCTGTCCTTTCCCTGGTCATTCCCAGGAGACGAGCCTGTGGGCCGGGGCTCTTACATAAGCCTCTCTCCCTAGAGATGGAGGGCCGATATTAAAGTCACTGGAAGAGAACAAACAAGTCATGGGAAAGGTTGATCGCTCCTGCTAGAGTTGTTTGGAGGCAACGTACATTGTGTGATGTGAATGGAGTGTCAGCGCGTGGCTTGGACTGAAAGCTCATTCGCACTAGTATCGTGTTAGTGTGACGGAGCAGCTCTGGCTCTGACACCTGTTAGTACAGACAGATTGTTAATGGTACTAAGGTCTCAGATGGCTCTTCTGTTGATGGATAGATAGTGCTGATGTTGTTCAGGCTTAAAACTGTTGTATTTGGAGAAGTAAAGATCTAAAACAAATGGATTTTCACATGTAGATCACAATGTCAAAATGTGAATGTATGATCTACAAATATCTAATATTTATCAATATCACTTTTTTTACTGTAATTATCAAATAAATATGGCCTTGGTGAGGATAGGAGACTTTTTGAAAAAAGTCTTGCTTACCCAAAACTTATTTCAGAGTGCAACAGGAATTGTTTATATGAACATTATATATACCAAAATGGACAATGGCTAAAGAATTTGCATTAGGAAAGTAAAGTTTTTATTTTTTAGTTTAAAGCATCAAAAACGAGTAGATTAACATTTAAGAAAGGCTTAGTAAGAAATTATTCTGTCTTCAGTACAGATGAATCTGATTGGTTGACCCACCCCTAGTGATTTCCAGTCAACACTCTGACCTCATCTGGTCATTAGTGCTGACTGCACAAGCCCACCGTGACCCTCGGCACTATAAGCTGAACTCATTGTTGGAGGGAAATGATGCTCTGCTAATGTCATTGTTCATGTGGGCTCATGGGCCTAACTGCTCTATTTGCTACAGAGAAACTGCACCTCTGACAGGAAACGAGGTGTTGCAGTGTGCTGACCTGTGTCTGTTTCTGTGTGTCTTTCAGCCGGAATGAACATGAGCCCCGTGTCACGGCTCAAGAAGACCTGGGGCAAAGTCAAAACCGCCAAATTTGATATACTAGAGGTAGGTTTTTCATCTTTTCTGTTTACAGTAGTGGGTGGGTGTGACTCACTGGAGTGAAGGAATATGTAGGGGACAACATGAGTGCAAGGCTCGAAATTGCGACCATTTTGGTCGTATATGCTCCTGAAATTGAATCTGTGCGACCTAAAAATATATTTGGTAGCATTTGTGCGAGTGCAAATAATGGTTGTGGTGCGACCTGTTTTCATTTCTCTACAAAACGCTTGCCAGTGTGATACGCGGTGGCTGGACTATCATTCTATCCAACGTTACATAACCAATCAAACTGTTAATCGCTGTTAATCGCCAGGATGCTGCCGGTCGTTCCACTCTACTTGTAGAGCTAAGAGTCAAATTAGGTGGGTGCTCCTAAATGTTTGCAGGTGCTCCTAACTTTTTGAAGTTGGGAGCACCAGTGCTACCAAGTAAAAAAGTTAATTTCGACCCCTGGAGTGGGATTGAATCGAGTTGGGATTGAACGCAGATGCTGACATGGCACTAAGCACATTAAGTGTTCAACCCTGGCTCTTGTCCCCTTGACTCATGCATGCATGATGCTCAAACCCATGACAATATGGACACCACCTCTTGCTAATTTTAGTCTCCAGTGGGCGAGAATTGCAGCTTTTGTATCATTATTTTTCTGAAGCACTGCAATTCTCCTTTTGAGTGTGTGCAAATGTTTACAAAGCTTTTTAGGCTACATTTTAGGGGTTGAGACCTTTAAGGCTTTAATTTTGAATCTGCACACTGTGTTTACTGTCTAAAGAGGGTTTGTTTAGGTCTTGCTTTATCTTTATAGAGGCCTTGAACTTGATATATGACTTATGTACGCAACACGCACACCTACTCATGGTTCAGTCTCGCCTTGTGGGTTGCAGCATTTTGACGTGTAAATAGTGACTGTATGTGTAGTCTTCAGGGAGGTTCAGCCTCTCTATCACAACACCTTTTCCTTTTGTTTTACTCTCAGACAATGGAGAATTGTAGGATAAAAGGCTGAGATGCCCTCTCTTGCCTTCCCTGTAGAATTGAAATTTTGAATGTTAAAGCTGCAGATATTCACCGGTAGTCCCTAATAACAGTTTGCTTACCTGAGAGAATAATAATATTATTCTGCAAGGACGAATTAAATTGATCAAAATAACAGTAAATACATTCAAAATGCTACAAATAATATATTTATATATTTGGAATAAATGCTGTTCTTTTTTCTTTTCTTTTTTTAAATGACCAGTTTCCACACACACACACAAAAAAAAACATTGATAAACATTAATAATAAGAAATGTTTCTTGAGCAACAAATCAGCATATTGTTATGATTTCTGAGGGATCACGTGACCCTAAAGACTGGAGAAATGGCTCCTGGAAATTCAAAATCACCACCACAGGAATAAATTACATTTCAAAATATATTAAAAGTAATATTTAAAATTGTATAACTTAGTAAAATTGTTAAATAATATTAAGTAATATTGTTTTTACTGCATTTTTGACCAACTAAATAAAGCCTTGCAGAGAGAGTAAGAGATTTCTTTCAAAAACATAAAAAAAGCTTACTGACCCCACTCTTTTGAACCATAGTGGACCTACTAAAACTGCTGGTTTAAGATGACTGAACCTTTGTGAACGTCTCACCTTCAAGCAAAAAGTTTAATGATGTTTGAGAGCACATGAAATGTATCATCTTACTTGGTTCCCATGAAAGAATGTCCCATGAATAGTAACTAGAGTAACTCATGTTGCCTAAATCAGTAGTTCTAACCAAGACGTAACCATGCCAAATGGATTTAGGGCTCATTAGAAACTTTAGTTTGTAGAAACCACATCTAAATTTTTCAGGCCAAGTCCTGAGGTTGGTGCATAAACCTGTTTCCCCCCCTCTATTCTCAGCACCAGATGGATCC
Organism: Meda fulgida; assembly: GCA_030578275.1. Classification (NCBI taxonomy): domain Eukaryota; kingdom Metazoa; phylum Chordata; class Actinopteri; order Cypriniformes; family Leuciscidae; genus Meda; species Meda fulgida. Next base: position 24,665,747 of record CM060620.1, read on the forward strand.
CTCTAGCAATTTCTACAACTACAGAACAGCGCTGCGTGGAGCCACTCAGAGATCCATCACTGCTCATAGTAGCAGAGAGAAGGTAATGCGTTTCATTTCTCCTTCCAGGCGTATTCTCACAGAAGTCATAGGAACGTTGGTTTCATAACCCTGTTTGGGTGTTTTCAAACAGTGTTTGAAGTGTGTGATATGTTGTATTGATATTAACAACAAACGTAATGATAATGATAAAATCTGATTCATTACGTAAAAGATGCAAGTAAAAAAAAGTAGCTTGAAAATGCAGACCCCAATCCAGAGACTTTGTATTTACAGTAAATTGAGTTTGACCTCTTTGGCCTAGAGTTATGTAATAATGGTTGCACTGTTTGTGGATGATTTGCTGAGGGCAAGGCGTCAAATGTGACATTCTGTTTCCTCTGCAAAATATGCTCCGTTTTTGTTCTAAAAACATGGCAGTCGGCCAGGTAACAAAATGTTCTGATGCTCTTCAGTGCTTTCTGTGAGCAAACTCACGCAATAAAATCCATCCGGCATGAGTCTGCCAAAAGGATGTTCGCGTTGTTAATGTCTTTGTCAAAGTGCACAAAAACCTTTTTGTGTGTTCTCTAATACATTTTGTGGGGATTTGTTTGTTTATTTTTGTTAAGCTTTATAAGGCTTGTTGTGTATCTTCGACTGGTTAGGGAGGAGATGTTCGCTGTGTGGGTTTAGGTGGTGAGACAAAATGTTCCAGGGCAACTCTGGAATGCCCAGCTTTTTTGCATCACAGTGGCCCATGTCACTTGTTTTTCCCTAAAATCAGATGTGTTTAGACTTTGGCTAGTGTTGTTACTTTAAAGATACAAGGGACAAAATATGTGCATGTTCCAGGGCAGGAATTCCTCTGTAAACAAATTAAATCAGGAATGCATTACTGTTCTATTAATGTCTTTAACTCACAACTTGTTTGACTGCTTGTATTTTTGACCCATTGTTTTGTTCATTTGTGGTATTACACTTATTTTATGCTCAATTTTAACTTGAGGTTAATTAGTCACATGGGACTCACTATACTCAAATAAACAAACAAAAAAAGCTAAATAACACAATTAGTAATGACATTATTAGTTTATTCATTGCTCAGTTTTAGTGTGATGTTTAGGTTTAAGACATAAAAAGAATAAATGCAAAAAACAAAAATAAACATTTAAAAGAATTTGAAGATGATCATGGAATCATTTACTGTATTAATATTATTAAAAAAAGTATTTACTTCACTTTTGGTAATTTGGTAATGGTAATTTTCAGGTGTACAAAAAAATTAAAACATTTTTACTTGGATATTTTTTGCCCAGTGTGCCCAGAATTTTAGTTATTCAGATCTTTCCACATCTGATGCATATTTCTGCATCAAGGCTGGAATTGCGGATTCTTTTATTGTGTTTTGAAGAGCGAGAGATCTTTGTTTATCATCTTGTATCTGCTTTGTAGGCTTTTAGAGGCTGTTGTAAAACACTGTTGCCCAATGCAGTCTTACTGTGACGATAACCCTCAGATGGCCTCCAATAAGGCAGCTCGATTTGGTTGCATTTTTTTTTTTTTTTTTTTTTAGTTTTTGGTCAGTTGTAGCTGTTGTGTAATCGTATGTTCCTTTTTTGCCTTCCAGATTGTTATTCCTTTCTTCAGCCTCTTGATCAAAGACATTTACTTCCTCAATGAAGGATGTACCAACAGGCTCCCCAACGGACATGTCAATTTTGAGGTAATTCTTTCTGTTTGGCTTGGCGACACATGCAAGATAACATGATGCATGGAAACAACTGGTGTCACAGCTACTGCATAACAATGGATGGTTGAGAAAACAGTCACGTAGCAACAGAAGCAGTAGTTCATTGACGTTTGCATCTGTTGAAATGAATTTCAGTGTGATAGTAACTACACACGAAACTTAGGCGATGCTCTCTAACAGAATCAATCTTGACTGTGCTGCAGAAATTCTGGGAGCTGGCCAAACAAGTGATGGAGTTCATGACTTGGAAGAAGGTGGAGTGTCCTTTTGACAGAGATCGCAAGATTCTGCAGTATCTCCTGACTGCACCAGTCTTCAGTGAAGATGGTACTGATGTCATGTGATGCGTTTCCATGCTAGTTTGATTCATTTTTTGCATGTTTTTGTGGTGTTTTATAGTTTCAGTGGCGATTATCTACTAAAGTCCCAGACACTTAATAATATTGAGGGAAGACATTGCTGATTTTACATTTTTTCTACATTCTGCCTTACTTGTTTACTGTGAACTTGGACTTCCTGTCTGGACTAGAGCTCTTCTGCTCATTCATTTTCTGCCACCCACGTCATAAACCTGTTCTAATGACAGTTACGAAATGAGCATACAAGACACCAGACACAAAGACAACTGCGCTTGTCATAATTTACCTCAGGTGTAAAATGCCGTCATGCTAAATAACCGAGTAACATGAGTTCAGAACATTCCTCATGAATGAAAACAGGTGGCTTTGTTTTCTGTTTCTGACATACTCGTCTCATCTCAATGATCTATCAACAGCTTTGTATCTGGCATCATATGAAAGTGAAGGACCGGAGAACAACATGGAGAAAGACAGATGGAAATCTCTCAGGTGTGTATGGTATGATTCATCAGGGCTGTTGATTGACACTCCCTTGGCAAGTGTGAATGCATTCAGATGTTGAGATTATTCCTGACCTGTCTGAATAGCAGTGACTTTTGCTGATAGACTGTCTAATAGTAATTGAGTTGCTAATCAAAATATTGAATTAACAGGCTTCCCACTGTCAGAGAAATATCAGGAAATTTAAATTGTGTTGTCCATGTCTTGAAAAATAATCAAATTAAATATTAATAAAATCCTAAAAGTCATGGAAATTTCTGTAATAAATATAATTTAATCTAGCTATGCCATTCATCTAGTCGGTTAAATATTGGTAGTTTGTGTTCAATGTGCTTGCAATCCGAGTAATATCTGATTTATAAGCAAATTGTTCTTTTGAAATTGTTCTTTTCAGCGAATCAGTCAAAACGGTCACAAATTAATCTGAATGATTCATTGGCAAGTCTGTCAGAATTAATTATTTAAAAACAAAAATCTCATCCAATAATAACAAATGGTCATGGAAATTAGTGGGAAAAAAATATAAACCTTCAATTAAGCTAATTTTGCATTACTTTTACATGATTTTTTTAAGGTATAGTTTGCTTTACTGGAACATTACACTCAAACTAAATGGTGTTTTGGGAATTACATTGTGTAACCTTAATCCTTAAGTATTCAAGAATATTTATTGCACTTTTTTTATTTTTATAAAGAAGCTTATTATCTGTTTTTGGTCTCACGTTCATTTCAATCAATTATTTTCAATATATAAACAATCAACTGACAAAAACATTTTCCATTAACACTTGCCAAAGATCACACAGTGATAGATACACACACACACACACACACACACACATATGTGCTTGGAAAGGGTGAGACCTCTTGGCTCTTGCTTAGTCACGTTTCCTGATAGCTTTACTGCTCAAGAGGGATGGAGAGAGAGAGGGGGGGGGGGGGGGGGGGGAGTGATTGCCCAGGCTAACAGTGGGCTGGGTTTTTTTTTTTCCACTGCGACAGAATCTGTCACAGCACCAGATTCTGTCTGTATCAGCAGTTCGTGCTCCACCACACTCAATGTCTCGGAGTGATAGTAGCCCAACAGGAAACAGGGCAGAGCAGAGAGAAAAGACAATCCAGCTGATGTGTAGACAGAAGAATAATGTCTATAGGGCAAAGTTGCCTTTTATTGCTAGTCTGAAACCAGTTTATACTTGATTTATCAAGTGTAGGGTGCTGGACTTGGATCAGAACACAGGGCAGATATTGCACAGCGTGTCCATTCAGTCGTCTGCTTATACTAAAACGGATATCAGGGGCTTGTAATATAAACTCAAGGTTATATACAACGTGTAATAGGAATTAAAGTCAGCATGAAATCTAAAATCGGTTTTCGAAATACATGTTATTGATCTTATTGTGAATAAGCATACATACATACATTTCCTTTTTTTTTTTACCTTGTAATAATTACAAGGACTTTTTAAATCCTTTTCAATCCATTTTTTCCCCCCAATCGGATATACATACAACTAACGGAAGTATGAAAGATCTTTTCTTCCGTATTGTGACTTTAAGTAAAATAAATTGAATGTTATGTATTTTTGCTTTTTCATTTTGGAGATGGATCATTTTGAATCATTGTATATGACTCCTGAAATGAATCTTTTTTTTTTTTTTTTTTTTTTTTCCCATTTCTTGCAGGTCATCTTTGTTGAACAGGACGTAATCAAGTGAACCCTCTGACAAGCAAGCTGTGTCCCCCTTTTGCCCCTTCCAAAAGTGAGATGTATCCCTGTTTTTCAGGGGAGATGACAATCCATATTTTGCTGAATGGTGCATTTTTATGTTGGAAAGAGGAGCATCTTTTTACAAGGCCCTTCTCTTTCTGTCTTTCATACTGGATATTTCAGGCTTTTTCATGTCTTTGTGCAGACTTTTGTACTCCTTTTTCCCCCTCTTTAAAACATGGTTTGAGCTGAAGGAGAAATGTGTTTGGTATGTTCCTTGACTACAAACCAATTCCGATCTATGCTGTCGTTCTTGTCTGTTGACTCTGAGTATGCTGCTGGTTGGCAAACTCAATTGGAACAGGTAAAAAAAAAAAAGAAAAAAAAAGATGATGATATAAACCAGCATTATGTGTACTGGGTCCCAGTACTGTATATTTTTTATTGTACCTGAAGCATTAATTTAAGTATAGATTTAAGTTTTCACTATTTTTTGATATTGTGTTTGTCAGTTTTTTATGCACATGAGATGAGAGTAATGCATTGCTTTAACCTCTGTGAGTGACCATTGATGTGTGCGTGACAAACCCGCTGAGGGTTGCCAAATGCACTGGATGTTTCTGTGAATAAAGATGTCAATTAATTTCTTGTGTAAATTCTTTTGTGACGATTCTGCTGCATAATGCTCCCCATCCCTTTTTATTGTCGTCATGGTTTACGGTCACCACAAGTTGACTGTTGAAGGAAAAGCAGTGTTTGTTTGTCAGTGTTACAGGTGTAATGCTGTTTCTTACACAATGAAGGTGATATTTTTTGACAGACAGCTCACTGTGTGTAAGAGAATTCTCCCAAGTGCTGTTGACCATAGTCAGTGGTGAATGGTGTTATGTCGTCCTCTGGTGGTGAAGTGGAAAACTACTTCATACAGACTAGGCTAGGGGACTGTGTTGTTCTTATCAGGGAGGAGTTCAATTCATGAAGGTAGTCAATCATACCTGTGGTAGTTGGGACTTGAGTCCATTTGTAGGATGTATTAGTTTTCGTTACTGTTATTATATTAATATTTTCTATTTTCCTTTTTATTTATTGGCCTCAAAAATATTTGTAGTTGTCCTGTTTTTGCCTGCTCCACTGTTTTCAAATATTTTAAAGATTTTTTATATTCTTTGTTATTTTGTACTAGGTACATTTTTTTAGTAATCAGATATTGCCCTATCTAATATTTTATAATGTTTATAAAAGTTTGTATGGAAAAACTAATATTTGACGGTACTAGCACATCATTTTAAGGTATTGTATGTCTTATGATGTCAATTCTACCCTCTTTTTTCCCCTTATTAGAAACTTTCCACAAATACATAAATATAATGTAAATATCATGTACTTTTCTCCACTCTGTATATTGATATGTATTTTGATTGTTTGGGCAGATTATAGAACCTCATAAGTAGTGGCATGGAGTGAACAAGAAAAGAATTAAAGAATGCCTATAAAGCTATTCGAGTCTTTTTTTGTGTTATGTGTGTGTCTCATGATTGGAAACAGTATATTGGAATAATAAGAGGAATATTGTTATAATAAAGATTTGCTGAGTGAACAAGATTATGATGGGATGAGTTGTAGGCTTATAAAAATGAGTCTCTTTATGAAACAGTTCAATAATTTTCGGGTCTAAAAATTATTTGCAATGTTTTGTCTTAAGGCTGCATTTATTTGATCAAAATGCAGTAAAAACAACGATTTTGTGAGAATATTACTACAATTTGAAATAACTTTTCTATTTTAAATATTTTTTAAATGTTATTTACTCCTGTTTTTACTCCAACATTTTCAGCAACATTACTTCAATCTTGTGTCACATGATCCTTCAGAAATAATTGTAATGTGATGTGGTGCTCAAGAAACATTTATTATCAAAGTGGAAAACCGTTGTGCTGCTTAATAGTTTTTTTCAAGACTCTTTGATGAATAGAAAGATCAGAATCCTCTACAAATGCAATATATAGAGAGTTGGGAGGGTCCAGATCCAGTAATTTCTGTATAGTGCAAGCAAATTTGGTTAGCAATGAATACATATAAAATATTTCTGATGTTGTAGAGCGTAAATCTGCACGACCGGGTTTGATGTGGCCTGTGAAGGTCATCAAATAGTGCTCCAAAGTTCCTGACTGACCTGGTCGGTGTCATTGTTGATGAGTCCAGCTGAATGGTGATGCTGTGAGGAACTGCTTGGCTATGCTGATCTGGAAGTGTTCATTTATCCAGGCTGAGATGTGCAGTCCACTGTTAGATCACCAGGGTGGGATGAGAGGTAGAGCTGAGAGCCTTCTGCAGTGGCATTGTATGGTCGCTCCAAGTAATGTTGTGTATATTGATGAGATTATATTGTTTTGTGGATAGTCCGAATTCAAACGTTAATATTGGAGAATAATCGGCCTCTGTCTCCATCTACTGGTCAACTATCACACCATCAGATTTCTGAGACGACTTAATATTGATTTCATTAGAGTTGATAGTTATTATGGCCACGTGCAGATATGATAGGTTCGAAAAACAATAGAATTTTGTATATTCTATTTTATTAGATGCATTGTGTAATATTTGCTGAAAGTATGTGATGCACAGTTCACATGAATCACAGCTTTGAATGATATAGGCCTATTGGTCATTTCATTGCCAGAGGCTTCAGCCAATCTGTTCTGATTCACGTAAATGCGATTAAATTAATCAAACTTACTCTGGGATTTCTGTAATATCACTAGCCTACATGTGCAAAATCTCTCTCAGTGTAATTCTGGATACATGATTGTAAATAGAAACGTTATATGGCTCAGGCTCTGTAAAGTCGAGAGGATTTTGAGACCAATACAGTATAGTCTGTTCTAAACAGTTTAGGGAAGATCAGGGCCAGGTTTCACACTTTTCCCCCCTCCAGTAATTATTTATAGAAATTGTTTATGTTTTAAATTTTGTATATTTAATTTTCTTATTCATATGCATTATCTGAGCATATGCATTTAATGTATGTTGTCCCTCTATACGGGGTAAGTTGTCACAATAGAACCTGTTGTTAAACATCACTTGTACTTTTCAGCTGTAGGCTACAATGAAACAATTATCAAACACAAAACAATAGACGAAACAGCAAAAATGGACAAAAATATTAAACTATTGTTTTGCCCAATATATCTTGTCAGTAATAAACTACACATTTAAAACTTGACATTTAAAACAACATCATTTCATTAATCCATTAACATTTCAGCTGGCGCTACGGTAAACAAACCAAAAAAATAAATGACATGAGAGAGAGAGAGAGAGAGAGAGAGAGAGAGAGAGAGAGAGAGAGAGAGAGAGAGAGAAAGGGAGAGAGAGAGAGAGAGAGAGAGAGAGAGAGAGAGAGAGAGAGAGAGAGAGAGAGAGAGAGAGAGAGAGAGAGAGAGATCAATAAAATATCGTGCTGTCATGAAGCCATCATCACGACTGCTAGTGTAGTAGTTATTGTGGAGAATTGACACTGCCCAGAGTGTGCGCGTGAACAGAACGGAGCTGTTGACCGGGGCTGCTGCCTCAAACACACAACACTCTCTATCAACCGTCTTCTTTTAAGAGTACAAGAGTTCCTGTACACAAAAACGGTAGGGGATTTCCTTGTCATTTAAAACTAAACTTTATGCCTCTCAGTCAGAAGCGTTTAGTTAGATGATAAAATGGAAGAACAGGTGTAACGTCTGCATGGCTTATGCAAAAGCGCGAAATTACATAAAAGTAGGCTAGGCATATCATTTTAAAATTAGGCCTTTCGACTTTTGTCATTTATGTATCGTTAGAAAAAAACACGTTTCTTTTTTTAATCTTAGCTTCAATTTATTTTATTGTATTTTTGTTTAGCTTAGCATTAGGGTTACGTTGAATATAGCTAGTGTGTATGTATTTTTTTACTGTCTTAATAAATAACATAGCCGTAACAGCTCTCATGGATCTAAGGAAATAAAGCTAATCAAATATCCTGTGAATTCAACAACAGATTGGATGTAAAGAAAATAACTCTTATTAAGTTGCATAGGCTACTTTGTGTTGTGTACGTGTTTTACGTTTATGTATGGGGATGTAGCAATCTGTATGAGGCCTTGTGCTGTAAATACTGTGCTTGTGCTCAAACATTCTTCTTTGTGGTGGGAGTATCCAGTGTCCATTGTATGTTTGTAACCCAAAGTGAATTACAAAACATCCTCTTTCATTTTTTTTTTCATCAATGAAAGTCAGCAAAGAATGACATCACCATATAGTCCAGGAAAGAGCATACTGCACACTCACTGGGCGCTGGTGCCATCCGGTATTACTGTGCCTCTAAATTATTGATTAGGTCTAAATCACTGGGTCCAACAGATCTCTGGTAAAATGCTCTCTCTCACTATTCATCTGATATGGAAATGTGGATGATCATTCGGTCCTGTGCCCCTCATAATGAGATATACATGACAGGTAGATGAAAGGCATGGGAGGATCCTCTAACCTTTACCATCAAAGTTGTGTTCTGTAGGGCACAAATGCCAGAATTAAATCTGACAACAAAAGATCAGCACACACCCAGAAGGACCAGCAGCATTATCTATATTATTTATCAACAAATTTGTGTTGGGACAGGGATTAAATGTCAATCTCAGATTCATTATTAAATGAATACACCATGCGCAATCACACACATATTTAATCATCAAGCTCTGGTTGTCCCTGAGACCTTCCTGATGTACACATAAAAAATAAAATAAAAAGGTTACTTTACTAAATTCACTTGACCTAATGTGCAGATATCATTAGATCTGTATTTCATGGTTATTATAGTTATCTAAAACTAACACCAAAACCATAAAACATTTATTACTTATGAATAATACATTAGCTGAAATAAAATAATATAGATATTTTATTTCAGCTTGCTGCCAAGCAGCATTTCTCATTTTTGTTTGGTTTAAGTTGACGTTCTAAAATTAACAAACTAAAACTAAAAAACTAAACTTAAACTTAAACTAAAATGTAACTTAATACAATCTATATAAACACATTTAAAACTATAGACATCTTTCTAAAACTTTAATTAAAATGAAAATGAAAATCAAATACATTTTTTTAAATTCAAAATATTATCAAAAACTAATAGTATCTTAGTGATATTAAAATAACACTTCTGTATTCATATGTTTTATCACAAAGTAGAACTCCACTTTTCAGAAATGATTGTATTGTATTGCATTTATATATTGTTTTATACATATGGGGTCTCTGAGATGCCATGCACAAGTAATGTAAAAAAAAACAAAAAAAAAAACAAATCGAAATTTTGTTTATAATCACTTAAATGATAAATATGTTTTTTATCAAGCCATTAAACTGACTGACAGAAAAAGGGTTAAGACTGAAATATTATATTTGGTCATTTTTTAATAATATCATCCTTTAATTATTTTTATAATATTGTGTGATGTCATCCCACAGCAAACTGAAATTGAACCTGATCATCTTTTATTGTGGAATAAAAGTGCCGAAAATGGGAAATGGTTCTATGAAGCTGAATCCTCTAAAGCAGGTCAGTGGCTCGGCCAAATCCAAGAACAATGGGGAAACAAGCGCAGTTCCTCAAGTCCTCAGAGTTAGAGTGGAAGAGTTAGAGAGTCAACTGAAGAAGAAGGATGAAGACTTGAATGCCAAGGAGCTTCAGATCAAACATCTAGAGGAGCAGTTGGCTCAGCAGAGACAGGCCATTTTAGAGATATCTGATGCTTTGAGGAACAAGTGTTTCCAACTCAACAAGCTCCAGGATGCACTGAAGAATCAAGGGGAGTTGGGTCTCCTGCCATCACCTATCAAGGAAAAGGTCAGTCAGTGTCTCACAGGCCTGCTCAGAGATACCCTCAACTTGAGGAAAGGAGCAAAAGCTGGAGTTTCTGCAGAGCCTTCATCCAGAACGTATGATTCCAGCGGTTTACCAAAGTTCTACTTTGAGAGTGCACGAGTCTGGAAAGAGCAAAGGTGAGAGATGTAATTCATTTTCTGCTTTTGAGGCCAATTTCCTTCCAGAATTTGATTGTCATTAGTGGTTATGTTAGTGTTTGGGACTAGGTATATTTAAGAAATATGCCTATAAATGAATAGAGTAAACTTTTAGAAAAAAATATTGGCAGTTACTTTATATTTTTGCTCCTCCAACAAAAATAGTTCCAAGCGAAGTCAAAGCGGAATTTGTTGCGTGTCTGAGCCACAGTAGCAACAGTAATCTCACGATTCACTCATAAATACATCCTTTGTCACCACCTACTGGTGTCATGATGATGCACCAACACGGACAGTTTGATTAACTAAAGAATATTAATTATTGTATCAAGCATGCTCAAAGAGCTAAAATATGCTAAGATCATTATGTTGGGAGACTTAAATTGGTCTAATCTGCCTGCAAAATACAATGCTGATATTCATTATCCTGTCTCTATTCTAACACTGGAAATGAAACAACTGGTGCCAACTCAATAGCGAGAACTGTCCAATTAGTCAATCTTAAATAATTTGTTCTCAGTCAACCCATAAACAGTCCATGGCCCGGTTTCACAGACAGATCTTAGATTAAGCCAGGATTAGGCCTTAGTTCAATTAGGACATTTAAGTAGCTTTCATAAATGTGCCTTAGAAAGAAAAAAAAACACTACTGGTGTGCATCTTGAGACAAAACAAATGGCACAGACATATTTTGAAGATACGTCAGGGCAAGTTGATTTTAGTTACAACAGTTCAAACATGCATTTTAGTCTGGGACTAGGCTTAAACCTTGTCCGTAAAACCGGGGGTATGACTAACAATGTCACAGCTATCACAGTTACAAGAAAAATTGTATTCCAAATCTTTCATATTAGACATCTTTAGCACAGTTTTTTTTTTTTTTTTACCAATATCTTTAACAGTGTAAAGAAGCTCCTCACTGATGCTTTGAATAAGAACCAGTATCTGAGGAGACTGGAAGTGCAACAGGTCAAAGACATGGTGGAATGCATGTATGAGCGGACGTACCAGCAAGGAGAATACGTCATAAAACAAGGAGAGCCGGGAAACCACTTGTTTGTGCTTGCAGGTATAAATCAAGTAATTGAATTATTCCATTATAATCGCACTGGTTATACTGTCAGAAAACTTTTACCTTTATGGGGCAACAATTTTGTCCACAATTTTTCTGAGAGTGTAGACATTAGTATAAAGATAATATGAGGAAATCTATTCATTTCTGCCAGTTTTTCATCAATGTTATCTCTACACTGTAAATAATAATAAACCCACTTTTTGAATTAAATGCAAATTTAATCAGAATGCAACAATTTGTTGCAAAAAAGAAACAATTTGTGTTTACTCTTACAGATGGCAAGCTGGATGTCTATCAGCACAACAAACTGCTCACATCAATAGCAGTCTGGACCACATTTGGTGAATTAGCCATCTTGTACAATTGCACCAGGACTGCATCGGTCAAAGGTTAAGTATTTTCTTTGTGCTTCATTCTATCTCTCACGTAGCTGTGTATGAGTAGGTTAGTTCTGTTTCTGACAAATATGTTATATACTGTAACTTATTTACACCGGATTCAAATTGTCCCTGCATGACAGCACTTTGTTTGTTTAGTTCATGCTGTGACCATGGATTGGCCTCATGTAGCCACAGGCTATCAAATAAACACCAGTGAGAACTAAAACACCATTGTTTTGTCTTGTAGCGTTAATCTAATTGGCTTGTCAGTAATTTTATTTGTTTGTTTGTGTGGCCAGATGTACCGTCTCAAATGCCTTCCCTCATTTTATCTTTTATTCCCACTCTTAAAAAAGCTCTGGTGTGCAGAAAAACATGTTTACCCATAATATTAAATTATAAATCAGTGTGATACATTCTTTCAGTGGTTAATTTTTAATGTGATCACTCTTAATATTACAAAAATTATATTTCTTTACACTTGCACTGTTGGTACTTTGATACTTGTTCTCTACCAAGTCACCATGATAAAATGTAATCACTTCCTAATGCTCCTATTGGAAGCAGCTGTTGTTTTCTGGTCACTGAGTCATTAAAGTTTAAGGACACTACTCAGGGAGGAACGAGGGAGCTCCTGGTATTTCCCTTACCTGTAGTTTTGTTATGATCACAGCGGCCAGCAATGTGAAAACATGGGCCCTCGATCGAGAAGTCTTTCACAACATCATGCGGATGACTGCCGAGGCTCGACACGAGCAATACCGCCACTTCCTGAGGAGGTAATCCAAACTGTTCATCCCTCCCGCTTTTTACTGTGTTGTCCTACCACATAACATGTAGTCAAGTAATAGCTGGACCCGAAAACATCAAAGTGTGGCTTTTGCATGAAACGTTGTAGAGATCAAACCAACAAATAAAGCAGCTAGGATTTTTTTTTTTTTTTTTTGAGGCATTAGCCATGCTATTGATGATGTTAAGGTCAGTTCACGGTCTGGTTGAAGTGACCTCTATGACCTTGCTTGTATAACTATCAGTTTAAATGGCAAACATGAAAGAAGGAAAATGCTATAATTCAATTTTAGGGCTCTTAAAGACATTCAAATAAGAAAGGATTGAGAGATATTATCTTATATTAGAAGAAATAGAACTGAACAACAGAACTGTTCTCCATAACCATCAGTTCAATCCAAGTCAAAGGGGCAATCTTAAATTGTTTGTATCAGTTTAGTCATATAAGAGTCGTAGATCAAAATTCAAACCAGTTTTGAATAAGACAAATGAACATTGGATGTTGATTAAATGCATAAAAGGCAAAAATGGCAAAAATATATATTTTAGAAAATGATGCTTGATTGCTTGTCTCCTGCAAATGTCCTAACATTTTATTTTATTTTATTTTAGTGTCTCACTTCTTGCTAGTCTACCTCGGGACAAACTAACTAAGATCGTGGACTGCTTAGAGGTGGTAAGTAAAATCTTTTAACATTATTAAAATTTGGTGATTCAAGAACGCTAACCAGCCCCATCTGATCCAAAAAATCTATCTGTAGTAAAGTTTTCAAATGTCTAAATCCAAACCGACAATTTTGGACAAGTAGTGTTAATATTGCATCTTTCATCACTTGGCCCTGTATATTGTTACCATAGTTATTTGACTAAAGCTGCGTGAAGTGTTCGCACCAATCGAGGGGACGAGTGATTTGTTAAAGATGTTTGTAGCAGCCATTGTAGGCTGCTGACTGATTTATTCCATTTCTCCATGAGGGGCCAAGTGAGTTTTTCTAAAAGAGTGTGGGCTTTGTCAACTCTACGCCAAATAAGCATCCTCATGTTCTTCCATGCTGAAAAAACATCAAGGACATTCTTCTCGATTGTCGGCCCCTGGGGTCAAATGGGAGAATGTCGTTATTCAATCACTCCGATGGAGTTGATTATATTCCCCTCTCTAGAGGTAAAGAAGCAATGTAACCCAATAGTGGCCCAGATGTTTTGGACTGAAACATGCAGATAATGTGGAACTCTATCATTAAACAGTGGGGAATGGAATGCAGATGGGATGCTAGAAGAAGACAAATGTTTTGAGACCCTCAGAGGAGTGTGGCATACTTAGAGAGCTTCTCTAATGACAAAGCAGAGCTCTGTCAGAAAGACAGTTGGGGATGGAGATCAGTGGAGTACATGCACCAGAGAAATAGAACTCAAAGAATGCCTCTGATGGACCGCTACAATGTTCTTGAATGGTTTAATGATTCAGTTTGGCAAAACTGAACAAGATTAAACAAGATTTAATCTCAAATTTCAGGTGAATCATTCCATTCCACTGTAAATAGAACGTTATTTTAGCAAATCACTGTTGCAAAAAACATTCTTGCTCTTCCATTGAATTGGAGGGACATCAGTTCAAGCACAGTGTTCTCAAGCTCTAGGCAATCAAAGTACAGTAACACCCAGCAATTTTTGTCTCGTAAACAGCTTATTCTGGAGTATTAAAACCAGTTCCAAAATGCTGTTTTGGTGTTGTTATTTATTATAAAAAGCTGACCTGTTTTAATGGTTACTGAAGTGCTACCTTAAGGTCAACAGTACTATTTAAAGGGCTAGGTCACCCAAAAAGGAACATTTCTTTAATTAATTTACACACCCTCAAGTTGTTCCAAACCTGTATGAATTTTTATCTTCTGCTTAACAAAAATATCTTGTGTTTAGCAGAAGAAAGAAATTCATACTGGGTTGAAACAACTTGAGGGTGAGTAAATGACAGAATTTTCATTTTTGGCTGACCTAGCCTTTTAACTTCTTCTACTAAGGAAATATATTTGATGAAATTTGACAAGTATGTAAGTAAGCAATACGTGTAGGAGACATATCTTCTTATGTCATTGTGAAAGCAGACATGGCGGCCTTCCTGTTGTCTCCCTCAGGGAACCTCTCCGGGAAAATGACAGCAGTGGGTTGATGGTAAAATCAATAGCTAAATGAGTTTTCTCTTGCGTTTGCTGACCAGGAGTATTATAATAAAGGAGACTACGTCATCCGGGAGGGAGAAGAAGGAAACACTTTTTACATAATCGCCAATGGAAAGGTAATTTGCAAACTATTATCATCAATTTGTTTTGTCAAAGCTTGGTTTTGTGTATTTACTGTATTTAGCGTATACTCTGCTTAACATTGAATCATGTCTCATTCCACGAGGTTACGTATACTTAAAATGAATACTACTACTATTACTACTATAATATTTTAAAATGTAAAAACTGATGTCCTTTTGCTGTATGATCATTATTGATTTACTTCTTTTCAGGAACTTTTAGTAATTATAGTGTACACCCTTTCACCATGCCTACTGAAGACGACAGTGTATACATAATTTTTGGTACATTAGGTACATACACTACCCAGGTTATGCTATGTACTCACACCATACAATGCTTAAGCTAAACCATCAAAAAATAAAAGTGATTTATCCCATTTGAGGCACCATTTTTCCACTCCACTAATCCTCATGGACTTCACTGCAGACACCGATCTGGGTCTTTGGGAGGTAGAGCGCGTTCAGATAAATCAGTAATTCAACACCGAAGGGGTTAAGAGACAGGACTCTCCACTGGGAAGCAACAGGAACTGTTTAGCATGAGCTAGCCAGGCTCGGATCCCCTGTTAATTTCTGCTCTACTGTCGCTCAAGATGGGGGGAAGGAAGATGTTTTACTGAGAGGGAGAGAATTTAATTACCGGAAATGATGGTTCTCGTCAGCCTGTCGCCACCATGACGGTGTGTTGGGAATAAGACCATTAGTGCTGGCCACCAAAAACTGCCTATCAGAAAGGTCAAGAGGGTCATCGTGTTTTAGTGGATCATTCTATAGAGAATTGAGAACGAACAAACTAACTAACTAACTAACTAACTAACTAACTAACTAACTAACTAACTCCATTTCTTCAATATCATTATTATTGAATACTTGTTGCCTACAGTTGAAGGATTTTAATCTGTGAATGTGGTTCTCTCAAAAACTAATATGGTTTGTTCGTTTTGAAATGCAACCTCTGTCTTTCTCTGTTGCTCAGATTAAAGTCACACAGAGCACACAGGATCATGAAGAGCCTCAGATCATCAACACCTTGGGGAAAGGGGATTATTTCGGAGAGAAGGCCCTCATCAGGTGCTGTCCTTCTTCAATCCCTAGCTCAGTTCTCATCTCCCCACTTTAATCCTATTTCAATAACCATTTGGTATATGGGGACTCTTAGCATCACTGCAGTAGCAGAGAGCATCATCTTTGTCTCGTCAACATGTATATTAGTTAATAGAATATTACAAACATATTCATAGAACTGTCACTTTAGGAGCCATTTTTAGCTCAGTTTATGTCTAATGCTTTTTATGTGTTCCTACTTTGTCAAACTACAGTGATGATGTCAGATCTGCAAATATAATAGCAGACGAGGATGGAGTGGAATGCCTTGTTATTGATCGAGAGTGAGTTCACACTTGAAGATCATTGTCATTCAATTGATTATGTTTCTTGTAGTCTGTGAGAATAACAACGGTTTTCTCTTAGAACCTTCAGTCAAACTGTTGGAACTTTTGATGAGCTTAAGAAGTACCTCCAGAGCTACGTCGAGAATTTAGCACAAGACGATAAGAAAAGAAATGCGAAGTAAGTATATATATGTATATACAATATATATAATTAAAACAGTGATAGTCTTTATGACTCCTTGACTTCTTACCACTCCATTGTTTTGTAAAATAGCATTAAATCTTGTACTACAGGTACAGTTCTTCAAACCAAACAAGTGTTTTCATGTAAAGGTAAAAACTAGAGGCTGAGATTCATCAACAATGCCCAATTGACAGAGTTGAAGAACTGGCCATAATTCGCAACATGTAAATATTGTATATTATGTAGTGTGAATATACGAATATCTAAACTTTTTGGAGCTATTTGGAAAATGCCTGATTTTACTTTCTGGATTTAAAAATTTGAATATCCAATCCACCTATTTATCTATATATACAGTGGGGTCCGAGAGTCTGAGACTACTCATATAAATGCTTCTCTTTTGTAATTTTATTACTTAAAATTACTTTATTAGAAGAACAATGGTCAGTGTCTCAAATTTGCTCATTTGTTTAGTGGCCAAGAAATAATGCAGAGTACTCTTTCTTTTCAGCTGTTTAGTAACCAATCCAAAATTAGACAAATTTGACACTCTGTTTAATTGTCCTAAACAGAATGACCAAAATAATGTCAATCACTTATCTCTGAAAATCCTTACTTTTTCTTTTAGAAGGTCAGGAAGCTGCACCCCACCAACCACACCAGTGTCACATGATATGATAGAGCTGAAAGAGACAGAGAGCAGCTTTGCATCCACTATACCCTTCAGCTCCCTCGAGGTTATTGCCACGCTGGGAGTTGGGGGCTTTGGCAGAGTTGAATTGGTTAGAAGCTTGTTCACAATAATCACACTTCTTCTTTATGATATAAAACATTCAAAGAGAAATCATTCCAACAAAGTGAGTTAATGAGATGAGCAATAATGATGCCAGTTTTGCTCTAGGTGAAAGTGAAGCATGAGAATGTAACGTTTGCTCTGAAATGCATCAAGAAACGGCACATCGTGGATAACAGACAGGAAGAGCACATCTACTCAGAGAGGAGGATCCTGCTTGAAACAAACTCTCCTTTTATTGTAAAGTATGTTCATCTAGTATGATCAGACTGTTTTAGTAAAGCCTGTTTAGTCTTGTGAGTTTTAGGAAATATCGGAAGATCTTAAAGATAATCTGATCATTGAATTTCCCTGTTCCCTTTCGTTGTCACTCCGAGTTACGTCGGATGACGACCAATGGGGTTTCGCTTAGAAAGCCTATCAGCTTTGAGTATTACAAAACGAGCCAATGGCAAAGAAATGCCATGGGTCTGCGGAATTTGCATAACGTAACTCCGCCCCACCTCGTGGGTATAAAAGGAGGACGCTGGCAACATGCAGTTATGTTTTCGCTTCGGAGCCAAGAGTACCTCTTCACTCCTCAAGCCATCTCTGAATTTGTCAGCTTTTACAAACGAGTTCCTCTGGTGTTGGTGTTTGTGGGCGATTCCAGCGAGCGCGTGCTTCCTGCTGATCTGTGCAGTGATTTTGCGAGAGAGTGCGTGTCTCCCCGGCCGCCTCGACATCAGAGTGTTTCTCTCTCACAAAAAGAGCTTGCACGCGGCACGTCTTTTTAAAGATGCCTCGCCCGTGCACTTCTGGTTGCGGCAGATATGTGTCTGACTCTGATGGGCACGAGCGCTGCCTAGTGTGTTTGGGCATGGATCACGCTAGAGCAGCGCTCGTGGATGAGTCATGTTCTCTCTGTGGGAACATGACCATCGCGTCACTAAGGTCGAGACTCAGTGAACTCGCAAGAGTGAGAGTCCCCTCATCCACACCCCGATCTAATGCTCCCTCGAGGAGTACTACTTCGGCTGGTGGCCAGGGTGACCTGAGGGTAACGGTCTGGAACCAGGCGCCGACTATGTGTCCGTGACCCCAGCCCCCCTCTTCAGTGACGATGCCCGCTAGTGAGCCTCCGATTCCCGCGGGACCTTCGGGCGCCCCGCGGGCTTCGGTTGAAGCTACAGAGGAAGACGCCATGTCTGTAGCAGCATCACAAGGTGGGCTTGATTCTTCCGGAAGTGAAGATTCAGCGCAGCTGCCACCTTCCGGTGTGCATACGGCTGTGCCTGAGTCGGATCCGGAAATGACGGCCATGCTTTCCCGGGCAGCCGCGAGCATCGGTTTAGAGTGGAGGCCTCCACCCTGTCCCGAGCGCTCGCGGCTGGACGATTGGTTTTTGGGTAAGGCTGCCGACCCCCGTGGTCCACGGCAAACCCCAATACCTTTCTTCCCGGACGTGCATGATGAGATCTCGAAGTCCTGGAAGACCCCCCTGTCTTCCCGGGACCGCTCGCTGATCCCATCCGCCTTTCCTCCCCTCGATGAGGCGGCCGCCCGTGGGTACACTGGGCTTCCCTCGGTTGAACGCTCTGTTGCGATGCAACTGTGTCCTCAGAGTGCTTCTTCTCGGGGCGAGCCTAAGCACCCATCCAAGGCCTGTAGATTTTCGTCATCTATGGTGGCGAAGTCTTACAGAGCGGCGGGACAGGCGGCTACCTCTCTGCATGCTATGGCCACTCTGCAGGTCTACCAGGCCCAGATGCTCAGAAGCATGCACGAGGGCAGGGCAGACCCAGGGCTCTTCAATGAGCTGCGTGCCGCAACCGACCTCGCTCTCCGGGCGACGAAGGTAGCCGCGCGCTCCCTGGGTCTGGTGATGTCCACCGCGGTGGTCCAGGAGAGACACCTGTGGCTGAACCTGGCCGACATGCGGGATTCCGAGCGGACTCGTCTGCTCGATGCGCCCCTGTCCCAGGCCGGCCTCTTCGGCGGCGCAGTTGAAGATTTTGCCCAACAGTTTTCAACTGCACAGAAGCAGACTGAGGCCATTAAGCACATTCTGCCCCGCCGACCCGCTGCTGCCTCGTCGTCGGTCAGGCAGACGCCTCAGCCTGCTTCCCGCCGAGGGCGCCCTCCTAAAGCTCCCGCCCCTCCCGCTAGGCCCAAGCAGCAGCCTCCACCCGGGCCGACGCGCGGAGGAAGCTGCAGGAAGGCGCCCCAGCCCTCTCCAGCCCCGCCCCCCGCCAAGCGCCGGGCCAAGCGGCGCTCCTGAGACGGGCTGCTCAGGGATGATGTTTGTTTCACAGGAGATGGTAGCAGGGCCACTCCTTCCCCCAGTGGAGGGCCGGGGGAGAATCCTTTGTTCTCCACTCCCCGCTGCTCACCCACGGGTGGGCAGCACCCTAATGTGGTTAAAGACAGAAACAAACCTCTCACCCCTGAGCACACAGAGTTCTCGGACGACCCAGAGCGCCGCCCACCAGCCGTGCTCTCCTCGTCCCCCTCTGTCCCAGAGTCGGTTGACACGGCGTGCCGCCCACGGGCCGTTTCGTCCCTGTCCCACTCTGTCGCCAGACCCCTGGCAGAGCAGGCCCCCGTGGAACGCTGGTCCTTCCCTGGCCTCCTCTGTCAGGGCGCGGAGCTTAACTGCGCCACCACACCGGATCGCTATGCCGTCCACGTCCGGGCCAGTTACTCCGCTTCGCTGCCCCTCCGGGGGGACGCCGGTGGTCTGCATGACCCCGCTGGTACAGTTCCTAGAAGCCTGGCTAGAGCTTCCCCAACTGTCCCGCTGGGTCGCCCGCACCGTCCGGTTCGGCTATGCGATTCAGTTCGCACGGTCTCCTCCCCGATACAGGGGAGTCCGCTCCACTTTGGTCGGTGGCAACGCCCCGATCATGCGAGCAGAGATTGCCACTCTGCTGGCGAAGGGTGCAATCGAGACTGTCCCTCCAGCCGAGATGAGGTCCGGCTTCTACAGCCCTTACTTCATTGTCCCCAAGAAAACCGGTGGGTTACGACCGATCCTGGACCTGCGAGTATTGAATCGCTCCCTTTACAGGATGCCGTTCAAAATGCTCACCGCCAAACGCATTTTCGAGTGTGTGCGGCCCCAGGATTGGTTTGCAGCGATCGACCTGAAGGACGCCTACTTTCATGTCTCCATTCTCCCTCGTCACAGACCGTTCCTCCGGTTTGCTTTCGAGGGACAGGCATATCAGTACGCGGTTCTCCCGTTCGGGCTGGCCCTGTCCCCTCGCGTCTTCACGAAGGTCGTCGAGGCAGCCCTTGTTCCCCTTCGGGTTCACGGGGTTCGCGTCCTGAACTATCTCGACGACTGGCTGATTATAGCTCACTCTCGAGACCAGGTTTGCGAACACAGGGACCTTGTTCTCCGGCACTTAGCCCGTCTGGGCCTTCGGGTCAACTGGGAGAAGAGCAAACTTTGCCCCGTGCAGAGGATCTCTTTTCTCGGTATGGACATCGACTCGGTCGCCATGTCCGCGCAGCTTACGAGCGAGCGCGCGCAGTCACTGCTGACTTGTCTGAGACAAATACAGGGCAAGAAAGCGGTTCCACTGAAACATTTTCAGAGGCTCCTGGGGCATATGGCATCTGCAGCCGCGGTGACGCCGCTCGGATTGCTTCATATGAGACCGCTTCAGCTTTGGCTTCGCGACCGAGTCCCGAGGTGGGCATGGCAACAAGGCAAGCTCCGAGTTCCAGTGACTTCGAGCTGCCGTCAGACCTTCACCCCGTGGTTGAACCTCAGTTTTCTCAGGGCTGGTGTCCCCCTGGAACGAGCGTCGAGGCATGTTGTTGTCTCAACAGATGCCTCCACCATGGGCTGGGGCGCCATGTGCAATGGTCATGCTGCCGCGGGCTCCTGGACAGGACCCCAGCGCCTATGGCATGTGAATTGCCTCGAGTTGCTGGCAGTACGCCTTGCTCTGCACCGCTTCCGAGCGCTGCTCATGGGTCAACACGTACTAGTCCGATCAGACAATACCGCCACAGTAGCGTACATCAACCATCAAGGTGGTCTACGCTCCCGCCGTATGTCGCAACTCGCTCGCCACCTCCTCCTATGGAGTCAGAAGCATCTGAGGTCCCTTCGTGCTATTTACATTCCCGGAGCCCTGAACCGTGCTGCCGACGAGCTGTCACGGCTTCAGCCCCTCCCTGGAGAATGGCGACTCCATCCCCAGTCGGTCCAGCTGATTTGGGACCAGTTTGGCGACGCACAGATAGATCTGTTTGCCTCCCGCGACTCATCCCATTGCGCCCAGTTTTATTCTCTGACCGAGGGCACGCTCGGCACGGATGCACTGGCGCACAGCTGGCCGCGGGGCCGCAAGTATGCGTTTCCCCCAGTGAGCCTTCTTGCGCAGCTCCTGCGCAAGGTCAGGGAGGACGAGGAGCAAGTCCTTCTGGTTGCGCCGTACTGGCCCACCTGGACTTGGTTCTCCGAACTAGTGCTCCTCGCGACAGCCCCTCCTTGGCCAATTCCTCTGAGGAAGGACCTCCTTTCTCAGGGACGGGGCACTCTATGGCACCCTCGTCCCGATCTGTGGAACCTCCACGTGTGGCTCCTCGACGGGACGAGACAGGTTTGAGTACCCTACCACCTGCGGTGGTGGCTACCATCACTTCCGCTAGAGCGTCGTCCACGAGACATGCCTACGCGTTGAAGTGGAACCTATTCGTCAATTGGTGTTCTTCTCGCCGAGAAGACCCCCGGAGTTGTTCGATCAGTTTCGTGCTTTCCTTCCTTCAAGATGGGTTGGAGCGAAGGCTGTCTCCCTCCACCCTCAAAGTTTATGTTGCCGCTATTGCCGCTCACCACGACTTAGTGGAAGGTAAGTCCATAGGGAAGCACGACCTGGTCGTCAGGTTCCTGAGGGGGGCGAGGAGACTGAATCCTCCTCGCTCTCCTGTCGTTCCCTCTTGGGACCTCTCAGTGGTTTTAAGTGCCCTGCGGAGTGCTCCCTTTGAGCCTTTGCAATCAGTGGAGCTTAAGTTCCTGTCAATGAAGACAGCGCTCCTGATTGCATTGGCCTCTCTCAAGAGGGTCGGGGACCTGCACGCATTCTCCGTTGACGAAGCGTGCCTAGAGTTCGGGCCGGCCGGTTCTCACGTGATCCTGAGACCCCGGCCTGGATATGTGCCCAAGGTTCCTACCACTCCCTTCCGGGACCAGGTGGTGAACCTGCAAGCGCTGCCCTCGGAGGAGGCAGACCCAGCCTTGGCACTGCTCTGTCCAGTACGCGCTCTCCGCGCTTATGTAGACAGGACGCAGTGTTTCAGGACCTCAGACCAGCTCTTTGTCTGTTATGGTGGGAAGCTGAAGGGAAAGGCTCTCTCAAAGCAGAGGTTGTCTCACTGGATCGTGGACACCATTGCTTTGGCTTACCAGCAGCAAGGTCGACCGTGCCCCCTTGGTGTGACCGCCCACTCCACCCGGAGTGTGGCATCCTCCTGGGCGCTGGCGCATGGCGCCTCGCTGGCAGACATCTGCAGAGCTGCAGGCTGGGCGACACCTAACACATTCGCCAGATTCTATAATCTCCGAGTGGAGCCAGTGTCCTCCCGTGTTCTCGCTTCAAACAGCTAGTTCCGGACCCGCTCAGGTGTCTTCGCTTGCTCGCCATTCCACTCCGCGGACTGGATACGTGCAATATTCTGCTCAGGTGAGCTTCTCCGAAAGCCCTGAGTTCCTCCAGCACCCCTGATGCTAGCGCCAGTGTCTATTGCCTGGGCGTCGGCTAGGTGCCTCCGTGTGCATGGTCCCTCCCATGAGCTACCCCCACACGTGTATTTCCACTGTAAGCCTCTTTGAGCATGTGTCTTTCCCTCGGCAAGCCACCTTGCCACCCCTGAGGTTGAAATATTCCACCTGCGGCTGGACACCTCAGAGTTTCTCCATATGTTACTATCAGGTCATATGTGTATTTTCAAATGCCCCCCCCACTGGGTTGGTGATAATTGCATATTTCCCCTTAAAGCTTGGGATATGCTTCCCAGTGTACCTTGGTATTCCTGTGTTAAATAGGAGTCCTTCGTCCTAAGATCTCGAGGGCTCAGATTTTTCGCAGGGCGCTGGAAGACAGCTGTGAAGGTGGCGTGATTTGACTGGTAACCCCATTCGTCGTCATCCGACGTAACTCGGAGTGACAACGAAAGGGAACGTCTCGGTTACGTATGTAACCCTCGTTCCCTGAGTAGGGAACGGAGACGTTACGTCTTCCTGCCACTTCCGCTGTTCGCGGGGATCGCCCGAGTTCAGTCTTGGCTCCTCAGCGATAAAACATAACTGCATGTTGCCAGCGTCCTCCTTTTATACCCACGAGGTGGGGCGGAGTTACGTTATGCAAATTCCGCAGACCCATGGCATTTCTTTGCCATTGGCTCGTTTTGTAATACTCGAAGCTGATAGGCTTTCTAAGCGAAACCCCATTCGTCGTCATCCGACGTAACGTCTCCGTTCCCTACTCAGGGAACGAGGGTTACATACGTAACCGAGACGTTCATTGCTGTTGAAGAGATATTCATGATGAATCCTCTTAGTGTCCGTACCTAAAATGCTTAATTTAACCAAACATAGGAGAAAAGTCAGTGGCAGGGAATGTTACTGCAAGCTATGAATTTCAAAACTTATTTATGTTTTGATCTGATCTGTACATTTTTGCTCTTAGAATGTACTGCACTTTCAAAGACAAAAAGTATGTATACATGCTGTTGGAGGCATGTCTGGGTGGAGAAATCTGGAGTCTTCTGAGAGACAGGTGAGCTCCATTTCATGCTAGTGTGACCAAATGAGTCCCTCATTTCAATGTTTTTTTTTCTTCTCTGAAATTTGAAATACCACAAATAGAAATATAAAACTAAATATGCGATTGCCGTTAAAAAAAAAAAATCTATTTGCACAATCGTCATGTTCTAGCTAGAGCGGGAAAATTACTAACCAATGCATTCGTAAAGTGGGATTTTTCCTGATGAAACTGGACGGAGCCAAGGAATCAGTGTGGACCTCATCAAAACACCAGCCAGCACTTCCTCTAGACACATACTGGATAAGAACATCCTGATCAAAGCTAGTTTGAATAAAGTTCAGGATGCATTGAATCCGGTAAAACGCATTTAATGATTGCATAGTCTACCCAGAAAACAGAATGTTCCCCCATCTTTAGTATTTGGTTCCCGTTTGGTTATTTTTTGGAGAACCAAATAACAACGTTCTAGGAAAATTCTTTTTAGGTTTTATTTTTGCAACCATGAAATAACATTTCCAGAACGTTGCAGTGTTCCCTAATGGTTATTTTTAGGTTATTATTTAATAACCATGTAAAATAACCTTCCAATTAAAATGAAGCAGATGTTTTTGCATAATGACCTATACAGAGCTCTGAAATTGATTTAATAGAGCATTTATGTTGAAATTAGATCAATTAAAACGCGTTCATAATGATCAGTTTATAATGATCAGATAAATCCAACTTTTTTGCCAAAATATTAAGTCAGGGTTAAGAATAGTGTGAAAAGCACAGAAATCATAAATTACAGTAGTACTTTGGTTCTATCTTCATTGACTGTACGCCTCTGATCTCGCGCTTCTTATACTATACTGGGTCGCTGGTGTGCTGCATGCTTTCTGACGTACAGCGGGGTTATAAGGGGAATGTTCTGGAAACGTTACAGTAACGTTTAAAAAAGTACAGTAAAATTAGGGGAAAGTTAGAATAACGTTTGGTGAACGTTAAAATAATGTTAGAAAAAAATTAGGGGAATGTTAAAGTAACGTTGGAAAAACATTAGAGCAACGTTGGAAAAATATTAGAGCAACGTTAAAATAACGTTAAAGTAATGGTAGAATATTAACGTAATGTTAGAATGTTATTCTAGCATTACTTTAACGCTATACTAATGTTTCCCTAACGTTATTTTAACGTTGCTCAAAAATTGTCAGCTAGTAGTGTGTAATAAAGGAAAATAAACTAGCCGCTAATTAAGGACATTTATTTTTATCTAAAATGTGATTTTTACCTTTTAGCCTGTTACTTAGTTCATTATATTTAGCAGACTGAATAAGTTCTGTAATGTAAATTACTTTGCATCACTCGAACCAGGGCAAATTGAGTGTCAGTCACAGACCACAATTCATTAACAAAGCTTATTGGTAATTTAACGTTATCATCCAACGTGATGGCACATAGGCTCCCACACGTGTCCCACATTTGTCCAGCATAATCACATCTACCTATTTCATGCATCCGGAACAGCTACAGTTTTACTGGTTTGATGCATATTCTAAAAGTTTCTGTTTTGATCCAGGGGGAGTTTTGATGAGTACACTGCCAAGTTCTGTGTGGGGTGTGTAACAGAGGCCTTTGACTACCTACACAACAATGGCATTATATACAGAGACCTGAAGCCTGAGAATCTGATGCTGGATACAGATGGATACGTCAAATTGGTGAGCAAAAGTCAGCAAACTTCACTTAGAATTCAAATATTAAACTCAGTGCAGCGATACTGATTCCAAGCATGTTTTCTCAGGTGGATTTTGGTTTTGCTAAGAAACTCAAGTGTGGCCAGAAGACCTGGACGTTCTGTGGGACTCCAGAGTATGTTGCACCTGAGATCATTCTCAATAAAGGTCACAGTCTCAGTGTGGACTTCTGGTCTCTTGGAATCCTGATCTTTGAACTTCTCACAGGAAGGTTTGCATCAGGTCAAGTTCTAGTGGAAAACATTTAATAATACAAATGCATGAAAGACCTACTCTAACGTATTTGATCTGATTGTTCCTTAAGCCCCCCCTTTACTGGCTCAGATCAGATGATTATATACACATTCATTCTGAAAGGAATTGAGAAGATGGACTTCCCTAAAAAGATCACCAAGAGGCCAGGTGACCTTATCCGAAAGCTGTGCAGGTATGATCATGCATCCTTCTTAACTTATTCTCATGTCTTTTACCTGTTTTCTGAAACTATTCAAGTTCCTCTGCAATATATCAAAAAATAATTCTGCTGTTCTCTTTTTTATGGAGACAAAACCCGTCAGAGCGACTGGGCAATCTAAAGAATGGAATAACTGATATTAAAAAACACAGGTAAGTAAGTGTACAACAGTCAAAATCCACGTTCATAAATTTGACTGTCTTATGCCATATGTAATAACACATAATATTTAACTGTATTATCTCATGTTTTAACAAAATATTGGTCAGAACCCTCTGACTTTGTACACTCATAGACATTCACTATTATGTAGTTGCTTAGTTAGTTACCCACACAATATACTGAACTACGGATATAATGTGGTTGCAGATATTACTACAGATATTTTACTCATTTTTGTATTTCATTTTCAGATTTCTCATGTTTGAAAAAACACACTTATGCTTGGTTTTTCATAATGGTGCCGACTAAATTAGATGGCACCCTAAATAACCCGAGTTCTCTGGAATTTGATCCATCAGTAACACATTTCACTCTTAATCAAATCAATCAGTAAATCTGAGGAGATTGTAATCTTGACCTTTATGGATCTTCTGGCTTTTTCTGGGCCTGCTCTTGATTGAACTTAAACAGTCTTCGGACTAAATTGAGTTTTTTCCTTTGCCCCTAAACAGGTTTCTATCATGTTGGCAAACATTACGTTTGCATTCAGTGGGCATCCATAAACACTAACTTTGAAATCGGTATCATTGTCACCTACATATATTTTACAGCAGTTTTTAAATTCATTATGTTGTTCGTTGGTGTTTAGATGGTTTACAGGATTTAGCTGGAGTGGTATGAAATCCAGAAGTCTGATATCACCACTTAAAAGAGAGGTAAGACACACATCATCTATAGATTTTTATGGGATCATGTATCATAAAATGACATGTACACTACCATTCAAAAGTTTGGGGTCAGAGTCTTTTATGTTCAGGTCGCATTTATTTGAACAGAAATACAGTAAAAACAGTAATATTGCAAAATGTTCAATTATAAACAACTCCTTTCTATGTTAATATAACATAATTTATTCCTGTGATGCTAAAGCTGTATATTCAGCATCATTACTTCAGTCTTCAGTGTCCCATGATCCTTCAGAAATCAGTCTATTATGAAGATTTGATGCTCGAGAAACATTTCTTCTTATTATCAATGTTGAAAACATTGTGCTGCTTAATATTTTTCTGGAAACATGTTTTTTTGCAAGTATTTTTGATCAATCGAACATTCAAAAGAACAGCATTTATTTTAGATAGAAATCTTTTGTAACATTATAAATGTTTTTACTGTCACTTTTGACCAATTGAATATATCCCTGCTGCTAAATAAAAGTAGAAAACTGTGCAATACTGTAATACTGTGCAAAAGTTTGAGGTCAGTAAGATACCAGTACATCATCTTGTTTTTTCCTTATTTTGATTCTTTTTCTCCAGGTGAAGGGACCCACTGACCACAGTTACTTTGACAGTTATCCTCCTGAAGAAGAAATCCCCCCAGATGAAATGTCGGGTTGGGACACCGACTTCTAACTGACCCCACGATGCACCCATGTGCTCAAAAATTTTGAGTTAAGCAAAACTCTTCTACCATTTGTCATCTCCAACATGCCAGCCTTTTCCCCAAGGAACCTTAGACCATGAAGCCAACAGAACCTGTGTATGTGTTGCAACAATGGACTCCTTGACCGAAGGCTGCTGTTAGTGCAGTGGGAGGCACAGCAGAGGAGGAGAGACATAAGAAAGGAATTGTTTCACAATATTCAGATGTACTCATTCATTGCGATTATAAACATTGTTGAATTTGACTGAAACTGTACCACTGAGATGTCAGAGCAGGATCAGCCTGTGAGAATGATGTTGCTGGGGCATCATAGAGGAGGATGGTGTGAAACCATTGGTAATATTTACCTTTAGACATGCGGAACAGTTTGTGGTTTGGCAGGAGGGTGAGATGTTCCCTGTTTTAGAAGCGTTGGTGATGTCACGTATTTGAGCTCCTGGAGGTAATAACCACCTGTGACTGTGAGTGCCACTGATGAGGCTTCAAAGGTTAACCTCAGTGGGTGACTCAGTTTGTGCAACTCCAGCAGAGTTATGTGAAAAGTAATATTTTTAGCATACTTGAGGTGACTCGAACCTCTGCATCTGAGCCAGATATGTTTGTGCTGATGTTATGTTTGCCGCTTGCTTATTTTATCCTTGTGAATAGGAACAATGTCTTTCTTTTTTGTGTGAGAAT
Organism: Meda fulgida; assembly: GCA_030578275.1. Taxonomy (NCBI): domain Eukaryota; kingdom Metazoa; phylum Chordata; class Actinopteri; order Cypriniformes; family Leuciscidae; genus Meda; species Meda fulgida. The sequence goes on from CM060620.1 coordinate 24,694,289, forward strand.
TTAGATTTTTTTTTAGTCATCCTGCAAGATTCTACAAAGATATTTTACATTAATTGTATATTAAAATGTTATCTAAAATGTAAAAAATGAGCTTTTCTTCATTTTTGTTCCCAGCACATGTCAAGTTCAGTGGTCATTGCACATTAGCGATTTGTAAGTACCTATTAAATAATGGACTTTGGTGTCTGTAACTTTCCAGACCTTATTGACCCATTCAGCAATTTACATCATGGATGTTCCATGATGCAACAATCTCAATATAAATTTTTTGATTGCATAACAATGCAATCAATATTCAGTAAAGTTCTGCTTTCATGAGTCCTTTAACACATGATAAATAAACACATGGCTACATAATTCTTAAAACTTTATTGTTTTCCTCGCACAATCTCCCGAAAGGGATTCTTTCAACTAGGGAGATGTTACAAAAATAAGCATTCTCGCTCATTTGACATGAGTCATGTGATTGCTTCCTTTTGCACCCCGTCTAAGCTTTGTGGAGCAAAGCTCAATGAATATTTAATGAACTCCTCTGTGCTTCACAAAATTAAGATACAGAAGGCATCATACAGACAATAAATAAATGCTTTTAAAGGTCATTTCCATATACAAATATAATTTCTTATGAAGCTTATCATACAAAGCACATCCTTTTACCTACAGCATAACATTTACAAAACACACAGTGTGGCAGAAGCCTTCCAAAAAATATATTACAAAAATGCTTAAGGAGTGCTTTACATAGTGTGTTTTGACGTATGTATTATATATTAAGATAATAGCCCACTTTTACATATGTGTTCATTTCTCTGTTGTAAAAAAAACACCCCATTTATGAACTTGCAGCTTGTGATATGTCTTTGCTTTAGTTCTATGCTAAAAACAGTACAAGATGTATACAGAAAACAACGGAACAAAATATCACATTTTATCCAAATAAACTGATAGACTTAAAATATTCTGCCAAAATAAGACATTACATGTTACACTCATCTTTGTGAAATATAAATATTCTAGTAGAATATTAATTTTATTTAATGTTTGATTAACCTTTTAATGTTAAGGCACTTTATATAGGCATTGTTGTGTTAAAGAGACAATGGCTAAATAATCTACATACAAATTTCATAATCACCTTCCTGAATATATTGTTTGTTAAAATTGCTCATAAAATAACATCTGGTTTCTTGACACTAGCAGTTTTCAGAGGAATGACAGAAAAATGTCCAAATGAATATTACTGAAATGGAATGCGTGCATATACATTTTGAATTCAGCTAAATGTGAGGATGCAACCTTGTATTAGTAGGTCAGACAGAAACATCATATTTACAAAGGCAAGTATCTAAAAAAAGACAGATAAAAGAAATTAGTTACAAAATGCGATGTAACACTATTACATGTAGGCTTGTAACAATTAAGGAAACAAATATATATGTATTTTACGCAGATTGAAGACATTCAAAACAGTCCCCCAGAAATTAAACACTGTTTTAAGCTTAATGTGGAAAACTGAATATGAACTGTAAGTAGCGTATATAGGTAATCATTTTAATATAATTAAAACATTTTTGACAAATGTAACAAAAAATATATCGTTACTTTTCTATTTTCCCCAGAAGTCCACTTTATAGCAGCCATAGAATATGAACATTGAGAGTCAATCAATGCCTCTGTAGCAAAAATATAGCTATAATAATGACAGATTATACAAACTGTACAGAAACATGATGAATGACAGCAAATGTTTGTCCCCCTGTAAGCTTAACTGCTGAGGTTATAGAAACATGAGAACATCCTGGTCAAACACAGACAGAGTCTCTTCATATGTTCATATCTCAACTGATGCATGAAGCCTCCTGCTAACAGGAAGGAATTCCTTCTGGAAAAGCACTTTGCTCTTCACAATCCTTAAAGCTGTAGATAGTTCTTCAAGGGTTATGAAATGAACATCTTCAGTCTTTCTTCCAGTGCAAAAATTGGGAATCAGTTTAGGGGAGGGAGGCTGGTGGAAAAGACCAAGGCATTTACCGACAGGCACAGGAGTCCACTGTCATATTGGGGTAGACCTTAAGGACCACGTTCTTGTCTTCATCAAAGAAGAGGATGCTGAGGGAAGACATCTTCTCCGGCACACAGCAGGGCTCTGGGATGCCAGGGACCACCCCGACTGCCCGGACGATGCTCTGGATGGTCGCATGGTTTGAAGGTTTCAAAGACTGTAAGAGGTAAAAAGCTCAAGAGGTCAGAACCTATTACAGGGTTTAGGACAGCTACAGTTTTTTTTGTGATAAACCAGTGAAAGCACTTAAGGGTGTACAAATAGGTCAAAGGTTTCACAGACAAGGTTTAAACCTAGACCCAGACTAAAATGCATGTTTGTGCTGTTTTATCTTAAAATGCGTCAGTGCCATTGTTTTGCCTCAAGATGCACAAAGTAATGTTGTTTTCTAAGGTATTTTTATAAAAGCTATGTCCTAATTGAAGTAAGGCCTAATCCTGGCTTAATCTAAGCCCTGTCTGTGAAACCAGGCCATTATGGATGGTTTCATGCTAATCCATCTGCATTCCAATGTCTGTGAGATAGAATATTTAATGTAAAAGTTCAACTTAAATAATTTTGTAATAAAACAAAAACTAATAAAAATGCCATAAGCACATTACAAAATAACTAAAACCTAAACAATGAAAACTGCAAATATAAATAAAGGCTAATTCAAAATATTAATAAATACTATAATAGTATATAAACAATATTAAAATAACACTGGCAATGTACCAATATTAAAATTCTGGCCTATAACTGATAAATTGTAGATTTTAAAATGCTAAAGTATCTGAATAAATTAAGAATAAAACACTAAAAAAAAAAGTGAATTTAGGAATTACAACACTATAACATACAGTATGAAAATGGATATTAATTTTGAGATTTGCAAAAGATGACATTTAACAGTCTTATTAAATGACTTTACTTTAAATGGCTGGTAATCTATATGTAAAAATATACCGATACATAATATGTGATACAACAGATTTTTTAATCTGGTAGGAATTTAGCCACATACATTTTAGAATATGAAACAATTGGGTCTTGGTTTTCTATGATCAACTTTACTACAGAAACATAAAACTGAAGTAAAACTAAAGTAAATTAGACCTTATGTTTCTTAAACTTAATCTTATCACAAAGGGAGAACCATTGGTGGCAATATCTAAATGGAAACAGGCAGGTTTTATGGTCAAGGATGACATGAATGGTATAATAATGGAAGATGAATGAACTGCTGTGATGCCTATGATGATTTACAGCTTTTTCTTCCACTAGGTGGTGCTTTTATTTCACTTCTCTGAATGCATGTATCAGTCCCTTTCACTGCTCTGGTTATTTGCTCCTGGAGTTGATGGTATCACAACAGATCAGAGTGCACAACATTTCAAACTCATCTTGACTTTTTGCTCAATAATAATAATAATAATAATAAAAAGTCCAGCTTACTGATTTTTTTAAAAAAGTGTGGAATTTGAGATTTTTTGTAATCATACATTAATACATACCTTTGGCATGGGGAACTGGCATGACCCCGAGCAGTAGTACGCATCAAAAGACTTGGGGGAGATAATCCACTCGCTCCAGCCGATATCTGCAAAATCAACCTTTAAATATCTGCGAGCACAGTTCCTCGGCTCGTTCCATTGCTTCTTACGAGCTTTCTTAATGGTCTGCTCATCAAACTGCAGGAGAGGGTTCTTGTGCCGTGGGTTCTTGCGAGGCTTCTTGCGAGGGCGCTTGACTGGTTTGCTCTCCATTGGATCGTAAGGGCTGGTCTCATCCCATGTAGGTATCTCATAAGGGTACTCGGGGCCTGGAAGTTCATTGTTTTGTAGCGGCAGCAGGATGTTGGTGGACCGTCTGGTCCGATGTTGCGAGGAGGCACTGCGATTATGTATTTCGAGCAGATGAAGATTAGGCACCAGTCTGCCTCTGTGTCTCTGCAAGGTGGACACGACACTCTCGGGTTCGGAGATAGCGGAGTCATTGGCGTAGACCAGAATGTAAGGAGACCTATCTGACAAGAGTTTCTTCCAAGGTTGGCGTCCTTTTGAGTCAATGTCAATTCCTATGAGAAGCTGGTCGTGATGCTTGGCTTGGTTAACCACACGAGTAATGTCTTTCCACTGCCATGATATGAAGTCCCGGTACACTGTGGAGATGTTAGTGGAAAAATGGCCGATTGTTCTGGTGGTGTTATCCACAAAGCTGAAACTCCAGACATCAAGGTGAATATGACCTTGTCTTCTGGGATTATTATGGTGAGCACAGCTCTTGTGCCTTTGACATCTGTGGCTGATGTTCTGCAGGTCACCGATGTAGTAGTGCAGCGTTGCTGAGAGAACATCCTCAGACTTGGTGAGGGAAGTGAGGTTGAATATTTGTAACTGCTTATCATTGATGGTCCCTAACAGGAAAAAAACATTAAAAAGCATGGCGTTATCTTCACTCTTTAACCAAAACATATCTCAGAAGGCAAATGACAAGCAAATGACTCTAGAGGGCGGTAGTTAACTCATTATGAGTAACTCAGTCTGTTTTCTTCTTCAGTCGTTTATAAATGTAGGTTGCCCTTTTAGGGGGATTTTGCTCCAATTGCGTACAAACAACCACTATAAGCCAAGTTGCACGAAACAATGTTATTATTAATCGCTGCAGTGTTTCCCTTTCTTCCCGTGTTTCTGCTCTTCCCAGCGTCTTCACCATATTAGTGATACGTAAATGTGCACGAAAGAGATTTATTCTGCTATTTAGATAACTAGGTTATTTTTGCGAAGTTATAACAATTGAAAATACATTACTATTTTGGTGTGGCAAGTCACTTAATTTGAGCTTGTTTTGTTGAGAAATCTGGCAACATTGGCGCAATAAGACTATCATCCGAGCGTCATGAGCGAAGAAGCGCAACTTCTCAACACCAGCGAGTTATGGTCATAACAGCGTATTGTGTATGAAACGACAATGTTTCAGACATAAAAATAATTCAGTTAAATACATCAGTATCGAAATCGTTTAATTCACTTGCAAATAGCCTACTGAGGCGAACGCTCGCTTGCTTTACAATTAAGGAGAAACACCGGTGTAAAAGTACATTTAATAACACGTAGAAGTCTGAACACTAATATCTAAAATGATTTATGAAACGCCACAGGACGAGCTGTTCTTCACCTCGATCTGCTGTCTCTCAAATCTAAATCAACAGGTGTAATGAACCAACTGCAAAGCAAGCTGTCTTAAAGAGACAGTTCACTCTAAAATGAAAACTTAACAGGAGTTGGGGACTGGTGTCCTGTGTCCTGCTCGCTTATATATATAGGCTATATATAATAGGCCTATATAATAGGATGAGTAAATGAAGAGAAACTTCATATTTGGGTGGTCTATCCCTTTAGGATATGAAGCGCAAAACTGATGAACACACCAACACTTAATCTCACTTAAGAGGAATGAGGTGATATTAACGAGTACATTGCTACATTTCGTCAGCGACTACGAACTACATTCAACACCTACCCAAATGTCCTTTGAAGCCGCGGACAGTGTTGCCATCTTTGAGAGGGAATCCCGCGCTGGTGTATTTGGCGTAGAGCATCTGCATGTGTTCTGACAGCGTGTCCTGCTCGCTTTTCTTCACATGTTGCTTAGCTTGCGCTTCCACTTTTTGTCCAAACTGCACGTCTTTCGAGAAACTCATAAAGGGTGTTTTAATCACAGCACAGTATCCACAGCACAGATAACCCCATCCCAACAGGAGGATAAACAGTCGTTGACAGCGATCCATGCTGGATGTACGAGACTGTTGAAGCTGATTTAGGTGTAGTATATCAGTGCTGAATGCGTTTCCAAACTCTTGTCTCTTGAGAGGGAGAGCATCACATGGACCACAAAAATAAGGCAAAGAGAGCGAGAAAAATAAAGTGGTAATTTAAACAAGATGTCAATTTGGTGTGCTCAAAAAGAATAGTCCAAATGCACGTTTCCAAAGATGCAGCAGATATCACAGTCCTTGTGCAAAATGTACGAGGATGTCCGTGTGAGTTTGATCTGCTGTTGTCCTGATGGTCTAGCTTGATTCTTGGTTTTGTGTCTGAGCGATACTGTTCTCAGCCAATCGCGCCTCTTCTCTGCGTTCATTGAGGGTAAAGCTTGTTGAGCTAGTAATATATAGGGCTTATGGGAGCAGTCGGACAGTGTTGGGAAGTCCAAATGATTTCCTCGAATCGGTTCTTTTGAACGGTTCGTTTAAAAGAACCGACTCAATAAACAGATTCTTCTGTTATTTACGTCACCACGTGTTCCCGGACATCTCGGCGAGGCATTCATTATATTGTTGGCAACTTATTTTAAGAGTTTATTGTAGCATTCGCTCCATTTGTTGAAGCATTGATCCAGCTAAGAAAAACTAAAATTAATTTAGAAACGAAATATCTGCATTTACACTAAACAATAGAAACCAAAATTCATTCACATCACTTGGTTGAAAAAGTTTTTACATTTTTAAATATAAGCTCATTTATTAAAACCAACTCCTATAAAAATCTTTCACAGCTATTCGTAATTGTATCCAGAATCTTTTATTTGATTTTTGCCATAGCCTACAGCTAATAGTACCTAGTATCCTAGACTACTTTCCGCACAAGTGGTCAAATCAAGGTTTGGTTCCTCGGGCGGTTCTCGATTCACTGATTCAGTTTTTAACCCGTATAATTGCGAGTCGGACTTGTCCAAAAGATCCACTTATATTAGGTCAGAAAATCACTATTATTCATTCAGTCTGACTCAAGAACGAATCGTTTAGACCGGTTTTGTGAACCTTATCAACTGATTTATTGTTGATAAGTCCGATACAATCGGATTTTATTCTTCACAAATAATACGTGTGTTGCCCATATGAGAGAGAACGAAAGAAGAAGCTATGAGCTCTCTAGCCTCTAAAAAATACAACACGTGAAAAATGCATTCTTTATAGTCTGGAAAGCACGTTTAGGGCATCAAAACAAACTCTACACAGACTTTTACGTCTTCATCGTACACAGTTCACACCCCCAGCTGTGTCTGAGCGACTGGGTGAGTCATGTGGATCTGTGTTGTAATGCTCGATAGTGAGGTCCGTGAAACGTCTCTCAGCAAAGCTGTAAGTCTGGGTTGACGCGCTGAATGACATGGCTTATAGAGAGCATTAAAGGCTCTCTGTCCCATTTAGTTGAGCTCAATGGCGATGAGCAGACACATCCTGCACAGCAGGGTCTGATCCGGATGCTGCACCGCGTCCCCTGCGCACACCAGACCCGCGAGCACGGCTTCAATGTCCTCTGTCACGGTCTGTCTTTCAGGATCATTGAGGAGGAAGTGATTGACTCCCACCCCAGACATCTGATGCCAGTGGATTTATTTTCAAGATATGATTTTGTCAGATCTGCCCAAGGTGTAATTGCTGTATAGTGAGAAAATATGTGGTCTGCTGTCAATAACCTATATTTATCATGTTTTATAATGTCCCACTAAACGGCCTCAGTCCACTTTAGGATAAGAACCCAGATTTTCACAAGCACATCTGCTATGTTGATTTGTAGGTGTATGCATGAGCTGTACTGTTGTGAGGGACTGAAGTGGGCAGTTTCATCACACTGCACTCCACCACATGAATAAGGACTGTGGCCTGTTAAGTTAAACAGTTATGAATGTGGGTGAATCACCACCCACTTCTTGAGCCCTCATCCTGGTGATTAAACAGAATATATATATATATATATATATAGATATAGATATATATTCTGTTTAATCACCAGAATGTATATATATATATACATACATACATATACACATACATATATGGTCATATACATACATATATATACACATATATATATACATATACATATATATATATATATATATATATATATATATATATATTTTTTTTTTTTTTTTCTAGCATAGGTTAAGTTTTGTTTAACTTAGTAGTGTGACATTCCTATTTGTTAATTGGCATTTTGTAAACTTTTGGCCATTGAAGTACCACCATGGCACCAACAAGTACCATGAGCCACCACACTAGCAATATCTTGTTGTCTCCTTTTTGTAAATTCGCAAAGACAGAATTATTGACTGATGGATATCAAATGCCGGAACTCTCTGCAGTATCTTAGAATCTGAAATCATGTGGAATGGGTGTCCTTTTCATGGAGTATTTGGCAGCTCTTAGTCAAAATGAAGCTACAAGCAGTCGAGGGGACATGAAAGAACCCCCATGTTTCTAAAGGGCTTTATCTTTGATTTGTTCAGACAAACAGAGGCGTTGTTTTAGATAAGAATACAATACAAAGCTCAGGTTCCCAAGTAAGTAACTGCAGCATCAGACATTCTCTGAAAGCTATGTCACTAAGTGACTCAAACGTGTGATTGTAGACGATAATGTCAACAGTGGTTAATAGAAATAAAAATAGAATGACAAAAAAAAATCTGTAAATTTTTATTCAAATGTCTTTAAATAACTTTAAATATTTAATATAATGAACAAGTCAGTGTATCAATATATGAATAAATAATGGTGGGCCCTAAAGATCAAAATGCACAGCTCTACCATTCAACACATCCAGATGATGTTCACAATATGAAGTCAAAATTATTATGAAATACAGATTAAAACTGTTTATATGTAGATGAAATTAGTGGCTCCAAGTTTTTATTTTTATAATACATTTAATTGGAGAGTGGTGCACAGGAACTGGTCACAGGTTTTCTGGTGACGTGGTCATAAATTACAATATGCACATATAGGTCAGATCGGACAGCGGTTCGGATGAAGCTATCACCAGGTATTGCCTGTTGGGTTAAAGAAATAGTAGTTAGGATTAAACTGATTATTTTTAAGATAGAAATTTTAACCATTTTATTTATTAAAGAATTCTTGCTACATCAGTTCAAACCTAATTCAGTAGAAGACCACAACTGGATCTTCTATATTAAGTTTAAATGGTGACCAACCTACTTAGAGGAATAAATCTCACAAGTTATACTCGAGAAAACATTATTCACTGCACTAATTAGTATTTTCACACTGATCTTTAACAGGCATGGTGTCACCCATTTAATTATATTCAATTCATATATACAGTATAAACATTTTCAAAAGAACCCACAACACAAAATTTCTATATTAAATGCCATCTAAATGCATTTATATTTCTGAAGTTGAGAAAAACATATCTTTCAGTATAAGTGTGATTTGATGTTTAAACATGAGTCTGGGTGTGACTTTAATAAATGGACTCCATAGGGTGCCTCCACCAAGAATAAATATGATCTAAGCCAGCTGGGATCCATTATTAAAGAGTAACTGTTTTAGAAGATTTAGGTTAACATTCATTCTATGTATTTACCGTTCATCAAACTTGTCTGGGCTAACATACCAATTTTGTTTAGAGCCAGGATAAATGCAAACATATGCTGAACATTCCCCCAAAATAAAGCAAACGAAAAGCATTAGCTGTTGATTTATAAGGATTGGTTATCAAACTAAACCACCAACAGCTACTTTGGAGGGATAACAAATTTCCATCAAAAGCAAACAAAACCCAAAGAACAATAATTTGGGTTTAAAATGTTGAAATGTTCACAACACCGGCTGTATCTAACAAGGGCAATAAAACAAACAAACAAACAAACAAATCAAATCTAGGTTTTAAAATGCCATGGTTTCGCCAGTTTGTATGAAGGAATGCATCCACATGGGCAATGAGGTCATGCCTGGTGGGGGCCTGAGGTTGGATTCTGGGTGCACAGGCGGTTTCAGTGTCTGGGTTCCTTAGCCTCCCCTCGTTTTTAATAGCCGGCCTGGTCGGGGTGTGCTCGACCACAGGCAATACTCGCCTCTGCCATCTCGCCCTCAACGAGGCAGCCTGGGCGAGTTTGTGTTCAAAGAGGTCGGTCTGCAGCGTTGCCTCTTTTCTAAAATAGCATGCACTCAAAGCTCCTGGGCATAAAGGCAAAAAAAATTGTGGCACAGGTTCCAGGACTGAATTTCGTGGTTCGTTCTAACCCACTCTGATGGATATTTCGAGAGATTGGAATAAAATGCTACCCAGGTGAAACAATACAATCTCTCCATTTCACACGGAGGCTATTTGATATCACGAAAGAACAGTTTCACAAACATTTCAACATGGGATGACTCTTGGATCATTGCTGTTATGATTTTTTTATGCGTGCAAGATAATAAATTTGTCTTAATCAACCTCATTAACTGATCAGACACTAACATCTAATAGTAGTACAGAGACAATTCAGTGTTCCTGTTTAAATATCAAGTCTTCAGTCTTGAGTTATTCATTGAACCAATACTCGATTTAACATAGTTCATGAGTTTATTTACTCATAGATGTTAAATGAGAGCTAAAACACGACTGAGAGAGGTCAGCACTCTCTGTTTACCAGTGTATCATAAGTTGTGCTCATATCAAACATGCTCACCTCTGGGTCAACATTCAAGATTTTCGTGTCGTTCCTGCACTGGAAGAGCAGACCGCTTGGATTCTCTGTGATTACCTCATAGTTTGAGCTGGCATTATGTTCAGCCACCTGTGTTCCCCAGTTGTAGAAGCTGAAAAAAGTTAGGGTTAATATGTTTAGAATAGAGATATTAAAATGCATGACTTAAAAGTTTTGACAGAAAAACATTGCAGTACAGATGAAAGGCTTTGCTGAGTATAATGAAAAATATAAACTATAAAGTAAAAAAAGTTCACCTGACAATATGTCAGGATGTGTCTTGTGTGTTAATCCAGTTTGATAAAACATGCACTTTGAACGCCAGGTGTTAAATTGTATATAAGGAATTATAAGAACAATCATGCTCTTGACATTCAGAATTACATTAATAGTGGCCTTACATGTACCTCTTTGCAAGTAATTCAGAAGATCTTTTTATACGTTTCTAAAAATGTCTAATGACTGAAAGCAAACTATGGATGCAGAACAAAAAAATGGAAATAATACACCATTAGTTTTCTATATGCCTTCTAAGTCTAACTCTAATGGCAAAGTTTAACTGACAGATAAATGTGTAAAGCACAAATCGCAAGACAAAGACTTTTTGGTGTAGGGGACTGTCAGAAAAGCAGAAAACAATTACAAGATATATATATATTTTTTACAGTTTCATTGCAGAGGCAAATGTACACTATAAGAAAATTCTGTAAAATAGGGCACAATGTACTGTGTTAATATGAAGGAATTTTTAATTTTCCAAATCGATTTTTCACAGGTGTTTTACCCATATTTTGAATTACACAGCGCATTGCTTTCTAGGGCTAAAGTAAATTTCTGTAAACTTAACAGACAACATCCTGGGAGAAAATTACCAGTACCTTTTTCCGTTTTTCTACACATCTTTTCTCCAATTTTCCAATTTTTAAAGGGAAGGCTTGTTACTTTGAAAGTTGGCCATTTTACTATTTTAGTCTATGGCATGCTTGTTGGACAGACGTTTCACTGACATATAAGTTTCCCTCTAACTGAATACAGAGACTCTGGGACATTTATTTGAATATGTTCAATAATAGATATCCAACTTCAAAAATATGCATTCCCACTTGAGCTTCTATTAAACTTTTAAGACATTCCAGAGCTAAAGAAAAACTTTCTCAAAGCTACAACCAAAAATTCCTCTGTCCAAACTGATCAATGTAAAGATGGAGAACCAGCAGGCCACTCAAAATGGCAGTGAGAAAAGATCTAAATGTAATTAATGCAGGCAATGAGAAATAGTGAAAAAAGAGACTGTCTGGCCTGTGTTAGTGGTTCTCATAATAAGCTCAACTGCTGGAAGACAGCTGCTTTGCAGAAAAAGAAATCTAAATGTCACACTCTGAGGCAGTGAGGGTTGCTCCAATGGACCTCAACTTTTCCCAAGCAGTAGTTTGTGGTCCAAGAACAAAGCTGGACTTTGGGGAGAGGCACTTTATGAATCCGAGGGAGAGGCACATGGATGCAAGAGCATTTTATTCTCCATTGTGATAACACTGTGGACGTAAGCCAGCGCTCTATACGTTTAGTATTGCTACAATGCTACACAACAGTCCAGAACTCCTTATAAACATCAACTGTAAAATGTTTATGACCTTAACTTCAAAGATATAAATCATTAAACAATCATGCAAAATAAAAAAAAAACCTTTGAGATATGATCCTCATTTGGTTGATTTCAAGCTAGCGACGATTTGGTTCAGTAGCAATCCTTGGTTCAGTATAAAGTCAGTATAAAGGATTTTTGCATGAGAGTAAAAATATTTTATGGAAACTAGGATTATCGAATAAATCCATAATAAGTCTAGATGAATCAGGGATTAATGTCATTGTGGTTTTAAATATTTATAGAACTGAAAATACGTTATTAAGTCCTTAAAAACTGCAAGGCTTGTCCTGGATCAGCTCTTCTTTACACACCCAAAAAAGGACACAATTAAAGTCCATTTTTCCAGTGCTCAGTAGGCCCATTCTATGGCTGTACCATCTTGAAATATCTCCAGTTTATAATAATATATTACATATGGCTCTGTGTGTAAGAGAGAGAACGCATGATGGAAAGACAGCTAAAACTTCTCTGTCCAACATTTCCTGTCAAGGCGACCAGAAACCATGGTGCTAGTCACCAAAGCAAACAAAATTGAGCTTGAAATGAAAAGACTGGCTAATAAGATGTAAATAAAATGTAATGGTCTGAATCAAACATCCTCGCAGGGTCTCCGCTTGGCATTTTGCATCACAGGAAAGACTTCCTTCGGTTGCCATCAGAGTGACTACCGTCACGTTAAACATGGCAGACCCACACAAAGACAAAGATTCTGTGGAGAAATACAGTGATGCATGAAATAACAAGTTTAGCCCTTATTCTGTTTGCCTTTTGGATAAAACTTTCTAGTCCTACATGGATTTTTCTTCACAAAAAATGGAAAGTCTTCACTTTTATTCTCACCATATGGTTTGTGATATATACAAAATGTAAAACTTTGTGAGGCACTTAGAAGTAAGGATGCATATTCACTTCCTCCTTTTTAAAATAAGGTTTGACAGCATTTTCTGTGTCTATTTATACTGAAACGCCATATAGCAATTAGCATTTTTGGGTTGACCACTTTTATGCAATGGTAAACCACTTACTTTTGGTTGAAGAAACAGGACAGATGTGAGATATTTTAACAGAGAACATGAAAAGATGGGCAGAAAAATGCTCCAGAGCCTTTCAATTTTCGAGTCACAGGAAGTGGGAAGACCGACTTGGACTCTGAGTTTTTGGTCTATTTGTTTTGTGATTGAAAAAACCATGAGTGCAGCAACTTGCCTCATTTGGACATGTTCTTTGGCAATTTTGGTCCCATATTGTCCCTACAGACATCCCCAGCTGATGAATGCTTGCTTAATGAAATGCGTGAAATGCTTAATATTCATAGTGCAGCTGGCGCCCCACCCACACCAACGTGTGAAAGTCCAGGGCTTTGTGGAAACAATTATCGTTCTGTTAATGATAGGTCTGCATCTTTACCATTACACTATAAAACACACACAGAGAAAAGGATGTTTGTGTACGGCAGTGCTCCATGGTTACCAAACTAAAGCCTGATGGAGCGTTTTAAAAATGTTTTTAAAATCCATTAGCTGTAACTCTATGGATCAATGAGAACGCGAATAGTCCAGTTTGTAAACTAGAATGAGTGAGAAATCTGTAATTGTGCAATCTGTCAATATAACCAACGAAAGCACCAAGTCTTTTCTAGGATATATTTATCTATCTAATTACTTTCTTTTTAGTTAATTTCACTTTTGTCAGCCCGTTTTAAAATTCTCTACATTGACAAGAATGTGATTGTCCTCAGCTGGTGGCCATGACTTTTGTACTCTATATTTTTGTGGTGAGGCAGTCAAAGTCTGTCAGCTGTAGTGTGGATTCATGCATCTGTACGGGAAGAACACAGCATCTGCTCCATCTTAGTGGCAACCACAAGCACTGCCTTTTATTGTTCCCATGAGAAGGATGGTGGAGGAAAGAGAGAACACAGAATGAGAGAAAAAAAGCGACTAAATAGAAATAGGGAGTGAAAGCTGAGAGTACACAGGAAATGAGAATGCTTATGCTGTAGTGCACTTCCTTTACTTCCTTTGATTAGATAGTGTGCTGTGGCAGCTAGGATGTGGATATACAAACACAAACATGCCTGTATGTATTAAACAGACTGCAGACTGCAGTCTTTCATCCCATTATTTTATTCATATTTATTTGGGGTTCACAGTTTTATATGTCCTGTTTTGGTAGAGTGGGCAAGGCATTCATGGGAGTGCACACCTGATGGAGAACACTCATTTTTGTTATATATGAAAATGTGTATGTTCAAGTTTTATCCGACCTGGTCCATGTAACGCTTCACAATTCAGTTTTCAGACCATGCAGTGGAAAAAATCAAAGAAATGAAACCAAATGTTAATTTTTTTTTATTTTTTCCCCGTTACTTCATCAATGTAGCCTGGTTAAAACCAGACCATTCTCAGTTATGATTAATGGTCTGGCAAAGCGTCATAGACAAATCATTTCCAGAGGGGCGTCACCAACAGACGTCGCGGGTAGACCTAAAACCAATCAGAGCCCTGAAGGAGTTGACGTATGCAGAGCGGCGGCTGGCGGAGAAACAAAAATCTCCGAGTGTTGTTCTTTGCTCGGTTTTTAACAAAAAGGAAACGTTCAAATCGCTTAAAACAGACGTGATAGCTGATTCGAACGAGTGATGTTCGACGGCGGCATCCATCTTTGTAATTTAGGCTACAAAATCTGCTTCAAAATCCCAGCGCTGTCGTCATCGTGCAAAGCCCGCCCCAACGTTTCTGATTGGTGCCTCGATTTTGACGGATTGGAAATGGGCTTGTATGAGCTCTTAGCCAGACTAACTTTCAGAGCAAATCTAAATTTGCCGGAAGCCGTCTGGGTTTTCCCAGGCTATCATCAATGCATAATTTCCATAATATGTCCTCTTTAAAACATTTTCTGAAGTCACAATTTAGAAAAAGTAAAATTGGAAAAAGGACAGAAAATGGCAATTATCCACTAAGTAACCGGAAATAATGAAAAAAGAAACATTTGGAATATATATATATATTTTTTTGCAATGTATATAGTCTGAAAACTGAATTGGGAAGCATTACACGAACAGACCCATCCTATTTATTGTATTAATTGACATTTGTTTTTTACTCTTGTTCTTAATAGTCAAGTTTATGCAGTCAAGTCTTCAGGTTCACATGATCCTTCAAAAATAATTTTAATATGCTGATTTGATGCTCAAGAAACATTTCTTATTATCAATGTTGAAAACAGTTGTGTTACTTAATAAAGCACAGAAACCACAATATAGTGTTTTCTTCCTTAAATAAACAAGTTTAATGAACAGAGAGTTTGAATATTTATTTGAAATTATTTTTCACATTTTTAATATAACATTTCATAAAATAACTTTATTCTAATTTTTTTTAATAATTGTAATGCTTCCTTCTAACATAAAGACCCCAAACTAAAATATATCTCCTGTTTTTAATCATCTTAAATGGATCTTAAGTGCTCTTAAAGGAAACCTCTATAAAGACTCTTTTTGGATGGTTATGACTTCATAACTTGGTTCAAAGAGGATCACCATTTGACTAATATTAATATTAGTGCCTTTATTCATATTGGCTGCCTGCTCTTCCTCCATTTTGAAAAGGAAATATTTTTTGTTTCCATATTTCATGCACAGATTTTTTTTGGAGTGGATATCCTTTTCACAAAGACAAATGCTTCTGGGATAAGATGGATACTGCTTTCATGCACATTAATCTGGGAAAATTTAACCTTTGAGATGTTCAGTAGCACATCTATTAAAACAATTGTCACCGGAAATCATCATAGATGGGTCATAATATAAGTAGGCTTACCTTAAGTCAGTTGTTTTTGGCAAAAACCTTTTCTTTCCACTGAAATATGGTTCAAAGTCTTCAGATTTTAGTCGGTGGGAGTAGTCTATATACCCAGATATTTCCTGTCCGCGAGAATTTCGGTCCCTTATGAAAATTATGGACTGCAAGAAAAACAGGAGTACATACTGTATAAATAATCTGGAGTGCAATATGCTATCCTGAGAAACTAGACAAAGGAGAGATATAAATCATTGCAATAGGGAAGATTATGTTACAAATACACCCTTAAGAAAATTGTGTAACAGTCCATAACATGAGTTAAAAATAATAATAATTAAAAAAGTATTGCTGGTTCATTTCAGAATAGAGGACAGAAACACTGCACAGTTCAGTCAGCAGTTGTTTTGTCTGGATGGTAATGATGAAAGAATAACTTCCAACCACATCTCCTGTGAAGAGGGTCTTTGTTTTGGCTTATCTGTTTACCTCTAAGAGACAGCGAGAGACAGAGCCACACTTCTTTTGTGAAATCATCCTTTTTTGATAGCATAGTCAATGATATCACATGTGTATTTCAGAACCCTGGCCATCTGTGGATTTCCCTTACATGTGCAGGATAAAAGTGAGATAACTAGCAGTGCAGACTTGAAAAGGAACGGTCCTCCTTTAGATGATTTAAACAGATGCTATCGGGTTCACAGCTGGCCAGGGGCTGATCCAGCTACCTTATCTGTGGCTTTTGTGCTCCCCCGTCAGTCTTGAAAAGAAATCATCAGGCAAAGGCGAGGAATACAGTGGGCAGAACAAGGATTGAAGATCATCTTTCGATTGCAGAAGAGGGATCAAAACCCTCTAGCCCACAGTAATACAATGGCAGAAAGGTTTCCTCTCGCCCTCATAAGTCCACAGGCCAAGTGATAAAACAGATCTGACTGTTTCCATCAGTTTCCCGTAGTTTAATAGAACAGGTGTTGTACCTTCAACATGTTTCCTCTGTTGCTGTATCTGATATAGAAGAAACAGCAACTTATAAGCAAACATAACGTACAGACTATGTCAGTTATGAATGAACTAAAAAGGGCTGAAAGTATCTGTACATTTTTCCAATACTCTCCCAACATTAGGGATATACAATATATTGATACCATATTAGTTATTGATATTAAAAAAAACAATCAGTTCAGTTGACAGTTACAAATAGAATTATTTCTATGGAAACCATGATACATTTACAGGATTCTTTTATGAACAGAAAGTTCAACAGAACAGCAAAATAAATATTTTGTAACATTGTAAACGTCTTTACTGTCCCTTCTGATCAATTTAATGTTTCCCTGCTGAATAAAAGTTAATTTCTCTTATTTTTTAAAAATCTCACTGACTTCAAACTCTTGAACGGTAGTGTAAATAGTACACATTGTAATGAAAATATTTAGCATCTTATCATATCTTTTTGTAATGTTGCTGTATCTATAAATATAATTTTTTTTGTAGTCTATGGGGCAGATTTACTAAACAGGGCAAATTAGCGTGAGAGCGCAATTCCAAAACAGCACAGATGGGAGTGGAAAGTTCTGTGCGTGATCTACTGACGACACGCAAATTAAAGAACACAGACGCTGTCAGATAAATTCCATAATGACCAACGCAATCTACCAGGTAGCATCTGGTTTAAGACGTGCTTTTTTTGGGGCGGAAAACCATGACGCAAACACCTTGATGAGCGAAACTCTCCTCCCATTAATGTTGCGCTTGAAGGGGAAACTCCTAAAAAATGCATATGCAATAAGGTCAGCAGCAAAAATAACCGTGTCCACGCCTTTTCAGCGCAAACTTTTTACTGCATGTCTTTAGTAAATCCTGACAGTAGTTTTTTATGGCATAAGAGGGTTTGCGCTGGTGCAAACTGTTAGTAAATCTGGCCCCAAGTCAAAATCTGAAATTTTTCAATACATCTGTGCTGCATCTCCTGAAAAGTTCTGGTTTGACAGTGTCAAAGGTTTGAAGACACAAGAAAGCTTTCTGAACAGCACATTTCATAAGATACTCTCACAAACCCACTCTTGAGCAGTGTGGCTTTAAATGATGAGAACAAATTGAGCGGCTTTATCACCAGTCTGGCTGGTTCATCAGAGTGTTTTCTCTGGTAGGATTTACCAATGACGCATTTCTTTCAGGGCTCAGACGTGTGTGTTAGGGTGGTACGGTGGCATCATCTCGAATGGATAACACTTTGAGTGGAAAGCAGGGCCTCTTGGTGCTCTCCGGCCTGGGAACAATCCTGTACTGTCAGGGAGGCTTGCAGGTGTCGGAGGGTGTCAGCTGGCCTCTGTTTATTATTGGTGGGTTGTGCTTTAGGAGGAATCCCAGGCCATCACTAACAACTGTGTAAATTTGTCGGGGTAATGAAAACATGACCTGGATGAGAGGAATGCTTGAGGTCGGAGTCCTTTTTTTTTTGGCAGGCTTACCCTTGTCCCTCTTTAGGTGTTCCTTGAGGGGGGGGGTTGCTTATTTGACTTGGACGTGACTTCACATAGTGGGGTTGTGTAATAGATGCAGCGGTGAGTCCAGATGTGCTGAGGTGTTCTGCTTCTGTTGGGATCAGCCAGAATTGCATTTGGCCTCTAGAAAACTAAGAGGGCCTGGAAGTACTCTACAGGACTTCACAGGGCTTCAAACAAAAATCCTCTAAACTGGCAACACGATGCACATTTCTTTTCTTTTTAAGATATTCCTCACCTCTGTATTCACATAACTATCCACCTGCCATTATCCTAGAGCTAAAATGCACAAATAAAATGTGAGAAGATATATATATATATATATATATATATATATATATATATTACTTTCCCTATAAGTTCTATATGCAGAGAAATGTCTTAAATGATTGCAAAATACTTTCATGTTTGATGGTCTATTTCAATTATTTCTGATAAAGTATGTTTTGAAACTTTTTAATTAATACAATTTATTTAAAATTAAAAGAAAATGAATTAAAACTATAAAATTATCCCATGTTGGGAACACCTAAAATGTTTTAAATATGAAGTGCCTGTCAGAACCTTTTAAGGTTCTATAAAGAACATTTTCTTCTAAGAGTGTACACAAATACACACAAGTTTCATTGAGTGAGCCTGTAATTCTGTAAATGTTAAATTTTACATTTGCATGAGACTTTGGACTGTAGATGACAAGTTAATGAAGTAAAAACATATAATGTGTTTGCTTGTTTAGTGTTTAGAGGTTTTAAAGGTTTTCTGGCCATTTTAAACCTCTATATATCATCTAAAAATCAGTATTTAAAATTATTAAAAAATCTCAATACAGGACAACACAGTGTGGCTACAACAAATTATTTGAACTTAGCAGTCATGATGTTTAACATTTTTTTTAATGTCTTTGACAGACTTACTGAGTTTCTGTTCAAATGTATGCAATACGAATGAAAATAATCAAAAGATGCTGCTTCCTTTTTCTTTTAATGACAGGGTGTGTCAGAAGACAGATGTCCTGGCACGGGGAACAAAAATGTACAACTCAACCATACCGAAAGACGGGTTGCTCATTTTGGCAGCTGGACATTCAAATCTGGATTTACTTTGAGGATTTTAAAATAGTTTGATATATTCAAAAGAAGAAACTGAGAGAAAGAAAAGAAAGTAATCAAGACTTGTTACTGTGGGACAGCAAATTCAAAGCAGGTGGTGGAACTATGACACGAATTTTTGAGAAATACAGAAATAGGATTGTGTAGAGTTATGTGGTCGTGAGAAGAAAAGAATGCGTCAAAAATTCCCAAAAAAAGAAAAAAAGGAGGAAAGGACAAATTAAGGTTGTTTATACAGAGGTTGAAGGGGAGAAGGGATTTAAGCAAATGTTTACTCATGTGCTTGGCTTTTCCAATCATAAACACATTGCTTGGGTGTTTGTGCAAGAAAATAAACAGAGTCTGCACAGGTGTCCTCTGGCCATCTACAAAACACCCTAGAAGAGCTGGTGTTCCACTCTGAGGACTGAGATGGAGCTTGCCAACTGTGGACACTGCCAAGGGTGGAGGAAGTGAAGTGGGCAATCAGTTGGGTAGGAAGCTGAGCAAAAAGATTGTGTTGGACCAGAATTTGATCAAGTAGAGACCAAACCACAAAACATGTGGCTTTAAACAAGGGTTATGCACGGTTAAGATAGCCCCTGCTGGTAAATGCCGTAACTACACTACATTATGGTGGCAAAAATCAACTTTCTGAGTTGCGGCCTTTGAAAATTAACCAGATTTTTTCCAAGCAACATTAAAAAAAGCTCTTAAAAGTTTGATATGGACTTTTAAGCTGTATGGTAAAATAAAAAAAAGTTTTACTTTGATTCAATGCTTAATCTGAAAACATGTTGTTATGTAACATTAACATAACATTATGTGTTGCATTGTTGCAATGCTCATGCATTGTTTAAAGATGCATTGTAAATAAATCTGCCACATCTTTTAAACATCAAATGGCTGTGCAACAGGTGGCAAATGTTTCAGACTGAGTAAAATCCATCAGAAGTTTACATTGATGAGGAAAGTCATTGTATCTACTGTCAAGGAAACCGTGTCTTAAATTAAGAGCACAGTTAAGTTTCGTCGAGAATTACAGCTTCAAAAACTAGCACCTGGGGTCAACAAAAGTGGCAGCACACAAATCAGTTGAGTTTAGGTCTCTTTTGAGATTTCCTACACCAAAGTGACTCCACGCAGACAGCTTTCCCCAGCAGTGCTACTACTACAACTATTTTCCACATTCTTTTGGCTTCCATGTTACTTTTGGGAAAGTTTAAGTTTATCTGAAACATGTGCAAAGCAGCACTGCCCTCTGGGACATAGACGTCCATATATGTGAACCTGTGAGAAACCTTTCCAAAGACTGACATTTATGGATTAAGTGCTCATCAATTTAATCAGACACTTTCCTTTTCCTAAATCATAACATTTTATGTTTCTTACACATTGTGGGATAGTGCAAAATAGAGACAGGAAAAATAAATCATGGACTACTTAGATTTTCAGGGTTCAGCACCTTGAATTTGAAGAACTTACTATTTATTCTGTATAATTTTCAATGGGCTTACAAAAGCTGCCTCAATCACAGTGTTTAACTTAACACACCCTATTTGAGCAGGCATTGAAAATGGCCAGAATCAGGCCGGCTTGCTTGTGTGAACCTGGATCCCTTTTGCAAACTAATGAAGAATTCTCTTTTGGCTACAGAGGAAAACAATATTGTGTGTAGAGCCTGTCTTTATTACTGAAGGACACCACCTGCACAAGCACATGAAGTGAAGCAAAGCAGAGGTGAACCAGAGGTGACCAAACACATGCAAAAATGCTAAACTTTGACCAACTTTATGTTCATATGCATGAAAAAAACAACATACTTTTCATTGGGGGTCTCATGCATTAACAAAAAGTATTTCACAATTTACATAATAGGAAAATAAACAATCTGCATATTCCTCATTCAAAAACTGTAGGGCTTGCGATTTGAGGCATCTGAGTGAACAACACGCCCACAAATGCATTCTCATTTCAAACATTACCTGCAGTAAAACACCTCCCCCCATTTAGATTAATCTTGATGTTATGGCAGAGACTTAGGAAATTAAAATCTACACTTATGTTGTCCTTTCTGGTTCATAGTGCACATGACCAGATACTGATGGGATTTGTCATGATGGGAAAGCTTATGAATCAGATCATATGCCTGACACATGTTGTTTTCTTTATGACCTCCCCCTTGATTTTTCAGAGGATGATGCTACATACTGAGCTCTGTATTTCAGTGGATTGCAGCTAGGTAACCAGACCTTTGTTGAACATTTACTTAACAAATCACTTTTGTTAAACAAGGGCATGCAAACAGTAGCCCTGTTTAACAATTAGTTAAAATCTAATCTTTTTGTCCTGGACATCTGCAGGGCCGTTGCTATGATTTCAACTTGGTAGAATATTACAAGGTTTCTACTAGTGTGGAATAAAAAAACTGGGAGAAAAGTCTGATGCAATCGACCTCAAGATTTCTATGAATGGAGTAGAATGATAAATGAGTCACGTTCCTAAGACTTAATGTTCAAGGGTTGAAACCAAACTCACAGCTGTCATCTGTTCCCTGCCTGAATACAACAGGAACTTCTGTGTAAAAATTAAGTTTGTTGAATTCTTCGGCTGGACATAAAAGGTGGCCACAAACAACTGTATTTTGGAATGCACTCCCTTCCTGTTATTTAAGAAGGATGTGTTAAACTGAGAGCAGAAAAAAGAAGCACATATAGTGTGTTGTTGGATGTAATTAAATTATTTTGAACTCTATATCTTATAAAGATCAGTATTTCATTTTTACATTTCTACCTGTCCTAGCAGGGCATGAGGCAATATGGTAACACTTTATAATAAGGTTACATTTTGTTAACTTAATATGAACTAACAATGAAAAATGCTTCTACAACATTTAATGGAAATTTTGACATTTCCTAAAAGATTATTACAATCTTATTATAAATGTTAATATAATTTAATAGACCCGAGTTGACATGAGATAACAATGAACAGTTGTATTTAGGCCTATATTATCTAACATTAACAAAGATTATTATATACCATAACAAATTTATTGCTTATTGTTAGTTAATTCATTAACTAATGGAACATTAATGTAAAAGTGTTACCAATAAAGTTACACCCTAAAAAGGCAATTAAGAACTTCTTTGCAACCTTGCAATGACAGTACGCAGAGAGTTTCTAATAACCAGGCTGCTGGGGATATGCTGAAATTGATGATTTTTACTCATTTCCACACAGTACTTTATATATATTTTACAGAATCTGTTGCTATTTCATAGCACATTAGGAAGATTTTAAAAACATATCCAATATGCATAGCTCACTGTAAAATCCATTAATCAAATGGCACTGCACCGCCTGTGGTAAAAAACAAAACAAAACAAAAAAACAAAGAAAATCATAACTGCTCTGACTATGTCCTCTTTAACAATACAAGGTACACATTTAATATAGTTAACACACAGTGTGTCTTTTCTGGGCCTCATTCTTCAAAAGGAACTGTGGGCCAGGATAGACTTATGTCTAAAGCATTGCAATCATAGTAATTACACAGTGCCTCTGGCCTAACCAAACTTACCCTCCTGTAATTAGGAGGACCAGTCCCAAATGCACCGTGATAACATTCCTGCCTCGCACAAGGCGGTCTTCTGCACTGTACAGACTCAAATTCTGTTTTCAATGCACAAGCAGGTTTGCATGTTTTTTTCTGAATTTGACTGTTTACATATAATGCCACACACAGGTGGTCAGACACAGTGAACTCTCTGCATGGAGAGGGAAGCTGCTCATCATCATCATCACTCCTGGCCACTTTAACTGTCTATTATAACAGTGGCTTCTTATTCTCAGCCAGTCTGAAAAAAGAAAACACCAACTCTCTTCATCACAGATGAGATCTATATCTCTGCTCAAGACAGTTCTTGGACACTTTGATCAGAGGGAAGTGTCATTACATAAACAACATGGGAGGCGTTAAAAAGAGCCCACACAGGTGCAGGCAGCCTTTTTTTTCTTAGGAGAGAGAGGAAGAGAGGGTGAGAAAGAAAGAAAGAAAGAAAAAACAGTAAGGGGTAGTAGGGTGTTGTCCGCTCTGCCTCTGTCAAAACCCCCTGAGAAGCAATTATTTTCCCTTCCTCTTTTTCTTGGAAAATTCTTTGCTTTTCACTACAGCACCCTGTAAAGGCTTTAACATATTCCTCAAAATCCCACATTTTAATTTACTGCACGGCTGCTCGGAACAACCCGATGGAGTATTCTAATTGTTTTTAAGAGATATACAGTCATAGCAAAGCTGAAGAGGAAAAGGAAATAATGTCTGGTTAAGAAAACATGTTTCATGAGCAATTCATAATGCATTTTAATTTACAAAACAAACTGAAGAAAATAGTAGTAAAACATTATACCATAAACCTGAAAAAGAACATTTTTTTTTAAAATTAAAAATACAATATATAAAATGTATATAAAAAAAAAATCAAGTGTTAACTTAATTACTGTACAGCTCAGTGGTGCTTAACTGTCTGTCATTTTTGCGATGGCCAAACTGGTTTGAAAATAAGCCACACACTAGTTGGGTGTTGTGATATTTACTGTACAGTTAGTGGTTAAGGAATGCTTTTCATCTGCCCATTTGGGCCTGGGGGATTCATTCGGGGAATGCTAGGACTGCATTTTGAGTGGTCAAGTAATTTAGCTGGAAGCAAAGATTATTACAAACTATGGCACGGTTTAAGCCCTGTGCGATTTCCCTAATCGCAGACTATGGCCGCAGGGAAACTATATGGAAATCTTCAGTAACATTTTTCATTTATCTGTAGTGGGATATGATAGAGCAGAACCACATAACACAAAACGGTTGACAGTTAACATTCATAAAAATTGTCAGCTCAAATTTTGACATAAGCAGTAACAGACAGTAAGCTCTAAAGTACACTAAAGATCTCATTATTAGATGTTTTTATGCAGTATAAAAGATTTCTTGATGCATGCAAAACAAATGATGCACAACTTCAAAGCATTGGGTGGAGTGTAATGTGTAATTTCCACCCTAAAATGTTTATATCTTTGTGATCTTAAGGTTTAAAAAAATATTCCTCTTTTGTCAAGCATCATTAACAATTATGATGAGAAGTCTTGATAAGACATGAAGATCTGATAACAGTAAAACACATTTGAACTTTAAGTAAAACTACATAAAGAGCTGTTTTTTTTATCTATTATTAAAATGTATTTTCAATAACTTGATACAAGTCAAACACATCCTTGTTTATTATCAGTATCAAAATTGTCTAAGTGTTGCTAT
This sequence comes from Meda fulgida, assembly GCA_030578275.1. NCBI lineage: Eukaryota > Metazoa > Chordata > Actinopteri > Cypriniformes > Leuciscidae > Meda > Meda fulgida. Next base: position 24,719,180 of record CM060620.1, read on the forward strand.
TGTAATCTAAACTAAAACTAACTAACATTTCAAGATTGTCCAATTGTCAAGCTAATATGGCTTGAGAACAGGTATAAAATTGTGTATACAGTCGTGCTCAGAATTAATGGTACCCCTGGTAAATATGATAAAAAATGGCTGGAAAAAATAAATCTGCATCATTTATCCTTTTGATCTTTCATTCAAAATATTGGCAAAAATCTAAACTTTCATTGAAGTAAAAGAATAGAAAGTGGGGGGGAAATCACATTATGAAATAAATGTTTATCTCCAAAACACGTCGGCCACAATTATAGGTACCCTTTTATTAAATACTTTTTGCAATCTCCTTTTGCCAAGATAACAGCTCTGAGTTTTATCCTATAATGCCTGATGAGTTCGGAGAACACCTGACAAGAGATCAGAGACCATTCTTACAGAATCTCTCCAGATCCTTCAGATTCCCAGATCCATGTTGGTGCTTCTTCTCTTCAGTTCACTCCACTCATCAGGTCTGGGACGGTCATGGCAGAAGCTTCATTTTGTGCTACTTAAGACATTTTTGTGTTGATTTTGATGTTTGTTTTGGATCGTTGTCCTGATGGAAGATCCAACCACGGCCCATTATACGATTTCTAGCAGAGGCTGTCAGGTTTAGATTTTTTATCTGTTGGTATTTGATAGAATCCACGATGCCATGCATGTATCTGAACAAGAAGTCCAGGACCTCTAGCAGAAAAATATGACCACAACATTAAAGATGGTATATTAAATTGTACACATGGGGTACTTTTTATTCTTGTGTGCACCAAACCCATCTTGCATGTTTGCTGCCAAAAAGCTATTTTTTAGTTTCATCTGACCACAGAACCCTGTGCTGTTTGAAGGTCCAGTCATGTCTGACAACTGAATTTGCTGGGGTTTGTTTTTGGATGAGCAAGGAGGATTTTTCTTGAAAACCTCCCAAACAACATGTGGTGATGTAGGGTTTTTTTTTTTTTTTTTTTTTATAGGCTTTCTGAACCCAAGACTCAACTAATCTCTACAATTCTCCATCTGTGATCCTTGAAGAGTCTTTGGCCACTCAAACTTTCATCCTCACCATGCATTAAGACAATATAGACACACGTCCACTTCCTGGCAGATTTGTAACATCTTTAGTTGATTGGAAGTGCTTAATTATTGCCCTGATGGTCAAAATGGGGATTTTCAATGCTTTAGCTATTTTCTTACAGCCACTTTCTATTTTGTGATGCTCAACAATCTTTTGATGCACATCAGAACTATATTCTTTGGTTTTACTCATTGTAATGGATGATTAAGGGAATTTGGCCTTTGTGTTTCCCCATATTTAAAATGTAAAACAAGAAGTCATGGCTGGACAATTTCATGTTCCTAGTCACCCTGGTGTGCAAAAAAAAGGTAAATATGAATGGGAATATACTTAAGAGATATTTTACTCGTAAACAATTCTAGGGGTACCAATAATTGTGGCCAACTTGTTTTGGAGAAAAACATTTATTTCATAATGTGATTTCCCCTCCACTGTCAATTATTTTACTTCAATGAAAGGTTTGATTTTTGCCAATTTTTTGAATGAAAGATCAAAAGGATAAACGATGCAGAATTATTTTTTACAGCCATTTTTCATCATATTTACCAGGGGTACCATTAATTCTGAGCACGACTGTATATGTCATAGTCATAAAGCGTTTGGTCTGAATCCGAAATCGCCCCATATACACTCAAATAAGGCACTATTTGAGGGGACAGCCATTTGTGTCCAAAACCATAGTGGACGTTATTGAGTGCACTCATTCAATCCCAGTGTACAATCGATGTACGCTCAACGACTGTCCAAATTCGCTCACTCCTTTTCATTCTCTCCTTCAAGTGAACAGTATTAGTGGACTAACATAGGGAATAGTGAATGAGGGTTTAGAGGGCAATTTCAGATTCAGCCTTGTGCTGCGTCTCAATTTGCCTACTTATATTACGTCCTAAAATTATGTACTCTTTTTGTGAGGATAAAGTAGATACTTTTGAGTCTGTAGCAATTGCGTCTTATAACGGTTGCTCTCTGTCGCATCCTATCACAGTAAATTGGCCTTTCAATCATCTTGTCACAGATAAAATCCTCCACAAATTTTAATTTAATTTAATTTCCTACCGTATGCAGAAGCACGTTGATCTGCAGTCGCGGGACTTTCATGCGGAGATTCTCCTCATATCAATGCATAATTATGCATTTAAAAGTTAATGGCCAAACGGATCTTTATAAAAGTCCACATTGTTATTACAGATGGAATATAACACGGATAGCATTAAATAAATATTATTTTATCAGGTTAAACTTTGATTAGTCACTCAAACCTTTATCGCGCATATCCACCGTGTTTTGTAGTTTTTTAACACTTTTTATGGTGTTTGTAATTCCTCCTTCAAAGCGTAATGGGTTGTGGGCAATATTAGCCTATAGAGTATGCACGGATCCACACTTCGAAAATCCACCGGAAATAGTAGATCATCCGGAGACTTCTGGCATCCTCTTTTTTAATATACTAGGCTATGTTTTGGGACACACTCATTCTAATCTCACATTTAGGACGGATAGTATGGACATTGAGACTCAGGGTCTGACTTTGTTTTTCAGTTTGCACCATTTTCCTGAGTTGAAATGGTTGTCATGGTTATTGATTTGATTTTGTCATTTAGTTCAGGTGTGTGTCATTAATTATCCTTGTTTGCATGTAAACTTAAGTTCCTCTGTTTCTGTTCATTGTTGTCGAGCCTCGTTCATGTGTACCTGTGCAGAAATCTGCTCTTTCTGTTTGGATTTACCTGCCAGTGAATTCATTAAAGATTACCTTTGCCTTCATCATCATGTTCGTGTATGCTCTTACTACACAGTCCTTATGACAATTTATAAGCAAATCATTAAAACAACTTTCAAAATTGTCTCTGTAGCTTCTGGCCAGCTTCTCTAAAAGTTCTCACAATCACTGAGCTCACATGAATTTCCTTGAATTCCTCTCATACATGTTATTTTTTAGAGCATTGGAGTTTGCATTAAATGCTTCCTTTGAAAAATTGTCACTTTGCTCTGAAAAAAAAAAAAGCTGTTCATCTGCTGTTTAAAAGAAATACACCCACAACACTATGAGCTTAGCACCATTCTACAACTATGATATTTCCCCCCCAGAAATACTCATTTTGAGTTATTAATTTTCAACAGTTTGAAGCTCAAATGAACACATGCTACATGGTCTAAAATAATGTTACCTCAGGAATGTTTTCACTGCTATAATTTTCTCTAGATCTCCACTTTATCAAACTGACACAAAGTGTGCCTACAAAATTTTATTTTAGTCATAATAGGCTCCTGTTATAGACATTGGTAAAAAAAAAAAAAATGCTTTCGATTAATTGGTACCTGCTGCATATTATGTCAACCAAGTCAAGTCATTTTTATTTATGTAGCGCTTTATACAATACAGATCGTTTTAAAGCAGCTTTACAGTGATAACAGGGAAAATTATAAATTTCGGCTGTTGATCAGCTGAAGTCAGTTTAGTGTTGATTCAGTTACGTTGAAAAGATCATCAGTTATTAAATTAGTTCACTTCATCAAAAAAGCAGTTCTGCAAAAAATGATGTCATCGTCCAGCTCAGTTCTCATACAACAGTGTCAGTACAGTCAGATCAATACTGAATATTATTACTTATTCTGTATTAAGAAACTGTATACTTAAAGTCAGACGCCAAATCACCCTTAAACAATTCTTCCAAACAGACTATACCAAAAGTGAGGCTATGTTAAGGAAAGAAAAGATTATTATTTGAAAGTGCTTGACATAATAAAAACGTTTATTAATGCATGATTTCATCATATGCAGTGTTGTTGCCACACATCTGTAAACACCTTTACAGTTTTCCGTAAAACTCAAATACGTTCAGTTAAGCATAGGGTTACTTTCACTGGACTGCATGTGGTTAGTGGTGCTGTGCTATTTATATTTAGGCTACATGGTGTGACAGAGCAAGTGGCATAACAGTGTGAGGCTGGTAGGGCTCTTGATGACTAATTCCCATATCTACTTGTGTGGTACAATCTGCACACAAACCCTCGGTTCAAATCCATGCTTTGAAAAGATCTCTATAAAGTCTTATAAAGTACATAAAAGTTATAAGTTAACAACGAAAGAGCATAAAAGATAGATGTAATCAACAGCAGAATTTTATATTAATGTAAATTCCTACACATTCTTCACTTAATTGTGTTCAAATGAGTGAAAACCAAAATGAACATGAGAAATGTAGGTAAAAAAAAACTTTAAATCCAAGTTTACACCATTAGTTGTTGGGAACCTAAAAAGAGATAGCAGGGATAAAGTTAAAGAGCCTTTGGTTGTATTATGTTGGCAATATACAAGTTTCAAAACTGGCTTGAATTAACCAACTAAGTAGGCCTATAAGCAAATTATTTTAATTATTATTTATTACCAATACTGTATCAATCTCAATCCTAAACCATCTGCAAGCTTCTTACAGAAAATACAAGGAGAAAAATAATCGTATTTGTCTGCATAAATGCTTGCAAATGTGGTAACATTTTATTGGAGGCTAAATACAGATAATAATTTCAGTGGCCAAAAACAATTTAACAAATGAAAGACCTGTTAAAGATTGATTCTTAGCTTGGTAATTAAAGGTTATGAAGACAAAAATAAACAGTAGAGAAACAAGGTTATGATTAGACCTTTGAAAAGCATGATAGGCCCAAGAAGGAAGACAAGTTTACCCTATATTTAAGACCGAATCCATTACTTCATTCAACTTGGCTTCTTCCTAGAGTGAAAATCACTTTCTAATGAATATATAAGACACAACTGCATGTGATGATAATGAGCCATATGGCAGAATATGAGTTTGTATGAATGTAGTAGACTGTTATTGTGTTAAAGACATAAATAACTTTATTAGCAATATGACTAATGTGTAAACCAGACTAAACCTCACCAACCACAACCACAGCTGAGCTTTACCACCACCACCCACTGAAAAGGACAGACTATTGAATCTAAAGTGATGATTTACAAAATATTATTGGGCTTAACTGAATTAAGACCAATAACTTTATGATGCACATGTATGCAATCTGCAATTCCAAGAATATTTACAATGGCATATTTCTTTAGAAAATTAGCAAAATAATTTTAATTCACATTGATTTGTTTGATATGCAATCCATTAGCCGAAGTTTGTCACTTTTTCTGTTTGCTATATGTTAGAGATTTTGTCAGCATTTCTTGTCTGCATTAAGTTCATTCATTAAACATTCAATTAAATGATAAAGCAACATTTACTTAACATGTTTTGTAGATGGCATGGTGACTATAAATTACCAAACAAATGTAAATTGTTATCTATAGATTTTCCTCTCCACTAACACAGCACAGGAACATTCTTTCTTGAGCATGAAGTATCCTGAAGTGTTTTCCTGTTGATTGGTATCATAAACAATGTCCATTCGTTTTTGTTTGTCACATCTAGACAAGATGTATACAATTTCCGTTCTGTGATGTGGTTCACTCAAAGTACTTTTCTTTAGTTTTTTTATCTACAAGATTTGCTTATGATATCATTGTACATCTTACTGACCCCTTTTTAAAATGGATGCTAAAAGTATCAAAGCACACTGGGCTGATGGTTGCTGCTGAATGTACTCCAAATAAAGTGATGGGCTTTCTGGCTTCACTTAGGACATAATGTTTAGCCTCTGGTTATTTACTTGCTGGCTTCACATTTATACAGAAACTGAAATTTAAATACAAGATGAAGTAGTTGCACATAATGCTGGACCACAAATGAGTATTAATATCCCATTGCAAGTATATATGTGATATATAACTGAAAAAGACAACACCATTTCCCCCTTTAATACAACACACTGTTTGAGAAGACCAAAACAGTTTTCGAGATTCCTAAAATGTGATGCATCACAAAAAAAAAAAGCTAAACAAATCACACCTGCAGCCTCTGAGGACTGCAAAACGTTAACCCTGGAAAGATTGTAATCTGAAAGCTATTTTACAACCCATTAACATGAATTGCCCTTTGCAATCTCTCTTTTCACTCTCCGTTTTTTTTTGTTAAGTCTGCACTGGTCAGTCTGAATAAATAGCAGCTGTATGTGACAAGGCAAAGAAAACATGCTCTAAAGGCTGCTTGTGTGAGTTTTCTTCCAAAGAATCATGAACAACTCCAATGTAAATATTACAATATATTATTGTAAATATTATCTTACTTGTGCTAAATGGGAAGTAGCAGCTAACTCCTATCAAATCAATCAAGTCACAGCAAACAAAATGCAAATGACTTTCACTGTCTTCATAAACATCTTTAATTTTTTATATAATATAATATAATGACTTTAAACGATAGGGTATATCGCAGCCACTGCACTTGGCAGGAGTTATGATCTGCTCTTTATGTGGGTGGCTAGCATTGAAGTCGCTCCCCTCAGACGTCTTCAACTGAGGGCAGAGCTGCATGATTCAGACCTGTTGACTTGACTGGGTTTTCAAGTGGGCACCCCACCTCACCGGTGTTTCGTCAACTAGCCCACGACACCTCAATGGGGCTTGACAGCAGAACCAGCGTCCTGGAACTTCTCCCTCGCCATTCAGGACTTCACCACTCAAGTCTGACCCCCGCCCCCTCTGCCAGACTGGTTTAGCCACAGCTCGCTCCACTTTAACCACAGCCATCTGGATGCTGTCTCTGCCTGCTTTGATATGTTGTTCACCAGGTTCTTGTGGGTTGTTCACCAGGTTCTTGCAGGTTGTCCCTCTAACCCCAAGCATCCCCGATGCTCTCCAAAGTGACTGTTCCGGGAACCCCCTGCAACCCACCTCCACCGGTAGATTCCAGACTCTCCAACCCCTCTGCTTGCTCTCAGAGATGAGGGACCTCCCTTCCCTAGCTTGCGTTCATGTGCGTCCTCAATCCTTTCCTCCCAGGGTACCGTCAACTCTATTAGGGCCACCTGCCTTGTTGCTTGGGACCAGAGCATGATATCTGGTCGGAGGCTGGTGACGACAATCTCCTCTGGAAACTTGAGTTGCCTTCCAAGATCAACTCTCATCTCCCAGTCCTCTGCCGTACCAAGGATCCCTAAACATCTATCCTCCTTACCTGCCTTCTCCCCAGGCCTGAGGAATCCAATGAAGCGGGGGCCTTTGTCTTGGGCCTTTTCCGCTTCCTCTCCTTCTCAAGACCATCGGCCAGTTGCGTCAGCACCTGATTATGGCGCCACCTTAACTTCCCTTCAGTCAGGCCTGCCCGACAGGACGGCAGAATGTGCTCCAGGTTTGCTGGTCTCTTGCACTGCGCGCAGGAGGGATCAATCTCCATTTTTGGAGGTTTGTTGGTGTTGGCAGTACATTGTACACGGAGCTAAGGAGGAACTTTATCCAATGCCCCTCCATGTTCCAGATGTCCTTCCAAATGAGGGATCTTCTTCGGACACTTTCCCACCTGGTCCAGCTGCCTTGCTGTTTCATGGCTACTGCCCTGGCTTGTCTGCTCTCTTCCTCCACAGCCCGAGTCTCCTTCTGCACCATCCCTTTCTGGTCCTTTGCCCTTGCCTCCTTCCAGCTTGCTCAGGTGATGACTCCCAGGCCCAGCCTCCCCTGAGTCACCGTGCCCATGATGTCTGGATGTTGTAAGCATTCCTCCACTTCCCTCAGAGCTCCGCTGGCCTTCCACTACCGTCCCGTCTTCACTACGATGTTCGCCTGTCGCACAGCCTGATCACCACTATCGTGCAACATAATGGCCAACCGGACATTGGCTGTCTTAAATTCCTCCACGACTGATTCTCCGAGTTCTCTCTCGGAGCTGTATAGCCCTATAGAGCAAAAGCTTTTAGAGACAGACAGCCACCTCCTGAGGAAGTTGTTGATTCTCCATTCCAAAGCCTCCACTGTTGTCAAGGGGACCTCATAGACAAGCAGTGGCCACAGGAGCCTTGGAAGGATATAATATAATATAATATAATATAATAAGATGTATACTCAGAGTATATAATCTCTCTTTCCAGCGTTTATCCCGCACTGGAGCAGGGTCCGCTTTTTGGTAAATCACTCTCCACTTCTTTCCGGTCCAGGGCGTCAGAGTAAAGAATACGTTTTAATAATTGCTGTTCAAATAACGGAAGCAAAATCATGTCTACCTCTGATGTGCAATGTCTAATTTAGCTAATAGTGAGGTAAAAAGCTATTGCAGCTTTAAATACTTAAGACACATATCACTCATGCTAAATTATCCTCACATTACACTTGAATTGTAATTTATGTCCAAGTAAGCAGGATTTGAGCTGCTTTGCATGGTAAACTCTCAAGTTTCCCTCTTCCTACGCTGGTGCAAAACTTTGCAACTGTGTTATTCTAAGAACTCTCATCCATGACACCTGTCAAGAGACCTTTTGCTGTTATTGGAATCATTGCTAGAAGCTTCTCCAAGACAAATATTATTGCCCCACCACTTTGCAGAACTCTACGTATCCGTGCACCTCTTTAGTCAGGGGGGGGGGGTCAAGAAGATTATGACAAGAAGTTGGAAAATGAACGGCACGCTGCATTCATACATGCTGGAAAATTATAAACAAAATGAAAATACACATTATAACAGACACCAACTTTACCACACAACACAGGCTGATGACTGTTATCTGCAGCAGCACTCCAAAATCATGTTTCCAAGGCAGGATCAAAGTGGATGACATTAACCATTACACCCTTTAGAGAAGAAAAGATAAATGTTCATTGAGGTTTCTTATCAAAGGCCTGGCTGTTTTAAGATTCTGATTAAAGTCCTGCAGCCCATTTTTTATATACCAGAGGAAATAGGTGTACAAACATTACACTGTTTGCATTGGCCTGGGAATTTACTATGAAGCACCCTCCAGATTGTCCATATGACCCAAAAGCATTCTGATGCTTTAAGGGAAAGAGGGTTCAGTGTTTTCTCAGCACTTTCTGAACCAATGTCAAATACTTCAGTGGCAACACAAAATATTCAACACTGAGCAGAAACACTAAGTTGGACATGTTGTTCCTACATTAGCTATAAATCGTCATTTAATCAGATTGGTCTAATATCAGATAAATTTTAGTCTTTTTCTTATTTTTCTCAAGGCTAAATAAACTAAAATCACTCAAAATCACTCTCCAGAACATTCTCATTCACGGTGCCATGCTGGTGGAATGATCTGCCCACCCTCATCCGGAATGCAGTATCCCTGACAGCATTCAAAAGACAACTGAAAACTCATCTCTTCAGTGAGCATTTAACATAAAAAAAAAAAAACTTTTCCTTTAAATCCCCGCTTATCTGGCTTATGCTACTCCGAGCAATATCTGAACTTTGTATTTTGAGCACTTCTTGCGTTGTTTTTGTCTCTTCACGATGACTCGCTTGGTTTAGTCCTCAGTTGGAAGTCGCTTTGGATAAAAGCGTCTGCTAAATGACTAAATGTAAATGTAAACTAAAATCTTAATGTCTGCAAAAAAACAAAAAAAGTACTTTGAGTGTGTATGGTGCATAAGAAATGGGTATCTAGTCACAGCAGTGTCATCCCTATTGAATGTGCACCACTGACTGACAGCAGTTAGAATATGTTTATTTTAGAACGCCTGTCAGTCTCCTGAAAAAGATTACAGGTCTTCCGCTGTCTGAAGATGATGAACAGATTCGGGTTTGTCAGGTAGCACAGACATGGAATGCATGGTGATATCAACATCGACAGATGGTGGCTGGAAGTAGGAAGTTGATAGGTGAAATTCAAGAGGGCAATGATGACATTTTCACTCTGGGGAATATAGGAGCGCAGAAAGACGTATATAACACCATCATTTTTGTGGATGGCTGATAATCCTCAAAAATACTATTGCAAAAAAGGAAAGAAAAAAGAAAAAAATTACAATGAGAAAAATTTGTAATTCAACAGACAAGTAAATACTGATGTATTTAATAACAATTAAATTGTTATTACATTAAAGCTTTGCATGATGTATTTGATGTATCCAAATTCCATGTTCCACAACAAATATTAGGTTAAATGAATGAATTTAAAACCCTTCAGGTTTCTGGCAGGTGAACTCTTTTTTTGAGCCAAGATGACAATCCATCTGTGTACCTGCTATTATTCTGTAGAGTAAAACAAAATGAAAATATGGGAAGAATGTCAAGTGTTTTGAAATGCCAAGTCAATAAACCAAATTCATTGTTGCTCACATGTATGCCAATAATTAATTGGAAGATCGTCACTCACTGTTCCTAATAACTCTTAAGGAAATAACTCTGTAAAGATGGTATTCCTTGAGCTCGTCAAAAACGGCAAAGGTTTAATCACATTAGCATATAGTTAGAGAAGGAGAGAGAGAGAGAGAGAGAGAGAGAGAGAGAGAGAGAGAGGGGGGGGGGGGGAGGGCTTTGTGGGTGAAATGGTGTGCAGTATTTGCTCAGGTGGAATAATACACATCCAAGCAGGCAAGTATGTATTGATAAAACAAAGAGGATTCCAAAGAATGTGCTTTGTGAGCTCCTGAGCTTGCTCGAATATAATTGCATTTCCCAGTTGGATGGGCAGACATTACCAACAACAGAGGTCCACGCAAAACCCCGGCCACACGTCTGCAGTCACTGGGATGTGCTTGAACACTAAAAGTACTCACAATGAAATAATTGATTGCTACAGGCCAAGTATTCTCACCCAAGTAATTCCACACATCATCTATTTTATGTGTTTATTGCTTAGACGTCTTCAGCTGTTGAAACAATGTCCAGCTTATGTTGAGCTCATTTTTGACGTGAGCACTCTACAGCATAGGTTATAAAGGTCCGGAAAGGAAAAAGAAGGCCTTGATGGAGCAGGTGTACATTCCTCAGAAAGAAGAGCCAAGAACCCTTCAGCGCAAAGAGGTTAAATGGTTCCTTACAAGTAAGAGAGCACATGTCATGTGTCATGCTGAAAAATGATGTCTGTGGATAGGAGTATCAGGAATAACAACATCACGATGTCGGTAGGTGGACTAGACAGAATTCCATCGCCACGGCTGATAAACAGGTGCAAGGAGAGAACGTGAAAAGGAATGCATTGGAAATGATGGAAACAACTTTTGATTACGGCATGCGTCTCCTATAATGCTTCTAAACACTTAAGGAGTCATCTGATTTATGGTGTAAGTATCAGATCAAGCTGTAATGTTATGTTTCACAGTAAAACTGCAGGACACTGCAATTAATTTAAACCAGTGAAGCAGAACCAGAGAACTTTACATAAATTCTCTGGTTCTACTTCACTGGTTTAAATCATAGTTCCCCTAAAAATGAGGGTACTCCTGTCATGTCAACCATGTCATGTATGGCTTTCTTTCTTCTGTAGAAGATATTCTGAAAAAATGTCTCAATGCAATAAAAGTAAATGGGGTAAAATGTTATGTCCATGTATGGCTTGCTATCTTCTGTAGAATATATTCTGAAAAATGTCTCAATGCAACAAAAGTCAATGGGGTAAAATGTTGTTTTAGAAACATTCAAAATGTCTTCGAAATAAAGTCATAGTGGTTTGAAACGATATGAGGATGATTATCTTTAACATTTGATGTATGCAGTAAACAGAACATAAAGTAGTTGAATCTGTATAGAAACATGCATTGTTACCAAGGCCAAAACCCTAAACGTGTTTAATAAAACTCTTTTACATCGTCAGATGTTATAATATAAAGCAATTATCAGTGATGTACATCTTCAAGAGAGTAAATCTAGATGACAGTTATTACACCAGTGCCAGTTTTTCGGAAAATACACCAAGCAGACGAACAAAACCCAGACTTGAGAAATTAGATTAAGTGTATCCTGTTTCATCTCCTCTAAAAATCTTCCAGCAAAAATCTGAGAAGATGGTCAGAAGCCCTTGCAGCTGTTCATTAGAGAGGCAGGCTACAGGACCATTAAGGATGGGTTCTTCCAGCCTTAGCCGGAAAAACACCATACCATTTGTATTTTGGTAACTATACTCAAACTTGATCTTTATCCCATCTCTTCAAAATAGATCAAACACATATACAACAATTAAATCACATTAGTTATGGTTTACTCTCGTTTTGACCACCCATTTTATGCATTATTAGTGTATAATGGTGTGTAAAAAATTTTTGTGTCAACACACAAAATGATGGACCCTTAACAGAATACCAAGAATATCTAAATTCATTTTACAAAGGGAAGTCTTTGTCTATTCTATGAATGAGTCCAAACTTAGGGGGGTCAGATACCCCAACCCTCAACCCTTTGAAAGTCTTTGTGGGGCTTTCAAGTGGAGGTCACATGATAGCTCTGCATGACTGTTTTCTAAGGGACCTCCACCTTTGGTCAAGTGCTTTGAAACCAACATGCTATTGTTATTTTACTGGCCATGACAAGGACAAAGAGCCGACTGACCGGGACACACACACTCACTGTAATGGTATATGGCTGGGAAATTCACTCATTTCTATGCTTCTTAATGTGATCTTTGAACTGCATGACTGACCACAGTCTCTTCTATACATGAACACAACTTATTAATACATAACTTACTGGGTCTGTAGACAAAGGACAAGCACCTGCTTTGTATAAGAAAAAAACACAATGCTAAGAATTTGTCGTCTTAATTTTTCAATAATAATCAGTAGAATTCCCATCTTAAGAAATCGCAGCCTTCAAAAGGAGTAATTATTCTCCTATCTCACTTCAGTAAAGCAAGCAATGTTTGCTTAAGACAAGAAAGTCTATTCACTAGCAAGTGAACATTTACTGAGATAAAGGGTATTTAAGACATAATCACAATAGCTTTTTTATGTTAACGATTAAATTATTTTTTCCTAATTTGCCCTTTCTCATTTTAAATAGTCCTGTGGTGAAACAAATGGATAGAATTATAATGTACAGTGGAGAAAATAATAATTTGATCCCCTGATGATTTTGTAAGTTTGCCCACTTACAAAGAAATGAAGGGTCTATAAATGTTATGGTAGGTTTTTTTAATGGATAGAGACAGAATATCAACAAAAAAATCCAGAAAAACACATTACATTAAAGTTATAAATTGATTAGCATTTGACCGAGTGAATTAAGTATTTGAATCCCTACCAACCAGCAAGTATTCTGCCTCCCACAGATTGGTTATGTGCCCATAATCTGTATCTTCCATTCCAATCTCTCCACCACCATGGAGCTGTCAAAGGACATCAGGGACAAGATTGGAGACCTGCACAAGGCTGGAATGGGCTACAAGAGGGAGACAACTGTTGGTGCCATTATAAGAAATTTGAATAAATACAAAATAACCATCAATCGCCCTCGGTCTGGAGCTCCATGCAAGATCTCGCCTCATGGGGTAAGGATGATCATGAGAAAGGTAAGGGATCAGCCCAAAACTACACGGGAGGAGCTTGTTAATGATCTCAAGGCAGTTGGGACCACAGTCACCAAGCAAACCATTGGTAACACACTATGCCGCAATGGATTTAAATCCTTCAGCACCCACAAGGTCCCCTGTTCAAGAAGGCACATGTACAGGCACGTCTGAGGTTTGCCAATGAACATCTAAATGATTCCGAGAAGGCTTGGGAGAAAGTGCAATGGTGAGATGAGACCAAAATTGAGCTCATTGGCATCAACTCAACTTTTCGTGTTTGGAGGAAGAGAAATGCTGACTACTGTATGACCCCAAGAACACCATTCTTACAGTCAAGCATGGAGGCGGAAACATTATGCTCTGGGGCTGTTTCTCTGCTAAGGGTACAGGACGACGTATTGAGGGACCCAGAACACTGAAGATGGGTCATGGATGGGTCTTCCAGCATGACAAAGACCCAAAACATACCGCCACCGCCAAGGCAACAAAGGAGTAGCTTAAGAAGAAGCACATTAAGGTCTTGGAGTGGCCTAGCCAGTCTCAAGACATTAATTATATAGAAAATCTGTGGAAGGAGCTGAAACTTCAAGATGCAAAGCGACAGCCAAGAAACCTTAAAGATTTAGAGAGGATCTGTAAAGAGGAATGGACCAAAATCCCTCCTGAGATGTGTGCAAACCTGGTGACCAACTACAAGAAACGTCTTACCTCTGTGCTTGCCAACAAGGGTTTCTCCACCAAGTACTAAATTATATATTGATCAAATACTTATTTCACTCACTGAAATGCAAATCAATTTATAACCTTTATTTAATGTTTTTTTCTGGATTTATTGGTTAATATTCTGTCTCTATCCATTAAAATTAACATACAATAAAAATGATTGACCCTTCATTTCTTTGTAAATGGGCAAACTTACAAAATCAGCAGGGGATAAAATAATATATATATATATATATAAAATAAAAATAATTAATTATTATAAAATAATTAAAATCAAATAATAATTTGATTCATATAAATATAACTAAAACTATATCTTCTTCTTCCTAGTGTGTTTTCCACAAGTGTGGAGTCTGCTCTTTCAATCTTGGTATGACATTTTGCAGCAGCTCATATCTGCATCGATTGTATCCTGCCATCTTTGTTTTGGTTGTCCAAAGCAAATGACCGCTTCCCATCCACTGTGAGGAAAGCCTGCCATTCCCAGCCTGGTGCTGCTCGTAGGATTGCCCATACCACTGAGGACGCCTTTGTCGCATTTTCTCCTTAATTGGCGCTACGTCCATTTGCCACCGGATTGTATAATTTCAGCAGTGGTTAAAAAGAGACACACCAGTAATCCAGTGGAGCGTGTGCATCTCCAACTTGGAGAGGGTGCTCAGTGCTTTTGGTAACTGACCAGCATTCGGCTCCATACAGCACAACTGGAGGTACTACCATTCGTTATATTTTTGACTTAAGACGTATTGGTATGCGTTTATCACATAGAACTCCAGTGATTTCTTTCAAGCGGCTCCAGGCCGTGTTTACTCTCCCATGCACCTCATTATTGATACCACCATCCCTTTGCAAGTGCGATCCTAGATACTTAAAGCTGTTTGTTTTGATCAGGGCTTCGTCACTGACCAGGATGTTGCTGAAAAGATCTCATTGCTGATGCGAAACCTACCAGTAATCTTGATTGACCACAAACCTCAATAAATCAAGGATTTCAGCACAAAATTTTATTTAGCAAATGTAATTTGACTAGCATGTACACATTTTTTTCTGCATAACTAACTGCATTAGGGAGAATACCACCAATCTGACACCCATTAATTTATTATGTGTGTTTATCCACACATCACCACTAAAACATGTTCACACAATGGCAACAATATGACTGAGGTTGCAGATACTGTTCTCAGAACCACCCACGATGCACTTGCACGACTTAATTCCATCATGAAATTCAAACTAAAGAGAAAGAATAGTAAAAAAAAAATCAACTCCACTGGCTGTGAAATTGAAGAGGGCATGAATGCTGACATCATTGTATCACTGGCATAAGAGCAAAAACAAATATCAGGAGGGTAGGGTGGGGTGGGGTTAGGGGTTAGAGCACCTTCAGTTTCAAATGTGTACTACCCAACAATGGAGCCCCTCGGGCATTCAGCACAGGTGTGACCTGGATTTGATTAAAAAAAAAAAAAAAAAAAAAAAAACTTAACTTCTCACCCAGAGTAAATAATGCCAAAGCTGTCCAGGTGCACCTTTTGTTTGTGTGTGACTTTTGGCAGCAGGGCAACTTTCGCAACACCAACGAGCAGGAAAAGTACAATGTATGCTGAGCTGAGTGCTTTATGAGCTCAGCTGATGGAAGAGATAACAAAAAACAAGACTCAAAAACGCCCTGCCTAAATGGTGCTGATAAGAACTTAAATGACAGTAGCATTTGCTTTGCCACTGTTTTTGACCAAATCTGAGCCCATAATTAAGTTAAAACCCAATTGCACCTTTTTTTCAGTGAAATGCCACATCAGCAGATTTAAAACAAGTTGGAACATTTACGGTCCACATAACTGACATAAGCAAGCTAAACTTTACGCTTCTTGCTGTTTCCAACAAAAGAACATATTAAAAAGGGAAAAACACACTGGATATGTATAGTCAGTTTTCGGAGAAAAAAAAAGTTTTTATTTAGTGTAGCATATCAACTAAAACTACAACAATCAAAAAAGTTGGACTAAACATGCAGTTGGGGTCATTATATAATTGCTTCCTCCCAAAAAAATATTTTCTCATAAAACTATTATAAACTAAAGCATTTCTTAACATTGTGTAAACCTCACAAATGCACAGAGGAAATTTATTTTAAATTATGTCCAGGAAGAGGATATTTGCCATTATTGTAGTGGACTCATTTGTGGAATTAAAAAAATTTAGTTAACGAAAAAAAGAAAAAAGAAAATTAAAATGAATATGCATCTGTCAAATTTTCTATGATTGTATATGTGTAATACAGTTTTTCCTCTTCAAAAGAGTAAAACTAATATTTTTTACCTATTGAACATTAATTTGCTGAGCCTAAAGTGAAAAACAGTTGGCTCCTGTCTGCCTTGCTCCGCATAGCTTTCTGTTTTTAATCTCTATTTAATATCATTCCTTGTTTTTTTTATTTGCTAAATTTAACGTACTCATCAACACACACACACACACATATATACACATATATATATATATATATATATATATATATATATAGTCTAATATTGCCTATCACATTAATCTGACACTGCTAACTTTTAAATAAATCGTTATCGCTAGCACAACACACTAGTATCTCGCTAGCCTGTTAACCTGCCACCTGTGCTTGGCGTCTTTTTTTTTTTCCTCTTGCGTGCTCGCGCCTTTTACGAGTCTATCAAACATCTGTAGTGAGTAGGATCAGTCAACAAACAGGGTGAGTAATGTATTCTCCTGTTATTGCCACTTGCACTTTGTGTCACATGCATAGTATAGCATTCTCTGTCAGTAATAAGAGATTTAAATTTGATAAACACAGGGAGATAGTCAGGCTGACGGAGAAGATTTCAGAACAAGAGACACGCATTCAAACTTTAAACGAGGATAGTAAGAGTGCAAGGGCTTTAGATAATGCTTCGGATGTGACTAGCTTAGTGAACTCTGTACATTGTTCTGTTCCGGCTGTAGAGCCCGTGCAGCAGGGCAACTGGGTGACCGTGAGACGCTGTAGTCGCGGGACAAAACACCGCTTTTCCATTCCGATTACCATAACACATAGATTCTCCCCATTCAGTGAAACACCCACTGTGAATCCTATTGAATGTGCCCTAGTTATTGGCTATTACGCTGAATGTGAAAATAGAGACAAGTAGAGATGCACCGATTACAATTTTCTAGGCCGATTCCGATTTCTCACTGATTTTGACCTGCCGATACCGATTTTAGCCAATTCCAATTAAATTTTTTCTACCCACTTCACAGCACGCACAAATATTTATTTTCGATATTTTTTTTAATAAAACACCATACACTTTTACCCAATTCCCATATTTTTGAGTCTTCTTCATTTTCTTTTCTGACATAGCCTACTCCAGTTCTTGTTAAAACACACTAGACATGCAAATTCTGTGCATTTTGGACACTTTTTGTGTGAAATCATATTTATTTTGCCCATCAAAAAAGTTTGCTTTCACTTTAATTGAGTGTGAGCAGCGCAGCAAAAATAGATGGCGCCGAAACCGCTTCACTGCTGCTCACGCGACGCTCCTGCTTAACGCCCACTTGCTGCTCCTGCTCCCGGTGTGAATGCACACTCATTGATTAACATGCACACCGGAAAAAATACGCGCATCTCACGCTTGCGGTGTGTAACGGCCGTAATTCACGAGGTTTCCTACATGAGCATTATGTGTGCACGTGTGATGCTGATGTTGCACGATGTCAATCATGCAATTAATCGGTGCATCTCTAGACACAAGCCACCATAGTCACATGTTTGCCGGGAGCCAGAGCGCCTGACATCAAAGAAAATTTAAAAGTGATGGGTAATGCAAATCGTAAATTCTCTAAGATTATTATTCACATCAGCACTAATGATGTTCGACTTCGCCAATCGGAGATCACTAAAATTAACCTTAAAGAGGTGTGTGAACTCGCAAGTACAACGTCAGGCCCTGTAATTTTCTCTGGCCCCCTTCCTGTTCGCAGGAGTGATGAGATAGTAGACTTACTCAATGGCTGGCTGTCTAATTGGTGTCTGCAAAATAATATAGAATTCATAGACAATTGGAAAAGTTTTTGGGGCAGACCTGACCGGTTGAAAAGAGTAATACAAAAACTCCCAAACCCATTTAAGGATAAAATTTGTGTGATGTTCAACAAATAAAAAACAGATATAATAAAGATGAACAAATGATAAAGCTTGGGTTGTTGAGTATTCAATCCCTTACTTCAAAAGCACTTATTGTTAATGATATGATTACAGATTATACTAGATGTGCTGTGTTTGACAGAAACCACAAGCTAAAATCAGACGATTACATTACTTTAAATGAGTCCACCCCCCAAGATTACTGTTATAAACATGAGCATCGTCTGAAAGGCAAAGGGGGAGGTATTGCTGTAATTTATAGTAATATCTTCAGAATTACTGAGAAGTCTTGTTGTAGATATAATTCTTTTGAAGTGTTGGTGCTAAATGTAACACTATCTAGAGTAAATGATTCATTCATCATTCTGAACTCAGTTGGAGTTAGACAAGTGTCAGGACATACTCATTGTCGTAATCATACTCTAGATCTAATATTATCACATGAAATCAATGTTGATGGCGTTAAAATTCTACAGCAGTGCGATGACATCTCAGATCATTATCTAGTCTCGTGTATACTTCATTTAGCAAACGTTGCAAAGCCGACTCCGTGTTACAAATATGTTAGACCTATCACTTCTGCCACTAAAGATTGATTTATTAATACTATTCCTGATCAGTTTCATCTCCTCAGCATCCCAGATAGCTTAGAAGCACTCGATATTGTGACAAACTTTTGACTCTCTCTTTTCCAGAACTTTAGACACAGTTGCTCCTTTGCGCTTGAAGAATATTAAAGAAAATAGTCCAACGCCATGGTACAACGAGCACATTCAGGCCCTTAAGAGAGCAGCCAGAAAAATGGAGTGCAACTGGAAGAAATCAAAAAGTTTTTGCGAATTTTATGGAGAGCATGATTGCATTCAGATAGGCCTTAAAAGCTGCTAGATCTGCTTATTTTTCAACCCTATTAGAAGAAAATAAACAAAACCCTAGGTATTTATTTGAAACAGTGGCTAAATTAATGAAAAATAAAGCTTCAATCCCAGACGTTTCCAAGCAGCACAGCAGTAATGACTTTATGAACTGTTTTACTTACAAGATTGATAATATCAGGGAGAAAAATATAACTATGCAACCGTCTACTACAGTATCGCATCAGGCATTGTAGTCTCCTTGAGGAAATATTTGATTAATTCATTGCTATAGGAGAGGAATAATTTTCTAAACTCATTAAATCATCTAAATCGACAACATGTAGTCCAATGTTAGACCCTATACCGACTAAGCTATTGAAAGAGATGCTTCCAGAGGTTATATAACCTCTTCTTAATATCATTAATTCATCTTTGTCATTAGGATACGTACCAAAAACTTTTAAGCTGGCTATAATTAATTCGCTTGTTAAAAAAACGCAACTTGATCCTACAGAATTAGTCAATTACAGGCCGATCTTGAATCTACCTTTCCTGTCAAAGGTACTAGAAAAGGCAGTATCCTCACAACTATGTTCCTTTTTAGAAAGAAATGGTATCTGCGAGGATTTCAAGTCAGGATTTAGACCGTACCATAGTACTGAGACAGCTCTCATTATAGTCGCAAATGATTTGTTCTTATCATCCGATCGTAGTTGTATGTCTCTTTTAGCGTTACTCGATCTTAGTGCTGCATTTGATAAGTTGACCACAACATTCTTTTAAATAGACTCGTAAATTATGTTGGCATTAGTGGAATTGCATTAACATGATTTAAATCATACTTATCTGATCGTTATCTGTTTGTAGCAGTAAATGAGATGTCTTATCGATCAAAAGTTCAGTATGGCGTACCACAAGGCTTAGTGCTAGGACCTTTGCTGTTCACTCTGTACATGCTACCCTTAGGAGATATCATTAGGAAGCATGGCATTAGTTTTCCCTGTCATGCTGATGATACTCAGCTCTATATTTCTTCACGCCCTGACGAAACTTACCAATTCACAAAATTAACGGAATGCATAGCTGCTATAAAAAAACTGGATGACTAGAATTTCCTAGTACTTAATTCTGAAAAAAAACAGATTCTAATTATTAGACAAAAAACTTCCTCACATAATAACCTAGAATACTGTCTAACACATTATGGCTGCTCTGTCAAGTCTTCGTCGTCGGTTAGGAACCTGGGTGTGCTCATTGATACCAATCTTTCATTTGAAAGTCATGTGTCTAGTATCTGTAAAACCAAATTTTTCCATCTTGAAAATATATCTAAATTACGTCATATGCTCTCAATGACAAATGCGGAACAATTAGTTAATAATAATAATAATAATTGTTTATTTTATATAGCGTCTTTCAGAAAACTCATGGTCGCTTTACAATGAGTACAAATACACAGGCACGGTTTCTTTATTAGGGCGATTGGGCAACGCACCACCAAAGTGAATGAAAGGGACTTTTTCAATTACAATCACAATCTCATTCAACCACAGAGTTACTATAGCCGTCACTGTCTGGATATAGACCAATCAGCGTCATGTCACGTTCTGTGGAGTACCGCCTCTTTTTGGGCGATTTCACTCTGGCTGAGAATCGCCCAGAGTGTTCCCATAGACTTACATTCAAAGAAGTTTGTTTTTTTTCGAACTGGAGGCACTGCAATGCATTCTCTATGGGTTCCGGGAGGGCTCGCACTAACGTGCTTACGTCATCATACGTATCCTTAACTTGTGCAGCGATTGGTGGGAACAAACATACACTGTTAAAAATCTTTAAGATAACTTATCTAATGGCTGGGGATATTTCTAAAATTAGAAGAAGATGGCAGGGTCAAGTGTTGTCAGCTCCTTATACCACCCATGCTAGAGGAGTGATGATACTAATTCATAATTCTGTCCCACTACAAATAAAAAATATAATTAAGGACCCTGCTGGTAGATATATCATAATTCAGGGTATGTTATTGTTTGAAAATATAAATCTCATAAATGTGTATGGCCCAAATTATGATGACCCTAAATTCTATAATAATCTTTTTCTGACTGTCTCAAATCTTTCTGGGCAATACATAATAGCTGGAGACTTTAATTGCACGTTAGATCCAGTAAGAGATAGATCATCAGGCTTGGATAATACTCACACTAGTTTGAGGAAGACAATAAGCCATTTTATGAAAGAATTAAATTTGTTGGATATATGGAGGCATGGCAAGCCCAAAGCAGTAGAATACTCCTGTTATTCCAGCACTTATAAAACTCACTCACGTATAGATTATTTTTTGGTCTCAGCACTACTTGTTTCAAAAATTGACAACTGTCAGTATAGTAGTAATATCTGACCATGCAGCTATTTCACTCACTTATACAGATACTAAACTTGTGAGTGATCCCCCGAAATGGCGTCTTCAACCAGGAGGGCTTACAGACCCCACATTTATAGATTTTTTAGATAAACAAATTGACATGTACTTTGTATGTAATACTTCTCAAACGTCTGCTAGCATAAGATGGGAGGCATTTAAGGCCTTTCTTAGGGGTCAAATAATTAGCTTTACCAGCTCAAAAAAAAAAAGAGTTCACATTTGGAAATAAAGACATTAGATGAGAAAATTAAAAAACTTGAAATAGATCTCTATAATAAGAAACCAAACTCTAACGATGTACATGTACAATTACTTCTACTTAGAGCAAAGTACAATGAATTGTCAGCTAACAAAGCAGCAGTTAATTTAATGAGACTTAAACAATCCTTTTATGACCAAGGGGAAAAACCTGGGAAACTTTTAGTATGGCGCATTAAACAACAACAAACAGAAAGGTCTATTAACTACATCGAAGATCCAAATGGTAGAACCATAGTAGACCCTACAGAAATTAATGAGGCCTTCAGGGTATTTTATGAGAAACTGTATAGCTCTGA
Organism: Meda fulgida; assembly: GCA_030578275.1. NCBI lineage: Eukaryota > Metazoa > Chordata > Actinopteri > Cypriniformes > Leuciscidae > Meda > Meda fulgida. The sequence goes on from CM060620.1 coordinate 24,741,339, forward strand.
GGGTACTCGTAATCTCGATAAACAAACATTATTCCTAAACAACCTTAATATTCCTAGAATTTCAGAAAATGAAAGTAGAGCATTAGATGGAGAAATAACAAAATTAGAAATTGTAGAAGCAATTAGCTGTATGCAGGCTGGAAAAGCAGCAGGTCCAGATGGCATACCTATAGATATTTATAAAAAATTTCAGTCCAAATTAATTTCACCCCTGTTGGAAATGTTCCAGGAATCTTTTAGGAATGGCCTTCTCCCTACATCCATGAGGAGAGCCCTAATAACTTTACTCCGAAAACCAGGAAAACCTAACACAAAATGTGAAAACATGCGCCCAATCAGCCTTTTAAAGTCAGATACAAAAATACTTAGCAAAGTTCTTGCAAGAAGATTGGAGGGCCTGCTACCTCTGGTGGTGGGAGAGGACCAAAATGGATTTATCCAAGGTAGACAGGGCTTTCATAATGTCAGACGAGTGCTCAATATTTTACATAACCAGAGAGGGGCAAAAGACACGGCTTTACTCTCTTGATGCAGAAAAGGCCTTTGACCGCGTCGAATGGCACTACTTATTTGAGGTGCTCACTCGTTTTGGCTTTGGGGATACTTTTTGTAAATGGGTTAGATTGCTTTGTACTGGGCTTTCCGCAGAAGTTTTGACCAATAATGTGGTCTCTAAACCTTTTAACATCTCTAGAAGTTGCCCGCAAGGAAGTCCCTTATCACCTTTATTATTTATCCTTGCAATAGAACCTTTTGCTATAAGGGTGAGGATGCATAGTGACATTTGTGGAATCCGAGAAAGTCACCTGGAACATAAAATAACACTATTTGCAGATGACGTAATTTTGTTCCTGAACAACCTGAGCAGATCTATCCCTGCACTCCTAGATCTCATTGAAACTTTTGGCAAAATTTCTGGATACAAAGTTAATCACTCAAAATAATCCATAATGTTACTTAATGAATCAGAGAGGGAAAATTGCCAGGATTATTCTTCTACCTTCACCTCAACAGATAATTTTACATATCTGGGTATAAAAATTGTCCCCGAGGTGAATAAGATTGCCCTGATAAATTATGACCCAATTCTGAAAGATGTTACCTCATCAATAGAACGTTGGACATCTTTACCCATCTCAATGATTGGCAGGATAAATATTATAAAAATGAATATACTCCCTAAATTTCTCTATTTGTTTCAGAATATTCCCCTACCCCCTCCCTCATTTTTATTTACTAGAATTAAGAAATTGTTTACCAACTTTATTTGGCAAAATAAGCGTCCCAGACTACGTCTATCTTTATTATACCTACCATTTGACCGAGGAGGCCTTAAATGTCCAAACATCCAATGGTATTACTGGGCAGCTCAGCTGCTTACAATTATGTTTTATTTTTCATCTGAAAGCCCTCCAGCTTGGTTGGATTTGGAATCTCGTTCTATTACACCAAGGTTACCATTGCACCTATACCTGTATTCAGCAGACCACAAATACCTAAGAAAAACACAGATAATCCTATCGTATTGAATATGATCAATATTTGGTTTAATTAATGTAGATATTTGAATTTTAACTCCTCCTTGTCACGTTTCAGTCCTATTTGGGGTAATACTAATTTCAAACCAGGGAAATGTGATGCAGGATTTCAGATATGGGCTGAAAAAGGGTTAAAGAAAGTGCAGGATTTGTATAGTGAAGATGAAGTACTTATGTCCTTCGCAGAAATATCAACCAAATATACCATTCCAAAGACCCACTTTTTCAAATATCTTCAACTTAGAAGCTTTATATCCTCATCTCAAAATCATTCATTAGACATACCGGCCATTTCCCCACTAGAAGCAGCAATTATAGGACATTGTTATGATAAGGGTTCAATTTCATCTTTGTATGACTTGTTTGTGTCTGGGTCGGATGAATCCTCAGAATCAAAACTAAGATTATGGAAAGAAGATATAGATGACGAAATATTCCTAGAGGAGTGGAATGAGGCATGTAAGAAGGCACAGATGCAGACAGTCAAAACTAGCTTGAAACTCATACAGTACAAATGGCTGATGCGTACATACATAACTCCTGTCAAGTTGCACAAGTTTAACGATAACATTCATGATACCTGTATAAAGTGTAATGAGGCAAGAGGTACATTGTACCACTGTATATGGGAATGTATGAAAGTGAAACCCTTTTGGCAAGGTATTATTGATATGATTGACCAAATATTATCAAAGAATCTACCACTGGATCCTAAGCTTTTTATCCTGGGTGTATATCCTACCAGCCCTCCCGTACAGAGCAGAGAGGTCAGATTCATAGACATGTGTATTTTACAAGCTAAACGTACAATTGCTCTTAATTGGAAAAATATTAATGAGCCAAGAATTGGAATGTGGATTAAAGAAATGGCGTTAAACATGTCAATGGAAAAGATAACGTACATTGTCAAAAATAAACAAAATACTTTTGAAGATGTCTGGAGACCTTTTACTGACTTCTTAAGGCATAATGTAAATGTTGGGAACCTGCTACAACAAGAACAAGTTCTGAGGGAGTAGGGTAGCATCATGGTCTCCTAAATAGACACGTGAAACACTCCTTACCTGATTTAGGTGTCTTTAAAAAAAACAAAAAACATTATTCTTTTATTATTATTCTTTTTTTTTTTATTGTACATTTTATTTATTTATCATTATTATATATAATTTTTATTTTATTTTATTTTTTATTGTATTTTCCTTTGGGGGGGGGGGGGAGAACAGGGTGAAAAAGATTTACTGTGTTTTACATGATTGCTATTCATTATGTACAGTAATTTGATGTGATATGTAAACTGAAAAATGATTAAATATATTGTTCAAAAAAAATCTTTAAGATTAAGTGACAAATAATGAAAACAATTTTATATTTGAACAACATAGAAAAAAATGAAACACTACTTTAATATCTTTATCAAATGTGATTAAAAAAATAAAAATAAAAAAGAGAACGAGAGCAAGAGACTGTTGGGACATATCGCGAGTGGAGGCCAGTTGAACTTGAACAACGTCATGGCGAACGCAGTGTATTAAGCTAGTAATGTGATGTAAGCAGTGTAATAATAGTGAGTAAACAAACAATGAGATTTATTGTAAGAGTCATTATTTTTCATTAATATTAAAGTAGTGAAGTTGCCTTTACATGCTTAAGCTGTTAATTTATTCATTGTATGGGTGGACCTTATCCTTATCAATCATCCAAACATTTGCCCCCCCTGAGAGATTTTGCAGGAGAAATCTTCCCACTGCAAATACACATGACATGGAAACATGACATAGAAACGATACATATAAACTGTGAAGGGTAACATAATAGAAAGAGGTACATATAGAAATCAGAACATAGAGTCAGAGGTCAGAGAAACAAGTGACAAAAATATGTGTTTTAATGTGGGTTGTAAGGTCGTGTAGTGATGAGAGGTCACGGATATGTTGGGGAATAGAATTCCAGAGAGTTGGTGCAGCGGTACAAAATGCCCTTCCACCAAACGATGACAGTTTGTGCCGTGGGAACGTCAACAGACCGGTATCGGAAGATCTAAGTGTGCGGACTGGGGAGTAGGTATGGATGAGATCAGAAATATAGTTGGGGGCAAGACCATGGAGTGTTTTGAATGTAATAAGGAGTATCTTGTATTGAATGTGAAAGCGAACGGGTAGCCAATGTAGACTGCATAAAATCGGAGTAATGTGGGAAGATTTCTTTGTGTAAGTGAGGACTCTGGCGGCAGAGTTCTGGATATATTGGATTTTATTTAATGATGAATTGGGTAAGCCATAGAAAAGAGAATTGCAGTAGTCAAGCCATTCATGCGTTCATGACATCAAGGCTAGATTATTGTAAGTCTATTATGGGTGGCTGCCCTGCACACTTAATAAACAAACTACAGCTGGTCCAAAACACAGCAGCTAGAGTTCTTACCAGAACCAGGAAGTATGACCATAACAGCCCGGTTCTGTCAACACTGCATTGGCCCCCTATTAAACATTGTATAAATTTGAAAATATTGCTGATTACCTACAAAGCACTAAATTTTTTAGTTCCCCAATACTTGAGCGAGCTCTTATAGTCCATCACATCAAAATTCCGGTCAGTTGATAATACCTAGAATATCAAAATCAACTGCTGGCAGTAGATCCTTTTCCTATTTAGCACCAAAACTTTGGAACAGTCTTCCTAACATTGTTCGGGAAGCAGACACACTCTGTCAGTTCAAATCTGAAGTAAAAACAAATCTCTTTGACCTAGCATACACATAACACTATAATTCAAGTTTCGGGTTGTATTTAATCTTCTAAAACCCATCAGATCGTCTGTTTAAGCCAGTTCTATGGTGCAGATTGCGCATGTAAAAGAGCCCTGCGCATCTGGGTGGGAGCTGTTAGCGCAAGAAAGGCAGGCAGAGTTAGCAGAGGCCGGAGAGGGAGAAGTGGAGGAGAGACGACAAAGAGGAATTCGCCAATGAACTTGTAGTTGAGGATCGCGGTGATGATGATAGTGATGAATTTTGTTTCACATGATTGCAGTTGTTTTACAGAGTAGCCTTCATTCTTTCTTGTTGATGTGTTTCGGGCAACAAGTTCATAGGCCCGATAGATATTACCAGTAACTTATATTGTTCAGCCCATGGCTGTCACACCGGACGAGAAGCGCATGACAACTCGAGGTATAATGATATTCTCAACTTATTCAGTTAATGGACGGTCTGAGGTAAAGTGTTCAGACTGCAGACTTAGCAACGATTGTATTTAATTGTACAGTACAATCATAACATAGTACAGACATTATCTTAATTTCATAATGTCCTTAAACATAACAATATTGCTGGCCATAAACTGAGAAAGTGTGCGTACCTCGAGCTGCCTTGAGCTGTCCTAGACACGACGCGATGGGCAGCGCTTCTTGTCCGGTGTGCGACCCCCTTTAGACATACATATATTAGGCTAATTCTTACATTAACTGATTTGTTAAAAACATTCGAATTATAAATAAAACGTAATATAATGTGGTAACCTCCTACTGTCATGCTATCTGTCTATCAGCCTATGCTATTTGGATTGTTACCTCTAGGCTTACACTCAATGAACAACATCTCAACCCTAAATTAAAGGCCTGTCTCATATAGACGCCTGTCTCAAATGCAAGCCGGTGCAGTTCGGCGATTTGGGAAAATAAAAGCCCGGGCTATTATTTGAAGTTTTACGGTATACATTTTTAAGGCCAGACAAGTAGTTTGTTGAGGGTTTGTTTGTAAAGAAGGACTAAATGCCTGCGCACATATTTATTCAAACGCGCATACGTATAGAATAAAGACGTCAGTGATTTTGCGGGTTTGTGCAGAGATAACTTTTTTTTTTTTTTTCAAGACTTGCACCTTGGAATCTATTTCAGAGTTTGCGTTCTCAAGCCACCGGGCACTGTTTTGTGAGGATGAGCGTGCCGGAGCGTGTTGAGCATTTTCTGTTAGAACGGTGTCGTGTTAGCGGCCCCTAAGTCAATAACTAATGATCTTTGCAACGAAAGTGAATCAATCAATCAAAACTAACTTTAGCTCGACAATAACTTTATTCTAGAGCTGCTGTAAAGCCATAAACAATCTATGTTACTGTAATTTCCTATTATCACTGTAAAGCTGCTTTGAAACAATCTATATTGTTAAAAGCGCTATAAAAACGAAGGTGACTTGACAAATTCATGTTTTAATCTAGTTCTGGCGCACTATGGCTGCATCTAGTTAAAACTTTGGGAGATGTAAGGGTTACAGTGGGAGTGTTTCTGCCAGACCAGTCCACACAGACCTTCCGCTCCTCTGCAGTACTGTGTGCCATTGAGCTGCCGAGTGATGCCGCAGGTCCTTCTTACGGGGGATCCAGCGAGTCATTCAACGCTCTGGGTGACGCTCCCATCTTGCAAGGTGGCCTCTTCTGTGATACTGGAGATCTTGGCAGTCCAGAAGCAGACTGAGGCTATCAAGCACATCCTGCCACGGTGTGACACTTCTACCATCAGGCTGCCCCCTAGTCTGCTCGTCGCTGAGGGCATCCCCCTACGGCATCTACATCTGCTTCGGCACGAACGGAGACATCACCCCGGCCGCCCAGTCGAGCTTCCTGCAAGAAGGTGATGCAACCTGTCCCTCAGGCCTTTAAACCCTCCAAACATCCATCAAAGCGGCCCTGATACAGGCAGCCCAGAGATGTGCGGAGCTGCTCTCGACCAGCAGGTGGTGAACGCACCACTCCTTCCCCCGGTGAAGGGCTAGGTGGAGATTCCTTTGTTTTTTCTTCTCTCTGTTCTTCTTTCTGTTCTTCCAGCTGTACCCAAAAGTTCAATAAAAGAGCAGTTTCCTCAATCTCTGGGCCATAGAGGGCACAGTCTAGCAGTGAGCGACGCTATGCTTCCTCATTCCCAGCCACCCTTCTATATTCGCCACAAGCCAAGAAGTTGCGGTTCAAGGACACGTTGCCTCCTCACGCATCTCTGGGAACCTGGCAAGTGTCACACCACACTCACTGCCTCTACTTCTGGATGCTACGCTTCTCGGGTTGGGCTCCAGCACTCCCCCTTGCTGCCCTTAATAATAATAATAATAATTCAAACTTATATTTATATAGCGCCTTTCACAGGACCCAATGGTGCTTTATATATAACTGCAGAGACAGAAGAAAAAGTCATTCCGCGTTAAATGCCTTTGTAAAGAGGTGGGTTTTTAAAAGGTTTTTGAAAGTGTCTAAAGAGGGAGAATTTCTGATGTCTGTTGGAATGGAGTTCCAGAGGGTGGTGGCTGCGACGCTGAGTGCTCTGTCCACAAAAGTCCACAGTCTGGTGTGGGGGACAGAGAGCAGGCCCTTGTCAATGGACCGCAGGTTCTGTGAGGGGATGTAGGGATGGAGAAGGTCCAGTAGGTACTTGGGGGCAGTGGAATGAAGAGATTTGGCATGGAGAGCTGGAATCTCTAAAGGTGACAAACTGTTGCCTATTAAAGAGATATGACTGGAGCCAGGAGCGTGCTGAGCCGGTGAGGCCAACACATTCAGATAGACGGTTGAGAAGGATAGTATGGGAAACTGTGTCAAAGGCTGCTGAGAGATCTAGAAGAATAAGGATGCTGATATGTCCAGAACCAGATCTGCGGAATACTGCGGTGGCTGTTGCTGACTATTTAAATCTAGTAGGTTTGGTGTCTCATGTTGCAAATCCAATGACGCAGGTAGTGACGATTCTCTCTGAACAATCAGTGATCTGTAGTGTTTTATTTTATTTAACAGTTTAATTTAGCAGGGACAATGCACATTAATAAGCATAAATGCAAATGCGCCAGAATTAGCCAAGAGACTATTTTTCATTTGTAGTCCCTGGACAGTTGTTACATAGTAAACCTATAAAACTTAAAAAAACAATTCTAAATTAATTTAACAATCTTTTAAAATGAAGTCAAACATTATGACTATATATTTTAACGGCATATTTTAGTATCGCTACGGTACGCTTGGAATCTCAGTGGATGTGGTACCATTTAAAGTGAGCTGTACCATGCAGTGGAAAAGCACCACAAAGTGGGCTGAGCCGAGCCGTACCATGCAGTGGTAAAGCGCCAAAGTGAGCCGTACCGAACCATACAATGCAGTGGAAAAGCATCATCTGTGTGATCATCACACCGATCTGTTGCTGAACTTTCAATGCTTGGTCAGACCTTGCCTTTCTATGGGCTGAAGTGCCCTTATAACAAGTGTCCAGGCACGTTGTTGTGACAACAGATGCCTCCAAAACGGCCTATACAAATACGTGTTTCGCCAAGTGAGCCTACTTACACAGACACTGTGCAAGGTCAGGGAGGACGAGTAGCGGGTCTTGATAGTTGTGCCATCCTGGCTCACCCAAAACAGGTTTTCGGACCTGATGCTCCTTGCGACAGCCCCTCCCTGGCAGATTCCCCTGAGGAAGGACCTTCTTTCTCAGGAATGGGGCACCGTATGGCACCTACGACCTGACCTCTGGAACCTCCACGTGTTCTTCTGGACGGGACTTCAGTAGCCTACCACCAGTGGTGATGGACTCTATCATTTAAGCCAAGGCTCCCTGTACCACACGAGCTAATACTTTGAAGTGGAGTCTGTTTGCTGAATGGTGCTCATCTGCAGGGCTGCGGGCTGGGCGCCACCTATAGCTGCATTGACACTACCACCGACTTTGTTGCTGCATGTCGCCAGTGGCTGACGGTGATGTCGCTAGTGGGTGTTCCCACTACTGGTTCCCTAGTAACATTTGTGAATGACAAAGAGCGGCGGATCACGTGCACTCCACTGACTTCACTTCTTCGTTTTCGTTCCCAGAAGTCGCCTCCGAACAAGCACCTTCTTTGTTCTTCTGGTTAGTTCCCCACTTGGTGAACCCTAGATTGAGTTTTCTCCAATCAATATTCGGCAGTCAGACGTGGCAAAGGCTTTGCCCGTTGGTCAGCCCTTGTACTGGGCTAGATGCCTCATATGTTGTGATTCCTTCTTGTTAATCCCATATGTGTATTCTTCGATGGTACTGTCAGTAAAGCATTGTCTTTCCCTAGGCAGATTCTGCTCAGCCCTGTCTCTGCGTCTGTAGTGGTTCCATCCATGTCTAGGCAGGACCTACCGCAGAGATCTTCCATATGTAGTACTGCCCGACGGTCACTCCATATGTGTATTTCCACATGCTCCTCCCTACGGGTAGGATGTGGCCTTCGTAATGTCCCTCTCCTTTGGACTAGGTATGCTTCCCCAGCGTTAACAACACTGGTCATAACTGAAAAAAAGGAATAGAGAATAGAAGCACTCTTTCCGTGAAGTAACATACAAAAGAAACAGCAGCTACAACCGTCTCCATGGTAAACCATGGTAAGCCCTTCCATTCCATTGGGAAGGGGATTCCATTTTTTTGGGGATTACGTGGGGCGATGGGTAGGTTACGACCGTATGAGGACAGTTGCCAGAAGGGCACGCTACAGCTTGCCAGCATCTGCGCCTCAAACACTTATAACAGTTCAGAGGCTGTGACGCTTTTCATTGGGACCCCATTTATCAGTCTTTGACAAAACTTCTCCGTTCCCTCCAATAGGGAACAAGGGTTACATCAGTAACCAAAACGCTTTTAATCAGTTACACTGTAGGTGCATCACATATACTGCAACATTTTTTTAACTATGACCCATGAAGTCAAATCAACCTACAATAATTCTGAACATTTTCATATAGAAATGTCTGTTCCTCATTTTGCATAATACCATTCTGATAATACCTAATAGGGATGTGACAGTGAGGAAAATTTCCCAAAAGTTACAAATAAGCCGGCTTTATTAAAAATATATAAGCACGGCATACACCATACTGATAAATGAAATTGGATTCCTGCTGCTGAACTGTTCTGCAACTCTAGTTCGGCTCACGCTGAATTTTAGTTTTTAATTGTAGTGTCTGTTCTCTAACTAAAATAAATGATTTTTATTACTATGTGCAAGGGATGTAATGATGAAGCTTTAAACTAACACTGTTTACAAAGTCAACAATTAGTGGGAAAGTCTGTTAGCAGACACTGGCTCAGCTTGCCGTGTGTTCCTCTGAATGTAAAGTCACACATCATCTTAGAGGGGTTAGTACACGAGGATCAGGTAAAACACTTGTTTTGTATCTGGTAGTGACGAGAAAAAATATTTAGTCTCCAGGTTGGCCAGAACAAATATGACTGGAGTTTGCATTCCATTTTCATCTATTTATCTGGTCTTTAGTTGCACTGACACAGATTTATTAGAATTCGGTAACACTTCCACTATTTGAATCATGAAGCCGATAAAATAAACTACTTCTCCTGTGTCGGAGGTGAAATCCCCCAACAAGATTTTTTTTTCATTCCAGATTTATTAAATTAAACAAGGCTGTTTTGGACAGTAGTCTCATCTATTAGGGATTTCAGAACACAGTGCCATGACACATGGTGATCTGATGTCCATCTGGGATATTGAAATAAAATTCCAAATCAAACTGTTACTATGGGCATAACTTACAGTACATGACTGTCAGTTTTTTTATTTTAAATTACAGGTCTTATCAATACATCTGGAGCATTTAATTCACTTCATGTCAGTCAAAATCAACTGCACTAATATTTATGTAATTGTATGCAATGAAGCTGCTTAGATGAGTGAGAAGAATCTATATAATAACTGGAAGCAAAGTCAATTTTTGACCTGTAACAATAAAAAATACCACAGTAAACTGGTTTTATGGGGGTAATTAACTGTATTTATCCTATTTATAACTATTAAACACATGTAATGATTGACTAATCACTAATAAATTGAATAAGAGTCATAAATCAAAGCTCAAGACCAAAATGTTTAAATCAATGCATCCTACCAAAGCATATGACCTGTGCTCACAAACCACAAACTTATGCTGTTCTTTTATATATATTATGACATATGTAGTACAGCAGAACACTAGATTTTCTATATGCTAGAAAGTTCTCTGATTTTGCCTGATATTAAGGAATATGAAAACCATCTCTTCAAGATCATCTTAACCCTTTTCCCCACAACAGAAAATACATCTATTGATCAGAACCTAAATGCGCAGGAACTACTGGCAAATCCAAAGGTGCTGAACTTCAAAAATTTAATCAGCATCTCCAAAAGTCTTCCCAAATTTGCTAAACTTCAAATGTTAATGTGTAATGATAGTAGCTCAAGATAAACGCATGTCTTATTATTACATAGAGTGTGGATCATTAAATGGAGCTCTACAGTCTACAAACACAGCATTAACACACGTGTTGAATGGTCTGTGCATTGTCTGTCCTCTCTGAGAAAGAAAGCTGAGGTGGCAATATGGCAAGGTGTGAGAGAGAAGGGGGGGGGGGGGGGGTCTCCTCCTGAATTTTACACAGTGTGGATTGTGTTCCTGTCCTAATGGAATTGCAGAAATATGCTGGGGGAATCCCATTACGTAGCACATAGAGTGCTGTAATAATGTACTCACAGTCATTTTCCCACTGCGGTTAGCCTCCTCCCGCTCCGCCAGGGCTCTCAGGAAGTTATCTTTGAGTTCCTTTCCTGTACTTGCCAGCTTCCTAGAAAAGACAACATTTAAACAGTTTGAAATGTCTATTAAAAATATATTTCAAGCCTAAATGTTCTCAGTCTAATTTGTTCTCACAGGCAAACATTGATGCTTACTCTTTTTGATATTGACACATCATGGCAGTGATCTTTGCTAGTCACTATTTAAAAAAAAATCTTTCAGAAATCTGCTGTATGTATCAAAGATGATATGATACAACATAACTTGTGAATTTGGATGTATTTCTTTTTATGTTTACCTCAGTGTTACGTCCTATGAATGTCTAGGGGTCAGAACGTAACATAGTTAAGATTTTAAAGAGCAATAGTCAGGGCCCTGCCACAGCACCACAACAACGAAGTTCTTTTCAACAATTTTATTTAAAAATATTAACACAATTTAATTATAGAGTAAATTGGGAAGGAAACAAAGACTTCAGGAGGGGGCAATGCCAAAATAACAAACAAAAGTTTAATCTGCCTGGGAGAGTCAATTTCTTACTAAACCTCTTAAAGAAAAAACAAATAAATGACAGAAATGTACACTCTCTCCCTACCTGACCACAAACCAGGAGAAAACAGGGAATAGCAAAATAAAAATGGCACCCGCCTCCCTACAGTTCCCAGACAATAAACAAAGCAAATAATCAGATAAATAACAGCTTAAAGGTGCAGTGTGTAATATTTCTGTCGATCTATTGACAGAAATGCAATATAAGATCCATAACTATGTGTTTAGTGGTGTATAAAGACCTTACTTAATGAACCGTTAAGTTTGTATTACCTTAGAATGAGTCATTTATATCTACATAGGCGCGGGAATCCCCTTCTATGAAGGTTGTTTCTACCGTAGCCGACAGCGAACACACAGCGCTACAGAGCGCGTTTCCTCACTACCTTGAAAGAGAAGCCGCAGAAAGCTAGAAGCTAGATAGACACCGTGAGTAGTGACTTTCCCTTGTCAGTGGTGTAAAATATCTAGTTGGATTGTTTAATGTAACTTAGTTCTTCTCCCTCGCTGTGTTATGGCTTTGCTATGTGGGGATAAATGTGCTAGTTACGTTCGTGAGACAGCTGATTACTCTTGTCATTGACCGTAAAACAGTATTTTACAGGAATCACCAACCCGTCGATCGCGACAAGTCGATCTTGGAAGCATTTTAAGTCGTTCGCGAAGAGTTTTCAAAATCAGAGAAAAAAAGCCTATTGTATGTAGTAAATGGTGTCTAAGGGATGCGGAGGCGCGCGCGCTGTTACAATCATGTCATTTTTGCCGCGCGCACCTTTGGGCTCATGCGGACGCGACGAGTTTAAACAAGGCTTTACCCTTTAAACAGCTCAGCCACAGTAACAGCTCATATTAGCCAGGTAAGCTTTTACTACCCTGTTAGAAAAAATATAGTTGCATAGTTTCATGTGGTTCTTCTCCCTCGCTGTATTATGGGTTTGCTATGTGGGGAGAAATGTGCTGGTTACGTTTGTGAGACAATCAGCTGATTACTATTATTATATTATATATTAAGACCCTCACCTGACTATGGCTTTGTAAACTTTATCCATGATGTGGTTTATAATGGACTGTGGTACAGAAACAGTGACAATGTTACACACTCTTGGCTTACTCTGGCTATTCTCTGCTGTCTCAGTCGACGATATGTTTGTCCTGTTTTAGCCACCGTAGCTTCTTCGAAAGGGAGGGGTGAGCAGTGGGCGGAGCCATTAGTGCAACTCGCAACCGAACCGCTAGATGTCACTAAAAATCACACACTGCACCTTTAAATGATAAAGCAAAAAGGTATGGACTGGGACGTCTCACAAAGAAGCAACAGTGCGTAGCTCCAGTATTTAACAATAGGCAACAATATAAAGCAACAGTTCTCTAGGCCAGAACAACAGAAAGGGGCACAGTGTTGCACAGGTCCTCGACAAGGAACACAACAGCTCTCAACAACTGGACCAGGCAGGACACAGACCATGCTCTGGAGAAAGGTTCTCCCTGAATGATAGTTCTGCTGGCTTTTATGCTGCGTCCCTCCTGGTTGATAAGCAGGTTCAGCTGGAGACGTAATCAGCTACCTGCCAGAGTGAAAAAGTGGGAGGAGCCAAAAGAGAGCAGAAGACACCAAAACAACAAAGAAAGCACACACAGATCACAGTACCATGCACTTCACAAAAATATACGTCCTTGGACGTAACACCCCCACCCATAAGTTACAAACAATACCCTCAAAGAAATGTTTGTAAACTCATGAATTAGTCATTTCCAATAACAGTTTCATACTTGTTATTCACATCATCCTAGTTATCCACACAATATACTCTGGAAAGTGCATCAGCTACAATATTCTCTGAACCTTTAAGATATTGAATGTCAAGGTTGTATTCTTGAATGATTAAAGACCAACGCATTAGACGTTGGTTTGAGTTACACATTCTCCCAAGGAATACTAAGGGGTTGTGATCTGTGTAAACCACCACCAGATTACCACCCAAGTAAACTTCGAAGTGTTGCAATGCTAAGAGTAAGGCTAAAGCCTCTTTCTCAATAGTACTGTACTTCTGTTGACATTTGGTAAACTTCTAGGAGAAGTAACTCACAGGATGCTCTATACTGGCTGAGTCTTCTTGTAGCAAAATAGCACCTGCCCCTGCAGAACTCGCATCCACCTGCAACTTGAAGGGCAGAGTAAAACTCGGAGCAGAAAGGACGGGGGCATGGCATAACAGGTCTTTTGCAGCATTAAAGGCATTGTTACAAACATGACTCCACACAAATTTTCTGGAGGTACTCAGGAGATCTGTCAACGGGACAACCACAGAACCAAAGTTCTTACAGAAGCTCCTGTAATTAACAGTCATACCCAGAAATAGTCTCAGTGCTTTTTTGTTACTAGGAATGGGAAAATTCAGTATGGCAGCAACTTTTGCTTCAACTGGCCTTACTTGTCCTTGGCCCACCTTTTTACCTTAATAGGTAACTACAGCCTTCGCAAACTCATATTTCACCAAGTTTAACGTCAATGACGCCTTAGACAACCTACTGAAAACTTGGTCAAGATTATTTAGATGGCTTTTCCAACTAGCTGAATAGATCACCACGTCATCCAAGTAGGCCTCACAGTTGGTCACTCCTGACAACACATGCTGCATTAGGCGTTGGAAGGTCGCAGGCGCATTTCGCATCCCGAATGCCATAACGGAATATTGTAGGAAGTTGTCAGGGGTAACAAAAGCAGAGATTTCTGAGGCTCGAGGCGTAAGTGGCACTTGCCAGCATCCTTTTAAAAGATCCAACTTGGTGACATAACGTGCAGAACCAACTCTGTCAACACAGTCTTCTATTCGAGGTAGAGGAAAAGAGTCTGGCTTGGTAACGTTATTAACTTTGCGGTAGTCAGAGCAAAACCGAAAGGACGAGTCAGATTTAAGAACCAGCAAACACGGCGAACTCCAGGGGCTTTGGCTGGGGGTAGCAAAACCATGTTGCAACAAATATTCAACCTCTGATTTCATTACTTCATGTTTATGTGGATTAACACGGTAAGGATGTTGTTTAATGGGCACAGAGTCACCTATGTCGATGTCGTGTGAGAGAACAGTAGTTTGACTGGGAACATCAGAAAACAAGATGGGATACCCATTTATTAACTCCACTATATCTGTGCGTTGGTTCTGAGGTAAGTGAGCAAGGTACGAGTCCAAGTTACTCAGTACTGCAAAATTGTTTAGACGCGTACAAGACATTCGGTCTTCATTTTCAATCAGATTATCCTCTGATGGACAATATGCAGTAGACAAAACTGTAGAAGTCAAGTCACCTTTTTAAAATTGAGATATAATATATCACAATATTTTTCTTTCAGAAATATTCATAAAAGTACTACATACAAAAGATTGGAGAGAAACAAATTATCCTCTGATTAAAATTACAACTAAACTGTAAACTACACCAAACCCAACAATAGTCATTGTAACAATGATCCAGATTATAAAAATATCCAGAATATCTGGTTCCATTAAAAATATGAAATGGAGTGATTTCTGACTAAATTATATCTTTATAAAAATCGATCATGCTGCCTCCACCCTAAACCTGCTGATAATTAATCACATAGGGAATTGCTATTAAATAAATGCTCTCTTGAATTATTATCTCAGTCATTTCAGGAAGGTTTTTTCTCTCTGTGCTATTTGGCCCATTTCCATGAACGCAAAGATTTGGCTCCAGCCTGTACACCTGACATAACAGTCATTGGCATTCATCTCTCAGACGTTTCACAGTGCAGTACCAGCAATAGCGCCTTGTCATTTACCCCAAATTTGCTCAACTTTCATAATGTCTGCAGTATGCCTGCAGAATCATCGGCCTGCCAGTAAACAAGTATTTGAGAACTTTTTTTGCTAGGGCTTTCACAGTGCAAAAGCAGGTGAAAAGGGCAGAAGAGATTACCCTCTCCTAATATCACAGCAAAACAGAACACACCCCCTCATTTAACCAAGTCTGCTCCATACAAAAAAGTCAATGTTAAAGGAATATTTAAAAAAAAAATTACAATCGTGATCATTTACTCACCCTTATGGTTTTTAATCACTGGCTTCCGGTAATGGCTGTACACGAGTCGAGTTCTGGCGGAAGAGTGACATCTGACCCGACGCAAAACGTAGAATGTAGGACTAGTGGAAGCTTAGATGCCTTTCACAGTTCAAACAAATTGGGCTGGGCAACAAACTCAATCTCCTCTTTTCTTTTATCCCTATATCCTCCACTGCTCCAACATTTCTCTTTAAAAAATTCTCATTTTAGACTTCTAATTTGTGACCGGAGTTTTGTTACTCTATCCTCTGCGCTTCCTTTATTAACACCTTGGAGCCAAATGGATTACTTTTATGATGGATGCATGCACTTTTTTGGGCTTCAAAATCTAAGGTACCATTCACTCCCATTATAAAGCTTGGTAGAACCAGGATATTTTTTAATATAACTCCAATTGTATTTGGCTGAAAAAAGAACGTCATATAGAACTAGGATAGCTAAAGGGTGAGTAAATTATGGGATAATTTTCCTTTTTGGGTGAACTAACCCTTTGATGACTTACCCTTACAAAAAAGAAAATATGCTTCATGTTAATTTTATTAAGAAAACTTAAGTAGAGTTCAAGATTATTTTCCAAGTAAATGTTATGTAGTAAGTACAGCATTGTATGTGGACTCATTTATGTGTACACATCTGTATGTGTACTATTTTAACACTAAATTGGCCTACTTTTTAGTTTATAAAGAATACTGTTAATAAGTGTACTTTAAGTGTAACACAATGTTGAGTACTAGTTACATCTAAATGTTTCTTTAATATTGCTACAAGTTAACTTTCGGTATACTATTAGTTTGCTATATACTTTTAGCTGACTTTTTAGTTTATGAAAGTACACTTGACCTGTAATGATGCGTATTTGTTATCTGTCAAGTGACTGTGGAATCAAAAAGTTATGCACCTGTATTAGCCTGAAGACATAATATTCCTAATGATTTCTAGTTCCTAATGATTTCTAGTTCCCCTCCTCCCTTTGGGCACGCTCTGTTGCCATACTCAGGTTACAGGGTGGCAGGTCAGGGTGCGTGGGGTTGGGGGTTACAAACAGGCTTGCTGCTTAGAAAGGATTTAACAGACCATGATGCACTAGGGGCCCTGCTCTGTTTATTCTGGATGATGAAAAGAAACTGGGGGGAAAAGCTCTAAGTAAATGGAACACACACACATTACATTTATTTTGGTCAACTACTCGGCTGCCTGTAGTTCATAAACGTGCAGCCGGATGCCAGGCACTGTAATACTATCATGAGAGGCCTTTACAGTTACAGTTCCTCAGTGTATTCAGGACCAGGGACGTGCAGAGAGTTCCTCAAGAGCAGGTGCTCAAATGTAAAAAAGGGGCATGCATATATATATATATATATATATATATATATATATATATATATATATATATATATATACACACACACACACACACACACACATCCTGGTCAAAAGTTAGGAAACATTCCTATTTTTAATGTTTTAGAGAGAAGTATCTTATGCTCATGAAGGCTGCATTTTTTTATTAAAAAAAACAGTAATATTGTGAAATCTTACTACAATCTAAAATAATGGTTTTCTATTTGAATATACTTATAACCTTTGATATTTTTTTCAGGATTCTGAGTTTAAAAGTTACAAAAAGAACAGCATTTATCTCAAATATAAATATTTTGTACTAATATCCACTATACTGTTCAAAAGTTTGGGGTCAGTAATTTTCTTTCTTTCTTTTATTCAGCAAGGATGTGTTAAATTTATGAAAATTGATAGTAAAGACTTATAAAATCATTTCTATTTTAATTAAATGCTGTTCTTTTTAACTTTTTATTCATCAATGAATCCTGAAAAAAGTATCACAGGTTCCAAAAAAACATTGAGCACCACAACTGTTTCCAACATTGATAATAAATCAGCATTTTAGAATGATTTCTGAAGGAACATGTGAAACTGAAGGTAGGGTAAGTAATGATGCTGAAAATTCAGCTTTGCATCAGAAATAAATGATATTTTTTAAGTAGGCCTGTATTAAAATAGAAAATCATTATTTTAAATTGTAATCATTGTTTTCTGTATTTTTAATCAAATAAATGCAGGCTTGAAGCGCATAAGAGGCTTCTTTAAAGAAAGACAGCAAAAATAGTAATGTTTCAATTTTTGACTGGTACTGTACTATTATCACAAATCACAATTTCACGTGTTGTTGCCAGCCTACACTTCACATGATAGGCCTGTAGGTGGCGCCTGGGCTTCATTCATTTGAACCAACTGTAATAGTTCCCTTTCAAGGGAACTTCGAGCTGCGTCAAACGCTGTGGGAACGCCCCTGCGTTGTGCGTCATGAAGCACGTATGGAATCAGTCCAATAGAGAGATGAAACGTCATAGGCGGGTGACGTCATCGACCAGGAACTATAAAAGCACCCCAAAACACAAGCGCATTCGCTTCTGTGCCTTCAGTCGCGCTACATGTGAATCTGTCCCTGTGTGATATTGTCTGTCCTACATACTCTGCACCACACAAACAATTTATATATATATATATATATATATATATATATATATATATATATATATATATATATATATATATATATATATATATATATATATATATATATATATACATATATATATTTGAGAGAATGGCGAACGAGCAGCCATTTAAGAAGTGTGTTACTCCCTGCCAGCCCTATTTAACGGGTGGGGATACACACGTTCTTTGTGTTGTTTGTTTGGGAGTGCAGCATGCCCAGTCAGCTCTCGAGGGAGCTGACTGTGAGCATTGCGAGCGTCTGCCGTCAAGGACGCTCCGCTCCCGCCGAGCGCTCTTTGAGGAGAGCGGTTCGGTGCGCGCTCCCCACGGTTCGGGTCCCGCTTCTGTTGAGGCAGAGCGGCGGCGCTTATCGTGGGGATCGCAGATGGATCTCTCAGCGGGGGTTGAGACGGGCGCTGCCTTATCTCTCCCTTCCCCTGTGAGACCCAGTGCCTCAGTCCCGAGTTCGGAAGCACGCGCTGCGGTTTCTTCCGCTCGGGTTGAGGCACCAACACTGCAGCTATCCAGTTCTGAGGAGCTGGATGTTGTCAGTGTTGAGGGAGAGGTGGAAGATTCGCCACCCCAAACTCCCGAAAGTGATGAATTAATGGAGGGATTGCTAGGGCTGTTGATAAACTCAGTATTGAGTGGCCAGTGACTAGACAGGAGTCTGTTTCTAGATCTAAATTAGATTAAAGATTTTTGCCGTCACGTGTGCAGCCTCCACGTTGGTGTCTGCCGTTCTTTAACGATCTCCACACTGAGGTGTCGAGATCGTGGAAGAAACCGGTTTCATATAGAATATTTAGTCCCCAGACATCTACATATTCTAATATAATGGGGGCTAAATTTTATGGTTATGGCGCTTTGCCTCGCGTGGAAGAGACGCTCGCGAGCCATCTCTCTCCCGAGGCGGCGTCATCTTTTAAAACACCGGTATTACCCACAAAGCCCCTCAGAAATACATCTGCTTTGGTGGGTAAAGCGTATTCGGCTGCAGGTCAGGCTGCGTCATGCCTGCATACAATGTCAATCTTGCAGGCTTACCAGGCTGACCTGCTAAAGGACGTGAGTGAGAGTGAGGAAGTCAGTGCTGACGTAGTTCGAGAACTGCGTCAGGCTGATGATTTATCCCTGCGCGCCACCAGAGAATCGGCCAAGCTAGTGGGCGGATCTATGGCAGCTCTGGTGGCCGCAGAAAGACATCTTTGGTTAAATCAAACTAATATGAAAGAGAAAGAAATAACTTTTCTTTTAGATGCTCCTCTCTTTCCTTCGGGGTTATTTGGCGAAGCTGTTAATTCTGTTATGGACAAATTCCAGGAAGAGAAAAAACAAGCTGCAGCTTTCAAAAAATTTCTCCCGTTAAAAATTCACGTCTCTGGGGCTGCTGGGCGGGAGCAGCCCCGGCCGTTTACAAGCTCATCCCATAGAGCGCAGCAGAAGCAGAGTGTCGCGTCTCGGCTCCCCCTGCTGGACAGTGGGCTCAGGTGCGGCACTCTCAGCCGAAGCCTTCTAGCAATAGGCCTGATCTGAGGACAGTGTTATTGTCTAAGAAGGCTAAGAAGAAGTCCTGACGCCGAGGCGTTCAGGATGTTGAGGGTGGTCCCCACCGAGGCGGAAAGGAGTTCACCTCTCTTTACGGTGCCCTCAGGGGGCCGTTCTGCCAACCCCACCTTTATGCTGGGGCGTAGACGGTCCCAGCGAGCGCTTTCCCGAGGGACGCTCGCTCCCTCTGAGGAGGGTTTCAGAGCAGTCAAACCAGTCGTTCCCTGCCGGTGCGCTGTTACAGGGCGCTGTGTTTGCTGCTCAAGTTACACCAGAGGCCAGTCTCGAGAGGCTGGTACCCTTATTAGATTTTCTGGCAGAGTGGAAAAGCCTTACAAGAATATCTCATTGGGTCCTGCAGACAGTAGAAAAGGGTTATGCTATCCAGTTCAGATGTCGTCCACCGAAATTCAGAGGGGTTCTGCACACAGTGGTGGGCCCAGAGCAGGCTCTGGTATAGGAACAAGAGGTGAAAACGCTCCTTCAAAAGGAGGCTATAGAACGGGTTCCTCCTCCCAGTTTGGAGTCAGGTTATTACAGCCGATATTTCATCGTTCCGAAGAAGAATGGGGGGTTGCGTCCAATTTTAGACCTGCGCCTATTGAATCGCTCAGTAGGGAAGCTAAAATTCAAGATGCTCACTATCAAGCCGATCGTGTCTCAAATCAGATCCGAGGACTGGTTTGTCACGATAGATCTAAAGGACGCGTACTTCCACATTTCCATCCTTCCACAACACAGGAAGTTCCTGAGGTTCGCCTTCGGGGGCGAGGCGTACCAATACAGGGTTCTTCCATTTGGCCTAGCCTTATCTCCCCGCACTTTCACGAAATGCATGGATGCAGCACTAGTGCCTCTGAGGCTTCAGGGCATTCGTATTCTCAACTATATCGACGATTGGTTGATTTTAGCTCAGACGGAGCAGATGGCGGTTCGGCATCGAGATGTCGTCCTTGCTCATATCAGAAAGTTGGGGTTGAGGCTGAACGCAAAGAAAAGTGTATTTTCTCCTTCCCAGAAGACCACTTTTCTGGGTGTCGTTTGGGATTCGGTCTCGATGCAGGCGCGACTCCCTCCGACCCGCATCGCTTCGATTCTCTCAGCCGTGAAACAAGTAAGGCTAGGCCAGCTACTCACTGTGAAGCAGTTTCAGAGACTGTTGGGTCTGATGGCAGCAGCGTCCAACGTTTTACCTTGCGGCCTGTTGTACATGAGACCGTTGCAGTGGTGGCTCAGGACCAAGGGATTCTCCCCGAGGGGAAATCCGCTCCGCTTGATCAAAGTCACGCGGCGCTGCCTTCGTGCTCTGGTCATGTGGAAAGAAACTTGGTTCCTGTCCAAAGGTCCTGTGCTGGGGGCTCTTTGTCGTCGCGTAACGCTAACGACGGATGCTTCCCTCACAGGGTGGGGGGCGGTCATGAGTGGTCGTCCAGCCCAAGGTCTGTGGCAGGACCATCATCTTTCTTGGCACATAAACTGCCTGGAGATGTTGGCGGTGTTTCAGGCTCTGAAGCACTTCCTAGCAGACCTGAGAGGTCATCATGTGTTAGTTCAGTCAGACAACACGTCGGTGGTCTCTTATATCAATCATCAGGGGGGCCTGCGGTCTCACCGGCTTTACAAGTTGGCCCGTCAGATCCTCCTGTGGTCCCAGGGGAAGCTACTATCACTGAGAGCAATGTATCTTCCCGGGTATTTAAAAGTGGTAGCGGACTCCCTGTCGAGGCAGGGGCCGAGGCCAGGGGAATGGAGACTCCACCCCGAGGTGGTGGAGCTCCTTTGGTTGAGTTTCGGTAGCGCCGAGGTGGACCTATTCGCTTCCAAGGAGACCACGCATTGTCATCTGTGGTTCTCCATCAGTCTTCCAGCCCCTCTGGGGTTGGACACTATGGTACAGCCGTGCCCGAGGTCACGCCTGTACGCCTTTCCCCCGATTGCTCTGCTACCAGGAGTTCTGGAGAGGGTTCGCCGGGACGGGGTCAGCCGACTATTAGTAGCCCCGTTCTGGCAGGCCCGAGTATGGTTCACGGACCTGATTTCTCTCCTGGACGGCTCTCCTTTGGAGCTCCCGGTCAGGAGGCATCTACTCTCTCAGGCGGGCGGCACGATATTTCACCCCCGCCCAGAGCTGTGGAAATTGTGGGCTTGGCCTCTGAGGGGGCCCAGCTCATAGATTCTGGTCTTTCAACTGAGGTTGTTGAGACCATTCTTCACTCCAGAGCTCCATCCACGAGGAAGCTTTATGCCTTGAAGTGGAAACTTTTCACTTCTTGGTGTGTAGAACACCTGCAGGACCCACTTAACTGCCCAGTGGGTGCAGTGCTGGATTTCCTGCAGGAGCGCTTCTCCACAGGGTTATCCCCCTCCACACTGAAGGTGTATGTGGCGGCACTAGCTGCTTACCACGTCCCTTTTAGTTGAGTTTCTCTTGGGAGACACCCACTTATAACTCGTTTCCTCCGTGGTACTTTGAGGCTGAGGCCAGCATTTCGTACGAGGGTGCCGACCTGGGATCTGGCCGTTGTATTGGAAGGTCTTTCCCTAGCTCCTTTTGAGCCTATCGAAGAAATTCCTGAGAAGTTTCTCACTTTTAAAACTATCTTTCTACTTGCTATCTCCTCTTTAAAAAGAATCAGAGATTTACAGGCTCTGTTGGTTTCACCCTCGTGCCTGGAATTTTCGCCTGGCATGGTTAAGGCTTTTCTGCATCCTAGACCAGGGTACGTTCCCAAGGTCCCCACTAATGTTGTTAGACCTACGGTTCTGCAGGGTTTCTGTCCTCCTCCATTTATGTCATCGGACCAAGAGAAACTTAATTTACTTTGCCCTGTTAGGGCGTTAGACGCCTATGTCCACAGAGCTGCCCTGTGGAGAAAATCGGAACAACTATTTGTATGTTTCGGGCCATCCAGGAAAGGGTGTCCTGCGTCTAAACAGAGAATGAGCAAGTGGGTAGTTGAGGCTATCTCACTTGCTTATGAGTCGGCTGGCCAGCCTTCACCTTTGGCTGTTCGAGCCCACTCTACCAGGAGTATGGCTGCTTCTATAGCTTTATTGTCAGGAGTTTCCCTGAGTGATGTTTGTGATGCGGCTGGATGGTCTTCACCGCATACTTTTATTAGGTTCTATGACCTAGACCTAAGCTCTACCCCTGGGGCACAGGTGCTCTCGTCCTCTGTGCGCTAGTCTCACATGGCGGTCATTTGGTCCTATGGCGACGTGGTTATTCGCGTTCCCACAGCGTTTGACGCAGCTCGAAGTTCCCTTGAAAGGGAACGTCTCGGTTACGTATGTAACCCTAGTTCCCTGATAGGGAACGAGACGCTGCGTCGTTCCGCCATACTACCGGCACTCCCGTTAGCGCTCCTTCAGGCCTATCAGAAGCTAATGCGCTTGTGTTTTGGGGTGCTATTATAGTTCCTGGTCGATGACGTCACCCGCCTATGACGTTTCATCTCTCTATTGGACTGATTCCATACGTGCTTCATGACGCACAACGCAGGGGAATTCCCACAGCGTTTGACGCAGCGTCTAGTTCCCTATCAGGGAACGTCTCGGTTACGTATGTAACCCTCGTTCCCTGAGTAGGGAACGGAGACGTTACGTCGGATGACGACGAATGGGGTTTCGCTTAGAAAGCCTATCAGCTTCGAGTATTTAAAAACGAGCCAATGGCAAAGAAATGCCATGGATCTGCGGAATTTGCATGACGTAACTCCGCCCCACCTCGTGGGTATATAAGGAGGACGCCGGCAACATGCAGTTATGTTTCTTCGCTGAGGAGAAAAGACTGAACTCAGGCGATCCCCGCGGTACAGCGGAAGTGGCAGGAAGACGTAACGTCTCCGTTCCCTACTCAGGGAACGAGGGTTACATACGTAACCGAGACGTTCCCTTTCGTTGTCACTCCGAGTTACGTCGGATGACGACGAATGGGGTTACCAGTCTAATCACGCCACCTTCACAGCTGTCTTCCAGTGCCCTGCGTAAATCTGAGCCCTCGATATATGTTAGGACGAAGGACCCCTATTTAACACAGGAATACCAAGGTACACTGGGAAGCATATCCCATAGCTTTAGAGGAAATATGCAATTATCAACAACCCAGAGGGGGGGGCATTTGAGAATACACATATGACCCGAAGGAAACATATGGAGAAACTCTGAGGTGTCCAGCCGCAGGTGGAATATTTCAACCTCAGGGGTGGCAAGGTGGCTTGCCGAGGGAAAGACACATGCTCAGAGAGGCTTACAGTGGAAATACACGTGTGGGGGTAGCTCCGGGGAGGGACCATGCACACGGGAGGCACCTCGCCGACGCCCAGGCAATAGACACTGGCGCTAGCATCAGGGGTGCTGGTGAAACTCAGGGCTTTCGGAGAAGCTCACCTGAGCAGAATATCGCACGTATCCAGTCCGTGGAGTGGAATGGCGAGCAAGCGAAGACACCTGAGCGGGTCCGGTACTAGCTAGTTGAAGCGAGTACATGAGAGGACACTGGCTCCACTCGGAGATTATAGAATCTGGCGAATGTGTTCGGTGTCGCCCAGCCTGCAGCTCTGCAGATGTCTGCTAGCAAGGCGCCATGCGCTAGAGCCCAAGAGGATGCCACACTCCGGGTGGAGTGGGCAGTCACACCAAGGGGGCACGGTCGACCTTGCTGTTGGTATGCCAAAGCAATGGTGTCCACTATCCAGTGAGACAACCTCTGCTTTGAAAGAGCCTTTCCCTTCAGCTTCCCACCATAACAGACAAAGAGCTGGTCTGAGGTCCTGAAACACTGCGTCCTGTCTACATAGGCGCGGAGAGCGCGTACTGGACAGAGCAGTGCCAAGGCTGGGTCTGCCTCCTCCGAGGGCAGCGCTTGCAGGTTCACCACCTGGTCCCGGAAGGGAGTGGTAGGAACCTTGGGCACATATCCAAGCCGGGGTCTCAGGATCACGTGAGAGTAAGCCGGCCCGAGTTCCAGGCACGCTTCGTCAACGGAGAATGCGTGCAGGTCCCCGACCCTCTTGAGAGAGGCCAATGCAACCAGGAGCGCTGTCTTCATAGACAGGAACTTAAGCTCCACTGATTGCAGAGGGTCAAAGGGAGCCCTCTGCAGGGCACTTTAGACCACTGAGAGGTCCCAAGAGGGAACGAGAGGAGAACGAGGAGGATTCAGCCTCCTCGCCCCCCTCAGGAACCTGACGATCAGGTCGTGCTTCCCTATGGACTTACCTTCCACTAAGTCGTGGTGTGCGGCAATAGCGGCAACATAAACTTTGAGGGTGGAGGGAGACAGCCTTCGCCCCAACCCATCTTGAAGGAAGGAAAACACGAAACTGATCGAACACCTCCGGGGGTCTTCTCGGCGAGAAGAGCACCAGTTGACGAAGAGGCTCCACTTCAACGCGTAGGCGTGCCTAGTGGACGACGCTCTAGCGGAAGTGATGGTAGCCACCACCGTAGGTGATAGGGTACTCAAACCTACCTCGTCCCGTCCAGGAGCCACACGTGGAGGTTCCAGAGATCGGGACGAGGGTGCCACAGGGTGCCCCGTCCCTGAGAAAGGAGGTCCTTGCTCAGAGGAATTGGCCAAGGAGGTGCTGTCGCAAGGAGCACTAGTTCGGAGAACCAAGTCCGGGTGGGCCAGTACGGCGCAACCAGAAAGACCTGCTCCTCGTCCTCCCTGACCTTGCGCAAGACCTGCGCAAGAAGGCTCACTGGGGGAAACGCATATTTGCAGCCCCGCGGCCAGCTGTGCGCCAGCGCATCCGTGCCGAGCGTGCCCTCGGTCAGAGAATAATACTGGGCGCAATGAGTCGAGTCGTGGGAGGCAAACAGATCTATCTGTGCGTCCCCGAACTGGTCCCAAATCAGCTGGACCGACTGGGGATGGAGTCGCCATTCTCCAGGGAGGGGCTGAAGCCGTGACAGCTCGTCGGCAGCACGGTTCAGGGCTCCGGGAATGTAAATGGCACGAAGGGACCTCAGATGCCTCTGATTCCATAGGAGGAGGTGGCGGGCGAGTTGCGACATATGGCGGGAGCGTAGACCACCTTGATGGTTGATGTACGCTACTGTGGCGGTATTGTCTGATCGGACTAGTACGTGTTGACCCATGAGCAGCGCTCGGAAGCGGTGCAGGGCAAGGCGTACTGCCAGCAACTCGAGGCAATTGACATGCCATAGGCGCTGGGGTCCTGTCCAGGAGCCCGCGGCAGCATGTCTATTGCACATGGCGCCCCAGCCCGTGGTGGAGGCATCTGTTGAGACAACAACATGCCGAGACACTCGTTCCAGGGGGACACCAGCCCTGAGAAAACTGAGGTTCAACCACGGGGTGAAGGTCTGACGGCAGGTCGGAGTAACTGGTACTCGGAGCGTGCCTTGTTGCCATGCCCACCTCGGGACTCGGTCGCGAAGCCAAAGCTGAAGCCGTCTCATATGAAGCAATCCGAGCGGCGTCACCGCGGCTGCAGATGTCATATGCCCCAGGAGCCTCTGAAAATGTTTCAGTGGAACCGCACCCTTGCCCTGTATTTGTGTCAGACAAGTCAGCAGTGACTGCGCGCGCTCGCTCGTAAGCTGCGCGGACATGGCGACCGAGTCGATGTCCATACCGAGAAAAGAGATCCTCTGCACGGGGCAAAGTTTGCTCTTCTCCCAGTTGACCCGAAGGCCCAGACGAGCTAGGTGCCGGAGCACAAGGTCCCTGTGTTCGCAAACCTGGTCTCGAGAGTGAGCTAGGATTAGCCAGTCGTCGAGATAGTTCAGGATGCGAACCCTATGAGCCCGAAGGGGAACAAGGGCTGCCTCGACGACCTTCGTGAAGACGTGAGGAGACAGGGCTAGCCCGAAAGGGAGAACCGCGTACTGGTATGCCTTTCCCTCGAAAGCAAACCGGAGGAACGGTCTGTGTCGAGGGAGAATGGAGACATGAAAGTAGGCGTCCTTCAGGTCGATCGCTGCAAACCAATCCTGGGGCCGCACACATTCGAAAATGCGTTTGGCGGTGAGCATTTTGAACGGAATCCTGTGAAGGGAGCGATTCAGTACGCGCAGGTCCAGGATTGGTCGTAACCCACCGGTGAAAAATGAAGTAAGGGCTGTAGAAGTCGGACCTCATCTCGGCTGGAGGGACAGTCTCGATTGCACCCTTCGCCAGCAGGGTGGCAATCTCTGCTCGCATGATGGGGGCATTGCCACCGACCAAAGTGGAGCGGTGTCCCCTGTAGCGGGGAGGAGACCGTGTGAACTGAATCGCATAGCCGAACCTGATGGTGCGGTCGACCCAGCGGGACAGTTGGGGAAGCTCTAGCCAGGCTCCCAGGAACTGAACCAGCGGGGTCATCCGGACCACAGGCGTCCCCCCGGAGGGGCAGCGAAGCGGAGTAACTGGCCCGGACGTGGACGGCATAGCGATCCGGTGTGGGGGCGCAGTTAACATCCGCGCCCTGACAGAGGAGGCCAGGGAAGGACCAGCGTTCCACGGGGGCCTGCTCTGCCAGGGCTCTGGCGACAGAGTGGGACAGGGACGAAACGGTCCGTGGACGGCACGCCGTGTCAACCGACTCTGGGACAGAGGGGGACGAGGAGAGCACGGCTTGTGGGCGGCGCTCTGTGTCGTCCGAGAACTCTGTGTGCTCAGGGATGAGAGGTTTGTTTCTATCTTTAACCACATTAGAGTGCTCCCCACCCGTGGGTGAGCAGCGGGGAGTGGAGAACAAAAGATTCTCCCCCGGCCCTCCACCGGGGGAAGGAGTGGCCCTGCTACCATCTCCTGAGAAACAAACGTCATCCCTGAGCAGCCCGTCTCAGGAGCGCCGGCGCTCGGCGGGGGGCGGGGCGGGAGAGGGCTGTGGCGCCTTCCTTCGGCTTCCTCCGCGACTGGCCTGGGTGAAGGCTGCTGCTTTGGCCGAGCGGGAGGGGCGGGAGCCTTAGGAGGGCGCCCTCGGCGGGAAACAGGCTGAGGCGTCTGCCCGGCCGACATCGAGGCAGCAGCGGGTCGGCGGGGCAGAATGTGTTTAATGGCCTCAGTCTGTTTCTGTGCAGTTGAGAACTGTTGGGCAAAATCCTCAACTGCGCCGCCGAAGAGACGAGTCCGCTCGGAATCCCGCATGTCAGCCAGGTTCAGCCAGAGGTGTCTCTCCTGGACCACCGCAGTGGACATCACCAGACCGAGGGAGCGCGCGGCTACCTTCGTCGCCCGGAGAGCAAGGTCGGTTGCGGCACGCAGCTCATTGAAGAGCCCTGGGTCTGTCCTGCCCTCGTGCATGTCTCTGAGCATCTGGGCCTGGTAGACCTGCAGAGTGGCCATAGCATGCAAAGAGGTAGCCGCCTGTCCCGCCGCTCTGTAAGACTTCGCCACCATAGATGACGAAAATCTACAGGCCTTGGATGGGTGCTTAGGCTCGCCCCGAGAAGAAGCACTCTGAGGACACAGTTGCATCGTAACAGAGCGTTCAACCGGGGGAAGCCCAGTGTACCCACGGGCGGCCGCCTCATCGAGGGGAGGAAAGGCGGATGAGACCAGCGAGCGGTCCCGGGAAGACAGGGGGGTCTTCCAGGACTTCGAGATCTCATCATGCACGTCCGGGAAGAAAGGTATTGGGGTTTGCCGTGGACCACGGGGGTCGGCAACCTTACCCAAAAACCAATCGTCCAGCCGCGAGCGCTCAGGACAGGGTGGAGGCCTCCACTCTAGACCGATGCTCGCGGCTACCCGGGAAAGCATGGCCGTCATTTCCGGATCCGATTCGGGCACAACCGTATGCACACCGGAAGGTGGCAACTTCGCTGAATCTTCACTTCCGGAAGAATCAAGCCCACCTTGTGATGCTGCTACAGACATTGCATCTTCCTCTGTAGCTTCAACCGAAACTCGCGGGCCACCCGAAGGGAGACCCGCGGGAATCGGAGGTTCACCATCGGGCACCGTCACTGAAGAGGGGGGCTGGGGTCGCGGACACATAGTCGGCGCCTGGTTTCAGATCCTAACCCTCAGGTCACCCTGGCCACCAGCCGAAGTAGCACTCCTCGGGGGAGCGTTAGATCGGGGTGTGGATGAGGGGACTCTCACTCTTGCGAGTTCATTGAGTCTCGACCTTAGTGACGCGATGGTCATGTTCCCGCAGAAAGAACATGACTCATCCACGAGCGCTGCTCTAGCGTGATCCATGCCCAAACACACTAGACAGCGCTCGTGCCCATCAGAGTCAGACACAAATCTGCCGCAACCAGAAGTGCACGGGCGAGGCATCTTTAAAAAGACGTGGCGCGTGCAAGCTCTTTTAAGAGAGAAACACTCTAGTGTTGAAGCGCCCGGGGAGACACGCACTCTCTGGCAAACCACTGCACAGATAAGCAGGAAGCGCGCGCTCGCTGGATATCGCCGTCACACCAACACCAGAGGAACTCGTTCGTGAAGCTGACAGTTCAGAGATGGCTTTGTGGAGTGAAGAGAGACTCTTGGCTCCGAAGCGAAAACATAACTGCATGTTGCCGGCGTCCTCCTTATATACCCACGAGGTGGGGCGGAGTTACGTCATGCAAATTCCGCAGACCCATGGCATTTCTTTGCCATTGGCTCGTTTTTAAATACTCAAAGCTGATAGGCTTTCTAAGCGAAACCCCATTCGTCGTCATCCGACGTAACTCGGAGTGACAACGAAAGGGAACTAGGGTTACATACGTAACCGAGACGTTTTCAAACGGTAAACGGTGTATCAATTTAAGTTACATGTGACTTGAATACTACCTATGATTAAAGCGACTTTTGGTGCAGATTTTGTGCAGTGCTTTGTAGTCAATTAACATCCATTGTTTCACCAACGCAGAAGCAGATTGCTTCATACATGTAAATTCGTCTGTAATTGACTAGAAAATTTGAATGAAATTTGAACTTCTTGTGCCAGATGACGATTGGTCAGTGAATTATATAACAAACAGTCATCAATGAATTGTGTAATATTTTAAAATATGTAATATGTGGATTTACAAAAATAAAATAAATCAACACACTAAGTTAGCCTATACCTTTGATTGTTGAAAAAAAAAGTTTAAAAATGGTTTGGTTTATTTGTTCCTGTCGTCGAGCCTAGATAGGCTACTTACTTCTGAAAGAACCATATATTTTGGCTCGAGCGCATCAGTTCGGTTCCGAGCAGACTGGAATACCTACGTGGTCGTTTCCACTAGTGCATTTTCGTTTTAAAACGCATAACTTTTGCTACGGTTACGCGCGCCAGCCGTCCTCCGGTAGCCTGACTTCGTCATACTCATATTCTAGTCAGAATGTGAGTCTGATAATGCTCCATAGGGCTTTGATTATGAGGCGTGTCTTAACCGAACCAGGAAAAAAAAAACCCTCTGCACTCAATTGGATAGACCTACAACCAATCAGAGCAAGCAAACGGCAAGGAAGGACGGCAAACACATCTTTACGATCGACAAATGCCTTGATTGCAGTTCTCTGTTCGTCTTTTAAAATGAATGCTCTGTCGATTTCTTTGACAACAGACGCAATAGCGGAATCTATACATCTCAATTCTCCAGCTGCAGTCATCTTTGTTGTAAACCAGTTCAAAACAAGCACTCTTTGATGACATGATGATTACGTAACTGCAGATCATCTGTCCATCATCGAATAAAGCCCGCCCTGGCAATTTGATTGGCCCGACGATTTCTGAACCGATCATAATTACTCCTCAATGGACCGAGTCCAGACCGAACTTCCCGACCAAAAAATGTTGTGGGCGGGGTTCGGGCTGGCATCCAGGCTAGTCCTCCGGAGTTTTAGACCCTCGAAAACGGAGACTTCCCTTCAGTCGAGTGAGTCGGAAGCAAGACACGCAAGTGACCCAACCCATAGCAACGAGTCATGGCAACGGCAACTCAGACTGACAGAATTGTAAAAATAAACGTGAATTTAGGCTACTTTAGTTTTATACACATTGTCATGTTAATTATAACCATAAGCATTTTGTTTTATTGAAAACAATATTACAATTATTTGTTTGAGAGGGCAACTTTCGATTAATTTTGAAAAAGGGCAGGGGCTAGAGCACCCAAAGCCCCCCCCCCCCCGAACGTGCCTGTTCAGGACAGGCGCCATAATGCTGTCTGGGGCTTGTGTCAACTACCATGAAAAACTTCTCCGATCTACTTTCCTTCATATATGCTCAAACAATAAAAAGATTTAGCTATTTGAATTATGTTTGTGTTTTACCTGGTCGTTCTTTACACAACTTGTTGCACAAAATTCTTCTTGTGCAACATGAAATGTAGCCTGAATACGTCATACCATCAAAATGCTTGAGGCATATTTCTTGATCAGCTACGTGACCACCCAAGTGTGTTCTTGTCAAAATAATATCTGATATCAACAAGCAGAAGTGTTAAATATGACCAGCCTGTTTGAGTACATCTCTGGAATAACTTAATTGGCTACCTATTTAAAGAATGCAAACCACAGGGTCATCCAAGTTTTCACACAACCATTCCTCAACACATATGGATGACGTTACCTACCAAGTATATGCTAACATGTCACTGTGCATCAACAATCAGGGCTGTGTTGAATTAGGAAGTCAATGGTTGGAACAGGAGTACCATGAGCATGTATAATAATAACGCAAACAGAATGCTCCATCAGTGATAGACAGCAATATGAGAGTAACTGTGTGTGTTCTTATTATGTAAGGAGTAATGGGAAGAAATTTGGAACACTTTAGGGTGTAACTCAAGCCAAACTGATCTCATTGTTAACTGTAGACTAATGTCCTAACACAAGTATTTCAGATTAGCCCTGCATCGTTTAGCAAACGACTGTAAAATGGATAGTTAAATTTTACAGGCTCAAAAGGACATGTCCATCATCTAAAGTCTATTTTATTCTATTATTACTTCATGTATTCACACTCACAGACATAAAAACATACAATGGGTAACACATTAGTTTAAGGTCTAATTCTCACTATTAACTTCTTGCTTATTAGCATGCATATTACTAGGACATAGGCTGTTTATTAGTACTTATACAGCACATGTTAATCCCTTATTCTTCATGATCATATTCTACATCCGTTCATCCTACCCGATACCTAAACTTAACAACTACCTTACTAACTATTAATAAGCAGGAGTTTATTGAGGCAAAAGTCGTAGTTAAAATTGGACCCTAATCTAAAGTGTGACCATACAATGTGTATGCTTTACAATAAGGTTCAACTTGCTGACATTAGTTTATGCATTGGGTATCATAAACTAACAATAAAGCACTTAGGTTAGGTTTATCATTTAAACCTAATCATTTAGGTTCATTTAATTTCTACATATACACTTTTAATATTTAAAGTTGTGTAAATTAACAATATTTATTGTTTGAAATAATGTTTCATATAAATTAACTGTCAGGGATCTGTTACTTTGGTTTAGTTTATTTCTTAGATTTGTGACAGAGCCCTGACACCCCTGTATTGTCAAGTCTTGTTTGTTTTTGTTTATTTTATTAATAAAAAAAGCCCTTAACTTCTGCATTACTGAGTCCTTGCTTCATCCCTTCACCCAACCCTGACAGTAACATTTAAAAAAAGTTGTTTATTGCACATGCACTAATGTTAATAAATGCAAACTTATTGTAAACAATGTTATTCTTAATATAAAACTACAAAAATAGTTTGGTAACTGAAATTAAATACAAATATTAGATGGAAAACAAACTGAAAACTTAAAGAAAATTAGAATGTTGTCTTGGCAAATAGCTAAAATAAATGTTGAACTACTAAAACTAAAATTGAAAAAAAAAAAAAAATAATAATAATAATAATATATATATATATGTGTATTGGGGGTAGGAGCGGTTCTTTTTCAGCACTCGCCCACGGATGACAAGATGCATCCTTGCGCGTTTTTGTCTCATCGTTTGTCTCCTGCTGAGTGTAACTATGACATTGGTAACAGAGAGTTGCTGGCAGTAAAGTTAGCGTTGAAGGATTGGCGTCATTGGTTAGAGGGTTTGGGGTACCCTTTATTGTCTGGACTGATCATAAGAACCTTGAATATATCAGATCAGCTAAACGGTTCAACTCCAGGCAGGCTTGATGGGCACTTTTTTTCAGTCGTTTTGATTTTTCCTAGTCGTATCGTCCGGGCTCCAAGAAAATCAAGCCCGATGCTTTATCTCGCATTTTTGACCGTTCCGTGCGCCCGTCCACTCCCGAGTGCATTTTTCCTGAGAGACTCATTATCTCCACACTCGTATGGGAGATCGACTCGAAGGTCTGTTCGGCCTTAGAAGGGGTAATGCCTCCGCCCGAGTGTCCACCCAGTCGATTATTCATACCGGAGGGATTACGGTCCGACGTAATTCAGTGGGGTCATTGTTCCAACGTAGCATGTCATCCAGGAGTCAATCGCACCAGTTTTTTTGTCAAACAACGACTCTGATGGCCCTCCATGGCTCGCGACATTCAAAGTTTTTTTTTGGCATGTTCGGTCTGTGCTCGTGGTAAGACTTCCAATCACCCACCGTATGGGTTACTCCAACCGCTGTCTGTCCCTTCGAGACCCTGGTTCCACATCGCGCTAGATTTTGTCACTGCCCTCACAGGGCAATACGGTTGTTTTGACCGTAGTGGACCGGTTCTCGAAGGCGGTTCATTTCATTCCCTTGTCCAAATTACCGTCTGCCAAGGAGACAGCAGTTGCTGTTTTTTTCACGTCTTTCATTTACATGGCCTCCCTATGGCCGTGGTTTCTGACAGGGATCCCCAATTTATTACCAAATTTTGGAGAGTTTTGTCGGTTATTGGGGGGGGGGTCAGTCTATCTTCTGGGTTTTATCCTCAGAGCAACGGCCAGACTGAGCGTGCCAACCAAGACTTGTTGCGATGTTTGGTTTCCCAGAATCCTTCCTCCTGGAGCCAGAAGCTCTCATGGGTTGAGTACGCTCATAACTCGTTACCAGTGTCATCCACAGGCCTATCTCCATTTGAGTTTTGCGTAGGGTACCAGCCACCTATTTTTCCCAGTCTGGAATCCGAAGTTGCGGTCCCCTCCGCTCAGGCGTTCGTCCAGAGGTGCCGCCACACTTGGAGTAGAGTCCGCGAGACTCTCCTCCAAGTGGGAGCGCGCACGAAGGCCACCGGTCCGGAGGAGGAAAGTTGGATTTCTGCTAGGGACATACTGGATCACTCCCTTATCGATGATTAAAATCGACAGGTAGGTTCTCCTGGGAGTACCAGGAGGCACTCTTAGGGGAGGGGGTACTGTCACGGTTCATCGATCTGTGTGTTCATTTGGTGTATCTGTTGATGTGTTTGTAGGTGTGTGGTCTGTGTGTGTAGTGCTTGTTTGTTGCCTAGTAACCAGCTGATCACTCAATCAGCCTTCAGCTGCAGCTAGTCACTTCTGCTTGTTAGCTGCCTATATCTAGCTGGAGTGAATTATGCTTGGTGTCAGTTCGTCACTCTTGTTTGAGTTCTCTCACCTAGTTCCTGTGTCTGAGTTCCCTAGCGGAGTTGTTTCCTCGATCTCATCTGTGCACCCAGGCTACTGGAGATCGTCTGGAGTTCCCTTCAACCAGCCATCGGTCTGCGTCCACGCTGTGTTGATTCCTGTCACTCTTTACATTCCTGGGATTGTGGCATTCAGGTCGCCCGCCTGCTAAACGTGGTGTTTTGAGTATTGTACCTTTTCTGCCGGTCACAAATAAACTGCTTGCTTGCATTTGGATCAACGACTCTCATTCTGAGACTATTAAACTTTAAGTCTATATTTTCTAAACGCAAGCAAACTACTTTTCTAGAATTTAGAGGTTTCCGTTTGTTTAGTACTTATGATGAAGATACTCACAGCTGTACAATATTTGGATTTAATGTCAAACAGATGTGTCTCAATAACATTTTTACATAGCTAATTGGAAAGTACACATTTATTCCTTTGCCAGATGCCACACATACATTTTTTTTTCTGGGAAAACAAATTATGTCCAACTAAATTTACCACACTGGGTTCCTTACATCCTGTATACTTTTAATATTCACACATTTCTGGCAGTGGCATGTGTGGTGGGGACAGAGGCAGAGCTTGTGTCTCTGCGTCTAATTGTGTTTCCAACTCAATTTGTGCAAGGTTGTCAGAACAGATTTATGTGCAAAGTTAAAATAATAATAATGTCAAGTATTACTGCATAGTCAAAATACAAGATATAGTATTGAGTAAGGATGGACTGCCAGAATTTAGGTTTTAGGGGAGAATGGTTTCTTTTGGCTTCAGCAGCCTAGACACAGTTGCAAAGAAACCAAGCCCCCATTTTTATTGGACTATGATAAATGGCCCTTAGAGAACAAGCCTAAGTGCCCTTGAAATATGGTGTTGATGCACACAGAGGGTGTTGGTTATTTACCTTCAATTTAAGGGTGTTTCGGACATAAGGCATGACAGTCAGCTGTTCCGCATCAAGTCAAAGACAGAGGGCACAATGTGTGTCAAATGTATGTGTGTGTGCGCATAGGAGTGAAAAAAGGAAAATTTATTGTGGAGTGTTTGCTCCACTGAACATTTCTGAGGCATCAAAACAAGTTATGTATAGTAATCTGTATAGTAACTGTTTACACTTAAATTAATTTTATTTTCATTTAATATTTTTAGTGTTCTTTTCGACTATTCGTAAAGTTGTGTCTGTTAATGAATACATCTGAGTCGGTCAATTTCGTGACCACAAAAGAGGGGAATCATTTGGACTAGCCTTGCGCCCACATAAGTAATTAATCAGAGTGTAGGATAATAAGAGAGATTCTTTCCCAAAATGGAGTACAGATGGTCTTTATTCTTGATATGTAGCCCCTGAGTGTAACTGTGTCAAGAACAAGGCAAGTTAAGGAGAAGAAAAGCACACATACCTACTTTATCATCACTGAAATAGTCTAAAAATTATTAAAATGACAAGAGAATCTGTAAGTCTTCGTAAGTTTTAAATCACAAATTTGCTGAATGGAGACATGTAGTTCATAACTGTAAATTGAAAGGTTCCTAGTGTAAGCTGACTCCAAAAGTGTACGTTACAGTTTAATACCGGTATCCAAACCCCGTCAAGAAATTTATTAGCCACGTCAAAAGCCCTTAGCTCAAATGTATGGTACTCCAGATGTTTTAAGTTTTAAAACCAGTAAAAAAAAAAAAAAATATATATATATATATAATGTTTTCACACATAGAATAAATGTATAGGTTTAGCTTCTTTCATACAATGCAACTCTGCTGTACTTGCAAATGATCAGGACAGATACTGTACTTTGACAAGATTTAAATTCCAGGGGGAAAGAAGTTGTACCATGGCTCTAATGTGAATTATCTGACCAGATACAGTCAGTTCCTCTAAGATTATTTTGATTCATACAAATATTTATCTGACTTGGCCACTAAAGATGTTGTATTGTTGACATTGTAAGTTATGCACAGATGTTTG
This sequence comes from Meda fulgida, assembly GCA_030578275.1. NCBI lineage: Eukaryota > Metazoa > Chordata > Actinopteri > Cypriniformes > Leuciscidae > Meda > Meda fulgida. Next base: position 24,777,575 of record CM060620.1, read on the forward strand.
GCCGAGTTCTTATGTGTTCAGTGGCTTTTGAGGAGATAGGCTACAAGAACACACACAAACAGCACATATAGGATGGTGAAAGTTTCCAACTCAACCATGCTTAATCTCCATGGAAGAATTTTTTACCTCATCAAGCCTGATCGATTTATTAAGGAACAGGGTGTTCACCATCTCACCTATGAGACTAGCACCTTTCTCCAATAAGATTCTTTGATAACAAGGAACCCTTCAACATCTTCTCACTATTGGTTATCTAATTTAACTTTTGTTAGGGTGGCGGATATTATGCAGATATTTATATATTACAATTTGATTCATGAAATTAAAAGAAGACTTATTTCACGTAATCAAAGATGAACTTAAAATAAAATATTGACTCTAGAAACAAAACTGAAGGGAGAACCACAAATGCAGAAAACAAGCTGATGTGAAGTATCTTAAATAGAAACTAAATTAACTGAAATGAAAGCTACTCGTACATTCATTTAGCTGATTTTATGCTTTCTGTTTTAATTACCACCGTGCAGACAGATCCTTTTCCAGCAATATGCAAGTTGCAAAGATGATTTATGTGTTAGCAGACTTTAGTGACAAAATAAGTATAAAGAAGCCTTTTCCCACACTCACATTTCAATAATATGGTGAAAAATGTCTTTGTTTTAACCCCCTCTGTGTTCAAATAAACTCCAATATGAAGGAGGAATGTAACCTATACCTTTCTTTTGGCGATGCCCACAATGAAACTCTTAGAGGAATTGCATAGTGGTGAAAGTGCAGGAGCAGCATATATTTGAGAGCTGGGAGAGCACCTCATCTTCGGTGGGAGTGAGGGACCGCTGCTAGGTCATGGGTGCCGAGGCCCCAATGTAAACACAGGTGTTAAGGAGGCAAGAAAAAGGGGTTACCCCAATCCAGTAGCAAGGGAAACAGCAGAAGTCACGCTTGGTGAGTGAAAACTACCCCTACAAACGATGCCAAATGGAACATTCCCCATCAATCTGACATGACACGTTATTAGGCCTCATTTGGTAGTATTAATGTGGCCTCTACTTTCACACAGCAACTGCTGTAGCTAGTGATCAGGTGCAGCAAGACATGAAACTTGGGTGTGTTTGAATCATTTGGATAGTGTTTATTATTCATCTACTTATGTGTGGCAGTGTTTGTCTTGGTCTCAGTACTGAATTAATGTGCTTTAATGACCCAAAGATTTATAATTGAGGAAAAATTGGTTCTATATATTTTTCAGCATTTAGAAAATATATCTCGAGCCAGAAGTAAGTTTGGTGTATTTATAATAATCAATCAATTACACTAGCCACATATTGAGTCTTTGCTGCTTAAATTATTATTAGACACATTTATATTAAAACAATATCATACTACTTGATCTGCCACACTTTTCACTAGCTGAAACACAAATAAATAATAAATTGTATATTTGTTTAAATACATTAAAAAAATACATTAAAAGTTTTGTTTACAAAAAAATATTTAATAAATATAATGAATATTTGTAATTTTCCACAACAGCTGAAAAAATGACAACAGCAAGCACAAAGATTTTATTTTTTGTGTCTTGGAGAGATTGATTCAAATATATCCACTGATGTGCAGTTCATCATATCTTTCTCTCTCGCCCTTGCATGAAAGCACAAGTTAAACTGTATTCGGAGGGAGCTGCCTGCTTTGCCCTAGTAAAAAATAAACATACCAAAATGTATTTGAAATGCATCTATTTAATGCCAAGTATACTACAAATAAATGTACATATTTATGTACTTAATATAAATACCCTGCAATTGTACTTTTGGTATACTAAATTGGCATACTTAAAGTACTAAATACTTCAATACTAAATTGGAAAAACTCATTTTGTACTTAAATAATGCACTTTAGTTATCCGGAAATAGTGCTGACGTCCAACTAAAGGTATACTTAAGTATATTTGATTGTACTAAAGTGGAACTATTGCAAGTATACTTTAGGAACACTTTAATATCTTGCATTTACAGACTTATACTATACAGTAATAATACTATCCTTACTAATAGTGATATTAAAACACATTTTAGACTTAATATTACTAAATGTGCATTGTGCAATAAAGAAGTACTCCAAAAAATGTATTATTATAATATTTATATCAGTAAGTCTCAAGCAATCTCTCAGTAAATATGTTAATGGATTTGTAGTATACTTAGTATGAAATAAATATATTTTAAATACATTTTGGTATTGTTTTTCACTAGGTTGGACAGATGGCCACTGGAATGAGTGGGCCCAAGTTTCTAATAAGTGTTTCTACCTCAAGCAGAAAATAAAATAAAAAAAAATAAAATAAAATGTCCCCCCTTTCAAATCCTCTCCCATTAAAGAGAAACATGGCTTAAAGCTCATGTTCCACACCTCAACAACAATGCGAGACATTAATACGAAATTAAGAAGCAACTAAATTGTTGAATATGACAGCAAGATATCTGCCTGGCCAGCTTACTGAATCAATTTCCTAAATTTCAATGTCCAATCTATAAAAAAAGAATGTGCTTACCATACTCATACACTAAAGACCTCTGGGACTATGGATGGCCAGCAAAATAAGAAGCTTTTTATCAACCACAGGACACAAAGTGTTCCCAGTGGTGCTCTTTCTGCTATGCACTGACCAACACTACAAATGAGATAATGATTTATCTTCTAGCTGCTCTCGAGCTCAATTTTACTATCTGTTTGTACAGCTGACAGGAGAGGCAGGCTTTAACGCTTGGATTATAATAAAAGAAATTCAATACCAAGCACTGCAGTGAGCTCTAACCTCTGGCCATTCTATACCAGATAAATCTGATCTGTATCAACATCTAATTATCAAATGGCTGAAGTTTTATAAAATAACTTTGACCATAATTGATGGAATTTTATCAGAACCTTCTTGGTCTAACTCACATTTTACAAACTCAACAACTGGCCGAATTATCATCAAAAGGATCCCTGACAAAAGTTTTAATATATATAAGAACAACAGATGTTGTGTTGAGAATTTAGTCCTTCGGTTGCTTACATTTTTTCTTGAAAAAGAAGAAAAAAAGAAACATTATATTCTTACTGGCCTAGCAGATGGCAGCTTTCAATAGTACAGTGATTTCTAAAAATCAGCAGGTACAGTTCTTGAAATATTTTCCTGCGGGCACTTGGAGAAAAAGAATCTTATGGAAAATATTATTTTGGGCAGTTGAACGTCAAGGGAAATTCCACCCAGCTTGACAATTTACTTAACTCCTTTTTTTAAAAGAAATTCTCTGTCACCTCTGATTATATTGAGTCAAATGTATCCGTTACACATACTATACTCTTTATTTTAAAGAGGCCTCTCATTGTTAACCATTGACGTTTGTGGTAGAGCAAGGTCTGTAAATTAAACATGCTGTGTCATTAAATTACACTCGGGATATATTTAATATGATTGGGGTTCTGTCAGAATGTTACATTTTAATCTGTGCTGTCAAGACATCGAACAATAAATTGATTAGACAAACTTATATGAAATTTATGAACTTATCTTTTACCCAAGCTGGTTTAATCAAGTAAAGCAATTTTTGTTCAAACTTTTAACCCCTTAAGCGTAACTTGCCCGTATACGGGCAAACTAAATTTACTTCACTATATTACTATTAAATCCTAATCTAGTCATGACAAACTATATATCGTTGGAAAGGTCCAAGACTCCTAAATAGATATTTTAGCGTTGTTTTTTTCTTACAAATTACGAATGAACAGTAATATATGAATTTATGACAAGAGTGCGCCTCAAAAAATCAACGTCATTACAGGAGTTTCTGACCTTTGTCACAAAAAGTCGACGCACACACTTTTAATAATTGAAACTTTGGTTTTTAGTGCTAAAAGTTCATAATAAAACATAATCTAGTATTTGTCAATAAAAAAAGATAAAATTATATTTTAAAAAGTAAAGTAAGAAGTCCTCTAAAAAGTATAATATATATTATATATAATATATATATTTTTTATTATTATTATATCACATATTTTAGTAGTTATCATAAATTAGGTATCATTTGAAAGCTTACGAACTCAGAATTCATCCTGTGAAAACCGTTTTGAAATTGGACGTTGCGTTACCATAGAAATGGTATTTTTTTATTAGGCCCCTCCCCTTTTGGGCATCATCTTTCATAATTTATTATCAAAACCTTTTCTAATCTTGACAAAACACATATTGTCAGAAAGGTCGGGTCTCAAGGTTCCATATTTAGTGACAGAAGTGATATTTGGATAGAAATGTATTAATTTGTTATGGCAGAATGCATACAATTAAATTCAATGGAATTCAATGGCACCCGGTGGCTATTTTTGGTATTACGCCTAAACAAAATCTCATGGGAACTTCAATTTTTGTGATATCAACTTTAAATTTGGAACACAACTTGGTTAGATATATAGCTTTCATTTTATAGTAATTTTATTGTAAAAAATATTTTGTAAAATATTTATTTTATATTAAAAAAATATATATTAATAAAGTATATTTGATTTACTGTAAATTATAACTTCCATAACTTTTTCATACTTTAATTTTTTGAAGTGCTTTCACTTCAGTAATAATCTGCTGATTGTTTTCTTTAAAACAAGACCAAACTTAGGTCTATATTCCAAAGCATTCTTGAATTACAACAATTTAAGTTTGTATAGTGCATTTTAATGTCAATTATCAAAAGGGGGGGTGACAGGTAAAGGGTTAAATGGCAAAAATTATGTACAAAATGTAGGAAAAGGTAATTCAATAACATTTAAATACGTTTGTGCTGCATGGAATGAGTTGTTTCATCTTACTCTGACACTGAGCAGGATTGCTCCATCACAAGCACTGTGGTCTATTAGATTAATCTGCTTTGCACATGTTAGGCTTGTGGTTCTAACCTCATCAGTCTGCAAGACCCTCTAATCATACAGCAAGTTGAAGTGGCTATTAACCACAGACAGACTAAGAAAACATAAGGACTGTACATTACAAAGTGTTCTGACCAGTGGAATTAAGCTGTCTTCCTTATGTCTTTTGATGCAGTGTGTAATTGTCCACAGTCTATATACTGCAGTTACAAATCTTAATACTTTTTGTTTTGCAGTTGCGAAACAGACCAGTATCAAACGTTGAAATTGAGATTATTTTCACAAATACTTTGTAATGCACCTTCATTTTGTTTTCAGTATAATGCAGAAGTCATTTCTCATCTGTTCCCATCTTGTTCCACCACTAATTTGGGAGTATATTGGTAAATCCTCTACACAATAAAAGTTGGTCCTGTTCAATGTCTCTGCACTGACAAAGCTATTAACATGTGTTTAACATAATACCTCCAGGTCACTGCAAAATCCATCATATACATCCGGCATTTGTGAGGAGGCCAAACTACAAAGCAGATGATTGTCTAGTATCTTTATGGCAAAAGGCTATTTAATGTGAAAAACACTTCCACCCCTGCACTGGGATACTGGAAGCCACATCACGAGACATGAAACATCACAGGCCTTAGACCCCAAGGTAAATGATGTAGGGGGAAAAGGTGAACTCATACGTACCTCCGCAAAGTCACTAACCACTGTAACAGCTCATAATAAAAGTGTTTTTCAAAGAAGAACAGAGCCGGAACAAAGAGGACCTCTCGACTAAAAATGCTACTTGGATGACAAACATCATGCAGAGAGGAAATGGCTAAAAGTAGAACACAACAAAACAATGGTTTCATTAAGACAAAAACTGAGCCCTCTAAACAAAGATTTATTTGATATTCCACTGTTGTTGATTATCCGGAAATATCTGGTGTGACTGTGACTCAGACAAATCGTATAATTTGCTACTGCATATCAGATACAAAGAAGACTAAATCATCCAATTCATGCGTATCTACTTAAGATTTGACCACACAGTCGTAACATGTGGTGGTGAGAATAATCACTAGAGTATAAACATTAGTGATTGCATGACCAAACCTAACATTTGCAGTAATTAAAAAAATTCAGTCAGATTACCATCGTGCCGTACAACAAGATGCTGTGTGATAAAGCAAGCAACAAGCCAGGGAAAGTATCTCGTTCATGTTAAGTCAAAGTGTTTGCCTAAACCTACTGCAACAATTAAGCTGCACAACATTCTTATTGGACGCTTGGTTTATATTTTTACAGTGTTGCCTGTCCGCTCAAAATATACTGCTGCTCATGTATATTAAATATCATACATAGGCAAGGATAGACTGATAGCGAACATTTAGATTTGGATATAATATCAAGTTCGAAAAGTGAAAACATAAAAAGCGTTTAGCCTGGTTAAGGGCATAGAAAGCCGTAAGACATAAAGGGATTATCTATAGGTTTTTTTTTTTTTTTTTTTTTCATGAAATTGGTAGGTTAGAGATGCCCAAACCAGGGCCCACAGCCCAAAGTTGGCCTGTGATGACTAGGTTATATCGTTTGAATTTTAGTGATTCTGATTCCGCTTCTCCATTTCGATTCTTAATCAGCATCCTTACAAATCAAATAGGATAAAAAAAGCATTTAGATATCAAACATAATTATTCTTTGCAAAACATATAGTTGAAGCTAAATGCCACACACATGTAACTTTTGGCTATGGTTTAAAACAAAAATACCACAGCACAGTACAACTAATATACATCTAAAACATTATTAAAGACAAGTAAACAGTAATTAAAAAAGAACAAATAAACAAATTAGCAATAGCACAAATAAATACAATTGAACAAAGATAATAAAGACAAAATAACAGTGTTTTTAGTTTAGATCTAGTATTTAGGTACAGGAACGGAAATCAAATAATACTGCATAGTCTTCACTTTTTAAATAAAACACAGATTAATCATTATTAAAGTTACTAAAGTTATTCAGTAAAGAGCAGCGAGTGATTATCTCTTTTTCTTTTGTTTTTGTATTCAAGGCCGGGGCATCGCCCCCTCACTCAGCCTATCCTGTCCCCTCAGTCAAAATGAATGTGAAAATAGATTTAGACTATGAAATAGAATAGACTATTTAAAAAAAAAAACATAACAATAGCCAAGTGCATAGGCTTTCTAGCATTACTATTCTTAGGGCGCGTGTCCACCAAAGCATTTTAACCAGCTGAACACGCTAGGCGCTCTGCTGAAAACGCCTAGCTATGGTCGAATGAGAGGTTTTGCCAGCGCAGCGCAGCGTTTTTTTTTTCAGTTGAGACGCTTTGCTTGATATGATACGGAATATTCGCAAAAGTGTTACTACTTACTAGAATTTCATTTCACACACATTTTGTTTCTGTGTTGATTCTATATTAAAATATCGATACAATGTTGTTTTAAATTCATTTGTTCCGTTATTATGCTTGTTGTTGTCATCTGTTGACGTTGTACAAGCAGAATGTGGCGGTTGGTTGGTGTGGTATTAGTCCCGCACCTCCTCCACTGTGATTGGACGGTTGGGTAAAAAGTGACAGTGGTGAGCGCTGCGTTTTACCAGAGCCCGTCTACGGAGAACCTTGGCACTTCCTATTAGCGCCATTGTGTCATCTTGGTTGCAGTTCCATTAGAATTCAACTGGAGGTGATCGCGGGCGAGTGCAGAACGAATGGGAGTCTATGGAGCTAGACAGCTAAATCTATCTCTTTCTCCTGCACTGTTAAAAATTTCTGTAAAAATACAGTGAATTTCCAACAGTAAAATACTGTTATTTCAATAAACAGTTTAATCCTGTAAAATTACAGTCTATGTTCCATAAATTAATTACTTGTCGTAAATTTACAGCATTTATGTGTAAACCCATTTGTTTCTGGAAAAAAACAGTCTTGGACTGTAAAAAATAGCACGTGGGGGCGGGGCATCTTCAACGCAGTCTATTTTCGAACAGAAAGCAGTCAAATTAACAGAATTGTTTCGCAACACTCATCTAGACGATCTTAAAGGACACTGTTCAAGGTAAGTTTATTTCTTAACTGTTATTATGTTGTTTCTCCCAACCTGTACAATCGCCTTTTTCAAGAGAACATTTTGACTGTGCTTTTACTGAGCGCGAATCGCGTTTTATAGACAGAGCTCTCAATGGTTGAGGCATTTCGCCTGCTAATGAATGTTCTCTGAGCTCCATCACGGCGAACTATTTACTTGATTAAAGTTAAGTTACCATTTAGAAATTATTTGGCTTTCATTTTTAGTACCCTTAACTCGATTTACATGAATTTCTGATTCAGTAATGTTACGTAACGATGCATAGACCTACACGATGCGAATCTTACCAGATGCATTAATGTTATTCGCATAATATCATGCACATAAGATGGAGAATAAATACAAAACTACTTGAAATATCCAGATCCATTATAATAATTAAAAGTTAGTGGTCAATTTGTTTAGTTTCCATGCAAATAATCTCGTAAAGCTGTTCAAATTCCCAAAGCAAAACAAATATTTATATTGTTAGGCCTATATATTTTTCGATTTAGTGGTGCGATTAACTGTTACCTGTTTTTTTTGTGAGATTCACATGTAACTTTCATACTATTAAAAAGTCAAAGAGGTTATTTTTGAAAGACGATCGAGGCGGATATTCTTGACTTTTCGGCGCGAAACACGTTTTGAAGACAGACAGTTCTCAACTGTTCTTCGTGCTCGACGTCGAATTTCTTTGCTTGGTTTAAGATGACGAAATAATAATTATTTCCTCTTTTTTTCTAGGAATCATCGACTTGATGTAAAGGTTTTACTGAGACAGTGCACAGCCCTAATCTTTGGTGAGTTTCACGCCATGCATACTTGGGATGAGAACTACTCATTAGTTTGAGGACTTTGCTATTATAGGGTGCCAGGGGGATTATTTTATTCTGAAGAACAGTGGACAGTTTAACTGCTCAGAACAAACAAGCGAATCATGAACAACTATTACAAAACAAACAAAAAAAATAAACATTTGTGGGTCATTAAGTAACAAGAAATTCACTTACTGCAGCACTGTGAATGTTTAATGAGATGTGTAACATGATCATTTTATGTCTCTTTTAAAAGTGTTCGTAGAATATGTGATCACTAGTTTTTGTCATGCGATTTATTTTACCACTAAGATTTTCTTGATTTTCTTTCCTCTCAGATCTGGATTTCCTCTCAGACCAGATGTATTAAAAGCTGATGTGGGACGTTTTGCCAGTTTTTTGCCTCTTCCTACAGTTTTTTCACCCATTGGATCTCTTGTCCTCTCAGATCTGGACTTCCTCTCAGGCCAGATCTTTTGGCAGTTTTTTGCCTCTGTCAAGGATTTTTGCATCCATTGGTTCCTTAATATTTTCCTCTCAGACTCAGAATTCCTCTCTTGCCTGGATGCTGATGTGACATGTTGAATGTAAGGTTTCTATGTTTGCCTACTGTTTTGCTCACATTTTATAATGTATTTTCTGTGACTTTTTTCCCCCCTTAACTGTTAATGTATTGTTAAAACTTGTTAGCTGTTTTAAATAAATGGCAAACAATACTGTACCATAATGTATATTTTCTTCATTTTTTCCATTGAGTAAATATAGGGATGTTAATAGATATCGGACAATAGAGTAAATATAAAACAGTATTTATATTCTAACTTTTTATACTATAGAATTATAGCTGGAACCATTACTGCCAGTACTTTGTGAAGCACAGCCATAAAATTAAAAACTGTAGAATTACGGTAAATGGCTGGAACCACAGCTGCCAGTATTTTACTGTAAAATAACAGCATTGTTGAAGCCGTAAAATTACGGTAAAGGGCTGGAACCACAGCTGCCAGTAATTTACTGTAAATTTACGGGTGAATTTTTGCTTGTCGTTGAATCAACATAGATTTTATTGTTGATTCTGCAAGTTCAATATAGATTATCGGCCAAAAGTCAAATGAACGAGTCCTTATGTCCTTTTGATTTCTTACAGGTTAGGCCGTTGTTGCCCGGAATATGCTAGCATTCTGCTACACGGATTTGCGACTGATTACGACCAGAGACCCCGTTTGATGGCACCCGAAGCTAGAAACAATATCTTAACCCTAACCCACCCTAACTAGAACTCTTTGTAACTCGTGTATTAACCGAAAGTGCCTTACCTCAAATATTAGCTGGTGTTATCATTGCCGATGCCACGAGAAGGGAAGCCATGAAGCGGAATTGCCGTAAAGCAGCACCTCTGGCAGTATGAAAATATGTGACGTCATCACATTTTTTGAACGAATTTTTAGAACAGATAAGTGGACTTAATAATGCAATTTTCATCTGAGTGTATTATCTTAGCCCCCCCCCCCCCCCCCCCCCCCCCCTTTTGAATGCAACTTTCAAATTACTTCAATAAAAATGACATCTTGAGAAAAGTGGATTTCTGGGGGTGAAACCCCATAGACTCCCATTCATTCTGCACTCGCCTGCGAGCGCCCCCGCATGCATAGAGATGTGTTACTGCAGTCAGTCCAGAAACCGGAAGTAACCAGAAAGTGCCAATTCTCTTCTATTAGACATTCTCTGGTTTTACCCATAGACAGTAAAAGAAAGGTTTTACCCAAAGTTGAACATTCTTCAACTCTCGCACTTCAGCGCGGAAAAAACGCTCAGCGCCTCGTTACGCTCGTGGCGTTTTAAAAACGCGGCGCTCCCACTGAAAAAATACACCAGCCGCTTTAAAAAAATGCTTTGGTGGACACACGGGCCTTACTGTGCGTTCACGCCGCCGCCGCCCTGCCAACAACTCTGTAGAAAGATTCGTGGACGCTCTGACTCTGACGTAGATCGAATGGTTGGTCTTTTTTAAAACTTTAATTAAAGGGGCCGCAAAGCAAACAACCATGTCAATTGTTATTTGTGCAGACTGACCAAGTAGGGTATAAGTTAACCTCATGGAATCTTTTAAATGTGAAAGTAAGAAATTGATCGAGGGAAAGAACTTAATTATAGTGACATGTTTGCTAACGAAATAAACCAATTAAAATCCGTCTTTGTGGCGTGACTTTTTGTTCATGGTTAAGTGCTAATCTAATTTGCATTCCCGCTGAAAAACAAGCGCTTTAACGCGAAAATCTTGCCTATAAATAGTGTTTCGTGCCTTCTTATCAAATTCGAATGATCAACCTCTCCTCTATTTTGAATGGGAACTAATGTCGTCGGAATCAAAGTCTACTTGACTGCGTTCTCTGGAATCCTCTCAAGGGGAGCACTTCTACATTCCAATTGGTAGCCACCGAACCGCGTCATAGTTTATTACCATAAAGTTGACCTGACTTCAACATCTCCTCGCCGCTCTCACCATCCAAGACGCGCCCTCGCCGGAGCTCACCGCCGGCTCACATTGAACGCACGGTTAGGCTACTATAGCAACGTTTTAGTTAAGGACAGTCTGTTTCACAAAAGTCACATTTTGATTGGCACATTTAACGCATTAACCTACTAACTTCCCTGCGCCATGAAGAATGCAGTTCTACTGAGTAGGCTAAATTATTTTTTTTTCCATTTTTAGACTTTAGAGGACTAGATAATTGGTTGTATTGTTATTTGACTGTATTGTTATTGTTTGCCACTAGTTGGGGTTAAGGCTGTTCTAACTTACCATAAAATGATGCATCTGTTAAAAGGGTCGCAATGAGTGTCTTTCTATATTCATGACAAAATCGCTGAAATTGTGTCTCTAAGACTTATTTATATCTGGTGGACTAAAACGTGTTTATTTCAAGGATATTAGTCAAATTTTCTAATGTATTGGCCTAGGCAATTTTTCTTTTTTATGGTTTTATGTAGTAATATTAACCAATGCTCTGACATCTGTATTTGCTCAGTAGCTTTTAGTTTCTTAGTTGTAGTACCAACAGGTTTATTTATGGTCCAACAAATACTTGAATGGGACACATATGTTTTTCTAGCTGGGGATACTTTGCGTTACATCATTGCCCCCTTTCGTTACTTCAGACACCCCTTCTGCAGTGCTCCGCTCTGCTTTGATTAACATTAATGACAGACACAGTAGTTATATTAGGCTGCTGTCACTTTAAGACCGAATGGACTCAATATACTATATGACTCAGCCCTAGCTTGGCTTTGTCCCTTCCACACTTTGCGCCTGTACGTGGACCGAACGCAGAGCTTCGGGACCTCAGACAAGCTCTTTGTCTGTTATAGAGGCCAGCAGAAGTGAAAGGCTGTCTCTAAGCAGAGGATGGCCCACTGGATAGTGGATGCCATTGTTTTGGCATACCAGACACAAGGCGTGCCATGCCCCCTCGGGTTGAGAGTTCATTAAAACAGAAATGTTGCTTCCTCCTGGGCGCTGGCACATGGTATATGTAGAGCTGCGGGCAGGGCACCACCCAACACCTTTGCCAGATTTTAAAGTCTTTGTGTAGAGCCAGTGTCCTCCCGTGAACTCGCAAAAAGTGGCCGGTGAACGCCGGGGACACGCTTAGTGTCTTGCTTGCTGCGCCATTCCCCTCCTGTGGACCGGATACGTGTGCTTAGCTTGTTCCTCAGTTGAGTTCCTCCACCATCCTCAGCAGTCAGACATGGCAAAGTGTCCAAAGACAGACCTAACACTCGTAAGTACGCCCAATGCTTGACCCCTGTGCTATGCTAGGTACCATATGTTGTGATCCTTACAGTGATCCCATATGTGTATTCTTCTATGATACGATTCCCCTGTCGGCGATCCCGCGTCTTTCCCTTGGCAGCGTCCGCTCTGTGGTCCCTGCCAGTGTTGACTCCCCCCTAACTAGGACGGAGCTACCTCAGGGACACACGAAACCTCACTACAGGTAGGACGTGGATTCTGTAGTACCCCTTTCCTCATGGAAAAGGCACGCTTTCCCAGTGTTATCCAATAATCTCACTGTATGGTTCATGTGGAACAGCAGAGTTCAACTGCGATCAACTGGCGTAAAGCCCTGTCCCATCTTCCGCCCCAGTAGGTGCGGGGGGATCAGGTGGCTTACGCGGAGCGCTGGAAGAGGCAGCAATAGTGGCGCTTTGGTTGGGATCCCAATTCGTCAGATCACATCTGATGTAACGTTGAACGTGAATGACTGATAGGGAACGTCTCGGTTCTGTATGTAACCCTCGTTCCCTGAAGGAGGAAACAGAGACGTTACGTCCTGTCGCCACAATTACTGTACCACCGCTGAGTGGCCAGGTCACCGGCTCGGCATTTGTAAGGATGCTGATTTTTAGAAGGCAGACTGAGATGGCAAACAGGAACATGGTTTGTGTAACATTAACAACAGATTATTAGCTGTCTGATAACGTAGTCAAGCCAAAGGCGAATCATATTAATTACAGTTATGTGCTCGATGTTGTAGAGAGCGATACATAAAACACATTACCATTCTGATATATCAACTTGCACACGAGCCTGTATGAGTGAGTGGAGGCAGGCTCATTTGCATATGCATGGATCCGCGTATACTAAATGAAGCAAGGGTGTAGAGTTACATTCAACCTCTTTTAAGGGATGAATAATTGTTTTTTTCACAGGAAACAAAAACATTTAAATATGCAATTTTGGTGATCAAAGATGAGTTTTAAGGGATAACATTATTGACAACTGGGGGACTATTTAATTTCAAGTGTCTAGTTGGTTATTGGTTATTTGGTTATAAGTCTTTTGGGAATAGACTGACTGTGACTGTGTTAATTGTTTTTAGTTTTTTAGTGCTTTAACTGAGTTCTAATCAATATCAGCACTGTAGATTATGTGCAATACTCTCCATATGTCCAGCTCCACATGTGCCCAACTATTTTTTTTTTTAAAAACCTTATTTTACTCAAAACAACATCCGTAGCAAATCCAAAAGTTTGCCTGCTTTAAGACAAGTAATAAAGATGTGAAAAAGTAATGTGACAAGTCAGTGAAACAGAACATTAATTCCAGATTGAATAAATCCATTGCAAAGCTCTTTAAAGGAAACTGAAATAAGATCTTGTTATTCTTGACAAATCCCATTTCTTTTCAATACTAACATGCTGAGCAAAGAAGTTGACTTAATTCTGGTGAATGAGAATATTTGCTCAGTTGATTTGAATATAACCCAAAATTCAGTTAGTACAAGTTAAAATCAACTAATCTAAGCTTAGATTATGGAATGGATGGTGGGAACAAAAACCTATCTATGTGAAGAAACCTTCTATTTCTTCCTATAATTATGATGGTAGATATATTTTATCATTTAAGGGATAAATGAAAATTGTCATCATTACTCACCCTCATGTTGTTCATCCATCTCACTCAACAGGAGAGTTCAGAAGAGCAACAAATAACTGTAAAAGGGATAGTTAAATTCAACTCAATTCACATTTATTTGTAAATAGCACAGGGGCCTCCAACCTTTTTCATTTGAGCTACATTTTAAAAATTAAAGTGGCAGAGAGCTACTCATGTTATACAATACTTACATCTCTTAAATAATGTCTCATAACTCTCATATTAACAACTATCCAAACTGTTTTAGACCTAAAAGAGTTTTTGAAGGCCTATATACTGTATGTCACCCTTTAATGTCAGAGAAAAGAACAGAATCAGAGATTACAGTTTTTTATGGAAAATAGTACTTTGCATATTATACTGTAAAAACACATAACTATAGGTGATTTTATAGTGTATCATAATGAAATTTCGTGAATATGAAAATTTCATGATTATAGTGGCCAAAATGATCACGGTTATCACAGAATCCTGCTCAAAAAGTACTAATACTACACAATTAAATCAATTTACCAAGTTTTATGTCGAAAACCAACAAATAACAAATAAAATTAGCATCAATATGCACTTTTTGTTTACATAAACATTAAAGTAATAACATTAAAAACGATGGCCAGATTTTAAAGGAGTGTCCTGCAGCATGTTATCTACTAACATGTACGTCAAATAAAGTTTTATAAAAAGACATACCTCACATATTTAAGCCTTTAAATATTTTTTATAAAAAGAATGAGCCAGGACTCAAATGTCTTTTCTACAGACAGTTGGTTCCCCCTTAGAGATACATTAAAATAAATAATTAATTCTTTCAAATAATTTCTCTCAGCATTCAGGTTTCCGTCATGTTTTCACACAGAACGAAACCTACGCTGCACCCTGTGCCTCTATGAGACTCCTGCTAACTTTGCTTTTTCTTGCTTGATTAAAACTTTGTTTGTTTTTCTGTTATTTTGTTATTACATTTGCATATTCATAAATAGCCTAAATAAAAATAATAACATCAAGGCAGATGTGTCAAACTTGATTAGTATTGGAGGGGGTGGAACACCTGTCTATATTAGCTCACTCAGATTAGATGAAAAGTACGTCTTGGTCGTTCACATATCGCGTCTAAAACGTGTTGTAATGGTATGGCAAGCCGGTTTAACTTTTATTCATTTCCAGGATATGAATTCTTGATATCAACAATTCAATTTTCACTATTTAAAATGATAGTTATTGATATCAGGAATTAGATTTCTACTAGTAACAATGCAAATTATTGATATCCACAATTCAATTTTCACTAGTTAAAATGATAATTCTTGATATCAACAAATGAATTTCAGTAAAAACTATAATTGTTGATATCTGTAATTGTATTTTCACTAGTGAAATGTCACCATATGCTGCCATTCAAAATCAATTGTTGATATCAAGAATTGATTTCTTACTAGTTGAAATTCCAATTTCACTTATTAGAAATACAATTCTTACTAGTAAAAACCTTTATTTTTGATATCAAGAATTCAATTGTCACTAGTTGAAATGTCTATTCTTAATATCACCGGGCAATTCCCTAAACTGTGGACACAGTCCTTGATAGTAGTCATCCCTGAAAAAGGTGACACAACAAAATGTGAGAATAAAAGAACTATCAGCCTCATTTGTCGCGCTAGTAAGATCATACTGGAAATCATACGTAGCAGGATGAAACCGCGTATCGAAGGGCTGATGTCAGAGGAACAAGCCGGCTTTAGGCCAAGTCGGGATACAATTGAGCCAATATTCTCGCTAAGGGTTATTGGCAGAAAAATATACCATATTGCAAAATGGCGAGTTGTACATGATCTTCATTGATTTCAAGAAAGCATTCGATATCAAGTGTGGCATGAAGCGCTTTGGGCGATCTTGCATCACTATGGTTTGCAACCAAAGCTGATCGGTTTGTTGGAAGACCTATATAAACGAGCCGAGAGCGCAGTAATCGTGGGCCATGATACAACAAAATGGTTTAAACAAACAGTCGGGGTTAGACAGGGTTGCATAATGTCACCAGACCTATTCAACCTGTATTTGGAACACATCATGAGACTTGCCCTAGATAGACAAAACATGGAAAATGTCGGAGCCAGTGTCGGCGGAAGGCAGCTCAGCTACTTAAGATTTGCCGACGACATTGGTCTCATAGCTGAAACTATGCAAAAAAGCCCAAGTATTAATCGACCACGTAAACGAGGAGAGCACCAGGTTCGGACAAGAGATCCACAATACAAAGACTGAATGGATGCGGGTAAGATCCAACACCTAAAGGCGGCGAGGTAATTGAACAACAACACGTCTTGCTGAGAGGAGAACCGGTCATGGAAGTAAAGACCTTCAAATACCTGGGAGCAATAATAGCAGCAAATGGAGACTGTATGCAAGATATTCGCATCAGAACTGCGACAGCGCTCTGTTTAATGGGCGATCTCCAAAAGACATGGAAAGGAAGAGGAATCAGCATACATACCAAGATGTGCTTGTATAAAGCACTGATCCAGCCAATAGCGATATATAGCTGTGAAACTTGGACCCTTAAAAAAGCGGAAGAGAAAAAACTCCTTGTATTTGAAATGGCTGCCCTAAGGAAGATACTCAGGGTTAGCAGATTAGACAAAATCCGTAACGAGATAATACGACAGCGTACGGGGTACCATCAAACGATTGTGCAAGTAGTACATGAGAGGCAGCATAGGTGGCTAGGACATGTGCTTAGAATTAAC